>JAWHQI010000240.1:3610000-4313732 GCA_033032865.1 Dactylorhiza incarnata
GGGTCGATTCGTGTTATCCCCGTCAAATCTTGCATACATGTAGAGTCCATGCGTGAAATGGATGTAGGCGCGCTGTGTGAAGCCCATCCGAGACGGTTTGTCCGGATTGGTGATGCTTTTTGATATATGCGTGCCGGGGGGAAAACTCCGTGTTGATATCCTGCTTCGTAGGACTAGAGGGTGCTACTGCATGCGCAGCAACGCCTGGGGGTGTGCCCCGGGGAGCACCCGAAGTTAGAAACAGAAATGGAGTTTCTGTTCCCTACCGCCGGCGTTAGCGTTATCGCCGGGCGGTAGCTCCCAGACTTAGTTCTGGTGATTTTGTGCGTTCTGAGGCAGTGGGAGTGCTACTGCTTGTGTAGCAATGCCTGGGGGTGTGCCCCGGGAAGCACCCACAGCTAGAAGCCAAAATAGGGTTTCTGTGCGCTATCGCCAGGCGTTAGCGTTAATGCCGGCGATAGCTCCCAGACTGAGTTCTGTTGATGTTGTTGTGCCCACCTGTTGAGAGGACCTGAGGCCTGTGTGCCCGACCTGTGAGGGTGTCCTAGTGGATGACTTAGCGGCCAGTAGAGCCGGCTAATTGAGAATACCTGGGCTGAGGGAACGCCATACCTGCTCTTCGTGTTGTACAACGAGAGCTGTGAACAACGGGCATTTGGCGAACCTGAAACCGCACCATCGCAGCACCTGATTAGTAATTCTCGTACAGCATGTCGGGAAGCAATGGGAAAGAGTCTTCGGACTACGAGATGTTCACAATTAAAGCACGGGAGAGCCCTGGTATTCGGGCCACCGACTTTAGCCTCGAAGGGCAAAGCCATCAAGAGTGGATGGTGGTGGAAGGCGGAGTACACCAAAGAGTGCCTGAGAGCACGAGACGTGGAGGCCATTCCCACGTTTGTGATTGATGCATATGTATGAATTGTTTTGGGCCGCGTTAGCTGCCTCATTCTGCTATATATATATATATGCTGTGATGCTCTTGCAGGGACGAGAAACTGCCACCCCCTCGAAGGGGTGGGGTCATTATAATTTGGTCAGCCGTAGCTGACCGTTGCCCTGTTTTGCCACCGTTTTTGGTGGGATTGTTGTACAGGTGCTGGACCGAGCGGGAACATAGCGGGATGAAGCCCCTGCGCTGCTGCGGCCCTTGAAGGCCTTTTGATGTTCTTTTGCTTTTCATGTATGGCCGGCCTGCGCGCCGATGTTGGTAATTTGTAAGGCCGTCGTGCCTAAATTTTGTGTTGTAAAACATTTATTCCTAAGTAATAGAAGTGGACATACCCGGGTTCGGGTTTTGTGGTTTATATGTCTTGTCTCTCTCTTTTGCTTCCGCATAGAATGCTCTGAGTTAGGTTCGTTGTTTAGGGTCGTTCGATATTTCAATTAAGTGACGTTCCCGTTTGTTTTGTAGTATATGGCGTGGGGCCCCAGCCGGACCTTCTGTTATATGCTCCCGAACGGATGAGGATGTTACACAGATTCTCCAACTTCTATACTATATATCTCTGAGGCAGTGCTCTCATATGGTTTTACTAACTCATAGGCTGAGGGAGGCTTTTGTAAGGCTTGCTTAACTTGATTGACAGTCCACATGGCTTGATTAGAGCAAACATTTATCATTGCCTTCTCCCCCTTTAGGACTTCTTTAGCAGTGTGATCATCAATAGCTACTTGTACAAAATTTATTCTTTCATGTAGGTGTTGTTTAGCCTCATCCAAGTTATTTCTTACTTCTAGCAAATGTTCATCTAAGTTCTGAGTATTTTCATTTAATCTATCTAAAATTTGATCTTTGTCTTGATTCATAAACCCTGCTATTTGTCGAAGAGCTTGCTCAGTATTCCTTGTCATAGTACCTTGATTTTGGATGAGTTGATGGGACTGATGTCCAACTTTGTTGATCTCTCACCAACATGTTTCATGGCTGGAGCTGCTAAATGAAAGAAACGAGTTTGTTGAGTGTTGAGGTGATGTATATCATTATTCACAGTTTGCAGCTCAGCCTTCATTTCTTGCCTTAGGTCATCTACAGTCTGTAGAATGAACCTTTCTATTTTCTCCCTTTGAACATTCAGCAAGGCTTAGATCATATAGAACAGGGAGCCTGAGTGATCAATAGGTGGTCCTGCTACATTCACCTCAGGAGCTACATTTTCTTCTAGAGAACCTTCAAGAGCGCTATCTTGAGCCAGAAGATCAGGAGAGTTTACCTGCATCTGCTCATCTTCTTCCACCCGCACTTGCTTGCCTTTGATCAGAGCTAGATGAAGCCCAGTCTGGGGATCAGAACTTCAATCCTTCTCCGACACATTGTCTTCATTTTCCTTCTTTGGATTATCCTTCTCATGAACTGCTTTCTCAGCTGCAAGTCCTTCAGCTAGATCCTCCAGGGTAAAGCACCCCAGATGTGTCTCCCCCTCAACATTTGTAGTCTCTTGGGCTAAGCTTCCAATCAGGAACTCCCCCTCAACTGGATCACTGCCCAGAATGGGACTCCTTCTGTCTTCAAGAACCTCTGTGTTAGCAGGTTCACTCATGTCCTCTGGAACCATTTGAGTTAAAGCTACCTCCCCCTCTGTCAAAGCAGGGTTGGTAGAGAAGGCACCCCTCCTCCTTCAGAACTGCTAGAGGAACCTTCCTCCTCTGAGTGATCAACTATCACAGATTTCTTTTTCTTTCCTTTTGTAGAAGTTTGGGCATCCTTAGGAGTTTTAGAGATAACTCTCTCACATCTATCCAGCATCTTTGAATCTAACCTTTTTGAATAGTGCAGAGGTGCTCCCATGTTTCTCTTCACTACATCCCCAAGGGTATTCAAGAGGAAGATAGATAGGATTCTTCCAAATGATGGGGTCTTCAGGGTGTTCTTAATCATTTGGAATCAGAACTTTCTCCAGTCTGTCTTCATTGAAACAATGATCATGCACATTGCTTCAAACATTTGTTTAGAAATCCTGTCATGGGAACCAGGTTTGCACAACAGTACTTTCCCTACAATGTCTGTAAGGAGCTTTCCTTTCTGGTTGAATTATGCCTTTTTGATAGACCTATAGGTCTTGCCACTATGCCCACACCAGGCATATCCAGCAGAAAGGTCTTCAACGGTCAAATCTTCCTCTTCAACCTCTTTCTCCAATCTTGGAATCCTCAAGGCTTTTACTAAGCTCTTGACAGACATTTTGATCTTCTTACTGGCCACTGTAGACTTTAGAATGGCCCCTGAATCGTTGATTCTTGCTCCATCAAAGAATTCATGGAGCTCTGTGTTCATAAGAGCACAGTGTTCGCAGAGCAGATACTCCAGCCCTGCCGATTCTACCAATGCAATTACTGACTTGATTTCTTCAGAACAGGAGTTGAATCCTCCTCGCAAAAGCTCACAGCCAGAGACGACTGAAGATTCTTCCTTCTTTGGAGCCATTGAGGTAGAGCGTCGAGAACGAATGATTGTCGGAGATGGAACAGAGGTTTGTCGCAGAAATGACTTAGGGCAAATAAAAGAATAATTTTTGACCTAAGCATTCACTCTATTTATATTATAAGTAGATGAAGAGGCGCGCACCTTTTTGTCATGGTTAATAGATTAAAAATCCATCAGACGGCTCTGATTAAAGATCCAATATTGCATTAAGCATCTGCGTTATGTTTCGACGATGTGTATTTTTGTCATTGAGAGTGTCGTCGAAATTACTTCAGCCATGTCGTCGGAATTACTTCAGCTTTGTCGTCGAGACTCCACCAATATCATTGAGATGCAGATCTTGTCGTCGAGACTGTTCATTTTGTGTCGCTGAGAATTCATCTATGTCTTTGAAATACTCATCTAATACTTGTCTAACTTGAGAAGTTTGTCAGCACTTCTTGAAGGATTTTTGGAGACAGTGCTACTTAGATTTCCTCCTTCACTTCTCTTGTATAGAAGTACCAAATTGATATTCATTTGAGCAAGAGCTCCATTCTTCAAGGTTTGGATTCTTCTTTACTTTCTCCATTCTCTTCATTTTGGCTTCTTGTTCTTCAGAGGCAACATGATATATTTTTCTTTTTCTGACTTACCTACTACTCAAGCATGGTGATGAGAGAGTAGGTACTATGATGATTGGAACATGGTGCTCATCTTCTATCCTTGGAAGTGAGGTCTGCACAGTGAGTGGAGCAGTGGACTCTCCCTCCATTGTTGCAGGGATCCGGTAGATTCTTCTAATTCATTCGTAACTTCATGTCCACTACTTAGATCTTTCTCAGGTTCCTTAATTTCCATGATCAAGGTAGCCTCCTGAGCAATTTTGAGGATATCTTCTTGATGTACCTCATTTTGAAGAGCTGGATCATTTTCCATCACAGTTGTATCTTATCTTAGAAGCTCCCCCTCAATAGAAGCAAGAGAGGGTTGAACTTCTTGTGGGAGGTGTGGTGGGATTTGAGCGACATCAGTTTCTTTGAAACCCCAAGTATCACTATTGGTCTATTCTCTTCTGGATTCAGTTTTCTTGAATACGTATTTACTCCAGCCTTGTGTTTGGAGCAATTATTGTCCAAATACCAAAAGGGTTGGCATTTGGACATACCTGCAAAAAGGATTACATATCCTTAGACATCCAATTGGATTTGGGTCCTAGGTTTTTGTTAGGTGAATAACCTGAAATATTACACCTCTGAGTGGTCTGCACTCTTCTTGCATTAGGCACTGTTGGATTGAACCAGCAGTCCAGGGCAAAATGACCAATCTTTCCACAACACCAACACTCATACTTATTGTATCATCTCTTATGCCTCACCATCTGGAAATGTTGGTGGGCAGGGGTGAAGATAGTTGACCTAACCGGCCTTGGGTGAACCTCACAATGGTGAGTATGTAGTTGAGCTGGTCTCACCACTTTTTGGTTCACCACTTTGGGAACAGGCTTGGTGGGGACTACCTTTCCCTTACTTTTGAGAGTTGATGCTGCAGATCCATGGACATGAGGACCTGGATACTTCACTTGAGTCTCTTCAAGGGGTGCTTTAAAAACACTTGGCCCAAAGATTGCTGCTCTCCTATGTGTGTTGGAGGGTTTACTACTTCTAGTAGAGCAGGCATTGGTCAGATGACCATGTAAAGATTCTTGGTCAGAGAAATTTGATGCCAGCAGCTTCTCCTTGAAAAAGGGTTGGGCCTCAGATGCCTTGACCTTGACTGTCTCTTTGCCAAATCCTACACCACCTCTGAATGGTGTATGGAATTTATCAATAATGGGAATGACAGTCTTGGGCATTGAGAAGCTGACAACAATTTTCTTCTCAGCCAATGACATTTCCTCAAGGTCCTTGATGACCTTGTTCTTCTGACCCAACTCAACATTTTTAAGCTTTGTGACATCTTTGAGTTTGTCTATTTCTTTAATCACAGCAGTCAGCTTTTTAACTGTCTCATGGAGCCCAGATTGGGCAGATTTCAGGGATGCTAACTCCTTAGATTGAGCTCTAAGAAGCTTCTTTCTTCTTTTTAAAGCAATCCACAAGGATTCATTATGCTGCACTAGCTCAGATTCAACCTCATATGGGGATCTTGAGGGTATACTATTGCAAGCAGATCCACACTTACTTTCATGCATAAAATCTATCATTGATTCGGAATCAAAGACAGATAAGGGGGATCTAATAAGTATCTTCCCAGGAGAAGTGTTGTCATCCTGGATCTCTTCAGTTATGGCCATGAAGCCAATGAGAGCTTCCTCCTTAGCTTCTGATGAATCAAAATCAGAATCACTGAGTGTTCTGATTTTCTTAGCAATGAATCCTTTCTCAGATTCCTTTTTGTCCCTTGGGCTTATTCTATCATCACTTTTCTTGGATTCTTTCTTCTTAGAGGGACAATCAACAATCATATGAACCATCTTCTTGTAGTGACATCAAACTAAGTTAGCCAAATCAAATTCATTTAGTTTCGAGTTATACCTTTCCTCCTTTGAAGGTTTGGACTTGTCATGATGACTAGATCTTCTAGAGTTTGAGGAGGATGTCCTATGGCTGTCTCTTCTTCTTCTAGGCATCTTCCTTTTGAGCTGCTAAGTGAAGAGTACAGGTCCTTTAACAATGTCATCATATTCTAATGTGCTTGCATCAGAAGCTTCATAGTCTTCAGAGATTTTCTAAATTATATGAATCTTGTCCCTAGTACTCCTCAAGCTTTCACCCTCAAGAACCATGGCCCTTTCTATGGTGTTCCCCTTTGAGTTTTCTTCTTCAGTTCCCTCCATGTAAATCTCCAAGGAATCCCACATATCTTTTGTTATTTGCAATGACATGAGTTTTGAGATGTAGAATCATCAATTGCATTTTCAAGTATGTGTTTTGCTCTCTTATCCATAGTTATTAGATCTACATCTTCATTGGTGAACTGTGACAAAGTTTTAGGTACTGAAGGAGTTGTTGGAGTCATTGAACCAGTCATGAGGACATTGGGTCCCTCTTCAACCACCATGTATATTCTGGGATCTGATGCTTCCATGAACAACTTGACTCTTTGCTTCCAGATGGCAAAGTTCTCTTTGATGCATATGGCAACCTCATTGATCTCATCTCTTGATGATGCTCACAGGCCATTAAAGATCACAACCCAATCAAAAACTTATAGATCTTGTTCTAAGTTGTTAAGCCTTTGAACTCAACCATCCTCTGATACCAATTGAAATATATGAGTTGTCAATAATCTACACCTAGAGGGGGTGGGGGGGGGGGGTAATTAGGTGTTCAATATTCTTTGCTACTTTAAAGTTTATATATCACAGCAAATAAGCAACACAAAAAGCATACAAGATTTGTAGTGGTTCCCTACAAGACAATGCGTCTAGAGGTACTCCACTGTCCCTCCCATCTATCTAGAAGTGTGCTAGACTAGAAAACTTCTCCAAAAACTCAGATTTTTTCACTATACAGCAGATCTTACAACTCAGATCACAAAAGATCCTACCACAACCCTTCACACAGAAAAGTTCACACTCAGGTTATACAAACCTTACAACAATTTTCTTAGACTTAACAAGTCCTACGAAGTACTCAGATCTGTACCAAGATCCTACCAATACTCAGGCTCACACAGAACCCTACCAACTCAGATCTGGTACAAGATCCTACAAGCTCAGGTTCACAAAGAACCCTAAAGAATAGTACATAAATGTTAGCTGTTGTAGAAGAAAAGACTTCAAGATGAGAGCTTTGAAATAACCGGTATTCTTCTTCTTCTTGTAACAGTAAGCCCAGAGATCTTATGAATCACTGGACCTTTCTTTAGAATCTTCTATAGACCTTCAGAACACAACAACAGTAAAGTCTTATTTTTATTGATTCTTTTCTTTCTCTTCTGGGAGTATGTATGAGAATAAACTTCAGTGAGAATACTTGAGTAAGTATATACTGTAGATAAAAAATGTCTCCTTTTATTTTGCTCTGCAATTTTGCATAAAACCCCTTATTGATTATTCCATAATCAATTTTCCCGTTTGAAACGTCTTGCAGAAATGACAATATTTCATCATAATGACTGGCCATTCTTGGAACTTGCAGAATATAGAAATAATAAATTTCTTCATTAAATACTGTGCAACGACTATATTCTGTAGATAATATATCATTTATTACTCCTTGATTTGTGCGCAAGATAGGCGGCGTGCACATTCCCTGAATATCAATTTCCAAGAACGTCTGCGCGTTAAATGCAGCTCTGCAACTGTCAAGGCGATAATATTCCTTCAAGACGATATCGTCTTGATCAGTGTAAACGACAGATATACTTCACCACGATATCGTAGACATACTTCCTTCTTCAATACTTTACTTGACATCTCAAGGAGATTGCTTCTTCTAGACGATATCGTCGAGATGTTTTCTTAGATACAATATATCTTCAATCTTCAAGGCAATATATCTTCTTCAAGACGGTATCGTCGATATACATCCTTCTTTAAGACTTTACATGATATCTCAACGATATTACTTCTTCTCGATGATAAGATGCCTTTCTCAACGATTCATCTGCTGAGTCTTGAGACGATATTTTACTTAGTTAATTTTCATTACTTTTATCGTCTAGATACTAGTGATGTAGCTTTGATGCATTTCAACGATATGCATATCATCTCAATGATATGTCCAATCCTTCTTGATGATTTTGGACTTAGAAAATTACTGGACATATGGTTTATCTACTGCAGTCGTGAATAAAATATACCATCAAATACATTGTGCATTTATCATTGATCTGAGCACTTCTTCAAATCAAGAACATTGCTGGGCACAGTTCCCAACAGGGGGTGTGCATTTTCCTCTATAGTTGATTCCTATAGGAATTGAAATGAATTTCATTTCCCAAGATTTTTTTGGGACGCTAAACGACAGAATTAGAATTGACAATTGAATTTCAATTCCAATGCTCCAATTCCGCCCAAACGACCCGAGCCTTATGGAAAAATGGTATGCTTACATAACCCTAAAATGTACATAAGTGACACAAGAGACTCAAATAAATAAATAAATAACCAAGAGACTCGATGCATATACTTCTCATGAATGTGCATAAGGGTGATCTTATTACTGAAACTCATAAGTCGTTCAAAAATCGCTTGGATATTGAGTTAAATCGAAATCAGTTACAATTGATTCGCCTTAATTTATGTCGATTATAATTTGACTTGAATCACATTTTAAGTCTACCTTAAATTGCTCGAAATATGATTCAAATCAACTCAAATGATTAAAATATAAAGTAATCACTAGCATATTATTATTTTAAAATCATAATGCCAAAATCTAAACCTAAACTAAATAATTAAAGTCTTAAAATGCTTCATCCACTCAATTTCAAAATAGCTCAATCTAATTTTGAGCTGACCCGATTCAATTTTGAGTCGACTTGGGATCGAGCCATTTTGAGTCGACTTGAAATCGAGCCATTTTGAGTCGAGCCGAGTTGGATAAACGTATATATGCAAAACAAATTCTCAAATACAAAAAAATTCCTAAGTAAATTCCCAGATAAATTCCAAGCTCGATTATAATGCCAAAATTGCTTGATCTTGACTCGAAATCAACCCTATATGTGCATACATTTTACAAATGCATAAACGTAAAATTCCTACAAGTGCTTCAGTACTTTGCATATACAATTATCAACTCAAGTAAATAAATAGACATGAATTTCATCATAGTAAAACATAAGAAAATGATGTAGTCTGTATTTGGAACGTTAGTGATGCAAAATAAATTCTATTTCCATTGACATAGTTGTTTTGAAGGTATTTGGTTTCCCGGTGGTGAAAAAGTGTGTTAGAAATGTATATTTAGATTTATTTTTGGAAAGCAATGAACACTCCCACATTCAAAAAAGTTAAAAGAAACTCACATTTCCACGCCTCTCCTTTCACAGTTTAACACCCCCTTCTTCTTCTTCAACTTTCTTGTCACTGCTTTTCCCGACAGCTCCAATGTCATAATTTATTTTCCACCACTGCATTTCATGCAACCATAACCATCTCAAATAAGAGAGATATTTAAGAAAGGGTAATGCACGGTGATCACCCAAGATCACCGTGCGGGATAAAATACAACCCTATGATCCGCAATTCAACGGTGAAGATTGTGTGCGAAAATACAGGTGTAATACGATCGTAGTAAAATATGGTTGTATTGTCGATCAGTCACGTGTAAAAAATCTTGCTCGTAGAAAACAACAGTGTGATAGTGTATCCCGCACGATGATCATTGATGCGTTACACACACGAACAATTTTTTCCTCAAATAGAGAGCCCATACAACTAAGAAGCCATATAAAGACATGCAAAGAAATGAGGCACTAGAAATCCCTAAATTCAAGTACAACCAATATAATGACACCAAAGTCACTTATGTTTCGTTTGGCGCGATGGTGGTGGTGGTGGTCGCGAGCACTGTGGTCATGAACCATCGTTCGTGAACGCCCGACCACACATACAAAAAATCATGCATTTTAAGCTCAAAACTAGTTTATTTTCTTTACAGCGGTCATAACCTTTGTCTTGCCAAACAAACATTCTATTATAATGACGTTTTTGACCAAACTCACCGGAGAAAATAAGCCGCGCCAAACGTAGCCTTGATCTATTTAAAGAAACAAAAGGGGAATCACATAAAAGTAAAGCACAAAAATCTAGCTAAGACAAGTGTCCCATAATGCTCTCGAAGCTGACGTCGAGTAGAAGTCGACGGTACGTCGATTTGAATTTGATGCAGCTCTGATTAAATAGTTTGTTTTTCTTCAAAATCTTTACTGTTTTTCCCAGCAATAACTTTCTATTGAAATTAGATCATGATACATAATAATTGAAAGTGTAATCAATAATGCTCCATCAAGCATTCCCAGTGCATTGATGAAGAACTTGTGCTTACTTTCATCAAGTGGCTTAGTGAAGATGTCAGCCCTTTGAGTGTCAGTAGATATGTATTAAAGGTTGATCTTACCTTTCTCTACATTATCTCTGAGAAAGTGGTGCCTTATCTCTATGTGCTTAGTTCTACTGCGAAGAACATGATTAGAAGCTATTGAAATAGCACTAAAGCTGTCACAATATATTGTGGAATTATTAAGGGAAAAGTTGTAGTCCAACAACTGATTTTGCATCCACAATATTTGTGAGCAGTAGCTTCCTGCAGCTATGTACTCAGCTTCAGTTGTAGAAGTGGAGACTGTGGTTTGCTTCTTGCTAAACCATGAAATCAGTCTAGCTCCCGGGAACTGTCATGTTCCTAAAGTGCTTTTTCTATCCGGCATGCATCCAGCATAATCTGCATATGAATAACAAATTAATTCAAATCCAGATTCAGCTGGATACCACAAACCAAGTTCAAGTGTTCTCTTTAGATACCTGAGTATTCTTTTTTTAGAATTCATGTGTGATTCCTTTGGGTCAACCTGAAACTTAGCACATATACATATATCAAACATTATATCAGGTCTGCTAGCTGTTAAGTAGAGAAGGGAGCCAATGGATGCTCTATAAGTCTTCTGATCAAAGGACTTACCCCTTTCATCTCTATCCAAAACAGCATTGGTAGCTATGGGGGTTTTCATAACATAGGCATTTTCCATCCCAAACCTCTTGATGAGCTTTCTGGTATACTTGGATTGGGATATGAAAATGCCATCTGCATTTTGTCTTACTTGAAGACCAAGGAAATATGATAATTCCCCCATGCTACTCATTTCAAATCTTGACTGCATTAGGGAAGCAAACCTTTTGCAGAGAGATTGATCTGTTGACCCAAATATAATATCATCTACATTTATTTGGACTAGTAATAGCTGACTCTTATGTGCTCTGGTGAAGAGTGTTTTATCCACTTTCCCTCTTTCAAAAGAGTGTTCTAGAAGAAAAGTGGATAGGATCTCATACCAAGCTCTTGGAGCTTGCTTGAGACCATATAGTGCTTTATCTAATCTATACACAAAAGAGGGAAAAGTAGGATTGACAAAACCTAGGGGCTGCTCGACATATACTTCCTCTTGAAGAGTTCTATTGAGGAATGCATTCTTTACATCCATCTGATAGACTTTGATCTTCATATGGGCAGCATATGCCGAAAACATTCTGATGGCCTCCAGCCTTGCTACTGGGGAAAATGTCTGGTTAAAGTCAATACCTTCAACTTGCATGTATCCTTGGGCCACAAGTCTGGCCTTATTTCTGATGATGGCTCCTATTGAGTCAATTTTATTCTTGAATACACATTTGGTGCCAATGACTGGGTAATTCTTTGGTCTTTCAACACATGTCCAAACCTTGTTCCTCTCAAACTAAGTCAGTTCTTCTTGCATAGCAGATATCCAGTGAGGATCACTGTCTGCTTCTTCAAACTTCTTGGGTTCATACTGAGACAAGAAACATTGTAGCATTGTTTCATTTGTAAGCAGTCTCCTTGTCTTGACACCCACTGTCAAGTCTCCTATAACTTGTGTTGGAGTATGATCATTTAGGGCCATCCTTGATCTAGTTGAGTTATCTAGGAGAATCTCTTCTTCCCGAGGAATCACTTGGTCAGTGATAGTGGGGACTTCATCCTCAGTCATTAGAATGATCTATGTTGCTGGCACCTCACGTGCTGTGATTTCCTCTACATCTGCTGTAGAATCTTCATCTGAGTCAGTGTCAATCTTCTGTTTTCCCTTGTCTTGACACAATGATGAATTGTCCATTATGGTTAGCCTTTCAACTTGTTCTGCAATATGATCTTCTTTCTGCAAGACAATGCTGGTGGAAGTTTCCTTCCCATTATGAGCCATGTTAGTTTCATCAAAAACAACATGCACAGACTTCTCAATTTTGAGAGAGCTCTTATTATAGCACCTATAGGTCTTGCTTGATGAAGAATATCCCAAGAATATCCCATCATCAGCCTTCTTGTCAAATTTGACAAGATGACTTTTCCCATTGTTGAGGATAAAGCAAGCACACCCAAAAATCCCAAAGTAAGTGACTATAGGTTCCTTTCCCTTCAATAACTCATATGGAGTCTTTAACTTAGTCCTGTGAATGAGACTCCTATTCAGAACATAGTTAGCAGTATTTACTGCCTCAGCCCAAAAGGACTTAGGCAAGTTGGATTCAGCCAATAATGCCCTTCCTGATTAAATTAGGGTTCTGATAGTGCATTATTTATAGTTATTTTTATATAGTATTTTAGTAGTAATTAATTAGTTTTTATATAATTTTAGTTTAATATATATCTAATTCGCTTTATTTTGTGTTTTCAGGTAATCTGGGGCTGCTAATAGCAAATTTAAGCTCACAGCCATGTTCAGGGGAAAGAATGGAACAAGTATGCAAAAATCTTCAGTACACGCCCTCGGTCACGGCCATGACCAAGGGCGTGACTTCAAGTCACGGCCATGACTCAACCCAGCCATCTTACATCTGCCAGATCATGCCGCCAGCCCAATTTAGTATTACACGCCCTCGGTCACGGCCATGACCAAGGGCGTGACATCAAGTCACAGCCATGACTCAACCCAGCCATCTTCTAGCTGCCAGAACACGCCATCACATCATTTCCAGCCTACACGCCCCAGGTCACGGGCGTGACTCTATGTCACGGCCATGACCTAGGGGGTGACCCTTCCCGCAAATGCCAGAATAACTCCAGATCGCGCCGTTTCAAGATTCGGTCAAGTCACGCCCTCTGTCACGGGCGTGACTCCATGTCACGGCCATGACCTAGGGGGTGACCCTTCCCGCAACTGCCAGAATAACTCCAGATCGCGCTGTTTCCCGCCGTTTCCAGATTCGGTCAAGTCACGCCCTATGTCACGGGGGTGACCGAGGCCGTGACCCGTCGAGATGATTAATTTTGGCGGTTTTTCTTCCCCAACGTTCCCGGGCTTTCAAGACGCAATTACGCAGCTTACATGCCCTTGGTCACGGGTGTGACCAAGGGCGTGACTCACCAATTTTCTGCCTATAAAAGCGAGCTACTGCCAAAGTGATGGGAATCCGATCCTAGCTTAGATTGGGTCATTTTTATATTAGTTTTTTCAGCATTTTCTTATTGTATTTTCTTTATGCAGATTTACTTTATGTCTTGCAAATTTCAATTCATAGTTTAGATTTCCAATTCCTGCAATTGTAATTCTCTTTACTTAGTTATAAAAAAGTTTCTCTTTTCAAATATGTTTAGCTGAATTTATAGCATTTTATCGGATGAATTCTTAAGCTTTTCTTATTTTGTAATCTCTCATTTTCGGAGCTTTAGTTTAAGAATTATTACGATCCACTTTTGATTTTTCTCGATTGATCTCATATTGCCGGTATATGTATATCAATTCTTGATCCATTTTCTAGTGATCGAGAGATCCATGAATTTGTGTAGATCATTCATTAGTGGAAAGAGTTGCATGCGTTCCTCGAGAGAGGGTGACACAAATCTTCCGGATTGGAGTCAAATCCAATAGTGGGGCTCACCGCATAAAGCAAGCTTAGGTGTTTCGACTGGCCGAGGGGTCTTAATCGATCAACCTAAGGTTAGGTGGTAGTTCTCTCGAGAGAGGCTCTACCATATTTTGGGAACCTCCACGGTCGAATTATTCTATCGCTTTTGGTTATGAATTTAGATTTTACAATTTATTTAACTCAAGAAGGATTTCCGATCAAATGCTCTTTTCTCTTTTATTATTCTAAAAATCTTCTTAAATCTAGATAAAATAATATTAATTTGCGTGAGTAGAAGTAATCAACAACCCCATGGAATACGACACTTGATATTTATTTCTAAATATCCTATACTATGAATGATAGGTGCTCTTGCCTATAGTTCGTAGAATTTGGAGAAATTTTATATCCTAAATTTTACGTATCAAGTTTTTGGCGCCGTTGCCGGGGACATATTTTTGTTGATATTTTGAAAGCGTGAATTTTATTACTTTTATCAATCTCTTTCTCCGCCCCCATTTCTCTTTTTGATTTATTTTCAAATTTCATTCTATTAAGTGACGGTTGTTCAATTTTCTTTCTTCAAAAATGTTATCTCAATTGGCCGCCAAAGTTACCGAGCTTCAAAATAAAGTCAATCTTTTGGAAGCCGCACGAAAGCGCCAAGTTAATTGTAATTTTTGTGGAGCACCGCATCGAAGTGAGGATTGTTATATTAATTTTTACTCTCAAAATTTTTCTTATGGAAATAATTTTGAGTTTATTTATGAAAATAATTATTCAAACTTTGATGAAAATAATTCATCTAGTTTTCATGCGAATGATTTTTCCGATTCTAATAATATTTCTTCTTGCTCCGATATTAATTATTCATGGTGGCAAGATCACCCGGATAGTTTTCGGTGCGATGAAGGAAATTCAGTCAATCAAGATTTTCATTCCTCCTCTTTTACCCCACAAAATTCTTTTTCTTCTACTCTTGGGTATTCTCCAGATTCTATTTATCAAAATTTAAATATTTATACCCAAGCTCAAGAAGAACTTCTTTACCACGAATTTAAAAGAGTCATGGAGATACCGGACGAAATTGATGAAGAACATGTTTCTTCACCTCCTCCGCCCGAATCTCCTCCTATTTTTCATGAATTTTCTCTCTCGCCAATTATTCACTTTGAAAGTGAAATTCATGAAAATATTGTGTCCCATGAATTTAGTCCACTTGGAATTTCAAATAAATTTTTGGATACGAATTTTATTTTTGAAAATGAACAACCGGAGCTTAATCATGTGTTTTCACAAGAAACTCCTCCTTGTGAAATATTTTCTGACTCGCTTAATTTTGATTCTTTTTCTTCTAACGATTTTCATGTAGAGGATGAGCCGGTGCAACCAAACGTCTTCACCGATCCATTTGCCGCTCATCTCCAGCAATCCAAATTACCTAAGGTATGTATAGGTAATTTGGATTCACAATTTCGCGCTAACGGAAAACAAAAGAATCAGGATTATAGCGGAGGAGTCGTCGGGCAATAGTTTTTGGCATTTTCACCTCAGCGTGAATTAAGGGAGTTGCCTGTGCATTTTCAATTTGAATATCCTTTTAGCTAACCCTTAACGTCTAGCTAAAAGACGTTAAACAAAGCGCTCTTGGGAGGCACCCCTTGCTTATCTTTATATTTTTGCTATTTTTCTTTTATTTTATGCATTTTCTTTTCCTGTTTGGCCTTTTCATTCTTATTTATAAACATTGGAGACAATGTTTATCTTTAAGTATGGGGGGGTGTTCTCTAATGTTTATTTTTATAAAAAAATCAAAAAAAAAATTTGAAAACATGTTAAAAATCATAAAAAAATTGTTTCTTTGTTTTCTGTTGCAATTTTGATTTAAAAATATGAAAAATACAAAAAAAAATTGTTTTATTTTAAAATGTTTAAAAAACTTATAAAAAAAACTATTTTTCCAATAAGATAAATTTTGTAATATTAAAATTCTCCAAACTTTATTTATGCAAAATTAATTTTAATTATGAGTTGTCTTTATAGGTTTTTTTTAAGAGTTTTCTTTTTATGAATTTTTAAATCATATATTTCTCTTCAAAATATGTTAGATTTAATTTTTAGATGAATTTGATTTAATGAGTTTTTCATTATTTTGATTTGTTTAGAATATTTCTTAGTTTTACTTTCTCTCTTTAAAATATCATAATTCAATTTTGTAGTAATTGTGTTAAATATCTTTAGATTTTACTTATATTAACTTGAACTCATAGTTTCTTATAGATTGCTCAATTTATTTTCTATGCTCTTAAAATATTTCTTTGGAATTTTTGTAGCCTTTAAACCCTAGCCCTTCCCCTACCTTTTTGTTTAACCCTTTTATTTGGCATATAAAAAAAATATTTGAAAAGATCATATGTCATGGAAATGAGAGGATAAAATTCATCATTCCTAAACATATGCACCCAAATTAGTAAAAGATTATATGGCATGGAGTTTAGAGGATAAAATTCATCACTCCTAAACATATACATTTGGGATATAAAAAAAGAAGAAGAAATTAAAAAAAGATGGAAATGAGAGGTTAAAATTCATCATTTCCTATATGCAAAGTAACTTCTTCAATGCCAACTTTACCCCAATTAGCCAAGTTTATTTGCTTATCCTAAGATATTTTTGAGAGAGCATAGTTAATATTTTGTAGTTTTCTAAAAGTTTCTAATGATGTTTAAAGTTTCTATAATTTTAATCTTGGTTATTTTACTTAATTCAATGCAATTTTGTTTATGAAGATTTATTAGAGAATTTTGAAACTAATATTTATTCTACTCATCTCAATTTATGAATTATAAATTATTTTTTATAAATCTGAATTTTAATTTCTTAACTTATTTTGACATGAGTTTTATAAGATTTGGAGTACATAATTAGAAGTAAATCTTTTTGGAAATGTCCTATAAATTCTTCTCGTACTTATAAATTAGTTTTTGCTCTGGAATAGCAAAAGCTTAAGTATGGGGGTATTTGATAGTGCATTATTTATAGTTATTTTTATATAGTATTTTAGTAGTAATTAATTAGTTTTTATATAATTTTAGTTTAATATATATCTAATTCGCTTTATTTTGTGTTTTTAGGTAATCTGGGGCTGCTAATAGCAAATTTAAGCTCACAGCCATGTTCAGGGGAAAGAATGGAACAAGTATGCAAAAATCTTCAGTACACGCCCTCGGTCACGGCCATGACCAAGGGCGTGACTTCAAGTCACGGCCATGACTCAACCCAGCCATCTTACATCTGCCAGATCATGCCGCCAGCCCAATTTAGTATTACACGCCCTCGGTCACGGCCATGACCAAGGGCGTGACATCAAGTCACAGCCATGACTCAACCCAGCCATCTTCTAGCTGCCAGAACACGCCGTCACATCATTTCCAGCCTACACGCCCCAGGTCACGGGCGTGACTCTATGTCACGGCCATGACCTAGGGGGTGACCCTTCCCGCAACTGCCAGAATAACTCCAGATCGCGCCGTTTCAAGATTCGGTCAAGTCACGCCCTCTGTCACGGGCGTGACTCCATGTCACGGCCATGACCTAGGGGGTGACCCTTCCCGCAACTGCCAGAATAACTCCAGATCGCGCTGTTTCCCGCCGTTTCCAGATTCGGTCAAGTCACGCCCTATGTCACGGGGGTGACCGAGGCCGTGACCCGTCGAGATGATTAATTTTGGCGGTTTTTCTTCCCCAACGTTCCCGGGATTTCAAGACGCAATTACGCAGCTTACACGCCCTTGGTCACGGGCGTGACCAAGGGCGTGACTCACCAATTTTCTGCCTATAAAAGCGAGCTACTGCCAAAGTGATGGGAATCCGATCCTAACTTAGATTGGGTCATTTTTATATTAGTTTTTTCAGCATTTTCTTATTGTATTTTCTTTATGCAGATTTACTTTATGTCTTGCAAATTTCAATTCATAGTTTAGATTTCCAATTCCTGCAATTGTAATTCTCTTTACTTAGTTATAAAAATGTTTCTCTTTTCAAATATGTTTAGCTGAATTTATAGCATTTTATCGGATGAATTCTTAAGCTTTTCTTATTTTGTAATCTCTCATTTTCGGAGCTTTAGTTTAAGAATTATTACGATCCACTTTTGATTTTTCTCGATTGATCTCATATTGCCGGTATATGAATATCAATTCTTGACACATTTTCTAGTGATCGAGAGATCCATGAATTTGTGTAGATCATTCATTAGTGGAAAGAGTTGCATGCATTCCTCGAGAGAGGGTGACACAAATCTTCCGGATTGGAGTCAAATCCAATAGTGGGGCTCACCGCATAAAGCAAGCTTAGGTGTTTCGACTGGCCGAGGGGTCTTAATCGATCAACCTAAGGTTAGGTGGTAGTTCTCTCGAGAGAGGCTCTACCATATTTTGGGAACCTCCACGGTCGAATTATTCTATCGCTTTTGGTTATGAATTTAGATTTTACAATTTATTTAACTCAAGAAGGATTTCCGATCAAATGCTCTTTTCTCTTTTATTATTCTAAAAATCTTCTTAAATCTAGATAAAATAATATTAATTTGCGTGAGTAGAAGTAATCAACAACCCCGTGGAATACGACACTTGATATTTATTTCTAAATATCCTATACTATGAATGATAGGTGCTCTTGCCTATAGTTCGTAGAATTTGGAGAAATTTTATATCCTAAATTTTACGTATCAGGTTCTATTTTTCCTTTCAGCCACCCCATTTTGTTGGGGGGGGGGGGGGGGGGGGGGGGTTCTAGGAGGTGAAAAGCTTTGTCTTATCCCTTCTTCCTCACAGAATCTACACATTAACTGATCTTCAAACTCAATGTCATGATCACTTCTGATCACAGCAACCTAGGTGTTGAATTCAGATTGAATCTGTCAAATGAATCTTGAGAGGATCTCGAAGGTGTCAGACTTAGCTTTTAGAAAGAACACCCAACTGAATCTAGAAGAATCATCAACAATGACTAGAGTATAAGACTTACCTGCTAAGATCTGAGTGGAGATAGGACCAAATAGGTCCATGTGCAATAGGAATAGGATTCTGGGTGAATCATTCTTACCAATTGGTTTGAATGATGGCTTGATCTACTTTCCTAGTTGGCAGGCTCTACATGGATGATCTTTAATGAACTTACCAGTTGGTAAGCCCCTCACTAGGTTGAGCTTGGAGAGTTTGGAAATTGTCTTAAGATTAAGGTGACTAAGTCTCCTATGCCATAACTCACTGTTCTCTAACTGGGAATTGAATAAGCAGATCTCAGACTTTGTGTACTCAAAGTCTATAACATAGACCTTACCCTTACTAAGACCAGTTAATACTACTTGGTCAGCTCTAGTGCTAACTATATGACACAAGGACTTGGTGAATACAACTTTGTATTACCCATCACACAGTTGACTAATGCTAATCAGATTATGTTGAAGTCCTACAACATAAGCTACATTAGAAAAGGAGACTTCCCCAATCCTGAGCAAACCATATCCTTTGGTTTGATCAGAGTGGGAATTCCCAAAGATTACCTTAGGCCCTTCCTTGGCCTTGAAATTCTCCAGCAGTTATTTTGCTCCAGTCATATACATGGAGCATCCACTGTTCAGATACCACTGCTGGTTTGTGGTTTTAGAGTCTCCATTCTTATTCTTAGCAGAGGAGTCTTCCAGGGCCATTAGGCAGGCTTCTTCTCGTCCACCTTCTTCATCATCATCAGATGAAGAGGAGCTTGATTTAGAGTCTGAATCACTCCAGGTTTCTGCAATGAAACATTTCCCTCTCTTCTTGTCCTTCCTCCTGAAGGATTGCTTCTTGAGCTCCTTCCTCTGCTTGATATTCTTATTCTTTTCTTCCTCAGGACATTCAGTGGAGATGTGTCCTGGTTTTCTACATGAAAAATAAATAATCTCCTGTTTAAGAGTTTTATCATACCTTGGCTTGCTTGAACTCCTTTCTTTTCTTCTGGAGTCCTCTGTCCTGGCCCACCTCTTGAATCTTTTGGCCAAGAGGTTGAACATTTCTTCTGCAGTGGTGGAGGACTCTGCTTCTGCAGTCTTTAATGCAAGAGTCATTAATCTCTATCATAGAGATTTCTTTGTCGAGCCCTCTCAGCTCATTGATGATGAGGCTGAATCTGTCATACATTTCTGTAATGTTTCATCAGCCTTTTTCTTGAAGTTCTCATATTGGGATATGAGAAGTGACTTTTTGTCTTTTCTCTCATAAGAGCTGCCTTCAACTAATCTGGAGAGAGATTCCCAGATTTCCTTGGCAGAGTTGCACTCAGCAACCTTTTGGAATATGTCATCTGACATAGTTGAGACCAAGATGTTCATGGCCTTGGCATCACATGCCATGACCTTCTTCTCAGCATCGGTCCACTCTTCTCTAGGGACTGAGGTTTGTATGACTTTCCCACTAGCATCCTTCCTTACTGGGGCTGGGGGACCTGTTAGGATGACATTGAAGATTTCCTCATCAATATAGTTCATATATAATTTTATTCTAGCCTTCCAGAGTCTAAACTTATTCAAGTTACACACTGGAGGTCTTGATGAGGCATAATCCTTAGAACTCATTTTCTTTATAAAAATATTTTTGTTGTAAAGAAATAAGAGTAGGAGGTCTTTTTGATCAAGGTGTTAACCTTTTAATGATCAACCTCCCTTTGATACCAATTGAAAGTGCACAATGTGCCTCTGAGAATCCTCTAGAGGGGGGGGGGGGGGGGGAGGGGTGAATAGAGATTTAAATAATTTTTCTATTTTGACTGTACAGACAATAAAACTTACTAAGGTGTTATGCACTCAAACCAAAACCACAGGTAGAATAAATGAAATAAAGATTGTTGAAAGTAAATGCTGAGAAAGTAAATGGGATAGCACAGAAAAGCACAACACAGACACAAGGAATTTTATAGAGGTTCCCCTAAATGCGGGTACTCCTCTCTTCTACCACCTGGTAGGAATGCACCACCTGTGCTTGAGTCTTTTGATAGGGAGACTCTTAGAACCAAAGATCTTTTGATAAGGAGATCTTGAACCACAGATCTTTTGATAAGGAGATCTTGAACCACATATCTTTTGATAAGGAGATCTTGAACCACTGAATCCTTTGGAAGAGGGATTCTTAAAACTCTTTTACAGTTGAGAAAAAAAGGTGAAGGAAAGAAGGAAGAGGTGGTGAGAAGAATTCTGTTATCAAAATTTTGATGAAGCCTTCTGCTTCAGATTTCTTTTTTCTGGATCTGCTAAAGATGAACCCTTGCTTTGATAGAGATGATATGCAAAGGTTATGAGCTTCAAATCCTATCTCTTTCTTCTATTGAAATCTAGCTGCTGCATGATATTTGATGAAGAGCAACCTTCTATTTTTCACTATACTGAGAGAGAGAGTTCTTGTTGTTCACAATCTTTTAGGGTTCAGGAGGAAGAAGAAGAAGTTGAACCCTAATCGACAGAATACAGAATATGTGTTCAATTCTCTGATTTCTTCTCTCTATTCTTCTTATTTATTGTCCATTCTTTAATTTGAATTTGTTTCCTCTTTAAGAGTGTGCTGAAAAGGTATTGACCTGGACAATTTCTCTTCCTTTCCTCATTTGTTCTCGGCCCGTCTGCCAACTGTCTTGATCCTTTCCAAGAAAGCTTTTGTTGTCTTCTTTATTGCTCCTTTCTATTCTAGGCAATAAATGAGTCGTTGTAGAACGATCTTCAGTATTGTGGGCCTTGAGAGAGAGTTCCAAAATGACAGCTGAAAAGGTTTCCTTTTCAGACTGTATTCGATGTTGCGTCGATTTCTCTTTCTCTCTTATCGACGCACCTTCGAGTTCTTGTAAAAGCAGCTTCGAATTCATTATTGCTCTGATTGAACTCTGATGTCGACGTTGCGTCGATTACTTATCTACGTAACTGTCGAGTGGAAGGCTTGGCTCTGAACTTCATCATCTACGTCGAATTGTAGTCGACGTTGCGTTGACTTCAGATGGCTTCGACAGATTCTTTCTTCTGCGTTGAGTTGAAGTCAAAGCTGCGTCGACTTCTAGTGATACTTCGATATGTCCATTTCCTCTACGTCGTCATCCTTTCGACGTAGCGTAGACTTGATCTACTTCGACAGAAAGTTGAGTTGCTTGGACTTCTAGTCTAAGTTGCATCGACATGAATTCGATTTGCGTCGATTTCTATTCGACGTAATTGTTAACTTAACCCAAATTCTGCTTGTCTTGATCTGGTGACGTCACCCTAAGTTGAGTGAGATATCCTAAGACATCTAATGGGCATATTACACTCACTATACAATGGGTAAGTTGCATCGACATTAACACTTTAGATAATTTGTTAAGTAAAATCTAAGGAGTTTTTCCAAACGATCACCCCTTTTTATCTTAACAAAATTTACATATTATTTAAAGTGATTTTACACATTCCTTTTATGTAAACAGAAATACAAACAAGACAATATATACAATAACAGAAAAACTGAACTGGTAAACAGAAACGCATCTGATTAATTATCAATATGAGTTTATCAGAGTTTACCCAACGAAAAAGATATACTTCCTTCCTTTAAGAAAAGTAGATAAGTCCTCATAGACCTTTCTGAACTTTCTTTCCACATACTTGAAGTTTGCAGGAGTGGCCCTCACTGGATTCTTTTGTATTCTTTCATGACCCTTGAACAACTTCTCTAGGTCACTTTCTGTTTCAGAGTGAACATCTTTTAATGTGAAACCCATACCAATAACTTTTGCTGTCAACAAGTTTATGACATCCAGGTCTAGCTCCTCTGACTCATAGTCTTCATCTGGATTTGGTACCACAAAGGTTGATTGTGGTATACCAGAGGTTGAACCAGTCTTGAACATAATCTTTTTCTTCTTCACAGGCATCTGATCTCCTTTCTTTCTCTTCAGGGAAGGCTGCACTGCATCCTATGGATTGCATCCAATGCCCCTCTGTGGAGTTGACCTACTCCCTCTAACATTTTTGCTTGTGGGTTCATTGCAGTATACTCTGTGGGATCAAAGAGAGTAGTTTTGATTGGAATTGCTTTTGCTAATTCTTCTTGTTCAACTATCTCTTTTCCCCTTTGCAAAATGTCCATGAACCTTCTTCTCTTTTCTTCAATTTCCTTTTGAGCTATTTCATATTCATATCTTTCTCTTTCTGCAATCTCCTCCAAAGTTTTGTAAAGCTTTTGATCACTGTATGTTTTCATTGTATTCTCTGGAATTTCAACCTTCTCATATTTTTTGTAATAGGATTTATTTTTCTTGTATTCCTTCCTTTGCTCTTTTGAATACATTTCCCAAATTGGCATCTTTCATATTCCCCCTCTTCCTATTCCTCTACCTATATAAGGAGGTCTTCCTCTGAAGACAGGTGTTGGAAGATTTGGTTTAGCTGTTTGAATTGAAGCGGGTAGAGATGGAGGTTGTGCTGGGGCTAGAAGCTGAGCTGTGTTGAAATTGTTGAAGTGAAGTGGATAGGAGTCCGGCCGGTTTGAAGGCTGGAGACCGCGCGGTCTGCGCTGGTGCTCTGGCGGTTTGTTCCTGGCGATCTGGTGCGATCGGCCAGCTTGCTTCTTGGTTTAGGTCGCTGGTTCTGGCGACCTGTTGCGGGTTGTTTCCGATCTTGTTCTAGTCGGTCTGTTCTTGGTTGACCGATGAGACCGGGCGGCTTGGTTTCTATTCTGGTGACTTGGTTCAAGTCGGCTAGTTGCTTCTCTGTGTTGGCGATCTCAGGAAGGGTGATCGCTGTGTCCGTGCGGTTTGTGCGCGGCTTGCTGCTGACTTCGGTCTTGGACTGAATTTTGTCCAAGTGCTGTGTTCGCGCGGTCTGGTTTTGGAGACCGTTCGCGAGCTGATGGGTGGTGACTGTATCCCGGTTTGTGCGGTGACGACATCCGTCCACCCGCCTATAAATAGGGGTGCATGGCCCGTCATTCATAACGAGAACTGTAAGAACAAGAGCCCGGATAGATTCTTGCGGTCTCAAGTTTGAGTTCGCGCGGCTTGGTTGCGAGTTAACCGTTTGTTGTGTTCGCAGGTTTGCGGTCAGCAGGTTTCGGTCTCCTTCCTTGGTGATTTCCGGTGGCTCGAATAAACAGTTCGTCTGCGGCTTGTCAGCGAACTGGTTTATTGTTCTTGTGCTGTTCGCAGTAAACTCAGCGATCAGGCGACCTTCAGCGGTTAGGCGATTTGAGTTCGGTCTGGCGACAGCTTCAGTTCTTTGTTCATTTGGATAAGCTTCAGTTCGTGCGGGCTGAGATTGCGGTCTGGCAGTGCAGTTTGTCTGCTCCTGTTCGTGCGGTCTCAAGGTGTTTCTGCGGTCTGACTGTGTAAGCGGTCTGGGAGTACAGCAGAACAATTCGGGCGGCCTGAACCTTTGTTGCAATCCGTGCGGTCTCTTTCTGGCAGACCGCCGGTTTCTGTTTTTTGGTGTGTTTGTTCTTCTCGTCTCCATGATTCTTATGAATCATGTCTCGCCATGTATGCCTCGCATTGTAAAGCAGTATTATTTCAATAAAGATTTCTTGTGTTGCTGGTTTTGGCATTGTGGTTGTTTGGCTATAACTCTTATTGATACAACTCCTGCTTACTCCTAAACGGTCCAATCAAAAATTTTAACATGGTATCAGAGGGAGGTTCCTGGAGTGGATAAGCAGTGATCAACTAGAGTTGCCATCGTCTTTGTGAAGAAGAGACCACATTGATTGCCATGGAAGGCAGTTTCGCAAGAGGTCTTGGTATTGAACTCCTCACATCGACTAACTTCAAAAAGTGGAAGTCATGTATGGAGAGTTATTTGATTGGCGAGGATCTTTGGGAGATAGTCGGCGGAGAAGACACACAGGAGGTGTTTCCAGCAGGTGATAATATGGCAGAGGTGAGGCTTTGGAGGAGGTTGAATGCTAAGGCAGAGTTCACTCTCAAGAGGGCTATTTCACCAGAGCTGTTTGATCATATTATCGGATGTAAATCTGCTGCGGAGATCTGGACATCCTTGGATGGATTGTTCAATAAGAAGAATGTAGCAAGGCTACAGTTTCTTGAAAATGAGTTGGCTAAAGCCTCTCAAGGTGATCTTTCTATTTCTACCTTCTTCCTCAAGATGAAGAATCTCACGGCAGAAATTTCTGCTTTGGACCCTGATGAGCCAATCTCTGAGGCAAAACTGAAGAGGCATATCATTCGCGGGTTGCGGAAGGAGTATCTTGCCTTTGTGACTTCAGTTCAGGGTTGGGCAAATCAACCGTCGTTGTTGGAGCTGGAGAACCTTCTTGCTTCGCAAGAAAGTTTAGCAAGACAGATGGCGGGGGTTTCTATCTCCGGGGGAGAAAGTGATGTGATGTTCTCTGGGAAGAGGAAGAAGAAATGGGAGAAGAAGAAGCCGGGTCATGATGGACCCTCCACTTCAGGTCAGCAAGATAGGGGCTATGCTCCTAAGTCTGATGGGAAGAAGAAAGGTGAGGGACCAAAGTGCTTTAGATGCAACAAGACCGGGCACTTCAAGAAAGATTGTCGAGTGAATCTTCAGCCGGGACATGTAGTGGAGAAGGAGATGCCAAAGTCTGGTGAAGTTGGATGGGGAGGAGCCTTTGTGTCTAATATAACGGCGATGCCCGTTAAAGCCTTGGCTTCCATCAACTATGAAGAGGACTGGATTGTTGATTCAGGGTGTGGACATCATCTCACCGGAGATGGATCAAAGTTCTCTTCTTTGGCGCCTTACTCAGGTAATAATGCTATCATTACGGCTGATAATTCTATTCATCCAGTAGAGCACGAAGGAGTCGTCTCTCTGAGCAGTGATAAGGGTCCACTCACGTTGAGGAGTGTTTATCACGTGCCTGGTATGAAGAAAAATCTCTTCTCTGTGACCAACGCGGTCGATGCCGGTTATCACGTTCTGTTTGGCCCAACAGAAGTGAAGTTTCTCAAAACTCAACCGGAGATAAAGGGAGAAGTTTTTTAAGTGCCGTTGGAATGCATCCACGGTGATTTGATGGGACCGACTGCCACCCCAAGCCTTGGAGGCAACAGATACATGTTGGTGTTGATTGACGACTACACCAGATATGTCTGGGTGTATTTCATGAAAGAGAAGTCAGAAGCCTTTGCTAAATTTGTGGAGTTCAAGGAGCTGGTGGAAGGTCGTTTAGGCCTGCGGGTGAAGAAGTTGAGAACTGACAATGGTGGGGAGTTCACCTCTGGTGAGTTCTCAAGTTTTTGCAGGAAACACGGCGTTCGGAGAGAGCTCACTTGTGCCCATACTCCACAGCAGAATGGCGTTGCCGAAAGGAAGATCCGTCATCTGACGGAAACTTGCAAATGCTGGCTTCATGCCAAGAGTATTCCAAAGTCCTTCTGGGCGGAGGGAATGTCTTGCGCAGCTTATGTCATCAACAGATTGCCTCTAAGTCCTATCAACATGAAGACCCCTCACGAACTAATGTTCAAGGAGAAGCCGAGTGTTGCTCACCTTCGGGTGTTTGGATCAACCTGCTATGTGCATATTCCTGATGCTCTTCGAACAAAGCTTGATGCGAAAGCAAGGAAGCTAGTCTTTGTTGGGTATGATGAGCGGAAGAAGGGATGGAGATGCATGGATCCTGAGACACGAAGGTCAATTGTTTCTCGGGATGTGGTGTTCGATGAAGTAACTTCCTACAAGGGGAGCTCAGGAGTTGAACTACCAGAGGGCAGGGTTGATGAAGGAGGAAAAGCTGCAGGAAGTCTTCAAGTGGAGTTGCCTGTTTCACCAGGAGCTCCAGGTGTGTCAACCTCTGAGATGGAGGCTTCAGGTTCTGGAAGCAGGGGGAGCGATGCTCCATGTTCATCTGGGAAAGAAGCTTGCACAGAAGAAGCGGCTGAGGAGGTGGTTAGTCAGGAGCAACCTCTTAGGAGGTCGAAGAGGACTATTCAACCACCAGATCGATACACAGGAGGAAACATGGTGAACTTTGTTTCTTGTTTCTTTGCTGGTCCCTTAGATGAAATGGAGCCGTCGAGCTTTGAGAAGGCCAGAGGTGTGAAGGAGTGGGACATTGCTATGCAGGAAGAGATGACAGCTCTCGAGAAGAATGAGACCTGGTCTCTTGTGCCCAAGCCCAAGGGCACTACTCCTGTCACTTGCAAGTGGGTCTTCAAGCTGAAGAAAAAAGCTGACGGTAGTATCGAGCGTTACAAGGCTCGCCTTGTAGCTCGTGGGTTCTCACAGCAGTACGGAGAAGATTATGATGAAACATTTAGTCCAGTGGCAAAGATGACTTCGGTTCGATTTGTTATTGCCTTGGCGGCTTCGAGTGGTTGGGAGATTTGACAACTCGACGTGAAGAATGCTTTCTTATACGGCGAGATTGACAAAGATATCTTCATGATTCAACCGCAAGGCTTCATCTCGAAGGAGTATCCAGACTATGTTTGCAAATTGAAGAAGGCCCTGTACGGGTTGAAGCAAGCGCCTCGGGCGTGGTACGGGAAGATTGCAGAATATCTCTTATTCTGTGGATTCATTGCTTCAGACTCTGATTCTAGCTTGTTCATCAAGAAGGAAGGGGTGCTTCGGGTGATTGTGCTGCTGTATGTGGATGACATGATTGTCACCGGGAACTCGAAGGAAGCTGTTGCAAGACTCAGGGCTGAGCTTGCTATCAGGTTTGAGATGAAGGATCTAGGGGAGCTTCATCATTTCCTTGGACTCGAGGTCCAGAGACGGGAGAGCGGAGTGCTCATTTCTCAGGAAGGATATGCAGAGCGAATCGTGAAACGATTTGGCATGGAGGAAGGGAAGAGCAGCTCTATACCTTTGGAGCAACATCATAAGCTTCGGAAGGATGAGGGGAGAATCTTATCTGATCCGTTGGTATTCCGAGCTCTGGTTGGGAGCTTGATCTATTTGACGTTCACAAGGCCGGATATTGCTTATGCAGTTGGCAAAGTGAGTCGGTACATGGCGGAACCACGAAAAACTCATCTTCTGGCGGCTAAAGGCATACTGAAGTATGTGAAGTCGACCTCTGATTTGGGTCTCCTATATAGGAGAGGGTCAAGCTTGGAGTTGCATGGTTTCATGGATGCTGATTATGGGGGAGACGTGGATGATCGGAGATCAACGTCGGGTTATGTCTTTATGACGGGCCCCACAGCTATCTCTTGGTGCAGCAAAAAGCAAGACTCGGTGTCTGTTTCTACCACGGAAGCAGAATACAAGGCTTCGGCCTTGGCAGCTCAGGAAGCTATTTGGCTCAGGAGGTTGGTAGAGGACGTTCATCAGGAGGTTCGAGGTCCCACTATGCTACGCGGGGACAATGAGAGTGCTCTCAAGCTGGTTAACAATCCAGTTTGTCACGCGAGGACCAAACATATAGAGATTGAGCACCATTTCATTCGTGAAAAGGTGTTGGGAGGATCTCTTAAGGTCGAGCATGTTCAGAGTGCGGACAATGTCGCAGACATCTTCACAAAGCCGCTGGCAAAGGGACCGTTTACTCGGTTAAGGGAGTTGCTCGGGCTAGTTTCCACTTCCCACTTCAAGGGGGAGTGTTGAAATTGTTGAAGTGAAGTGGATAGGAGTCCGGCCGGTTTGAAGGCTGGAGACCGCGCGGTCTGCGCTGGTGCTCTGGCGGTTTGTTCCTGGCGATCTGGTGCGATCGGCCAGCTTGCTTCTTGGTTTAGGTCGCTGGTTCTGGCGACCTGTTGCGGGTTGTTTCCGGTCTTGTTCTAGTCGGTCTGTTCTTGGTTGACCGATGAGACCGGGCGGCTTGGTTTCTATTCTGGCGACTTGGTTCAAGTCGGCTAGTTGCTTCTCTGTGTTGGCGATCTCAGGAAGGGTGATCGCTGTGTCCGTGCGGTTTGTGCGCGGCTTGCTGCTGACTTCGGTCTTGGACTGAATTTTGTCCAAGTGCTGTGTTCGCGCGGTCTGGTTTTGGAGACCGTTCGCGAGCTGATGGGTGGTGACTGTATCCCGGTTTGTGCGGTGACGACATCCGTCCACCCGCCTATAAATAGGGGTGCATGGCCCGTCATTCATAACGAGAACTGTAAGAACAAGAGCCCGGATAGATTCTTGCGGTCTCAAGTTTGAGTTCGCGCGGCTTGGTTGCGAGTTAACCGTTTGTTGTGTTCGCAGGTTTGCGGTCAGCAGGTTTCGGTCTCCTTCCTTGGTGATTTCCGGTGGCTCGAATAAACAGTTCGTCTGCGGCTTGTCAGCGAACTGGTTTATTGTTCTTGTGCTGTTCGCAGTAAACTCAGCGATCAGGCGACCTTCAGCGGTTAGGCGATTTGAGTTCGGTCTGGCGACAGCTTCAGTTCTTTGTTCATTTGGATAAGCTTCAGTTCGTGCGGGCTGAGATTGCGGTCTGGCAGTGCAGTTTGTCTGCTCCTGTTCGTTCGGTCTCAAGGTGTTTCTGCGGTCTGACTGTGCAAGCGGTCTGGGAGTACAGCAGAACAATCCGGGCGGCCTGAACCTTTGTTGCAATCCGTGCGGTCTCTTTCTGGCAGACCGCCGGTTTCTATTTTTTGGTGTGTTTGTTCTTCTCGTCTCCGTGATTCTTATGAATCATATCTCGCCATGTATGCCTCGCATTGTAAAGCAGTATTATTTCAATAAAGATTTCTTGTGTTGCTGGTTTTGGCATTGTGGTTGTTTGGCTATAACTCTTATTGATACAACTCCTGCTTACTCCTAAACGGTCCAATCAAAAATTTTAACAAGCTGGAGCTGGATCAGATGAAGCAAGATCATGATCAGCCACCTTGACTGGAGAAGGTGCTGTTGTAGAATCTTCAGAAGGCACCCTGAATGCAAGTGCATCAGGAATGGATATTTCAGTGTCCACTTGGAATTCTTGCAGGGTCTTGAGATAGGCCTGATCATCTGAGAATAGGGAAATCTCTCCCTGAATTGGAGACTCCCCCTGTGTTGAAGGCAGGATCCTTGGAGGGGTTGACTCCCCCTGAGTTGTTGAACTTTCAAGCTACAGCCTAGATGTGATGGCTGGATCACCTTCAGAAACAAAGGAGAGAGTCAATGATATGGTGTGCACTTAGTCATGGAGAGATTTGTACACACATCCTTGAGGAGACCTGCTGACATATTTCTCCCATTGTTGTATATCGTTGAACAAGGATATAAAAGCACCAACAGGGATACTCTCAGACCTTACTCTGTCATCTAGGTCCTGGATTTCAGCATTGAGAGACTGCAGCCTTCGATGTTGAGCACTGATCTTCCTGTAACAAACTTTAGAGAAGTCAAGATAGAGGGAACTGAAGTGTAAAAAAAGGTTTCCATGGCTTAATCAATCGCATCGGCAATGTCTTGGGGAGACACCATTGCTGTCCTGCGAGTACCTGCACGAAACAGAGAGAGAGACGTAGAAGGGAAAGAGAGGGAGAGGGAGGGAGAAAATTCGAAGAGCACGATAAAGTTGAAGGCCTAAGTTGCTTTGAATAGATGAATCGTCACAACTTAGGGTTATATTTGAAGTGGCGTTGACAAGAAGTTTGAACTCAGCGCGCCAAAATATGTCCTGGGCACGCGTTTGGTCAAGTCGACGCTACGTCGAGATGAAGTCGATGTGGCTCCGAAATATAAGCATCAATTATGATGTCGACGTAAGCGTCGATATGTATTCGTCGTTACGTCGAGTGCTATTCGCCTTAGCTGTACCATAATGCTCTCGAAGCTGATGTCCAGTAGAAGTCGTCGGTACGTCGATTTGAATTCGATGCATCTCTGATTAAATAGTTTATTTTTCTTCAAAAATCTTTACTGTTTTTCCCAGCAATAACTTTCTATTGAAATTATATCATGATACATAATAATTGAAAGTGTAATCTATAATGCTCCATCAAGCATTCCCAGTACATTGATGAAGAACTTGTGCTTACTTTCATCAAGTGGCTTAGTGAAGATGTCAGCCCTTTGAGTGTCAGTAGATATGTATTGAAGGTTGATCTTACCTTTCTCTACATTATCTCTGAGAAAGTGGTGCATTATCTCTATGTGCTTAGTTCTGCTATGAAGAACAGGATTGGAAGCTATTGAAATAGCACTAGAGCTACCACAATATATTATGGAATTATTAAGGGAAACGTTGTAGCAAAAACTTATTTTGCATCCACAATATTTGTGAGCAGTAGCTTCCTGCAGCTATGCACTCAACTTCAGCTGTAGAAGTGGAGTCTGTGGTTTGCTTCTTGATAAATCATGAAATCAGTCTAGCACCTAGAAATTGACATGTTCCTGAAGTGCTTTTTCTATCCAGCCTGCATCCAGCATAATCTGCATATGAATAACTTTCAAATCCAGATTCAGCTGGATACCACAAACCAAGTTCAGGTGTTCCCTTTAGATACCTGAGTATTCTTTTTACAGAACTCATGTGTGATTCCTTTGGGTCAACCTGAAACCTAGCACATATACAGGTAGCAAAAATTATATCAGGTCTGCTAGCTGTTAAGTGGAGAAGGGAGCCAATGACTGCTCTATAAGTCTTCTGATCAATGAACATCTCTATCCAAAACAACATTGGTAGCTATGAGGGTTTTCATAACAGAGGCATTTTTCATCCCAAACCTCTTGATGATCTCTCTGGTATACTTGGATTGGGATATGAAAATGTCATCTGCATTTTGTCTTACTTGAAGACCAAGGAAATAGGATAATTCCCCCATGCTACTCATTTCAAATCTTGACTGCATTAGGGAAGCAAACCTTTTGCAGAGAGATTTATCTGTTGACCCAAATATAATATCATCTACAAATATTTGGACTAGTAATAACTGACTCGTATGTGCTCTGGTGAAGAGTGTTTTATCCACTTTCCCTCTTTCAAAAGAGTGTTCCAGAAGAAAAGTGGATAGGGTCTCATACCAAGCTCTTGGAGCTTGCTTGAGACCATATAATGCTTTATCTAATCTATACACAAAAGAGGGAAAAGTAGGATTGACAAAACCTAGGGGCTGCTCGACATATACTTCCTCTTGAAGAGTTCCATTGAGGAATGCATTCTTTACATCCATCTGATAGACTTTGATCTTCATGTGGGCAGCATATGCCAGAAACATTCTGATGGCCTCCAGCCTTGCTACTGGGGCAAATGTCTAGTTAAAGTCAATGCCTTCCTCTTTCCTGTATCCTTGGGCCACAAGTCTGGCCATATTTCTGGTAATGGCTCCTGTTGAGTCCATTTTGTTCTTGAATACCCATTTAGTGCCAATGACTGGGTAATTCTTTGGTCTTTCAACCAATGTCCAAACCTTGTTCCTCTCAAACTGAGTCAGTTCTTCTTGCATAGTAGATATCCAGTGAGCATCACTGTCTGCTTCTTCAAACTTCTTGGGTTCATATTGAGACAAGAAACATTATAGCATTGTTTCATTTGTAAGTTATCTCCTTGTCTTGACTCCGACTGTCAAGTCTCCTATAACTTGTGTTGGAGGATGATCATTTAGGGTCATCCTTGATCTAGTTGAGTTATCTATGAGACTCTCTTCTTCCTGAGGAATCACTTGCTCAGTGATAGTGGGGACTTCATCCTCATACATTAAAATGATCACTGTTGTTGGCACCTCAGGTGCTGTGATTTCCTCTACACCTGCTGCAGAATCTTCATCTGAGTCAGTGTCAATCTTCTGTTTTCCCTTGTCTTGACATACTGATGAATAGTCCATTATGGTTAGCCTTTCAACTTGTTCTGCAAGCTGATCTTCTTCCTGCAAAACAGTGATGGTGGAAGTTTCCTTCCCCTTATGAACTATGTTAGTTTCATCAAAAACAACATGCACAGACTCCTCAATTTTGAGTGAGCTCTTATTATAGCACCTATAGGCCTTGCTTGATGAAGAATATCCCAAGAATATCCCATCATCAGCCTTCTTGTAAAATTTGGCAAAATGACTTTTCCCATTGTTGAGGATAAAGCAAGCACACCCAAAAATCCTAAAGTTAGTGACTATAGATGTCCTTCCCTTCAATAACACATAGGGAGTCTTTAACTTAGTCTTGTGAATGAGACTCCTATTCAGAACATAGTTGAAAGTATTTACTGCCTCAGCCCAAAAGGACTTAGGCAAGTTGAATTCAGCCAATAATGTCCTTCCTGATTCAATTAGGGTTCTATTTTTTCTTTCAGCTGTCCCATTTTGTTGCGGGGTTCTAGGAGCTAAAAAGCTTTGTCTTATCCCTTCATACTCACAGAATCTACACATTAACTGATTTTCAAACTCAGTGCCATGATCACTTCTGATCACTTCAACTTGGGTTTTGAATTCAGCTTGAATCTGTCTAATGAATCTTGAGAGGATCTTGAAGGTGTCAGACTTAGCTTTTAGAAAGAACACCCAGCTGAATCTAGAAAAATCATCAACAATTACTAAAGTATAAGACTTACCTGCTAAGCTCTCAGTGGAGATAGGACCAAATAGGTCCATGTGCAATAGGAATAGGATTCTGGGTGAATCATTCTTACCAATTGGTTTGAATGATGTCTTGATCAGCTTTCCTAGTTGGAAGGCTCTACAGGGACGATCTTTATTGAACTTACCAGATGGTAATCCCCTCACTAGGTTGAGCTTGGAGAGTTTGGCAATTGTCTTAAGATTAAGGTGACTAAGTCTCCTATGCCACAACTCACTGTTCTCTAACTGGTAATTAAATAAGCAGATCTCAGACTTTGTGTACTCAAAGTCTATAACATAGACCTTACCCTTCCTAAGACCAGTTAATACTATTTAGTCAGTTCTAGTTCTAACTATATGACACAAGGACTTGGTGAATACAACTTTGTATTCCCCATCACACAGCTGGCTAATGCTAATCAGATTATGTTGAAGTCCTTCAACATAAGCTACCTTAGAAAAGTAGACTTCCCCGATCCTGAGCAAACCATATCCTTTATGAAAGTGCACAGTTAACCTCACTAGAATTCTCTAGAGGGGGGGGGGGGTGAATAGAGATTTAAAATTACTTTGTGCAAAGTTAACAAATATATATATATGTGTAATAATCTCAGATTTAAGCTTCCCACACACACCAACAAGAATTAAGTAAATAAAGAAAGAAATAGCAAAATGAAAATCATAGCACAACACAAAGAAATATAGTGGTTCCCCAAACTTTGGGTAGTCCACTCTTCTACCCCCTTGGTAGGAATTCACTATCTTGTACTGAGTCTTTTGATAAGGAGACTCTTAGAACCAGCCTAAGCCTTTTGATAAGGAGATTCTTAGAACCAGTACAACTGAATTTTTTGAATAGAGATTCTAAAAACTCTTTTACACTATTTAAAAATGAAATGAAGATAAGAAGAAGAAGTAGAAGAAATAATTGAAACAAGAAAGAATCTTCTTCCTAGCAAGAAGATTAGAAGCACAAGAAATAGTGAATGAAATCTCTCTTCTATAGTGAGAAGGAGATTATAGGCCTTTTCTCTTTCAAAGAGAGCTATCAGAGATTGCAGCAGTATGGCTTCAGAAAGAGAGGATGAAGAAGGCTTGTTGTTTGCTTCAGCACACTATCACTTCTCTCTGCTTTTTCTCACTTTTCTCTTGGGAGCTTTTCCTCTATTTCAAATGGATGGAGTGGATCAGTTCTCCTTTTTCTCTGCCGACTTCCCTCTTATTTATAGCTCTGTTTATTCAAAGAATACTATAGGAGAATAATCAATTAACAGTTAGAGAAATGGTAAGAGAGAAAAGATTCCATAATCAATATTTCTGTAGAAGGAAAGAGATCATTCTGATTTCAAATAATATCCATAATAAACTTAATCAATTTAGCCAAGAATCATTTAGAAGGAAAGACTGATTCAAAACGGTTAGAAAAGAATAATATCATTCCATAAAATTCAGATCTACAGATAGAAGGAAAGAAATCTGGCGTGTTTTGAATTTGACATAGAAATCGACGTACGTCGATTACTATTCGACGGAAGCGTCGATTTCAGACTGGCTGGACGTCGAGAGGAGAATATGGAAGGTGCGTCGACTAAGATACGTCGACTTCACTAGATACGTCGACTAGAAGTCAGAGTTACGTCGACATAGGTTACGTCGAATCCTGTTTAGAGCTACTTCAACTCATTCTGAGAGGAACGTCGACTATACTTCGACGTTGCGTCGAATACTATTCGATGCATATTTACTTAGACTAATTTTTCATTCTTAGAATTTATATTCTACTCATTTTTAGGGGTTAAGATAAATCATTTCCCCAACACTTTGGTTTGACCGGAGTGGGAATTCCCAAAGATTACCTTAGGCCCTTCCTTTGCCTTGAAATTCTTCAGCAGTTCTTTTGCTCCAGTCATATGCATGGAGCATCCATTATCCAGATACCACTGCTGGTTTGTGGTTAGACAGTCTCCCTTCTCATTCTCAGCAAAGAATTCTTCCAGGGCCATTAGGCAAGCTTCTTCTCGTCCACCTTCTTCTTCATCATCAGATGAAGAGGAGTTTGATTCAGAGTCTGAATCACTCCAGGTTTATGCAATGAAACATTTTCCTCTCTTCTTGTCCTTCCTCCCGAAGGATTGCTTCTTGAGCTCCTTCCTCTGCTTGATATTCTTGTTCTTTTCTTCCTCAGGACATTCAGTGGAGATGTGTCCTGGTTTTCTGCATGAAAAACAAATAATCTCCTGTTTAAGAGTTTTATCATACATTGGCTTGCTTGAACTCCTTTCTTTTCTTCTGGAGTCCTCTGTCCTGGCCCACCTCTTGAATCTTTTGGCCAAGAGGTTGAACATTTCTTCTGCAGTGGTGGAGGACTCTGCTTCTGCAGTCTTTAATGCAAGAGTCATTAATCTCTATCAGAGAGATTTCTTTGTCAAGCCCTCTCAGCTCATTGATGATGAGGCTGAATCTGTCATACATTTCTGTAATGCTTTCATCAGCCTTTTTCTTGAAGTTCTCATATTGGGATATGTGAAGTGACTTTTTGTCTTTTCTCTCATTAGAGCTGCCTTCAACTAATCTGGAGAGAGATTCCCAGATTTCCTTGGCAGAGTTGCACTCAGCAACCTTTTGGAATATGTCATCTGACATAGTTGAGACCAAGATGTTCATGGCCTTGGCATCGCATGCCTTGACCTTCTTCTCAGCATCAGTCCACTCTTCTCTGGGGACTGAGGTTTGTATGACTTTCCCACTAGCATCCTTCCTTACTGGGGCTGGGGGACCTGTCAGGATGACATTGAAGATTTCCTCATCAATAGAGTTCATATATAATTTTATTCTAGCCTTCCAGAGTGTAAACTTATTCAAGTTACACACTGGAGGTCTTGTTGAGGCATAATCCTTGGAACTCATTTTCTTTATAAAAATATTTTTGTTGTAAAGAAATAAGAGTAGGAGGTCTTTTTGATCAAGGTGTTAATCTTTTAATGATCAACCTCCCTCTGATACCAATTGAAAGTGCATAATGTGCCTCTGAGAATCCTCTAGAGGGGGGGGGGGGTGAATAGTGATTTAAATAATTTTTCTATCTTAATTGTATAGACAATAAAACTTACTAAGGTGTTATGCACTCAAACCAAAACCACAGGTAGAATAAATGAAATAAAGATTGTTGAAAGTAAATGCTGAGAAAGTAAATGGGACAGCACAGAAAAGCACAGCATAGACACAAGAAATTTTATAGAGGTTCCCCAAAATGTGGGTACTCCTCTCTTCTACCACCTGGTAGGAATGCACCACCTGTGCCTGAGTCTTTTGATAAGGAGACTCTTAGAAACAAAGCTCTTTTGATAAGAATATCTTGAACCACAGATCTTTTGATAAGGAGATCTTGAACCACAGATCTTTTGATAAGGAGATCTTGAACCACTGAATCCTTTGGAAGAGGGATTCTTAAAACTCTTAGTTGAGGAAAAAATGGTGAAGGAAAGAAGGAAGAAGTGGTGAGAAGAATTCTGCTATCATAATTCTGATAAAGCCTTCTGCTTCAGTTTTCTCTTTTCTGGATCTGCTAAAGATGAACCCCTGCTTTTGATAGAGATGATATGCATAGGTTATGAGCTTCAGATCCTATCTCTTTCTTCTATTGAAATCTGGCTGTTGTATGATATTTGATGAAGAGCAGCCTTCTGTTTTTCACTGTACTGAGAGAGAGAGAGAGAGAGTTCTTGTTGTTCACAGTCTTTTAGGGTTCAGGAGGAAGAAGAAGAAGCTGAACCCTAATCGACAGAATACAGAATATATGTTCAATTCTCTGATTTCTTCTCTCTAATCTTCTTATTTATTGTCCATCCTTTAATTTGAATTTATTTCCTCTTTAAGAGTGTGCTGAAAAGGTATTGTCCTGAACAATTTCTCTCATTTCCTCATTTGTTCTCGACCTGTCTGCCAACTGTCTCAATCCTTTCCAAGAAAGCTTTTGTTGTCTTCTTTATTGCTCCTTTCTATTCCAGGCAATAAATGAGACGTTGTAGAACGGTCTTCAATATTGTGGGCCTTGAGAGAGAGTTCCAAAATGACAGTTGAAAAGGTTTTCTTTTCAGACTGTATTCAACGTTGCGTCGATTTCCCTTTCTCTCTTATCGACGTACCTTCGAGTTCTTGTAAAAGCAGCTTCGAATTCATTCTTGCTCTGATTGAACTCTGTTGTCGACGTTGCATCAATTACTTATCGACGTAACCGTCGAGTGGAAGGCTTGGCTCTGAACTTCATCATCTACGTCGAAATGCAGTCGACGTTGCGTCGACTTCAGATGGCTTCGACAGATTCTTTCTTCTGCGTTGAGTTGAAGTCAAAGCTGGGTCGACTTCTAGTGATACTTCGATATGTCCATTTCCTCTACGTCGACATCCTTTCGACGTAGCATCGACTTGATCTACTTCGACAGAAAGTTGAGTTGCTTGGACTACTAGTCTAAGTTGCGTCGACATGAATTCGATGTTGCGTCGATTTCTATTCAACGCAATTGTTAACTTAACCCAAATTTTGCTTGTCTTGATCTGTTCTTGTCACCCTAAGTTGAGTGAGATATCCTAAGACATCTAATGACCATATTACCCTGACTATACAAGGGGTAATTAAAACCTAAGAGATAAAATCACTTCAGATAATTTGTTAAGTTAAATCTAAGGAGTTGTTCCCAACAAAAACCATATACAAATTTGATATTAAGGACTGAAATCAAATCTAAAATTTAAAACCAAAAGAAAATCTGAAATAAAAAGGCATACACATCTGATATGAAACAACATATACAAATCTGAAATGGAAAACCAAATAAAAATCTGAGATATTAGAGGCGGTGGGAGAGGTGATGGGAAATGGAAACCTTAAGGCATGGAAAACCAAGACAAAAAATCTGAAATGGAAACCTTAGGACAAATAGAAATATGAAATGGAAATGAAAATTAGAAGGGAACTCTAATCCATGGAGAACTAAGTGCAAATATGCAACAATATGCTCTCGTTTACTCTTATACCTTGAAAATCCTCCGTCTGAGTGTCGAGCGGCTTGCGGGAAGCCTCACAAACGATCGACGACGGGAGAGGCGACGAAAGAAGCGACGGGAGTGGCGGCTGGAGAGGTGACATGAGCAACAACGGGAGAGGTGACGACGTCTTCTCCATTCTGCGATTCGCTGAGGGTTTGCGATTCGCTTCAGGGCTGGTAGGGTTTGCGTAAAAAAAACAGCTGCAGAAAAAATGAGATGATTTTTAAGATTTTGGGTTTGCGAATATCCAATTCTGATTTGCCGTTAACAATTCCCTAAAAAAACTTCTTTTCATAAGAATTTGTTAGTTTGGACGACATTTTTTCACCAAGTCGTGCAATATTTGTTCAGAGCATATTTTCCACATGAGCACATTTTTGACCAGACGCATATTCTTCACGCGAGCAAACATTTTTCGCACGGGCTCGCATTTTTCTTTTTCCGCCTGGCGCAAATTTTTCTTTTTCCGCCGCGGGGCACATTTTTTTTCCACCCGAGCGTGCATTTTTCCGCTCGGGCACACTTTTGCCGCCCGAGCACATATTTTTCGCTCAGACGTGTTTTTTTTCGCCCGGAAGCGCATATTCCACCCGCACATGCATTTCCCGCAAGAGCAAGCATTTTCCCTCCGGGCGCACATTTTTTTACCACCATACACATTATTAAAAAAAACTAATATTAAAAAGTTTTATTCCAAACAATTTTTTTTAAATACTTAAATGAAGATTTTTCAAATAGCGCACAACTTTTTCAAAACAACTTTTTGGACAACTCTAATGCCACCATTGATTTCTAACCGCTTTTTTTTTCACCACCACCATCTCAAACAGGGACTTAGTTGAAAGGGATATCTTCTAACATGGTATCACAATAAAATATGCTCAAAAGCCTATTTCAGTCTTAGGGTTTAGAAAAAAAATCCATATGTTAAGAGGCCAAAGGCTTGTTGAGAAGCACATGAGAGAGGCTTGTTGTGAAGTTAGTTTGAGACACTCATTTAAGATTCGTTTGGCGCAGTGGTAGCGATCGCGAACGCGGTGGTCATGAACCCTGGTTCGTGAACGCCCGGCCTCACCTAAAAAAATTCATGCATTTTATGCTCAAAACTAGTTTATTTTCTTTGTAGTGGTCATAACCTGTCTTGCCAATCATACAATTTATGATAATGATGTTTTTGACCCAACTCACCGGAGCAAATAAGCCGCGCCAAAAGAAGCCTCAGTATTATCCACTTAATATAGATTCTAGCCCATTACCTAGAAGGCTATAAACAATCAATTTCAAGTTGAAAGCATATTATTTAATATTGTGTCAGATCAAGCTAGGCTCAAAGACACTCCCTTATTATCGAGAGATAATTAGGTGTGCGTGCGCACATACCTCTATATGTGCGCGGTGCAAGTGGTCCATCCAACATTTCATCCAATGGCTGAGAAAAAACGGGACTTAAAAAAAGAAAAAAAAAATCTGAGCGATGAGCGGCTTGGATTGCGCTCGATGCACACAGCTTTTGTGCATCGAGCGCACTAAAAAAAAGTCCACATGTTAAGAGAGAGGATGTTGAGAGTTTAATATCATATTTGAAAACTCATTACCAAACAAGATACATTGTAGTATAATTTGTTCTTTCAATATTGGTTTTGAAAATTACACAAAGATAACAACACTGATCAGTGCTCGTCAAATTGAACTCGAAAATAAGCCTAAATCAATTGCGCCGCAGTATCGTCCACAACCTGTAACTCAAATCTGAGACATAACAAGGTATGCCTCATTAAATTAAAAAAAAAACATTATATACATATATATATATATATATATATTTAAATAAACTGAAAATATTTATAAGGTGAAAAACTATGATAATTGAGCAGTTACATGAACAATTATAGAGGATGGTAGATATATGCTCATAATCTTGCAGAAGCAGTTTTCCATGCTATTCTGAAAGACGGTACCTGAGTCGATTTGATGAAGTCGAGAAGAAGCGAAGCCAGCTCTTCTTGGTGCCCAGTATAGCAATGGTTCGCACCTTCAATAATATGAAGCTTGTGGTTGGGTATGAGCTTGTCGAACTCAAAGGCATCTTCCGAGGGCACGATTTCATCTACCGAACCGTGTATGGTCAAAACCCTGCATGTCATAAGTATTGTGATGTTACAAAATTTCATACAAAAAAAACTCAAATTAGATTATTATATACAAACAACCAGATAACAGCGGGGAGAAAATGTGGGACGGAGGATTCATAGGCTTTGTTTGGCACAGCGGCGGCGGTTGTAAACGTATGGGTTAAGCCGTCATTCGTTAACTACCACCTAAAAACTTCATCTGTTTGAACATAAAAGTGGATGAAGTTTCTTAGGTGAGCGTCAACGAATGACAGTTTAACCCTCATGTTCACGACCGACACCACTGTGCCAAACGGAGCCATAATCTCTAAAGATCCAACAGAAGTGAAAGAACCACGGACAGAATGGGCTGACCGTTGAGCTTACTCTGGCCACGCAGGGCGGGCGCGAGCTGGGCAAAGCTCATGCCTAAAGCAATGGGAGGAGGCCAAGCAGAAAGAATAAAAGGATAACGGGTGCGAAATGGTTTAGGGTTTCAGAGTTTTAATGGTTAAATGGGTTACAGTTTAGGATTTAAACAACTGCAGCTCGGAATGTTCCTAAATAAAGGATCAATGTAATGCTGCCCTTGGGCTCTTCATAGTAACTGAACTGAGTTTGTGAAAACATATCCGGTGATGAGCTGAAAAAAAGAAAATATGGAAATAGGAGTCAAGCTATGATCCATCATAGCATGCTAGATGGTACTCTCATCAGTCTAGTGTTATGTAATTGATATTCAGCTCAATAAGCCGGGTTTATAGGGTTTAGCTTGGTGGAAAATAATTTGTTAAAGCATGATTCAACACTCTCTTTGTTTGAAAATAACAAATCCTAATAAGTCTTTGATGTCTATTTGCAATTTTTCATAGTGTGCAAGTACAGGCATATGTGCTAATACAACCAATATTGATAAGGAACTAATCGGGCTAAAGGAATGCATTGTGGTTAGAATTTGAGCAGTACCGCATGTGGTAGAAGAGACCGCTCTGCGGTAGCTCAGTCAGAAATCAGTGTGCTTTGGTCGGCGATCGGTGCTTGCTATCATCCGGTTGGCGTCCGTCTCTCGGCGAACTCCGGCTCTGTTCGTCGTGCGATCAGCGATAACTTCACCGATTGGCGATCGGCATTCACTCTCCCAATCGGCGATCGACTATACACCTGTATGCTGACTTAAATATCTACACTACCGCCGGCGATAGCGATAGTGCCCAGCGGCGGTAGCTCGGAAGAATGACATGGAGCACTTCTTGAAGATTTATGGTCGACCAAGACGAACATCAATTTTTGCACACTACCACCCAACGTTATCTGTTAGCGCCCACGATAAAAATCTTGAGTTTTTATAGGCTAAAATATTAAACACTACTGCCCCTCAGTAGTGGCTAACGTCAAGCGCCAGCTCTTGCTCAATATGAAAAGCTCCGCGACGCAGAAAATGAGCGGGAGCGCGGGATTTGAATTTCAACACTACCGACAGGAGGCTAGCATCTCCCAGAAACATGACAATTTCTATTTATATGGCTCGGTAAAACCACTTCCTCACCAACATTTTGATCTCTTAAAATTGGAGTTAGGTGTGTTCTGAATTTAGATTCATGATTATTTTTCCTTTTATTTTATTTCTATTATGCATTGCTTTCTTTGGTTTTAGCGTTTAACATTTAACATAACAAAATATATATATATATATATATAACAAAAATAAAAAAATATTCTCTTGGCTTTTTTTGTTATGCATTTTGTGTTGTTTGTGCTTTCAAAATATAAATAAATAAAAACAAAAATCCAAAAATAATGTCCTATATGGTTAAATAATGTTAACAACTCTTGTCTCTATGTATCTCGGTCACAATTCCATATGATGAATGGTATGCCACAACTCTTTATTATGCACGGATAAATTTCCTACACCAAAAATAATGCACTATACGATGAGTGATATGTGTGAACATTATCTCTATGTATGTGTGAGGTTTTATATGAAACAATGTTCTCACACACATATCACTCATCATACTTGGCTACTATTGTTTATAATCTTGCTTACTTAGTGTAGTATCTATGTCAAAACTCTTTATTATGCACAGATAAGTTTCCCGCACTTAACACTAAATCAAGAAAAGTGTGGTTTTATAATAACTTGTATACAAGTGCAAGTGTATCTGTCCATGTGGCCAGATTTTAGTTAATTTGGAGCCCTTGTTCAGACTTTCATACATAAAAAGGAGGGAAATGAATAACGACAAGGAATACCTCCCTAGCAATCCCTTCCTCATGATAGGTCTTAATAAGTATTGTGAGGTTGGGCAACTTGGTATGAATTTATTGATTTTGTGCAAACTAATTTACTTACCTGTTGTCTTCTTACACAGAATCACAAACTTTTTACAAAGTTGCGTAGAAAATCTTTCTTATGATATATGATCCGTCAAACACTACTTCATATCCCTGATAAGTTTTAATGAGCATTATATGTGTGTCGCATTTTGGTAGTTGTTCTTGTGTGCAAAGAAATGGTGGAAGTGATTTTACTTTGCACGGTGATGATGTTCGTGTACAATTTATCTGCCAAAGTTTCGCAATACTCACTACTATTAGATGGATTGACATGTTTCTTCACTCAAGTTGGATCTCATAAATCAATGAATAACCTTGCCGACCATGAACAGGATTCGCCAACTATCTATAAGGATTCACCAACCTCAGTCATGGTCTCGCTGACACCATCAAAGAGTATTTGCCTACAATATTGACGAACTAGCCAACCCTTCTCTGCTTCTTTTACTTAGAATTTTTCTCTATTTTGCCCCATTTTGTAAGCGGACAACCCGTCTTCTTAAAGGGTGCTCGCGGGCAGGCTATCCGCTCCCTATAAATTGAGCATGAACAGTAGCCAAGAAGGCATTAGGACTTGTGCAAGAATTTTGATAATACTCACGTACCTTAAAATAGTATGTGAGTACTCATTTAGAGTATCAAAACATACTTATAATCATATTGTAATAAATTTTTAATCAATACAATCACGCACAGCTAAAAGTTTGCGTTGTGGGAACCCTGGTTTCATCATTTACGACATCTTTTTTCTCGCCTAAGCATTTGCGACTTGAAGTACCCCTCCACACACAGTGCCCCCTTTCTGAGTTTGGAGTTGAGACATTTTTACCTCAATAGAACGAACATGCGACTATCAGATCATCAATGGTTGACGAACAGCTTGTTGCAATGACATGACGAGATACAACTGGGAAATCGCCTGAAGGATCTCACAGCAATCCCGAGGAGGCGATTACCAGAGGGGAATTCAACTTGTTGATTTTTGAGGTTACTCGATTTTCTGAGCATGTAGTCTCCCTTACAAGAGGTATTGCTAATCTTGATGTCCACACCAATTCTCCATACCGCTCCTATGTTACAACCTGAAAATGAGTAATTCGCCAACGCCAAACACGATTTCTACCGGGCGACGACGATTCCTACTCCTTCGTGAGTCCTTGATTTTGAATAATTCACGAACCCTACATAAAAGGAAAAAGAACCATCCCATTTTTCTGATACGATCCGATGAGAACTTTTCCTAGTCAGATTTAGAGAACCTTACCTCTCTCGGTTCACCAGGAGAGATCTTATTCATCATTTGCAAGCCTTTGAGTTTTTAATTTCTTTACAAAATCTTTTCTAACGGAATCCGTTGCAAATTGGTATTCATGGCTTTTGACAGAAAAGCAAGAAATTGGTTTTATAAGCTGCCTCCTCATCTTTTAAAGAGTTTCAGAAAGAACTGCTTATGAGGTTTGCTACCTCCAAGAAATTGAAAAGTGTCCCTCATACACTTTTTCAAATTAAACAAGGAGCATCTGAAACCCTTGGGCTCTACATTGACATGTTTCAGGAGGAAATCCCCGGAATCCATGATGTCGATCCTTCCATGTATCAAGTAGCCCTAATATGTGAACTTCAAGAAGGCTTTTCAAATTCAAAGTTAGTCGAAGACCATCAAGCTCCTATGGAGACTTTTTAAATATGGCGAATCATTTTAATGAGGGAGAGAAAACAAATCCTGAAATTATCTCTTTTCTCACTCAACTTATACAACGACAACGGGGGAGAACTCTTACGCCCAACCTCCTGTTGTTCCTCATTGCATTCTGAAACATCGTCCAGAGTTCATTCCACCTCATCTGCAACGTGGAAAGACTTTTCACCATCAACGACCACCTCCGCCTCGTCACTTTAGCAAATCATCACATGCTCATTCCATTCAGACTTGCACTCCTCCACTTGCAAATCGGTATGACGATTCACAGGAAGAGTATACGCATCTAATTCTTCCAATGGAGATAGTTATTCAAATAATTCAGTAGCAACTAGGCTTCAAGTGACCCCCTCCCCTTAAAGCGGAATATGGGAATAGGAATAAGGAACTTTAGTGTGAGGTTCATAAAGATGTCAAACATGACGCAGAGAATTGTCGGGCTCTCCGGGATTTGATTGAAAGAATGTTAAAGGCAGACAAGTTACGGGAATACGTCGCTCGGAAGGATGATGAAAAGCTTGTCTCTATCAAAGGAAAGGAAGTGGTAGAAGTACACCTCCCTCGACAATGGGAGTGTGTTGAACAAGAAGATGTTGGCTCCCTTGGGAGCATTAAATGTGTCTGCAAGTGCATTGAAGTTGATGATATTGGCCCTCTGGGTCAAATCAACTGTATTCATGAATGAGTTGGTCTCGAATCCTCCAAGAAGGCCAGTTTGGGGCGAGTCTACCCGCGAGAGGTTACTTTCACCTCTCAAACTGCTCCCATAAGAGGAGAAGTCATCTTCAATGAAGATGATCTCCCGAAAACCGCCAACCCATTTAACGACGATGTGGTCGTTAAGGCGGTATAAGATAATTACTTTGTGTATCGAATTCTTATCGACACCGGTAGTTCTGTAAATGTTCATTTCAAACCGCAAACCCCTTTAACGACGCTCCCATGAGAGGAGAAGTCCTATTTAAGGAAGATGATCTCACGAAAACCGCCAACCCCTTTAATGATGTAGTGCTCGTTCAGGCGGTATTAGATAACTACTCGGTATCTCAAATTCTTATCAACACTGGTAGTTCTGTAAATGCTCATTTAAAACCCGTGTTCGATGTTATGGACACGAGAAAGAAGCTTAATGCATGCGATGGACCTCTATATGGGTTTGCACGGGAGAGGAAGGAAATCGAAGGGAGCGTCGCCCTCTCTGCCACCATGTGTGGAGTTACTCGTCAGGGGACATTTGTGGTGGTTGACACTCCCAGCAGTTACAACGCCATATTTGGGCGGCCATTGCAAAATGAATACTAGGACATTATTTCTACATACCATCAGGTGATTAAGTCGGCATGGGAGGAAAACAATTCAAAGTTCGAAGTGATCCCCGAATTGCTCAAGAATGCAATGTAAGCTTGGTCAATACAATCGAGATTTATCCTCCTCCCATGGGGAACTCGAGATTTATCCTCCTCCCATGGGGAACAGGGAAAGAAATAAAGAATGTTGTCAAACTACCCAAGAACCTGAAGAACCTGCAAGAAAGGAACCTACCATGGAAAAAACCGCGAGAGATGGTGCTCACCTAGAGGTCGCTCAAGCCATCTAAAGAATTGCAGTTGCAAAAGGAGATGGAGACAGGACATTCTCCAACAATATTGAGCTAAGGGAAGAAGATAAAGTCATGTTGATCAATGACTACAAGATAATTTGGACATCTTCGCTTGGCCAGCGGCCGACATGCCTGAGGTCGGCCCAATGTGCCCCTCCATCGCCTCAACATCGAGCCAACCTTCAAACTGATTAAACAGAAGGAGCGGGCGGTTGCAATAACCCTAGCGGTGTAAAACTCATACCTAGTTTAACATCAATTCATAAGTCCGGTCGGTACTTGTCTCATAAGATAAACTCAAGTAAAGCGTGAGTAGTCATCAATGAATGAAACAAAATAACGAATCCATTCATAGAACAAATAAGAGATGTCCAAACATCAGAATGTATCAAATCAAAACATCTCACACTTCGACTCCTGCTAGGAGCATAGTTAGTTCTACAATGTTTTCCAAATTCACAAGATTGGCAGTCAATGTTAATTTTAGCAACATCAAAATAACTAGGGAAAGTAGATTTCAAGGTCTTCAAGTTAGCATGCCCAAATCTCTTGTGCCACAACATTAAACGATCAGTAGTTGGAGATTTATAAGCACCAAAGACAAGACCAGTGTCCATAACATAAAGACCACCTGACTCATGTTCACCACCAATCATTTTCCCACTCGCCAGATCCTGGAAAACATAATGAGAACAGTAAAAAGTGATAGCACAATTAAGTTGTTTGGTTAAATTGCTCAAAGAAAGCAGATTTGTAGAAAATGAAGAAATAACAATAATAGATTTAAACCAACCTATGCCGGTCCCAAGCCTGGATGAAAAATGGTGAGGGTTTTGTTAGGTAGACGACCAACGTAAAATTTAGTCACCCTTATGAATATGAATCACTTGAGAAATTGTGCAAAAGCTATGTTGCTCCCCCTAAGGAACGCATCGTATCGTCCGAATACGACGACTTGGCAATGACCGCTACATCTCCAGGACTTGGGTGTAGTATTAAATATGCAAGAGTCCTCGTCGTATGGTCCGAATGCGGCACCCTGGCAAGGACCGCTGCACCTCCGAGAGTACTTGGATGTAGTGTTAAATAGGTAAAAGTCCTTGCATATTAGGCATCCTAGGAAACTATATCATATGATTTGTGACCGACAAAGGTTAGAAGTTGGAATATAGGTACGCTAACGGAAAAAAGCGATGGAAGTAGTGGATACGATGATTAGGAGAAAGATAAATATCTTATGCTTGCAAGAGACTAGATGAGTGGGTAAGAAAGCTAAATTTTTAGACAATTCAAGTTTTAAAATATGGCACACATGAAAAAATAAAACAAGCAATGAAGTAGGTATTATTGTGGATACTACTTGAAGGAATTGAGTTGTTGGGGTAAGTAGAGAAGGTGATAGAATCTTAGCTCTTAAATTGGTCATTGGAAAAGAAATTATTAATGTGATCAGTGTTTATGCGCCACAAGTAGGATTAAGTAAAGTTATTAAAGTGCAATTTTGGGAACACTTCGATGATTTAGTAAGGGAAATCACACAAAGAGAGAAGATTTTCATAGGAGGACTTAAATGGACATATAGGAAGGAAAATACAGATTATACAGTTGTTCATGGAGAATTTGAGTATGGGTAAATAAATAAATAATGAAGAATCATTTTAGATTTTGTCATAGCACATGAGCTAATTGTGACAAATATGCTTTTCATGAGGAGGGAAAAACATTTATTTACATTTAAAAGCGGACCAAATAAATCACAAATTGAATGTTGTGTGATTCGCAAAAGGGATAAAATGATTTGTAAGGATTGCAAAGTCATACCATGAGAAAATTTGACAACACAACATAAGTTAGTGCTGTTGGACGTGCAAATTAAATATAATAAATTAAGACAGACAAAAACGTTGCCAAAAATTTGATGGTGGAACTTAAAGATGGAAAAATAGGTTGCTTTTAAGACAACATTTATGGAACAACTAGTTAATGACCCTTATGTTGATTCTAGTGTCTTATGAGAAGTTGTCTTCACATTTAAGGATAAGCGGAAAGAACGTACTTGGAGAATGAAAAGATCGTGCGCCCCCAAATAAAAAATCTTGGTAGTAGAAAGAGGAAGTATAAGACAAAGTGAGGGCAAAGAGAGTCAGCTATAAAACACTCTACGCTTGTAGGAATGATGAAAACATGGCAAGGTATAAAGTCGCTAAGAAAAAAACTAAACATGCAATAAGTAAAACAAGAAGTCAAACTTATGAAGAATTTTTAAGCAACTAGATACCAAAAATGGAGAGCGTGACATATATAAAATTGCTCGAGCTAGAGAGAGGAAGACAAGAGATTTAAGCAAAGTTAAATGTATAAAGGATGAAACAGATACAATTTTGACGGATGATGTGGCTATTAAAGAACGATAGAAAAGATACTTTTATCAACTCTATAATGAAACAAAAGACAATAAACAGAACTTAGAATAGTTAAGTAAATCGGAAGAGTATATGAACATAAAGTTTTATCGTAAATTCAAGTCGGAGGTAAATGACGCTCTAAAGAAGATGAAAAATGGAAAGGCGGTTGGGCCAGACGATATGCTTATCGAAGTATGAAAATGTCTAGGAAAAGAAGGAATTTTGTGGCTTACATGTTTCTTCAATAAGATACTTAAGTCAAAGAAGATGTCGGACCAATGGAGAGAAAGTATCTTGGTACCTTTGTATAACAACAAAGAAGATATACAAAATTGTGTTAATTACAGAGGAATTAAATTAATGAGTCATACCATGAACCTATGAGAATGAGTAATAGAAAGAAGAGTAAGACGTGAGACTAGCATCTCGGAGAATCAATTTGGATTCATGCCAGGGCGGTCGGCCATGGAAGCTATGCATCTCTTGAGGAGACTCATTAACAACTATCGAGAAAGAAAACAAGATCTGCATATGATGTTTATCGATCTTGAGAAGGCTTATGATAGGGTTCCAAGAGAGATCTTATGGAGAGTCTTAGAAAAGAAAAGTGTAAATGTATCATACATTGACATAATCTAAGATATGTATACAAATTCAGTGACGAGGGTGAGGACATTTAAAGGATTAACACATGAATTCCCTATCATTGTTGGCTTACAACAAGGTTCAGTTTTAATACCTTATCACTTTACCTTTATCTTAGATGAGCTCACCTGCCATATCCAACAAGCAATACCTTGGTGTTCATTGTTTGCGGATGATATAGTTTTGGTCGATGAGATGCGCGAGGGCGTAAACGAGAAACTTGAATCTTGGCGAGACACTTTAGAAAAAAAGGGTTTTATGTTGAGCACGGCAAAGACAGAGTATATGGAGCTTAAATTTAGCAGTGCAAAAAGGATGGATGACTTCGTTATTAAGTTGACTGATCAAGATATTTCCCACATTGAGTACTTTAAATAACTTGGATCGATAATTCAAGAAGATGGAGGTGGTGATAAAGATATGATACAGAAAATCCAAGCAGGTGTTGGTTGAAGTGGAGACGTGCGTCAGGGATCTTATTTGATTGTAAAGTACCATTAAAATTTAAAAGCAAGTTTTACCATACTGCAATTAGACTAGCGATGCTCTATGGTTCTGAGTGTTGGGCAGTGAATTGTGTACATGAGCAAAAAATGGGAGTTGCGGAGATGAGAATGCTTAGGTGGATGTGTGGACACACAAGACTGGATAAAAGTAGGAATGAATGTATCAGGGATAAGACAAGAGTGACACCAATTGCAGAGAAGATGCGAGAAGCTCGCCTAAGATGGTTTGGATACGTACAAAGGAGACCATTAGAGGCACATGTTAGGCGTTGTGAGAGTTTAGTCACTAGGCATGTTAAAAGGAGGAGGGGTAGACCAATAAAGACTTGGAATGAAACTATAAGGAAAGACATGGTGTACTTGGGCATTAGTGATATTATGTCTAAAGATGGGGCACAATGACGACAAAGGATCCATATAGCCGACCCCACTATAGTGGGATAAAAGCTTGAGTGTTGTTGTTGTTGTTGTAGAAGGAGAGATTTGAATAATCCCTTTACCAGTCAACGATACAGAAGAGTCATCAGCAAGTCTAACACTGTCAGATGCACAAGATACAAAAGTAATACCCCTAGAAGATCCTGTCATATGGTCGGAGGCTCCCGAGTCAATGATCCATGAAGAAGATGGCTCCATAGTAGAAAAAGTGGTAATTTGAACATGAGCAGTTGTACCAGACAAGTCTGTAATAAAAGGTTTTCCAACACTAGTCCTCAGAGCCTTTAGTTCTCTAACTAAACTTTCATTTTCCGCCAGAAGGTAACTGGGATTCTCCACGTTGCCATAAATAGCAGATTGGAATCTCACATATTTCCCATTAGTACCACAAATCCAACCTGGAGGAACCAAGTTAGGATGTAAGTCCCAACACTTATCTTTCCCATGTCTTTTCTTCCCCTAGTGAGGACACTTCATCTTACACTTATCTTATTGTGTTATATTTCTAGAATGTCACTTTTTTGTTCAGCAATAAGAGCAGATTTATCATAACCAACATGAACATCAGCACGAAGAGAGTTTATACGACTCGCCTCCCCCCAGATGTAGTGGGCAATGGTTTCCAAATCAGGAACAAAATCTCTTCCCAACATCTGAACTCTTTAGAATTCAAGCTCTGAAGGAAAACCAGAAAGCATTTCAAACACCCTTTGTTGCATAAGTTTAATTTTGTAGTCTTCGATGGTTTGAATAACAGAGTATTGATCAATTTCTGCCAACTTATGAGTCAGTTTACTATAATATTCCTCGAAATCATTCATATCCGTCATATGTATCTGTTCAGTTTGAAGTTGATAGATCATTGCCATGTCTTTCTTCTTAGAGTAATTCCGTTCAATTAACTCCCACATTTCTTCAGCAGTTTGATAGAAAAGAAATTGACTTGCAATCTTAGGTTCCATAGAGTTGACAAGCCAATTGATCACAGTAAGATTCTCACCTTCTCATTCCTTATATAAGGGGTCAGTCTTGCTTATGGCCAGTTTGGATCTAGTGATAAACCCAAGTCTTCACCGGCTCCCAATGAAGATCCGCTTAGACTGAGCCCATAGGAGATGGTTCCTCCCATTCAGTTTGATGTGAGTCACACCATGGGTGAAATCCACGTTTCAACTTCATCCACTATAGTATTTAGAGTGATCAACAACCCCTTCATGGACATTCACACACTTTAATCTATACTCCATTAGGGCACAAAGGAAGGAAAACCACCACCTGGAAGAGGGGGGGGGGGGGGGGGGGGGGTCGACTGAGGCAGAATGAAGCAGCGACAACAGAAGGGAGCAGAAGGAAGCAGCGACAGTAGAAGGAAAACATCCACCAAGATGATTAAAGGAGCAATCGGCAACAGAAGGAGACAGATCGGCAGAACGATCAAAGACGGACGACAAAGCAGCGACAATCACGGCCTAAGCAGCGGCAGAAACAGTTCAGCAAAACAATCGAAGACGAACGACGAATCGATCGACAGAACCGAGCAGCAGAATGGAGATGGATTTCGATCAGCAAGAGACGAACAATCGAAGCATCGACGAATCAACGACTAAGCGGCGGTAAAAACAGGCAGACCGAGCCTTAATGTCGACGACGTCGAGGAACTTACCGCTCTAATACCATGTTAGAGAGAAGAACACACATTTAAGTTAATTCGTTCCATCTTGATCCCAAGACAGGGAATTGAATAAATGCACCTTAGGCACAAGGCCGACAACCTGAGATATAGTCACCACCCGGTGAGCCTAAGATAGCTTGCCTTTTAACAAATTCTAGGTCTGAAAAAGTGGATCGTCGACCCCATGTCTGAGGCTCATATGGACTGTTGGGCATATGACTATGAGGCCACAATTCTGAGATTTATTATGTAATTTAATCTTTTTTTCTTCGCTTAATTGTATTGTACATTCTTATTCATGTCTATTCTTACGGTAGAGTGTAAGTATTCATGTTTCATTTTGTAGGTCGTATCTTTATAACTTGATCGTGCCATGCATTACTAGGTCATGTTTCATTTCATTTCCTATGAAATCTGTAGTAATTTAATTTAATTGGTGACTTGTAACTAAAAGTTGAACACGTGTATTCTTACGCAACCTACTGTAAGAAAAAACTCTTTATGATTTGATATAATAGATTAAGTGATTTAGGAAATTGTCTAAATATGTATAGTAAGGTAATATGTTGTTTGAATGAGTTGCAATCAGGTCCATACTGTCAAAAATTTAGGAAGCACTCAAGAAACAAAATCGACTAAGTTAAACTTATGTGCGTCGAGAAGTATTCGACGCACGTCGACTAGGACTAAGTCTATACGTCGAGAAATTAACTTCATACGTCGAGAAGTTAACTTCATACGTCGAGAAGTAATTGACGCGCGTCGAAAGCAATGATGCTTATGTCGAGATCCCCTAAAGGAAAGTCTGCTTAGAGCACAACTATTCAGCTTACGTCGAATTCTCTCTACTCAACAATTTGATGTACGTCGACTAGTACTCGACATATAACACAGAATGTCGAATTCTCTCCAGCCTTCTGTTATTAATTCCCGAGCAAATTAAGACCCTGATCCAAATCCAATTAGAGTTGTTATTTCTTTAATTCAAGAAATCGATTATGGTGATTAATTGAGACAGGAAAGTCTATATTATGCAGCAGTCATATATACGTGAATACTTTCAAAAAGGAATCAGAGCTCTCAGCTGAATTCATTCTTCTCTCCAAAATTCAGAATTCTGACCTCCCTCCAGAAAAAGTTCTCTCCAAGAACCCTAGCCGACAAGATCTCTCCTCTCCGATCTTAGGCTCTTCTTCTCTCAAAGGGGTTCTTCTTCTACAGAATTCCTCTTAGATTGGATTCATCTTCTCCTTATTAAATCCATACTTCTCTCATAAGAGGAATTTCCTGTTGCTTCTGTATTCAAGAATCCACACAGTGCTTCAAAGATCAAGATTCTTCAGAGATTTGTTGAAGAAGAATCATATTGTGAGAAATCGGCTTCTACAACTTCATCATCCAGAAAAGAGTTTTGAGAATCTCTCTTAAAAGGATTCAAATTTTGGTTCTAAAAGTCTCCTTAGAAAAAAACTCAATTGGTCCTGAGAATCCCCTTATCAAAGGATTAAGTTGGTCCTAAGAATCCTCTTATCAAAGGATTCAGTTGGTTTTGTGAATCACCTTATCAAAAAATATTCATTGTATTGGTTCTAAGAGTCTCCTTATCAAAAGACGTAGCACTGATTAGTGGATTACTTATCAAGGAGTAGAAGAGAAGATGTACCCAATATTGTGGGGAACCTCTATAAAATTCTTGTGTCTTATGGTTGCATATCTTTCTATTATTTCTTTGCTTCTGCTGCTCTTAATTTAATAACTGTGCCATGTACTGTGACTGATTGTGAGATTAGATTTTTTAACTCTATCCATCTCCTCTAGAGTAATTCTTAATAACTCTCCCTCACTTTCAATTGGTATTAGAGCAAGGTTGATCATAAAAAGGTTAACACATTGATCAATCAAGATCCAAGAGATTGAGAATTACCAGTGAGATTAATAAAACAATCATAAGTTATACACAATTTAGAGAATATGCAACTACAAGACCTCCTATGTGTAATCTAGATAAGTTTTATTTATGGAAATCTAGGATTAAATTATCAATGAATTCTATTGATAAAGAAATCATTGAATTTGTGATTACAGGTTCAATAAATCCTACATGTACAGATGCAAAGGAGGATATTATTCCTAAGCCTAAGGCTGACTGGACTGAAGCAGAAAAGAAGGCTAGATCCAGTGAAGGTAAGGCTATGAACATCATGGTATCTACAATGAATGATGATTTATTTCAAAAGGTACCTGACTATCAATCAACAATGAAGATCTGAGATTCACTCACCAGAATTGTTGAAGGCAACTCATATGAAAGGAAGGATAAGAGTCAAGAGGAATCAGTGGTTGAAATGTACCAGAGATTCAGCCTTATAGTCAGTGAACTTAGAGAGCTTGATAAGGATATCTCAATCACTGAGATCAATGACAAGCTCATCATATGCTTCTTAAGCTCTTGAGATTCCAGAATCTGGGCCATCAGAGAAGTCAATTGCAATAAGGATATCTCCACAGATGTTCTCATTGGAAAGTTTAAATCTTACGAGATGCTCTTGAAAATAAGGACTAAGAATGAGGCAAAAGAGAAAACCCTATCTTCTTCAAAGGAGAAATTCATTGCTCTTAAGGCTTCTGATGAAGAAGGATCAACTATTAATGAAGAATTGATGTGTCTACTGGTTAAAAGATTCAGAAAATAGATCAAGACAGAAGACTTTAAGAGAGAAGATGGAAGTCACACAAAGCTAAGGTATGGCAAGACTCCATCTAAATAAATTATATGTTTTTCTTGCATGAAATCTGGACACATAGCCCCTGAGTGTCCAGAGGAGAATAAAGAGAAATCCCTAAAGAAAAAAGGACAATAAGAAACAGTATTGTACAACCCTCATATTTTCAGAGTCGGTGTGACCCGACGCGGATGAGGTCGTGATAGAAAGAATGATCGTGACGCAACGGACCGAACCGACGGAGGTCGTCAAGACCAGAAAGAGAAGGACCGGGGGGGGGGGGGGGGCAAACCTCTTGGACGAGTGGACCTTGGGTCCACTCGCCCAAGGCCCCGGGCGAGTGGACCCTTGGTCCACTCGCCCAAGGACTCGGGCGAGTGGACCATTGGTCCACTCGCCCGAGTGGGTGGGGGGGGGGGGGGGGGGGGGGGGGGCGAGTGGACCATGGGTCCACTCGCCCAAGGGTATGGGCGAGTGGACCTGTGGTCCATTCGCCCCGAGCAGCTGGGCGAGTGGACCAAGGGTCCACTCGCCCGGTGGGTTGAGTGGACCGTAAGGTCCACTCGCCCAGTCAGGGCGGTGGACCTCGGTCCACTCGTTCGACCCAGACAAGGGGGGAGTGGACGTCTCGTCCTCCACTCACCCCCCTCTTGCGTTGATCATTCGGGTTTGATGTTGAGCTGCGGATAGTAGAATTTTGGCTATCCGCGGCCCAATTTTGAGAAGTCTATAAATAGACCCCCATGGGCACCTTGGGAAGGGTGGTTGGTACCCCCCTCCCTCGCGTGTGTGTTGTGAGCAAGCACTACCCCTCCCCTCCCCTGTCATTGAAGGTGGACGGTGAGGTGATCCATTGTGCCCTCCAAGGTGCCCAGGCTCAGCATTGGCTTGGGAGGGGAAGTTCCTTGTGAGCTTCCAGGTATGTGGTGGGACCTCCACGCTGCAGCTTAAGGGGTCCGTTTGTGGACTCAGGTGTTCTTCAAGGGCAAGGTCTTTCGGTTCTTAGCGACTGGCCAAAGGTTCTGGCCCGGGTCAAGTAAGGGTTAGCTGCATCCCCCTTGCGAACGTCGAGACCAGTTCTCTGGTTTCAACATTATGGTGCGGTGAGCGTGGAAGCAGCTAGTTCGGAAAGCTCTGAGCAAGTCTCATGGCTGGAAGATGAGCTGGGGGAATCACCCCCTACCAGCAAGTGCGTGAAGAAAAGGGATTTTGAAGAGTTCAAGGAGTCGGTTCTGGAGCTCAAACGGGTCGCACTCCCCCCTCGCGGCGAGTGCTCGACACCACCCGCACCTGTGCTCGCCTTGCCATCTCCGATAGAGACGGGGCAAGCACGTCGACAAGGGAAGAAGCTAGCCACATGGGAGGGCTCGGGTCTCCAAGCAAGAGGGCTCTTCAACGGCTCTCGCAGGACCGGCTACCCCGGTGGAGAGATGGAGAGAACGTCTTCGACTCGCCAGGGGAAGGACGACCCTATTCAGCACCTCCAGTGGTTTGAAGACATGGTCTCGGTCAGGCAGATGACGGATGCCTCCAAGTGCAGGCTCTTCACCATCACTTTCAAGGGAGAGGCAAAAGACTGGTTCCACCATCTCCAATCAGGTACCATCTACAGCTTCAAGGACCTGCGTCGGAGTTTCTTGTTAAGGTTCTCCACCTCGTAGAAGGGGAGGAAGGGGCCCGAGTCCCTGTTCTTGATTCAACAGAAGCAGGGGGAGACGGTGGGAAGCTACGCAAACCAGTTCCAGGAGCAAGTCTTCCGCCTCCAGGTTGACCAGGGAAGCAGGAAAGACCAGGAGAAAGAGAAGGAATGAGAAGGCAGAGAAAATGGAGGAGGTGATAAAAAAGATGGTCGAGATGCATGTGGCCGAGTAGGCGCAAGAAGGCGCGTTGTAATAGATATGTAACCTCCCCATATTGAATGAAAAAGTAGGTAGAGATAGAACCTTAGGTAAAGCCTCTGGGAATGTGTTGAGTTTCTCCGCCTCCAGGTGAAGGTAAGCACCTAGGACGTGGATGGGTACTCCGCCTCCAGTTGGTAAGATCCCCGACTAGAGACCATTCTCCGGGCTCAGTCATGCCGACAGATGGGAGACTCATCGGGTCGACTCGCTACTTGTTAGTTGGTCTGGGAAGGTGCTGGGTTCCTCCGCCTCCAGGTGAAGGTAAGCACCTAGGACGTGGATGGGTACTCCGCCTCCAGTTGGTAAGATCCCCGACTAGAGACCATTCTCCGGGCTCAGTCATGCCGGCAGATGGGAGACTCATCGGGTCGACTCGCTACTTGGTAGTTGGTCTGGGAAGGTCCTGGGTTCCTCCACCTCCAGGTGAAGGTAAACACCTAGGACGTGGATGGGTACTCCGCCTCCAGTTAGTAAGATCCCCGACTAGAGACCATTCTTCGGGCTCAGTCATGCCGGCAGATGGGAGACTCATCGGGTCGACTCGCTACTTGGTAGTTGGTCTGGGAAGGTGCTGGGTTCCTCCGCCTCCGGGTGAAGGTAAGCACCTAGGACGTGGGTGGGTAGTCCGCCTCCAGTTGGTAAGATCCCCAACTAGAGACCATTCTCCGGGCTCAGTCATGCCGGCAGATGGGAGACTCATCGGGTCGACTCGCTACTTGGTAGTTGGTCTGGGAAGGTGCTGGGTTCCTCCGCCTCCAGGTGAAGGTAAGCACCTAGGACGTGGATGGGTACTCCGCCTCCAGTTGGTAAGATCCCCGACTAGAGACCATTCTCCGGGCTCAGTCATGCCGGTAGATGGGAGACTCATCGGGTCGACTCGCTACTTGACTAAGTGACTTGGAAAGATGATGAGCTCCTCCGCCTCCAGGTAAGCTAGGCCCCTAGGACGTGGATGGGTATTCCACCCCCAGTTGGTTTGAAAAAGTGTTGAGTTCTTCCGCCTCCAGGTAAGCTAGGCCCCTAGGACGTGGACGGGTACTCCGCCCCCAATTGGTTTGGGAAGGTGCTGGGTTCCTCTGCCTCCAGGCAAGCTAAGCCCCTAGGACGTGGACGGGTACTCCGCCCCCAATTGGTTTGGAAAGGTGTTGAATTCCTCTGCCTCCAGGAAAGCTAAGCCCCTAGGATGTGGACTGGTTCTCTGCCCCCAGTTGCTTTGATAAGATGGTTGAGTTCCTCTGCCTCCAGGTGAAGGTAAGTACCTAGGACGCAGACTGGTTCTCTGCCCCCAGTTGCTTTGATAAGATGGTTGAATCCCTCCGTCCCTCGGTGAGGGTAAGCACCTGGGACGTGGACTGGGTCTCCCCCCCCCCCCCCGGATAGTTCGGGAAAGTGTTGATTTCCTCCCCCTCCAGGTGAGCTCGGCTCCCTGGTAGGTGTGGAGTTTCCTCCCCCTCCAGGTGAGCTCGGCTCCCTGGTAGGTGTGGAGTTTCCTCCCACTCCAGGTGAGCTCGGCTCCCTGGTAGGTGTGGAGTTTCCTCCCCCTCCAGGTGAGCTCGGCTCCCTGGTAGGTGTGGAGTTTCCTCCCCCTCCAGGTGAGCTCGGCTCCCTGGTAGGTGTGGAGTTTCCTCCCCCTCCAGGTGAGCTCGGATCCCTGGTAGGTGTGGAGTTTCCTCCCCTCCAGGTGAGCTCGGGTCCTTGGTAGGTGTGGAGTTTCCTCCCCCTCCAGGTGAGCTCGGCTCCCTGGTAGGTGTGGAGTTTCCTCCCCCTCCAGGTGAGCTCGGCTCCCTGGTAGGTGTGGAGTTTCCTCCCCCTCCAGGTGAGCTCGGCTCCCTGGTAGGTGTGGAGTTTCCTCCCCCCCCCCCCCCCCCCAGGTGAGCTCGGCTCCCTGGTAGGTGTGGAGTTTCCTCCCCCTCCAAGTGAGCTCGGCTCCCTGGTAGGTGTGGAGTTTCCTCCCCCTCCAGGTGAGCTCGGCTCCCTGGTAGGTGTGGAGTTTCCTCCCGCTCCAGGTGAGCTCGGCTCCCTGGTAGGTGTGGAGTTTCCTCCCCCCCCCCCCCCCCAGGTGAGATCGGCTCCCTGGTAGGTGTGCAGTTTCCTCCCCCTCCAGGTGAGCTCAGCTGCCTGGTAGGTGTGGAGTTTCCTCCCCCTCCAGGTGAGCTCGGCTCCCTGGTAGGTGTGGAGTCTCCTCCCCCCCACCCCCAGGCGAGCTCGGCTCCCTGGTAGGTGTGGAGTTTCCTCCCCCTCCAGGTGAGCTCGGCTCCCTGGTAGGTGTGGAGTCTCCTCCCCCCCAGGTGAGCTCGGCTCCCTGGTAGGTGTGGAGTTTCCTCCCCCTCCAGGTGAGCTCGGCTCCCTGGTAGGTGTGGAGTCTCCTCGCCCCTCCAGGTGAGCTCGGCTCCCTGGTAGGTGTGGAGTTTCCGCCTTCCATCTCAGGTCGAGTTCGGCTCGACTAGAGGTGTTGATTTTTCCTCCACCTCAGGTCGAGTTCAGTTCGACCTAAGGTGTTGAGCTTTCTCCACCTCCAGGTGAGCTCGACTCACAGGAGGGTTGTTCAGTGGAGAAAGGTTTGCCTTCCACCTCAGGTCGAGTTCGGCTCGACTAGAGGTGTTGAGTTTTTCCTCCACCTCAGGTCAAGTTTAATTCGAACTAAGGTGTTGAGCTTTCTCCACCTCCAGTTGAGCTCGGCTCACAAGAGGGTTGTTCAGTGGAGAAAGGTTCGCCTTCCGCCTCAAGTCAGGTTCAGCTGAAAAACTCGGCAGGAGTATCCCGTTGGCAGGGCCCTTCATGGATTCTCCTAAGGTCCCACCTACTCGTCAAATAGGTGGGTTGGACTTTTTTTCCGAGCTTAAGGCAAGCTCGAAAAGAGCGGGGATTGTGTACAACCCTCATATTTTCCGAGTCGGTGTGACCCGACGCGAATGAGGTCGTGATAGAAAGGATGACCGTGACGCAACGGACCGAACCGACGAAGGTCATCAAGACCAGAAAGAGAAGGCCCGGGGGGGGGGGGGGGGCAAACCTCCTTGGACGAGTGGACCTTGGGTCCACTCGCCCAAGGCCCCGGGCAAGTGGACCCTTGGTCCATTCGCCCAAGGACTCGGGGGAGTGGACCATTGGTCCACTCGCCCGAGTGGGGGGCGAGTGGACCTGTGGTCCACTCGCCCCGAGCAGCTGGGCGAGTGGACCAAGGGTCCACTCGCCCGGTGGGTTGAGTGGACCGTAAGGTCCACTAGCCCAGTCAGGGCGGTGGACCTCGGTCCACTCATTCGACCCCAGCAAGGGGGGGAGTGGACATCTCATCCTCCACTCGCCCCCACTTTTGCGTTGATCATTCGGGTTTGATGTTGAGCTGCGGATAGTAGAATTTTGGCTATCCGCAGCCCAATTTTGAGAAGTCTATAAATAGACCCCCATGGGCACCTTGGGAAGGGTGGTTGGTACCCCCCCTCCCTCGCGTGTGTGTTGTGAGCAAGCACTACCGCTCCCCTCCCCTCCCCTGTCATTGAAGGTGGACGGTGAAGTGATCCATAGTGCCCTCCAAGGTGCCCAGGCTCAACATTGGCTTGAGAGGGGAAGTTCCTTGTGAGCTTCCGGATATGTGGTGGGACCTCCACGCTGCAGCTTAAGGGGTCCGTTTGTGGACTCAGGTGTTCTTCAAGGGCAAGGTCTTTCGGTTCTTAGCGACTGACCAAGGGTTCTAGCTCGGGTCAAGTAAGGGTTAGCTGCATCCCCCTTGCGAACGTCGAGACCAGTTCTCTGGTTTCAACAAGTATGATCAAAGAAGAAAGGGTAAGAAAAAGGACAACAGTTCCAGCTCTGACAGTGATGAGGACAAAGCTTAAGAAAAATGTCTTATGACATTCGAACTTCCTGATCAAGAAGATGAGGTAAAATGCTTTGATAATTTTGATTTTACTTATGATGAAGTCAAAATTGCATTTAAGGAATTCTAGCAAGACCAAATTAAGGCAGAGAAACAAACTAAACCCATTAGAGATATAATTTCATCTCTCAAAGAAAGCTAATCGAAGAAAACTCACCAGTAGTAAACTATGAATTAAGAATAAAAAATGAAAATCTCAGAGAAAAAATGGATTCTCTGAGTTTGAAAATGTAAATTTAAAAGACGAAGTTATAAATACTAAAGCATTTGAGGAATGTCTTAATGGGAGAAGTCAACAACTCAAGTCTATTTCAAAAAATCTCACTAAGAGTTTAAGAATCTAGGACTAGGTCCTTGTCTAGGAAGTTAGTCCCGTTGAGCTTCTCCTTCTCAAGGATGGCTCTCAGGGACAAGGTGGAGTGAGATCCACTTAACATAGAAGTTCTACAAGAATCATGCAAAATAAATTTTATTTAATAAGGACTTTTATTAAATACTCATTATTTTATTCGAATTGATAACCCTTAATATCAATTCGGAGAGTTTATGCGAGATTCTCTCTTAGTAGACAAGATCCGTATTTCACCGCCATCATAAGTCAGCTTTGGCTGATCACCCACAATGTGGCTACTCAGGTAGACAACTTTTGTCAATTGCATCATTATGCAATTCTTGTATGGTTGGTGAATAACTCTTTATTCACATCCATCATATGGTGCATGTCAACCATATGTCTCTAGGCACTCAACCTTTGAGGTCACCTAGTTAAGTTGGACCCGACGTCGACAGTGGGATATCACAGTTATCCGCTCGCACCCTTACCAAGATAAATTAATGCACCTTGCTTTGGTAAGCCCACACTTCATCGATCGAGGCAGGAAGAGTGTCATCCATCGAAAGACAACTGTATACTTAATATTGGATAAGAGATTTTATGATAATCGATTAGCATTTAATCATTATGCACAAAATAAAATACAACATTCACAATCCAAAAACATCCCAGATTTGCACAAAATAAAATTATCAACATTTTGATAAAAAATGCTAAATCGGAGCATTTATAACACTTCTAAATCTCCAGATTTACAAGCATTGGATACAGGCAAAAACAACTCCACTTATACAGTAGACAAGCTCGTCTCTCAATGTCCTAATTTAAAATCTAAGACATTTGGTTTCACAAACCAATCTGAGGGACGGTTACTGCAAAGGAGAAACGATTTCTGAAGCATGAAAATCGCAACGCAATCACATGCGTTCCTGGCGGGGTTCCGATTTAGAACACTTCATCAGAAACCACACAAAATGCATCAAAAATGAAGCTCCAAGAAGAAATCCAGACATTTAGAACACTTCTAAATTTCTGATTTACACGCACTGGATCGCGAACCTCCCTCTGATACCACTGTTGAGTTTTCTATAACAACACATCAGATATGCGCAGCGGAAAGATAGAACAAGAACAACCCAAAAGAGTTTCAGATCTTGCGATTTCATGAATCAAGAAATAAAAGAAAAAGCAACACGTTGCAATATACCTGAAGGAGATTGCGTCAACACTCAACCAAGATGCTCCAAGATCTAATCTCAAAGACAAACTCTGAGTTCCAAGTATAGAAATGGATCAGCACCTCTATAGAAGTCCACACAGTGAAGGAGAACCCCACAACCCTTGCCCAACAAGATCTGGGATGGAGGAAGAATGCCCTCTACGTCTCCCACGAATTGCTAGATCCGACGACAGGGAGAGGCGGCGGCGACGATCTTGCGGAATGCGGACGGAACTGTCAAGACCTATACGGAACCCTTCCGTTTCGGCTCTGTCAGTTTCGCGAAAAGAAGATAATCTACAGGAAACCTAATCGCTTCCTGTTTTATACTCAAGGCATAAAACACGTTATCCGCGGACCCGAGACTTTATTGGAGTACAACACGATTCGTCGAGTACAACACGTATCGTCGAGACAATTCGACGATACGACGTGACGAATCAATATGTGTTCCGTCGAGACAATCTGGACGGTTCGTCGAGTACAACACATATCGTCGAGACAATTCGACGATATGACGTGACGAATCAATACGTGTTCCATCGAGACAATCTCGACGTTTCGTCGAGTACAACACGTATCGTCGAGACAATTCGACGATACGACGTGACGAATCAATACATGTTCCGTCGAGACAATCTCGACGGTTCGTCGAGTACAACACGTATCGTCGAGACAATTCGACGATACGACGTGACAAATCAATACGTGTTCCGTCGAGACAATCTCGACGGTTCGTCGAGTACAACATGTGTCGTCGAGACAATTCGACGATACGACGTGACAAATCAATACGTGTTCCGTCGAAACAATCTTGACGATTCGTCGAGTACAACACGTATCGTCGAGACAATTCGACGATAAGACGTGTACTACTTGTTCCATCGAGACATTCTCGGCGCAACTCCAATTAGTCACAGGATTGGTCCTCCACTCATATCCAATATGTGTAAGGCCAACACAATCCTTCATCCAACTTCTCCAACACTCTTATGTGCGACCATATAGGCTCATATTGCATTGACAATAAAACTAACTACTTGATTGCTTTGATATCACCTTGGAAAAACAAACAGTGAGAATTTAGTCTCATATCGAGACACTGATGTATCCTTGAGCGCTTAATATAGACCAAAGCTCATGCACTTATCACTTTCTCGCTCATTGGAGGTGTACGTTCTAAGGCCCAACCACCCATTTTAATGTTACCCATTAACAAAAAAAAGTATACGCTACATACCTACACATAATGGACGTGTGAGAATTTATGGTGCGTTTGGTTGGGCTGTTGCTGATGAAAAGCTGCTGATCAGAAATGGAGTTTTGAAAAGGAGCTGTTTCTGAGAAATGAAGTTTTGTCAGAAAACTGTTTGGGTGAAATGGAGTTTTCAGTGCTTATTGAAATGGAGTTTTATAAATTTTGTTTGGGTCAAATGGAGTTTTTGAAAAAAAAAATCGATACACATCAAATACACACACACACACACACACACAAATATACAAACACACACATACACATAAAACACAAATATAACACACACACACATACAAATACACACATATAACACGCGCACACACACACACACACATATAACACAAACACACAAACATACACACACATACAAATACAACACACAAACACACACACACATACAAACACATACACACACATAACATATAACACAAATACAACACACACACACACATATACACAAACACACATATAACACAAACACAAACATGCACACACACATACACAATAAACACACACACATACACCAAACAAACATATACACAATAAACACATGCACATACACACACAAATACACACCAACAAAAATACACGAACACACACCACACATACATACACACACACATACAAACACACACACACACACACACATACACACAACAACACATGTACACACAAATATACCAAATAATCAGGAAACATCATCTGGGAAAAAAATCGGGAAAAAATCTGAAAACAAACTAGAAAATTTTTGTGAAACTTGAATCGATCAAATTAGAGAAGTTATAAACAAACACATGAATGCTACAAGGATCTCTTTCAGGAATTGTAGGAAATCAGCAACCCAAAAATGCACAAATCGGGTGAGAAGATCCAAGCGGGAAGAAATCATACCTGAGGAGAACTTCCGAGAGAACAACGCCGACGGAGGAGAAACGCCGACGGAGGAGAGAACGTCGACACCGCAGGAGATCGCCGCCGTCAATGTCTTCTTAAACGGGCGCGAGAGAAGGAGAGGTCGGGGGGAGAGGGAACCCTAGCCACAGGAGAGTGTCGTCGCGTCTGGACTGGGGCGCTGGACCGCGTCTGCTAGAATAAAAGAAACGGAGCTTTTTAGTAAACGCCGTTTGGGTCCAACCGGAGCGCCAAACTCTGCGTTTACTCCAAATGTCGTTTCTTCCCAGCCGCACCGGAGCCCAAACGCCCAACCAAACGCACCCTTAATCTCATATCAGGAAATTCATGCATCCACTCATGTACCCTTATTTAGCTAAGATAGATCTGGACCCTTCCGCTTACAACCAACTAGCATTAGTTTCACTCACACACACACACACACACACACACACATATATATATATATTTTTATTTACATATATTAGTTTTTCATTTTTTTAATTTATGAGATTTGACAAACATCATGATTGTGTGATCTATATATATATATCATGATGGCTGTCCTACAATATTTTATTTATTTAAGCATAGCATATGAAGGATGGTTTAGGTGATCGCATATTTTGGGGAGTCTTCCCAAGATCAACCGGTCATCTCATAGTGTCGACTCCGTGAACCCTAGGTGTTTATTCCTAAGTTTGGGCTTTTCCTTCTTCCCCCTCGCAGCCACTCCCACCCACCACCATCCAGCCACCAAATAGCCAAATATGCAAAATCACCAAATCCTCCACATATAGCAGCCAACCCCATCAACTTTTCCTCTACTGCAGCCGCCCACCTTCAGGACCCCAAACCAGTAGTCAAACTTCCCTGCATGTACCGACCATGGCCTGGATCCACCCCAGCATGCATCCACATATTGCCAAAGAGTAACATAGCCTAGAGTTGCACGCACTACCTTATCGAACATCAAAAAACTTAAAGCACCATCAGCAGAGCAACTGTTTCATGAAGGTCATATTAAGATAATATTTCTACTCAAGAATAACCTGCAGTCTTTATCTATGGCACGGCATGCTGCATGCATGTCTGTGTTTAGACGATCCATCAAACTTTCTTCAGTCACCTGATATTCAACTTTTCCTGCAAAAAAACATAGAAACAGATAATGTCAAACATTTATTTTGTTATCAAGCTACTGCTGATTGACAAGGAAAAAGTTCTTCAGGATCGAATTTTATATCATTAAAAATTGTTTGTGATAGAGTGAAAATGCATATCAAATAATATAATGAAAACATGTATTCTTATAGAGGGAGTTAGAAAGCCTTTTGCATGTCAATTAACAAAAATAAATGATATAGTGCGGTAATTATGCAAAATGAAATGGGGAGACGCTCGCAATATACACCACTCCATTCAATAAAGAAGTAAAACTTGAAATAAGTTGCAGTTTGATTGAACTATATAAACCACTTTTCAATTGCATCCAAGGCCTTATAAGGAACATAATACTGCTCACAAGTTCTACCATGATACTTGTGCCAAATCAACCAAATAGAAGTAGCCACGTGCGACTAAGGCAGACAACAACTAGTGCGGGCCAGACTCGTGATCATAGTTGACACTAGTACTCTACTAGTCTTTGCATTTCCTTTCAAGTAGGTCTGTGATATATATTTTTTTAAATATATATATATACTAGCATTTTCGCACGAGCTTCGCCCGTGCTCGATGCGGCGCTGCGGGCTGCGCCCGCATCCAGACGGGATGCGCCCGCATCCAGGCGGGATGCACCTGCATATTCGTAGCGTGCGTTAATGTTTTGATTTTTATTTTAATGTTATTTGTTGAAGTGGGTCTCACCCCTCTCTCTACTCTCTCCCCCCAATTCTTCTGCAGCCCTCTCTCCCCTCTGTCTTTCTCTCTTTCTCTCCCCAAATTCTTCCGCCGCCCCCTCACTCCCTCTCTATTTGTTTATTATTAATATTAATTAGATGCGGCCCCATTCACTCTCTTTCCTCCCTCTCTCCAATGTTGTCTCCGCCCTCTCTCCCTCTCCCTCTCTCTCCCTCTCTCTCCGTCTTTGATGGATGCGAGCCCCTCCCTCTTTCTCTCTCCATCTCTAATTGAAAAGATACCTTGATAGGAAGGGTTTTTGGAGTGGGAATCGACGATGTAGATTTATTGGGGTAAATATCTGATGGTAGTTATTAAAAGTTTGGTGTGCCTCCATATATATATATATTCCCTTATATAGTATAGATATGTACATTTATAAGGTAATGTTGTGTGAGGGAACTATGCTAATTTTTGTCTAGGTAAATAGAAGGCAACCCCTGGGACTAGAAACGAGAGACTTGTCTCTTAATGGTATCTACCACCGCCTCCAACTATGTAACAATTGTTCCGCCTACCTTTTCCAGTCCTTTATCGTTCCTCAGGTGGTTCCCCGCACGTCACGGACTATAGTCACATTGTCCAGTGCATCAATTGATCCTGATATGTGTTGTTCAGTGTCATAGTATTTGCATATGTGAGCCACTAAATATTTTTTTGTCTTACTCTACGACATGGTTCAAAATTTTACGGGCTGCATAGTCCTACAATCGATTCCTTGGGTTTTCCCACCTTCCTATTTCGCCGCACCAAAACCCCGAATGCCTCCCCTTTAGATCAAACACTCCCAATCGAGCCTTCATGTGCTCCTACCACACTCAATCGATACTCCTCCACTGGCAATCCCACTTTTCTCAGACGAGATGTTTCTCACAGTCGACCTCTTCAACAACACCGCCTTCAAAACCACCACAATTTCTGACAATCCCCCCTCTGCATGCTAACTTGAGTCTCCAAGCAGGGTACCCAATCCAGTACTAGTTGCAACCAACAGACTCCTGTTAGTCACCAACTCGTTTCATGCCCTACATCATCTCCATGGTCGACCGCATAGAAGAAATAGCTCTCACAATGACCTCACTCTATATTCATATGGATCGTGTAGAGACAACACGGTTTGATCTCCAAGTTTATGTGCAGGAGATTTACACCCTCCACATCGGTTTCCCAACCCCACCACTGACGACACCCGCGACACCGGACCCGCAACCGTTGACATTCCACCATTCAACAATACTGTTGAGTTGGTCTCCTTCCAACCCAACGTCAGCGTTCACCCTCACTTTCTATAACGGTCTCCCCAGCATACAACTAGCAAGGACGACCGCCTGCACCCCCAGCATCCAGCATGAAAAGGTTCAGCCTAACGAAATGGGCTGCAGCCCATGCACCCCAACCCCTCTCTGTCCCACCATAGGGCACGGTGGGTTGTTGGAGACCCCAGTCCCCCTTTTCATGAGGAATGGTTCAGTTAAGCGGCAGCGCAGGGACTTCCCAGGAGGTCACCCATCCCGTGACTACTCCAGCCCGAGCACGCTTAACTATTAAGTTCTTCCACTCCTCATCACCAATTGATCTTGCACTTTTTGTAACGGTCTCCCCAGCATACAGCTCGCAAGGACGACCGCCGGCACCCCCAGCATCCAGCTCGAAAGGGTTCAGCATAACCAAATGGGCTGCAGCACATGCACCCCAACCCCTCTCTGTCCCACCATAGTGCACAGTGGGTTGTTGGAGACCGCAGTCCAACTTTTCATGAGGAATGGTTCAAATAAGCGGCAGCGCGGGGACTTCCCAGGAGGTCACCCATCCCGTGACTACTCCAGCCCGAGCACGCTTAACTATTAAGTTCTTCCACTTCTCATCACCAATTGATCTGCGGTCGTCCTTGCGAGTTGTATGTTGGGGAGACCGTTACAAAAAGTGCAATCTTGGTGATAGGACTTTTTGTAACGGTCTCCCCAGCATACAGCTTGCAAGGACGACCGTCGGCACCCCCAGCATCCAGCTCGAAAGGGTTCAGCCTAACCAAATGGGCTGCAACCCATGCACCCCAACCCCTCTCTGTCCCACCACAGGGCACAGAGAGTTGTTGGAGACCGCAGTCCTCCTTTTCATGAGGAATGGTTCAGTTAAGCGGCAACGCGGGGACTTCCCAGGAGATCACCCATCCCGTGACTACTCCAGCCCGAGCACGCTTAACTATTAAGTTCTTCCAGTCATCATCACCAATTGACCTGCAGCTCAATTGATGATGAGAAGTGGAAGAACTTAATAGTTAAGCGTGCTCGGGTTGGAGTAGTCACGTGAAGGGTGGCCTCCTGGGAAGTCTCCGCGCTGCCGCTTAACTGTATCATTCCTCATGAAAAGGGGGACTGCGGTCTCCAACAACCCAATGTGCCCTGTGGTGTGACAGAGAGGGGTTGGGGTGCATGGGCTGCAGCCCATTTGGTTAGGCTGAACCCTTTCGAGCTGGATGTTGGGGGTGCCGGTGGTCGTCCTTGCGAGTTGTATGCTGGGGAGACCGTTACAAAAAGTCTTATCACCAAGATTGCACTTTTTGTAACGGTCTCCCCAGCATACAGCTCGCAAGGACGACCGCCGGCACCCCCAGCATCCAGCTCGAAAGGGTTCAGCCTAACCAAATGGGCTGCAGCCCATGCAGCCCAACCCCTCTCTGTACCACCATAGGGCATAGTGGGTTGTTGGAGACCGCAGTCCCCCTTTTCATGAGGAATGGTTCAGTTAAGCGGCAGCGCAGGGACTTCCCAGGAGGTCACTCATCCCGTGACTACTCCAGCCTGAGCACGCTTAACTATTAAGTTCAATTGGTGATGAGGAGTGGAAGAACTTAATAGTTAAGCGTGCTCGGGCTGGAGTAGTCACGGGATGGGTGACCTCCTGGGAATCCCTGCGCTGCCGCTTAACTGAACCATTCCTCATGAAAAGGGGGACTGCAGTCTCCAACAACCCACTGTGCCCTATGGTGGGACAGAGAGGGGTTGGGGTGCATGGGCTGCAGCCCATTTGGTTAGGCTGAACCCTTTCAAGCTGGAAGCTGGGGGTGCCGGCGGTCGTCCTTGCGAGCTGTATGCTGGGGAGACCGTTACAAAAAGACAGATCAATTGGTGATGAGAAGTGGAAGAACTTAATAGTTAAGCGTGCTCGGGCTGGAGTAGTCACGGGATGGGTGACCTCCTGAGAAGTCCCTGCGCTGCCGCTTAACTGAACCAATCCTCATGAAAAGGGGGACCGCGGTCTCCAACAACCCACTGTGCCCTGTGGTGAGACAGAGAGGGGTTGTGGTGCATGGGCTGCAGCCCATTTGGTTAGGCTTAACCCTTTCGAGCTGGATGTTGGGGGTGTCGGCGGTCGTCCTTGCAAGCTGTATGCTGGGGAGACGGTTACAAAAAGTCATATCACCAAGATTGCACTTTTGTAACGGTCTCCCCAGCATCCAGCTCGAAAGGGTTCAACCTAACCAAATGGGCTGCAGCTCATGCACCCCAACCCCTCTCTGTCCCACCATAGTGCACAGTGGGTTGTTGGAGACCGCAGTCCCCCTTTTCAAAAGGAATGGTTCAGTTAAGCGGCAGCGCGGGGACTTCCCAGGAGGTCACCCATCCCGTGACTATTCCAGCCCGAGCACGCTTAACTATTAAGTTCATCCACTTCTCATGACCAATTGATCTGCGGTCGTCCTTGCGAGCTGTATGTTGGGGAGACCGTTACAAAAAGTGCAATCTTGGTGATAGGGCTTTTTGTAACGGTCTCCCCAGCATACAGCTTGCAAGGACGACCGTCGGCACCCCCAGCATCCAGCTCGAAAGGGTTCAGCCTAACCAAATGGGCTGCAGCCCATGCACCCTAACCCCTCTCTGTCCCACCACAGGGCACAGTGGGTTGTTGGAGACCGCAGTCCTCCTTTTCATGAGTAATGGTTCAGTTAAGCGGCAGCGCGGGGACTTCCCAGGAGATCACCCATCCCGTGACTACTCCAGCCCGAGCACGCTTAACTATTAAGTTCTTCCACTCCTCATCACCAATTGACCTGCAGCTCAATTGGTGATGAGAAGTGGAAGAACTTAATAGTTAAGCGTGCTCGGGCTGGAGTAGTCACGGGATGGGTGACCTCCTGGGAAGTACCCGCGCTGTCGCTTAACTGAATCATTCCTCATGAAAATGGGGACTGCGGTCTCCAACAACCCACTGTGCCCTGTGGTGTGACAGAGAGGGGTTGGGGTGCATGGGCTGCAGCCCATTTGGTTAGGCTGAACCCTTTCGAGCTGGATGTTGGGGGTGCCGGCGGTCGTCCTTGCGAGCTGTATGCTGGGGAGACCATTACAAAAAGTCTTATCACCAAGATTGCACTTTTGTAACGGTCTCCCCAGCATACAGCTCGCAAGGACGACCGCCGGCACCCCCAGTATCTAGCTCGAAAGGGTTCAGCCTAACCAAATGGGATGCAGCCCATGCAGCCCAACCCCTCTCTGTCCCACCATAGGGCACAGTGGGTTGTTGGAGACCGCAGTCCCTTTTTTCATGAGGAATGGTTCAGTTAAGCGGCAGCGCAGGGACTTCCCAGGAGGTCACCCATCCCGTGACTACTCCAGCCCGAGCACGCTTAACTATTAAGTTCTTCCACTCCTCATCACCAATTGAGAACTTAATAGTTAAGCGTGCTCGGGCTGGAGTAGTCACGGGATGAGTGACCTTCTGGGAAGTCCCTGCGCTGCCGCTTAACTGAACCATTCCTCATGAAAAGGGGGACTGCGGTCTCCAACAACCCAGTGTGCCCTATGGTGGGACAGAGAGGGGTTGGGGTGCATGGGCTGCAACCCATTTGGTTAGGCTGAACCCTTTCAAGCTGGATGCTGGGGGTGCCGGCGGTCGTCCTTGCGAGTTGTATGCTGGGGAGACCGTTACAAAAGACAGATCAATTGGTGATGAGGAGTGGAAGAACTTAATAGTTAAGCGTGCTCGGGCTGGAGTAGTCACGGGATGGGTGACCTCCTGAGAAGTCCCTGCGCTGCCTCTTAACTGAACCAATCCTCATGAAAAGGGGGACTGCGGTCTCCAACAACCCACTGTGCCCTGTGGTGGGACAGAGAGGGGTTGGGGTGCATGGGCTGCAGCCCATTTGGTTAGGCTTAACCCTTTCGAGCTGGATGTTGGGGGTGTCGGTGGTCGTCCTTGCGAGCTGTATGCTGGGGAGACCGTTACAAAAAGTCCAATCACCAAGATTGCACTTTTTGTAACGGTCTCCCCAGCATCCAGCTCGAAAGGGTTCAGCCTAACCAAATGGGTTGCAGCCCATGCACCCCAACCCCTCTCTGTCCCACCATAGTGCACAATGGGTTGTTGGAGACCGCGTCCCCCTTTTCATGAGGAATGGTTCAGTTAAGCGGCAGCGCGGGGACTTCCCAGGAGGTCACCCATCCCGTGACTACTCCAGCCCGAGCACGCTTAACTATTAAGTTCTTCCACTTCTCATCACCAATTGATCTGCGGTCGTCCTTGCGAGCTGTATGTTGGGGAGACCGTTACAAAAAGTGCAATCTTGATGATAGGACTTTTTGTAACGGTCTCCCCAGCATACAGCTTGCAAGGACGACCGTCGGCACCCCCAGCATCCAGCTCGAAAGGGTTCAGCCTAACCAAATGGGCTGCAACCCATGCACCCTGACCACTCTCTGTCCCACCACAGGGCACAGTGGGTTGTTGGAGACCGCAGTCCTCCTTTTCATGAGTAATGGTTCAGTTAAGAGGCAGCGCGGGGACTTCCCAGGAGATCACCCATCCCGTGACTACTCCAGCCCGAGCACGCTTAACTATTAAGTTCTTCCACTCCTCATCACCAATTGACCTGCAGCTCAATTGGTGATGAGAAGTGGAAGAACTTAATAGTTAAGCGTGCTCGGGCTGGAGTAGTCACGGGATGGGTGACCTCCTGGGAAGTACCCGCGCTGCCGCTTAACTGAATCATTCCTCATGAAAAGGGGGACTGCGGTCTCCAACAACCCACTGTGCCCTGTGGTGTGACAGAGAGGGGTTGGGGTGCATGGGCTGCAGCCCATTTGGTTAGGCTGAACCCTTTCGAGCTGGATGTTGGGGGTGCCGGCGGTCGTCCTTGCGAGCTGTATGCTGGGGAGACCGTTACAAAAAGTCTTATCACCAAGATTGCACTTTTGTAACGGTCTCCCCAGCATACAGCTCGCAAGGACGACCGTCGGCACCCCCAGCATCCAACTCGAAAGGGTTCATCCTAACCAAATGGGTTGCAGCCCATGCAACCCATCCCCTCTCTGTCCCACCATAGGGCACAGTGGGTTGTTGGAGACCGCAGTCCCCCTTTTCATGAGGAATGGTTCAGTTAAGCGGCAGCGCAGGGACTTCCCAGGAGGTCACCCATCCCGTGACTACTCCAGCCCGAGCACGGTTAATTATTAAGTTCTTCCACTCCTCATCACCAATTGATCAATTGGTGATGAGGAGTGGAAGAACTTAATAGTTAAGCGTGCTCGGGCTGGAGTAGACACGGGATGGGTGACCTCCTGGGAAGTCCCTGCGCTGCCGCTTAACTGAACCATTCCTCATGAAAAGGGGGACTGCGGTCTCCAACAACCCACTGTGCCCTATGGTGGGACAGAGGCGTGGGGGTGCATGGGCTGCAGCCCATTTGGTTAGGCTGAACCCTTTCGAGCTGGATGATGGGGGTGCCGGCGGTCGTCCTTGCGAGCTGTATGATGGGGAGACCGTTACAAAAAGACAGATCAATTGGTGATGAGGAGTGGAAGAACTTAATAGTTAAGCGTGCTCGGGCTGGAGTAGTCACGGGATGGGTGACCTCCTGGGAAGTCCCTGCGCTGCCGCTTAACTGAACCAATCCTCATGAAAAGGGGGACTGCGGTCTCCAACAACCCACTGTGCCCTGTGGTGGGACAGAGAGGGGTTGGGGTGCATGGGCTGCAGCACATTTGGTTAGGCTTAACCCTTTTGAGCTGGATGCTGGGGGTGCCGGCGGTCGTCCTTGCGAGCTGTATGCTGGGGAGACCGTTACAAAAAGTCCTATCACCAAGATTGCACTTTTTGTAACGGTCTCCCCTGCATACAGCTCGCAAGGACGACCGCCAGCACCCTCAGCATCCAGCTCGAAAGGGTTCAGCCTAACCAAATGGGCTGCAGCCCATGCACCCCAACCCCTCTCTGTCGCACCACAGGGCACAGTGGATTGTTGGAGACCGCAGTCCCCCTTTTCATGAGGAATGGTTCTGTTAAGCGGCAGCGCAGGGACTTCCCAGGAGGTCACCCATCCCGTGACTACTCCAGCCCGAGCACGCTTAACTATTAAGTTCTTCCACTCCTCATCAGGTCAATTGGTGATGAGGAGTGGAAGAACTTAATAGTTAAGCGTGCTCGGGCTGGAGTAGTCACGGGATGGGCGACCTCCTGGGAAGTCCCTGCGCTGCCGCTTAACAGAACCATTCCTCATGAAAAGGGGGACTGCGGTCTCCAACAACCCAATGTGCCTTGTGGTGGGACAGAGAGGGGTTGGGGTGCATGGGCTGCAGCCCATTTGGTTAGGCTGAACCCTTTCGAGCTGGATGTTGGGGGTGCCAGCGGTCGTCCTTGCGAGCTATATGCTGGGGAGACCGTTACACTTTCAACACCTCAACATTCTAGTACTCGATGAGATTGATCCCTTAGGGAGGATTGCTCGTGCTGAGCAATTTTTTTGAGTTGCATAGTGCCACACAAATTCAAAAACCTATATCCACTATCCATAGGGAGGGATCAGCTCCACCATAACACATGGACATTATCCAACAAGGAGCTTGCTTGTCGATATGATAGTCGTCAAGCAAGCAATGCTTTCGAATAACTTGGGATAGTTCAACAAGCGGAGTTAGAAATCTACATTGTCAATTTCATTAAAGTCTCCACACAAGTTCCATGGCTCAAGGCCGACCACAACTAAGCTACTTCATCACTGGGTTACAACACCACATTCAAGCATGCCTTCGCGTCCTCAATCTCGACACTCATTCTTGAGCAATGGAGCGAATCCTTTTTTTAAGACGAAGATTTCTATGCCATACAAAGCACTACTACGACCCCATTATGAGCCTACAAAATTGTTGCACCAGCATTGCTCTCGCATCTCCCATGTTCCCCCGTCAAGCTTACACATCCACCAATCAGAACCTCTATCACCATCTTCTCTATCAGTAAACACTCTTCCATCACCCCCTCTCGTAGCTTCACCAAACAGATTAAATTGCCGCAACACTTATCCCACCAAGAGTACCTCGACTTCATGGCTTCTACTCCTGCTACAAATAACCCTACTCGTCTACACAAAATGCCGAAGTAAATAATTATGCATAATGATTAGTGCCAAAGACGAGGATATCACCATTGCTGACTTTGAAACTCTTGAGCACGATGATGGTCCGTCCCTGACTCGACTGCGAGGACAAGGTCGATTTTCAGGCAGGGATAATTGAAGAGTCGCATGCAACTAAGAAAGATGCGACGGCTAGTGTAGATCGAACTCCTGATCATAGTTGACACTAGTATTTTTATTTCATTTGTAGGTCTTGATGTTTCTTATCAAAACCTCTATATATGAGATAATGTACGGGGAAGCTATGCTAATTTTTGTCTAAGGGAATAAGAAATGAGTTCTAAGGCTTCGGACAAGAGTCTTAGCTCTCGTTGAAAACTGCCTCCAACTACATAAAATATTATCGTTGAATTATTGAATGCATATCTTAAACACGCCATAAGGTATGAGATCATACATTTAACTAGACAAGCCCTATCATAATAATTGAATGAGTTTATAGGTAACAAGGACTGAAGGAATAAAATCATTCAGTTCAACTTGAAATGAATAACAATTATCAACGAGGATAATTCAAGTACTACAGATCAAACTACAAAGTGGTAGGATAATCCTAATTGATAATATGGACATTAAAAATATATGTTAGATATTTCTCGATTTCAACTATTCGGAATTGCGTTTGAATCCTCCTCGATGTATTTTTATTGAATGCCACATTAGGTGTTCACTATATTTCATGTAGTTTATTTTACAAATTGTAGAGATGTTACCATTGATAATATGTTTTACTTCCAAAAAATTCATTATTTGGTGCAGCCATTTCTCCAATACAAGTATTTAATAGTCGACCATTCCTAACCAACATTTACAACAGATCCACTGCAACATTCTCAATTTTTGAATCTAAAGTTCGACAAGATTGACTTGTTGTTCTTTATCTCTAGAATCCAAATAACATCTTGAAGTTATGAGTGCAACAATCCGAATAGCAGGTTTATTTGTCTGATTGGACCCTTGTACCAACTTAAAAAAAATAGCAATGTCTAGCCGCACCCCTCCCCCCATTAATTAACCTTCGGTTAGGGCTTCCGCAAACCGCACGCAAGCAGACGGCTCTCGCTCGCTCCCTGTTCCCGCGAGCTGCTCCCTTGCTACCGCTGACGCCGCCTTCTGCTCCTGCTCCTGCTCCCGCCGACGCCGCCTCCTGCTCCTCCTCCTGCCAGCACCGGCGCCGCCTCCTGCTCCTCCTCCTGCTAGCACCGGCGCCGCCTCCTGCAATCCTTCTTCCAGGGAAGGCAGCAGCCTCCTTCTCCAAGAGCCGCCCACCTTCCTCAAGCAGCTCTCTCTCCCTCCTCAAGGCCGGCAACCTCCTTTTTTCTCCTCCAAAGGGGCTGGCAGCCACGATTTCACTCTTTTCCAAGCCGATAGCAGCCCTCTTCTCCATCTTGACCGGGATTTGTGAGAGGACAATTAGGGTTTCCTTCCCTCCCCGCCTTGGGCTCGGATTTGGCTCTCGTGGGTAAGGATCTCCTTTTTTCCTCATTTATTCAATTTTTTTCTTAAATTATTTTGCAAAGCTTTGCGCTCCAAACTGCGCATACTTTATGATTTAAGTTTTTGCCCATCTCATAATCGACTAACCGTGTTGAGTTTGTGATTTCCGGCACCGCTCATCGACCTAATTGACGGGATCATTCAAAAACCCTCTCTGATTTAGGGTTTTCGTAACCTAAGCGCCGCAAGTCCCCGATTCCTCGTGGTAGTCTCCTCTCCCCTCATCTTTGAGGGAAGGTAAATGATGAGTTCATCTTTTAGTATAAGTTTATTATAGTTTTAATATGAAATTATATAAATTATATGATTTACATCATATAATTTACTCTTTTTTAATTCCATAAATTAACTTAAGCTTATTTTGTATTTTTTTCAGGTTTTCTGGGCACTTGGAGCCAAATTATCAAGTGCACGCCCAAGGTCACGGGCGTGACCAAGGGGCGTGACCAAGGGGCGTGACCAAGGGCTCGGATTTGGCTCTCGTGGGTAAGGATCTCCTCTTTTCCTCATTTATTCAATTTTTTCTTAAATTATTTTGCAAAGCTTTGTGCTCCAAACTGTGCATACTTTATGATTTAAGTTTTTGCCCATCTCATAATCGACTAACCGCGTTGAGTTTGTGATTTCCGGCACCGCTCATCGACCTAATTGACGGGATCGCTCAAAAACCCTCTCTGATTTAGGGTTTTCGTAACCTAAGCGCCGCAAGTCCCCGATTTCTCGTGGTAGTCTCCTCTCCCCTCATCTTTGAGGGAAGGTAAATGATGAGTTCATCTTTTAGTATAAGTTTATTATAGTTTTAATATGAAATTATATAAATTATATGATTTACATCATATAATTTACTCTTTTTTTAATTCCATAAACTAACTTAAGCTTTTTCTGTATTTTTTTCAGGTTTTCTGGGCACTTGGAGCCAAATTATCAAGTACACGCCCAAGGTCACGGGCGTGACCAAGGGGCGTGACAGACTAGATGTGTTCCAGACCCGACTCCGCCACCCCGGGCGCATTCCGTGAAGATTCGCCAAGTACACGCCCCAGGTCACGGGCGTGGCCCAATGTCACGGCCGCGACTCACCGCAAGCAGCAAAAGTGCAATGCCACGTCAATTAAAATTACACGCCCTCGGTCACGGGCGTGACCGAGGGGCGTGTCATCAAGTCACGGGCGTGACTCGCCCCGCGCTCCTTCCCGCCGAACATTCCCGCCAGCAGGCAGATTTGAAGAGTACACGCCCTAGGTCACGGGCGTGACCTAGGGGCGTGACACGTACGTAACGCCCGCAGTAAATCCAGAAGACGCTTATCCCGCGCCAGCTTCAATCACGCATGTTACACGCCCCTTGGTCACGGGCGTGACCAAGGGCGTGTAACACCAAATTTTTAGTTATTTAAAGGGAGCTTCTCCAGATGATCAAGGACGGATTTTTGGAGTTCTAGCTTTAGTTTGTGCACTGTTTTCTCATTTTCAAACTCTTGTACTTCTCTTTCTTCTTATCTTGTACTTTCATTTCAAAAGCTTGTAACCTTCAATTCCTTAGTTGCAATTCTCAATTGCAATTCGAAAATAGTCTTTTTTATGCTTCCAGTTTCTTCTTATTTTATCATGAACTTCCTTACTTTTGTTAATTCCTCCATCTCTATGAGTAGCTAATTTTCTATTAGTACTCGACCGAGATGATCCAAGGAAAATATAATTTATGATTTAATTTATAGCTACTATTTCTCTTCCTTAAAACGCTTAAGATTTATCCTTAAACTTTATTGGATTGAGATTATATTTTCGATATATAATTCTCATTCTTATTTTCGTAGTCTAATAACCGAAAGGTTCTGAATTCAAATCGATCATTTCAAGGATAAAGAGAGTTGAATACACTCCTTGAGAGAGGATGACATAATTCTCCCGGATTGGAGTCAAATCCAATAGAGTGGTTCACTACGATAAAGCGAGTTTTAGGGGTTTTGATTCTAGAGCGAAAGTTCGGTTGATCAACCTAAACTTAGTTGAGTGAATCCTCGAGAGAGGTACGTTTATAATTCGGGAACCTCCACGGTCAAGTAATTTATTTAAGAGAATTAGAAATTTTATTTCTTGTATTTATTTTCCGAGATGATTCAAGGTTGAGTACTAGTCTTTTAACTCATAGTTTTAAAATAAGCTATCTCTCTTTCTTGCAACAAACCAACCAAATTTTCTATTGATAAAATAATAGAGATTTTTCAAAGAAGAATTATTCAACCACCCCGAGTCTAATACGGCATTGGTTTTATAAACCCATACTACTTCTGATACGGTACACTTGTCGTTGTCGTTTGCGGGCAGAGTTTTGCGCATCAAGTTTTTAGCGCCGTTGCCGGGGAACTTTGGTCGATAATTTGAAAAAGAAATAGTTATTAATTTTATCGTTCTCTTTCTTCTCACCCTTTTTCTTAAAAATTAAAAAAAAATCTTAAAAGGCATAATTTAGGGCCTGTTTGGGAGGGCTTTTTAGCTCCTTTCCGTTTTCTGAAAAACGTCACTGCACCTAACAAACCGTTTGGATTATCTACCGGTGGGAAAAGCTACCACGGAAAACTATTTTTTCTTCTCTTTTTGAAAAGTCACTTGTCCCCTACTTTTCATCCTTTTCGAAAAGCACTTCCTCATCCGGATTAGGCCCCGATACAAGGTTAGCGCATTTTCTGCCCGAGCGCAAATTTCTCCCCCCGTGCGAATATTTTTCTGCTCGGGCGAGCATTTCTTCGTTCATGGGCGCATTTTAGGCCCGGACGCGAATTTTTCGCTCGGTCGCGTATTTTTTCCCAGTCGCCCATTCTTCGCCTGAGCGCGCATTGTTTCGCCCGGGCGCGCATTTTTCGCCCGAGCGCACATTTTTGCCCGGGCACGCATTTTTCGCGCGAGCGCAAAATTTTCGCGCGGGCACACATTTTTCGCCCGGGCACGCATCCCCCCCCCCCCCCCCCGGCGAGCATATTTCGCCGGGACTCGCATTTTTTCGCCGGGGAGCGCATTTTTCGTCGAGGTGCGCATTTTTCGCGCGGGCGCGCATTTTTCGCCTGACGCGCATTTTTCGTCCTGAGCGCGCATTTTTAGCCCCGGGCGCGCATTTTTCGCCCGTGCTCTCATTTTTCGCCGGTGCGCCCATTTTTCGTCCGGGCGCGCATTTTTCGTCCAGGGGCGCATTTTTCATCCGAGCGCGCATTTTTCGCACGGACGCGCATTTTTGCCCGATGACCCATTTTCGTCCGGGCGCTCATTTTTCGCACGGACGAGTATTTTTCTCCCGGACGCGCATTTTTCTCCCGAACGCCCATTTTTCACCCGGGCGCGCAGTTTTCGCCCGAACGGCCATTTTTCGACCGACTGCGCATTTTTCGCCCGAACGCTCATTTTTCGTCCGGGCTCACATTTCTTCTCTTAGGCTCCCATTTCTTCGCACGGGCGCGCAATTATTCGTCCGGGAGCACATTTTTTGCCCGGACGCTCATTTTTCGCACGGGTGCGCATTTTTCGTCCGGGCGAGAAGTTTTCACCCGGGCGCGCATTTTTTCGCCTTGACACTCTTTCTCCCGGGAGCGCTTTTTTCTCCCGCGCGAAAAATGCGCGTCCGGGTGAAAAATGCGTGCCCGGACGAAAAAATGCGCGCACGGGTGAAAATGCGCGCCCGGGCGAAAAAAAGAGTGCCCGGGCGAAAAATGGGCGTTCGGGCGAAAAATGCGCGCCCGGGGGAAAAATGCGCGCCCGGACAAAAAATGCGCGTCAGGGCGAAAAATGCGCGCCCGGACGAAAAATGCGCGCACAGGCGAAAAATGAGAGCACAAGCGAAAAATGCGCGCCCGGGGCAAAAATGTGTACCCTAGAGAAAAATGCGCACCTGGGTGAAAATGTTCGCCCGGGCAAAATATGCGCGTCCGGGCGTAATATGCTCGCCCGTGCGAAAATTGCACGTCCGGATGAAAAATTCGCACTCGGGCGCTCATTTTCCCCCCGAGCTTCAATCACGCATGTTACACGCCCCTTGGTCACGGGCGTGACCAAGGGCATGTAACACCAAATTTTCAGCTATTTAAAGGGAGCTTCTCCAGATGATCAGGGACGAATTTTTGGAGTTCTGCTTTAGTTTGTGCACTGTTTTCTCATTTTCAAGCTCTAGTGCTTCTCTTTCTTCTTATCTTGTACTTTCATTTCAAAAGCTTGTAACCTTCAATTCCTTAGTTGCAATTCGAAAATAATCTTTTTTTATGCTTTCAGTCTTCTTATTTTATCATGAACTTCCCTACTTTTGTTAATTCCTCCATCTCTATGAGTAGCTAATTTTCTATTAGTACTCGACCCAAATTATCCAAGGAAAATATAATTTATGATTTAATTTATAGCTTCTCTTTCTCTTCCTTAGAACGCTTAAGATTTATCCTTGAACTTTATTGGATTGAGATTATATTTTCGATATATAATTCTCATTCTTGTTTTCATAGTCTAATAACCGAAAGGTTTTGAATTCGAATCGATCATTTCAAGGATAAAGAGAGTTGAATGCACTCCTTGAGAGAGGATGACATAATTCTCCCGGATTGGAATCAAATCCAATAGAGGGTTCACTACGATAAAGCGAGTTCTAGGGGTTTTGATTCTAGAGCGAAAGTTTGGTTGATCAACCTAAACTCAGTTGAGCGTATCCTCGAGAGAGGTGCGATTATAATTCGGGAACCTCCACGGTCAAGTAATTTCTTTAAGAGAATTAGAAGTTTTATTTCTTGTATTTATTTTCCGAGGTGATTCAAGGTGACTCATAGTTTTAAAATAAGTTATCTCTCTTTCTTGCAACAAACCAACCCAATTTTCTATTGATAAAATAATAACGATTTTCAAAGTAGAATTATTCAACCACCCCGAGTCTAATACGACCTTGGATTTATAAACCTATACTACTTCTGATACGGTACACTTGTCATTGTCGTTTGCGGGTGTAGAAGAGAGCAAAAAACTCGAGTGTATATTTCTCATTCCTAAATACAAAGAGGATTACATATATATATATAGGAGATAGGAGGAGAAAAATATTCCTATACAAGGTGTGGGACTAAAGAGAAGAATACATGGGCCCAAATATGGGCCCTCTATATGGGCTATTCCAACACTCCCCCGCAAGCTGGAGCGTACAAATCGTAGGATCCAAGCTTGGACAGACATTGATAGAAGAGAGTACTGGATAGGGCCTTTGTGAGGACATCCGCTACTTGTTCAGTACCCGGAATATGCTTTAACTCTAACTTCTTCATTTGAACTTTCTCCCGGATGAAATGACAATCAACTTCAATGTGCTTTGTTCTTTCGTGGAAGACTGGATTCTTGGCAATGTGTATAGCAGCTTGACTATCACACAAGAGGAGAGCTGGTGACAGAAGTTTTACACCAAGGTCAGTCAGGAGGCTCTCGAGCCATGTGAGTTCAGAGACCACAGATGCCATTGCCCGGTATTCTGCTTCAGCTGAGGATCTCGCAACCACAGCTTGCTTCTTACTTCGCCAGGTAATCAGGTGTCCTCCAAAGTACGTGCAGAAGCCACTTGTTGACCGTCGATCGTCCAGGGACCCAGCATAGTCAGCATCAGAGTATGCCACCAATCTTGGAGTTGACGATGATGTTTTATAAACCAGTCCCTGACCAGGAGCTGTTTTGAGATACCTAAGAATCCTTTCGACAGCCTGAAGATGAGATTTTCGAGGAGAGTGCATGTATCTGCTGACCATACCCACGACAAAGGATATACCAGGTCTTGTTACCGTTAGGTAAATTAATTTTCCAACAAGACGACGATAGTATTCTGTGTTTTGTAGTTGCAGGTCTGAGTCGGAAGCTTGAGCACATAGTTTGTGATTGACATCCATTGGAGTGTTCGTTGGTTTGCAACCTGAGTATACTGCATCATGAAGGAGATCGAGACAGTACTTGCGCTGAGAGAGGACAAGGCCATCTGGTCTTCTGGCGACCTCCAGACCCAGGAAGTAGTGAAGGTGACCCAGATCCTTTGTCTGAAATACAGAGCTAAGATGTTGTTTGACCATCTGTATTCCTTTGACATCATCTCCAGTAATTATGATGTCATCCACATAAACCAGAAGAATCACTGTTCCCGTCGCCTGTTTACGAGTGAACAAGGAGAAGTCTGCCGAGCTCCGAGTAAAGCCAATCTCCCGAAGAGCCTTGCTGAACTTGTCGAACCAGTTGCGAGGTGATTGTTTGAGGCCATACAGAGACTGTAATAGACGGCAGACCAGAGGAGACTCCCCCGTGGTCTCAAACCCGGGAGGTTGCTCCATGAAAACAGTTTCATGGAGATCGCCGTTAAGAAATGCATTCTTAACATCCAGCTGAAATAATGGCCACTGACGATGCACGGCTACGGAGATGAGAACACGAACAGTGTTGAGTTTAGCCACCGGAGAGAACGTCTCGTCATAGTCGATTCCATGTTGTTGAGTGTAGCCACGAGCAACCAAGCGAGCTTTCAGCCGGTCAATGGTACCATCAGGAGCATGTTTGATAACAAAAACCCATTTACACCCAACAGGTTTCTGTCCTGGAGGTCGGGGTACCAGAGTCCAAGTCTTGTTGGCCCAAAGAGCAGTCATTTCTTCCTCCATGGCAGCGCGCCACCCAGGATGTTGTAGAGCCTCCTGCACAGAGTTAGGAATAGCAATTGTGGACAAGGAGGTAGCCAGTGTCTGGAGTTGGGGAGAGAGACGATGGAGGGACACATAGTTCGCCATCGGATGAGCGGTTGAGTCTGTTACCTGATCAGCCAGACGCTGAGTACCTGAGGCCGAGGCCGACTGCGTAGGGGCAACGGGAGTAGGAGGGCGGCGAGAGTAGACATGGATGAGAGGCGGCTTGGAGGGGGCAGGAGCAGAACTCGGTGAAGGAAGAGCCGATGTGTGTACGGGAATGATAGGTCGGATGAGAGGCAGTGGGGTAGGTATTGGTGTTGGTGTGGATACTGGAGCAGAGAAGAAGGGTTGATCCTCCCGGAAGGTAACATCCGGCGACACAGAGACTTTGCGAGTAGTAGGAGAATAACAAATGTAGCCCTTCTGGGTACGGGAGTAGCCAACAAAAATTTGCTTGGCTGCCCGGGGGTCCAGCTTGTCCGTAGACGGTCCCAGGATATGAACGTAGCACGTACATCCGAAGATTCGAGGTGTGAGGGGAAAGGCCGGAGTAGAAGGAAAGAGAAGGCTGAAAGGCGTGGCATTGTTGAGGACAGAGGATGGAAGACTGTTAATAAGAAAGCAGGCCGTGGAGACCGCAAAGTTCCAATAGGTTTTGGGGACGTTCATGTGCAGCATGAGAGAACGGGCAACATTAAGCAAGTGTCGGTTCTTCCGTTCAGCCACACCATTTTGCTGTGGGGTGTAGGGACATGAAGTCTGGTGGATAATGCCAAATTCAGAGCATAACTTGGCAAACTCGTTGCCTGTGTATTCACGAGCATTGTCGGTTCGTAGAGTTTTGAGGGTGGTGGAGAATTGTGTGCGAGTTTCAAGGATAAAGGCCCGAAAGATACGAGGGAGCTCCGAGCGATCGCGAAGTAAGTATAACCAAGTAACCCGTGAGTAGTCATCAATAAACGTAAGAAAGTATCGAAACCCAGAAATACTCGTAATTTTATAAGGTCCCCATATATCAGAATGTACGAGATCAAAAGGAGCAGAGCTCCGAGTACAATGTGCGGGAAAAGAAGAACGGGGCTGTTTGCCCAAAATACACGAATCACATTTAAAAGCGGGAAAAGATACATCAGGAAGTGCCTTCTGGAGGACTGGAAGGGGAGCATGTCCAAGACGCTGATGCCACTCAGCAGAGGAGACCGAGGAGAGGATATTTGGAGAGTCATCGAGAAGGTAAAGCCCGTTACGCAGTCGCCCCTTACCAATGGTAGTCCGCGTCCGCCGATCCTGTATCAGAAAAGAAGAGGATGTAAAAGTTAGGGAGCAATCCAAGTCCGAAGTAAGACGGCTAACAGAAAGTAAATTGAACGGGGATCCCGGAACATGAAGAGCCGAACGGAGAGAGATGGAAGGGCTAAGAGATAGGTCCGCCGAGCCGGAGACCGGAACCGTCTCCCCATTGGCAACAGTGATACACTTCGGATGAGGAGCATTCAAATACTCTGGTGGTTGTCGCGAGGTGATATGATGAGTAGCACCAGAGTCCACTATCCAGCGTGGACTTGTTGAGAGACAGGTTATACCTGAATTGGAGACGGAGGCAACGGAGGCAGGTGGGGACATCATCCCTTGAAGCTGTTGGAACTGTAGGCGGAGAGCGTCAAGATCGGCGCGGGAGACCGAGGAGCTGTCATCAGCAACAGCGACAGTCGGACGAGGAGGATTCCCAGGCTTCCGATAGCAGGTCGTCTCGAAGTGGCCATCTCGCCCACAGAATGAACATTTTGGTCGAGACCGACCGCCACGTCCCCTTCCCCGAGAGGCAAACCGTCCACCACGAGCTGAAGGAGGCACAGAGAGTAAGGGAGCAGGAGTGTGCTGGAGAAGGGCCGGTGATGGAAGAGGAGGAGCCGTCATAGATGCTGAGGTTTTGAGGAGCATGGAGCACACATCGGAGAGGGAAGGAGTGATGGCTGAGGCCAGAACCTGATTACGGATGCTTTGTAGGTGTGGCGGAACACGAGCCATGATCATAGCAATGATGACAGCTTCCTTCTGAGCTCGTTGAACTGCGTGATCATTGGTGGACGGTTGATGCTGGATCCATGCCTCGACAAGAGTCTTGGTGCGAGCAACGAAGGAGATCATGTCAGTAGCCCCAGCCGTATCTAAAGCCTGGAGATCTGTGATGATGTCGTATAGATGTTGAAGGCTGTCCTTGCCCGAGTATAGAGAGTGGAGCTCATCCCACATCGCTTTAGCAGTCTCGTGATACATCACCATCTGGTATGACTCTCCATCCATCGAGTTGAGAAGCCAAGTCTGAACTCGGCCGTCATTACGGAGCCAGGTGTCCGTATCAGGGACTGGAGGCCCTTGGGTGAGATGACCCAGAAGTCCCTTTGACTGAAGGACGCGCCGGACCGAGTGAACCCATTGGATGAAGTTCCCTTTCCCGGAGAGGGAGATGGTGGTGATTCGCAGCTCATCACGAAGTTCGGGGGGCTGACCCAGGTTGTCAGGCTGAGTTGGAGCATGCACCGTGGTGGAGTCAACGGAGGATCCCATTAAACGATAGAAATGGGGCGAGCGGGCTGCTGGAAGTAGTCCGGGTGAGCTTCGGACTGGGGAAGGCCGGGCGAGCTGCTGACGAGACCTCTTGGGCGACCTGGCAGTGAAGAGGGAAGTCGGCCGAGAAGCAGGTCGCTGGAGGAGACCGCTGGAGACGGGCTGACGAGCTGGGAGTATGAGATCGCTGCGAGTAGAAGATCGCAGGAGACGGGATGGCGAGCTACGAGTGTGAGATCGCAGGAGATCGCAGCGAGCAGAGGATGAGACCGCTGCGGGCTGGGGAGAGATTGCTGCGGGCTGGGGAGAGCACCAAGACTTGCCAAGATTGCTGCGGGCTGCGGTCTGGGGAGAGCACGCGGCAGGCTGGGGAGAGCACCAAAAGGCCAAAAAACACCACATCGCAAGCGAGCTAGAGATCGCAGATCGTGAGAAGGCAGATCGCGTGCAGCGAGTTGAGGAGCAAGAGGAGCCCGGCAGTCAGAGACCGCAGGGAAGAGGCTGGCGGCAAGCTGAGGTCGCACGGCTAGAGGCAGACCACACGAGAGATCGCAAAAAAAGGGGGCGAGAGTGCTCAAGACCGCTGGGGAGACCGTTTCTTCAGACCGTGCGAGCAGGAGGAGCGCGCGGTAGCAGGGCGCAGAGATCGAGCGATGATTGAGCGAGGATGTCGCGCGAGTAGCAGAGGAGATCGTTCCCGCAGCAGACCGCGCGAGCAGGAGCGCGCGGCGAGACGAAGGCAGCAAGCGGGGCCCACCTGGCAGACGGCAAAGGCTATAAAAGAGTTACGAAGAGGAGGAGAGGTGGAGGCCACGGGAGAGAGATGAGCAGGCGGTCAAAAAAAATGGAGATCGCAGAGGAAGGTTGCGGTTAGAGGGGGCAGGCGAGCCAGCAGGTCGCAGACCGTGATATTGAGACCGCAAGTTTGGATCGGTAGCTCTGATACCATGTAGAAGAGAGCAAAAAACTCGAGTGTATATTTCTCATTCCTAAATACAAAGAGGATTACATATATATAGGAGAAAGGAGGAGAAAAATATTCCTATACAAGGTGTGAGACTAAAGAGAAGAATACATGGGCCCAAATATGGGCCCTCTATATGGGTTATTCCAACAGCGGGCATAGTTTTGCGCATCAGTAAATTGATAAACCCTCTCACGCTCAGTTTATGCGATGTTAATTGCATGTGCAAGCGTAGGGTTTTCCGCTAAATTAAATATTGTCTATGAAGGTTCTTGAACATGTTGAAATAAGGTTGTTAAATTTGTTTGCGTCGCTTAGCTGTCACCGTCAGTTTCAGCCCTACTTAAGGCAAGTAGAGAAATCTCCCTCTCTCGCTTGCAAACACTGAATTTAGTCTCTTGCACATTTTCTTATGTCTATAAATTTTACCCTGAAACACCTAAATCGTCAAAATTAATAGCATGTCATAATACGTTAGAAACCTCTAAACTATGAATCATTTAATTCATTAATAACATAAGCAAACAATGAAATTAGGTGTTTCATTGAGGCAACTCCTTAACTTGGGTTCCATCTTGAATCCCTAACAGGAACAAAGGACCGGTCATAGCGAGCATGAACTCTCTGGCTCAATGGTGACGGTTCGCAAGAGCCAACCCTTAGAGATCACGGGCAACAACTCTGAATCTCTGACAAGTCTTGAATCTGAATTTGAATCCTTCTGAATCATGAATCTTGTGCATCAACTAAAGTCACTTACACCTTTCATTTGTTACAGCTTATGTCATAACATGAACGAACACCTGCTACACTCTAGAGTAGACTAATAATTCTAGTAGTTTTCGTTTGACTCATTTACTTGCCGGTTTTGCTAGATTTGTTTCATGAAAACCAATACAAGTATATTTCTGATTCCCCTGCTTGAATTATATTTTACCTTGCTCACTTTGTGTTTCAATGTACTGAGGCTTTTTCCTTCTTATTTTGGAATTTGCCTTAGCATTCGTGGCTGCGCCGCATGCTACCTGAGCCCGGTCTGCGTCAAACTCCTGTTTCTGGAGGTTTATCTTTTGTTGTTGTGTAAGGTTCTATGTTGTATTTCTTTTCTGTCGGTTTCAGCTTATTATGTAATAGTTATGATCAGCCATTTTCCCTTGTATCACGGACAACTGCTAGACTAATTAAATTATGTATTGGAAATTGATATTAGTCCATGTTCATTTCCTTGGATTTTTTTGCATGAAATTTGTACTCGCACTTTGCATCATGGGTTTTAGCAACATACAGGTGTATTTAACTTTTCATTAACACATTATACAACTTCCGTATAAAATAATGTATTTCCATCAAATTATTTATTTTAAATCTAATAATGCTAATTCAGCTCCCGCCTAAACAGACATGGAGTTTCTTCCCCCATGTGTGTGTCATTACGACCCGCCCGAAGCACACTCTGACTTTTTGCTTTTAGACGGGTCGTGACATTTGGTATCAAAGCCAGGTTAACGCATCTACGGATAAAGAATTTTATAATTTTCACCTATTTTGAAATTTATTATATATATATATATATACATTCATCATTCCTTCACTCACCTTATCATTTTCTGTTGTTCTCGGCTGAAACATTCACAATACACTCATAATCACGAGTAATATGCACACGGATGTTAAGGGGTTACGGGCAACCTTAACATTTTATGTGCATATGAATTTCCACTAGGTTATACACCGCTTGCGAATATTAAATGGTTATAGGCAAATTTAATATTTACAAATGCGATGGCATTAGTAACATAATATGCATGACATGTTAAGCGATATAGACACTTAACATGGTATGTGTATCCATTAATGAACATTCTTAGGAATGCATTTTAGGCAAAAAAATTGCATTGTCTGCACAGCATAACTCATTGAACAAGTGTTAAGCTAAGAATAACAGATGATGATTGTACACACATGGATTTTCTAATCATTTACTATTGCACGTAATTCTATTGTTGCATTTGCATGATCATTACCTAGAGTTGTCCAATGAAAATGTTGCAATGATCTACGTATCCGACAGTGCAAAAGTGTTAGAACCTCTAGTCTCAATTTTTTTCTGTTCTGCTTGATTATCAATCTTAACTGATTCTCTTGTGCCACTTTCTAGATGGCTCATAAGCGTCCGAGTCGCAAGCAGAATACCTCTTCTGCGGGGGAAGCATCTGTAGATGCAATTGCCCAGCTTCTGAGACAAATTCTGGATTGTCTCACTCGCCTGGAGGATTGCCAGACTTTTGATCCCGCCTCTGGTTCCGACCGCACGGGGACAGTTGGAGTGTCTACCACTCCTGGAGTCACCCCTCCTGCATGTGATCGTGGAACCAACTCGCTTGCCGTCAACCTGGTGACCCCGCTTGCGTCAAATCCGGCTGCTCCTCATGTGGCGATGACAGATACCCTGACGTTCAAAAGGCTAAAGCCGTCATCTTACAATGGCGACCGTGACTACTTCGTCATATCAGAGTGGCTCTCCCAGATAGAGAAACACTTTGAGTATGTTGGGATTCCAGAGGCTCAGAAGGTTCTTCTTGCGGCGTATGAGCTGACCGAGGATGTTTACACCTGGTGGCTTCAGCGTCGCAATCTCCCTAATTCTGCCGCCATGACCTGTGGTCAATTCAACGGAGTCATCATTTTGAAGTTTCTCTCTTCTGTGGAACGGGACAGGCTAGCTGATAAGTTCTTATCTCTCCAGCAGCTCGGCAGGTCAGAAACTGAGTACGAAAAGGAGTTCTCTCGCCTATCCCTCCTTGTTGTGAAGTTGGTGTCAGACGAAGCCATGAAGATCAGTCGCTTTGTGAAGGGACTTTGCCACGATTTTTGCCAGCACATGGTAGCTCATGGCGCCACCACCAACGCCGAGACTGTAGAAGATGTCTTGCAAGTGGAAGTTATTGAGCTGGAGCGCACTGCCAAGAAGGTCCAGCATGGTACTAGCAACGCCACCACCTCTAACCACAAGTGAAAGGGTGATCCATTTCCGGAGCAAGGCCTCAAGGCTAAAGAGGTGTGTGTCTTTTGCCACAAGGTAGGCCATGTCGCGCAAGTCTGTCGCACCCTCTTGAAGATGCAGAAGATGGTTGTCCCTGCACAGCAACCTCAGATGACGCTTGTCGCTACCTCCACTATCTATACTTCCTGCAAGAGGCCAGGTTACCTGCTGAAAGACTGTCGCCGTAAGCAGAATGCTTGCTACAGATGTGGATAAGTTGGGCACCATATCCAAGACTGCCCAATTCCGCTCAGCCTCTGCAGTATGTTTCGGGATCTCAGGAGAAGGGTAGAACCGTGCTGAACGTCATCACCCAGGGCGAGGCGCTTGCATCTACCGACGTCATCTCTGGTATGTAGTGCATTGTTATTAGTTTCCTGCATCTTATTTTAGCTGTTTAGATTTGAACAATCATGATTTCCTTTTTTAGGGAGATATAGGGTCAAGAATAAGTGGATGCAAATTCTTTTTGATTCTGGTGCATCTCATTCCTTTATTGCGCGTCGTATTGTGGACCTTCATCGTTGGCCTACCTCGCCACTTGAGGTCCCTTATGAGATCTCTGTGCCTGGCCATCTGCACCTTTCTAATAGGGGTATCATCAATTGTCCGATCATGCTTGGTGAATTGCTAGTCTCAGCCGACCTCATAGTTCTGGATATGACAGAGTTCGATGTGATCTTGGGCATGAATTGGTTAGTTGCGTATAGAGCAAAACTGCACGTGTGGCAAAGATGGTCAACCTCAGCATCGATAGCAAGGACTTCAGCGTTCATGTTAAGACCCGCAGTCACCCGAAGGTAATTTTTGTTGTCGACGCCACTCGCCTTCTTAGTCAAGGATGCTCTGCTTATTTCGTATAAGCTTCACTTTCGGATTCTGCCTCTCCTTAACTTGAATCTCTTCCAATTGTTTCTGAGTTTCCTGATGTCTTTCCTGCTGAATTGTCTGGGATGCCTCCTGATCAAGATGTGGAGTTCTCCATCGACTTAGAGCCTGGGACGCGCCTCATATCTAAAGCCCCGTACTGTATGGCCTCGCATGAACTAGAGGAGCTTAGATCGCAATTGGATGAATTGCTTAAGCGTGGATACAATCATCCTAGTTCTTCACCTTGGGGATCCCCTGTCCTCTTCGTGAAAAGAAGGACGGTTCCATGAGGCTTTGTATTGATAATCGAGACCTAAACAAGGTGACGATAAAAAATAAGTATCGCCTTCCGCGTGTGGATGATCGTTTTGATCAACTCAAGGGTAGTACAGTCTTCTCCAAGATAGATCTCAGATCGGGTTACCATCAAATGAAGATGAAGGAATCTGACGTTCCCAAGACTGCCTTCCGGACTCGGTATGGTCATTTTGAATTCTTAGTGATGTCATTTGGTTTGACTAACGCACCCTCTGCTTTTATGGATATGATGAACCGTGTTTTCCTTGAGTACCTGAATAAGTTCATCATCGTATTTATTGATGATATTCTGATCTATTCCAAGACTCATGAGGATCATGCTGCACATCTTAGACTCACTCTCTCCACTCTTCGTCAGCATCAACTCTTTGCCAAGCTGGCAAAATGTGAATTCTGGTTGAATTGTGTTGCTTTCTTGGAGCATGCTATTTCAGGAGATAAACTCTTCGTTGATCCTGCAAAGGTTTTTGCAGTTATGGAGTGGAAGAGGTCTTCTACCCCTACTAAAATCCGCAGTTTCCTTGGATTAGCTAGCTACTACCGACGTTTCGTCAAGGGTTTTTCCTCTCTTGTTGCTCCTCTGACAAAGCTAACTCAAAAGCATGTTAGATTCGAGTGATCAGATCAGTGTGAGCAGGCCTTCTTGGAATTGAAACAACGTATGTGTTCTGCGCCAGTGTTATCTCTTTCTTCAGAGGGGACAGACTTTTCAGTTTACACTGACGCTTCCGGAGTAGGTTTGGGCTGTGTATTGATGCAGGACGATCGAGTTATCGCTTATGGGTCGAGGCAGTTGAAAGTTCATGAGCGCAACTACCCTACTCATGATCTGGAATTCGTTGCGGTGGTGTTAGCGTTGAAGCTTATGCGTCATTATCTCTATGGCGTGAAGTGTCACTTCTACGCTGACCATCAGAGGTTTAAATATATTTTTGTTCAGAAAGATCTCAATATTCGTCAGAGGCGATGGATCGAATTCATAGTTGATTATGACTTGCAGCTTTCGTACGTTCCCGGTAAAGCCAACTCGGTAGCAGATGCGTTGAGTCGTCAGGCTTTTGTCTCTTCTTGTGCACCCATGACAACTACTCTTGCAGCCCTGATTGATGACCTCGATCGGATGAACATATCCATCTCACCCGAGGGTCAAGAAGAAGTTTGTGGTCCGTTATGGGTGGAGCAGGTAAAAGATTTGCAACCATCTGATTCCGTACTCCAGCGCATTCGCCGAAAGGTTGAACTTGGGACTTTTCCGGATTTCTCTATCTCTGACGATGTTTTGCGTTTCCGAGGTCGTCTTTGCATTCCAGATGTTCCTGAATTGCTTCATTGTTTATGTCGTGAAGCTCATGACACGTCTGGTCATCAGGGCAATAATAAGATGTACCATGATTTGAAGCAGATTGTGTGGTGGGCGGGTATGAAGAATTGCATAGCTCGCTTCATTTCTCGATGTTTGACATGCCAGAAGGTAAAAGCTCAGCGTCAGCGTCCTGGTGATCTTTTACAGCATCTGTCTATCCCTGAATGGAAGTGGGAAGACATCTCTATGGACTTCATAACAGGTTTGCCCCGCACTCCGAGGAGGCATGATGCGATTTGGGTGATAGTGGTTCGTATAACTAAAGTGGCTCACTTCATCCCGTATAAGGAAGGTCATTCCACCGAGAAGATGACTCAGATCTATGTATCGGAGATTGTTAGACTTCATGGGATTCCTTTGCGGATTGTTTCAGATTGCGACTCAAGATTTGTATCGCATTATTGGAAGAGTTTCCAGCAAGCTTTGGGCACCGAACTCAACCTGAGCACTGCTTATCATTCGACGACCGACGGTCAGACCGAAAGGGTTAATCAGATACTTGAGGACATGATTCGATGTTATATTCTGGATTACAAGGGAGCTTGGGATGAGCACCTACCGTTGGTTGAATTCTCCTACAATAATAGCCATCAAGAGAGCATCAAAATGGCCCCCTTCGAAGCATTGTTTGGGCGTCGTTGTAGGACTCTTCTCTATTGGTCGGAAGTGGGTGAAAAGGTTGTTTTGGGGCCTGAGTTACTTCAGGAAATGGAAGAAGCCACAAGATAGACTTGACTTCAGCTCAGTCGTGTCGTCGAGAGGCAGAGGAAGTATGCAACCCAGCGCAGTCATTCGTTAGAATTTGTTGTGGGTGATTAAGTGTTCTTGAAGGTTTCCCCTTCTCCCGGGGTGAAACGGTTTGGTCGCCATCATAAGCTTAGCCCGAGGTTCGTGGGACCGTATACTATCCCAAAGCGTGTCGAACTATCTGCATATCGTCTTGAGCTACCTGCTTCTTTTGTCGGTGTTCACAATGTCTTCCATGTCAGTCAACTCTGGAAGTACATTTGTGATCCTAACCGCGTCATTGAAGAAATTCCCATGATCCCTGAAGCCAATCTTTCTTATCCGGTCGAGCCTGCTAAGATCGTGGAGTATCAAGAACGCAAACTTCGAAAGAGAATCATTCATATGGTCAGAGTGCTTTGGATGAATGGCAAGTCTGAGGAGTACACTTGGGAACTTGAATCTGACATGCGTAGCAAGTATCCGCAACTTTTCTTTTGATCTTGGTAAGCCTCTGAACATATTCTCATTTCTACTTCATTACATTCATAGTTAGTTTTCATGTCTTGATTCGCAAATCTTGTTGGAATGAATAGCATCTGAATCTTTTGTCATAAGAGGCCCCATCCAGAAAATCCTCAAAAGTTTCGGGACGAAACTTCCTAAGTGGGGAGAATGTAACAACCAAAAAAAATAGCAATTTCTAGCCGCATCCCCTCCCCCCTTTAATTAACCTTCGGTTAGGGCTTCCGCAAACCGCACGCAAGCAGCCGTCTCTCGCTCGCTCCTTGTTCCCGCGAGTCGCTCCCCTGCTCCCACCGACGCCGCCTCCTGCTCCCGCCGACGCCGCCTCCTGCTCCCGCCGACGCCGCCTCCTGCTCCCGCCGACGCCGCCTCCTGCTCCTGCTGACGCCGTCTCCTGCTCCCGCTGACGTCGTCTCCTGCCTCTGCTTCCGCCGACGCCGCCTCCTGCTCCTCCTGTCGGCGCCGCCTCCTTCTCCCAGGGCTGGCAACAGCCTCCTTCTCCAAGAGCTGACCCCCTTCCTCCAGCACCTCTCTCTCCCTCCTCAAGGCCGGCAACCTCCTTTTTTCTCCTTCCTCCACCCTTTAGGGTTTCATCTTCTCTCATCTCCTCCATTTCTAGGGTTTAACCCATGTATCTCCATCTCCATCCCCGCTGCCACCCGACAACCACCGAACAAGCACATAACAACATGATACACATCTACAACGTAACATAAGGTCAAACAAGAAAATCAAACAATGAAGACGGTCATATGAATCCATATACATGATGCTTCTCATCGAAATAGATATATATAAAATCATTTTTTTTGTTTATTTTGAAATCATAAGAAATAAAGCAATACATAATATAAAGAAAAGCGAAGAACATATTCTTGGATTTAAGTTTAATTTTTTTTTTTTTTGTGATTTTTATATTTGAACCAAACAAAACAACACAAATAATGCATAACATAAATAAAACAAAGGCATAAAGAACCCGAAAAATTATGCGTCTAAATTCAGAACTCCAAACTCAAAGCGTAAGAGATGAAAACGTGAATCAAGAAGTGATTTTGTGAAGATATCTGTAAGTTGTGAATTCGTTCCAATAAAGCAAATTTTAACGCTCTTAATATGATCTCTAATGAAATAATGATAAACGTCGATATGTTTAAATGAATGAGATTATTTGTTAAATCAATAACACTTTTGTTGTCACATTTTAATTCAAGATTACGGAAATGTAAACCTAATTCACATGTATTTGTGTCATCCATAACGCTTGTGCACAACAGCTACATAATGCAATATATTCAGCCTCAACAGTAGAGAGGGCAACATAACTCAGTTTCATACTCGACCTTGCAACTACCAATTGGCCTAGAAAATGGCAAGTGTGTCACTCGTGCTCTTACGATCAAGTGAACAACCTGCATAATCAAAGTCGGAATAATCATGCAATATAAAAGACTCTTGATATGAGTGTCATAAACCTAACTTGGGTGTGGCAACGAGATATCTAAAAATACGTTTAACAATCTTAAGATGTGATTCTTTAGGATCGACCTGAAAAAATGCACATAAACATACAACAAACACAATATCGGGTGTGCATGCACTCAAATATAATAAAGAAAAAATCACATCCCGATTTTTTTATCGACAGAAATCCCCGCTTCATGTTCTCTTAGCTTTAGTGATGGACTCATACGGGTAGAAGCTTATTTTAGGCCTTCAAATTCAAAGTTCTTTGGTATCTAAGAAGCATACTTGCATTAACACACAAAGATACTGTCATCGTGAATTCACACCTAGACCTATCATGATCTACTCGTCATCAGCAATGGCAAATTCTGTGATTACAACAAAAGAAGAGATTGAAATATTCGGAGTAAATACAAGATGAGAAGATTAATCAATATCTGAAATAACTCCATCAAACCGATGACAGAGGAAGGAGACGAAGGTGTGGTTGCATATATGTTTTGTTCCTTTGCAAAACCTTTGCTTTAATGATCTTTAGTGATGGCTTCTTCCTCTTGATCCTTTGGAATGACTGATAGAGAGTTCTTCAGCACTCCAGGATGGCTAGGGCTCCTTCAAAAATATCGTGAAAAGTTGAAACTTGGAAAGAGATCCTACATGCATATATAGAATTTGTAAATATTTTGGGAGGAGCTAGAGATCGCCGACTGGAACCCGTGATCGTCCACTAGAACCCGTGATCGTCGATCATACTACCGCTGGCGGCAGTGAGATACACTCTATGGTCTATGTCCCCTAATTAGAGAAGAATTTCTTGCACCAGATAAGCCAACCCATTGGATCAATTTTGTCGTCATAAAACAAGAATTCAAACTTGATGTTGCGCGGGACGACAGTGTTCTCGTAATGCCCCCATGAAATCCCTCCCGGTCTCCATCCAAAGGGGGGAACCTACCTAATAATTGCTTCAGACCCCATGGCGAAAAGTCATTGTTAACATGATAAGGTGGAATAAGTTTCTCCATACAAGTCGAAAGATCGACAATGCCGCTTGATACCAAAGATGGAGAGCGCGATATATATAAAATTGCTCGAGCTAGAGAGAGGAAGACGAGAGATTTAAGCCAAATTAAATGCATAAAAGATGAAACAGATACGGTTTTGACGGATGATGTGACTATTAAGAAGCGATGGAAAAGATACTTTTATCAACTATACAATGAAGGAAAAGATAATGAACTGAACTTGGAAGAGTTAAGTAAATCGGAGGAGTATAGAGACATAACTTTTTATCGTAAAATTCAAGCATCAGAGATAGATGACGCTCTGAAGAAGATGAAAAATGGAAAGGCGGTTGGACCAGACGATATACCCATTGAAGTATGGAAATGCTTAGGGAGGAAAGGAATTTTATGGCTTACAAGTTTCTTCAATAAGATACTGAAGACAAAAAGGATGCCAGACCAATGGAGAGAAAGTATTTTGGTACCTTTGTATAAGAACAAAGGAGATATACAAAATTGTGTCAATTACAGGGGAATTAAATTAATGAGTCATACTATGAAACTATGGGAACGAGTAATAGAGAGACGAGTTAGACGAGAGACTAGCATCTCAGAGAATCAATTTGGATTCATGCCAGGGAGGTCAACCATGGAAGCTATACATCTCTTGAGGAGACTCATTGACAACTATCGGGAAAGACAAAAAGATTTGCATATGTTGTTTATCGATCTGGAGAAGGCGTATGATAGGATTCCAAGAGAGGTCTTGTGGAGAGTCTTAGAAAAGAAAGGTGTAAATGTATCATACATTGACGTAATCAAAGATATGTATACAAATTCAGTGACCAGGGTGAGGACATCTGGAGGATTAACACAGGAATTCCCTATCGCTGTTGGCTTACATCAAGGGTCAGCTTTAAGCCCTTACCTCTTTACCCTTATCTTAGATGAGCTCACCGGACATATCCAGCAAGCAATACCTTGGTGTTTATTATTTGCAGATGATATTGTTTTGGTCGATGAGACGCGCGAGGGTGTAAACGCGAAACTGGAATCTTGGCGAGACACTTTAGAAAAGAAGGGTTTTAGGTTGAGCAGGACAAAGACAGAGTATATAGAGCTTAAATTTAGTAGTGCAAGAAGGTCAGATGACTCCGTCATTAAATTGGGTGACCAAGATATTTCCCGCAGTGAGTGCTTTAAATATCTGGGATCGATAATTCAAAAAGATGGAGGTGTAGATAAAGATGTGATTCATAGAATCCAAGCAGGTTGGTTGAAGTGGAGAGGCGCGTCTGGGATCCTATGTGATCGTAAAGTACCACTAAAACTTAAAGGCAAGTTTTACCGTACTGCAATTAGGCCTGCAATGCTCTACGGTTCTGAGTGTTGGGCAGTGAATAGTGTACACGAGCAAAAAATGGGAGTCGCGGAGATGAGAATGCTTAGGTGGATGTGTGGTCACACGAGACTGGATAAAATTAGGAATGAATGTATCAGGGATAAGATAGGAGTGGCGCCAATTGTAGAGAAGATGCGAGAAGCTCGTTTAAGATGGTTTGGACATGTACATAGGAGACCATTAGAGGCACCTGTTAGGCGTTGTGAGAGTTTAGTCACTAGACATGTTAAACGGGGGAGGGGTAGACCAAAAAAGACTTGGAATGAAACTATAAAGAAAGACATGATGTACTTAGGCATTAATGAGACTATGCTTAAAGATAGGGCGCAATGGCGACAGAGGATCCATATAGCCGACCCCACTATGGTGGGATAAAGGCTTGAGTGTTGTTGTTGTTGTTGTTGTGTGTTGATCCATCATCATCTTATGCATCTGTTTAACTTCATAGCCTTTATGGGGTCGTTGGATCCCATCATACTTGGCTCTGATACCAAGTTGTCACTGACCCATAAATAAGATTGAGTCACCAGATGGAAGCGACAGAGGAAGGGTGTTAGGAAATCAAGCAAAAAATAAGAGGCAAACAAAAACATGAAACACAAGATTTACGTGGTTCACCGCAAGATGGGCTACGTCCACGAGCAGCAGCAGATCGTTTCAGACGGTTGCAAGATGAAGAGGCATTCAGATTTCTTAAGCTTACTCAAACTTTATAATAAGATGAGTTTTATAGATACATTTGTACACAACAAAATCCACAAAATGCCCTTTTGAAATACAGAGTTAAAATACATAGAAAAAATTCGAAAACTCTATGAAGTAGCTTCTAATGCGAGGGCGCAACCTCCTGAAGTACACGATGAAAAACTTTGAAAATCTTAAGATTAGTTAGGATTTGAGGCATATAACTAGCAAAGGGGATGAGAGTTGGTGAGAATGTTGTTTCCCCTATGATTGGTGGTGACTTATGATTGGAGCTTCTCTACGGGGTCTGAAACAAGGGTGTCGATGCGCGGAGCGAAGGCAGAACATGTGCATGAGGTGAAGGAGGCCCGAAGGTTGGGTCGACCAGGAGTGTGCACACATGCGCATGTAAAGCAAGCGCGACGCGGCTATTTTTTCAACAACCAGTGTTGCTTTCTCCAGCGGCAGTGCTGTCATTTAGGCTTGGAGGTGCTACCGCCCTACAAGCCTAAAGATGCCAAATGAAATTCTTACTCAAGTATGTCTGGTTCTAACACGAACCCGAGGATAAATACAAAGTCTCAAATAAAATGAAAAGCACGCAGTCCGGATCAACTCATGCCCATAAATAAATGCAACCTTAATGAAATAACAAAAGTACGGCAAATAGAAATAAATGTGAAATAAAATTGGATCTCGGCCAAAGAACGCCTCGTCATCCTGTCATCCCCTACTATATTGGCGTCCGATAAAAGTGTATGTGACAAACGTCTTCCTTAGTTGTTTCATTAAATGACCTTAGCCGTGAAATGTCAGCAAACATGATGGCCTTGATCTCACATTCACAACTGACATGAACATATTGATTTAAACATATAGATAAGCATACATATACATAAACATTGAGATCGACTTAATCTCAAGTTGAAAGAATTTCCAAATTTTTAGCGCAATTATCAGTTCTCTCTTCCATGTGAAATGTATAGTATTGATGAGTTAATTACATACAAAACAACGAACTGTACCAAAAAGTAAGGCACTGCCTCATATAAAAGGGAAAAGAAAATACTGATGCAATAATATCATACTACTCACAAAACACCAAAAATGTAAAAACAAACTATTACGCACACACATTCGCTCAAGAGGAACCCCCCTCGTCGGAACCATCATGGCACGCGTATGGGAGTCTTCATTAGAGTATTATGTATTTGTGATATGCCCTCTCTCATCTATAAAAGGGGGAGAGGCATATGGGTTGAGGATCCCGAAGGATCTTAGTTGTTTGGGTCTCTCTCTCTATTTCTCTCTCTCTCTATCTGTCTTCCTCTCCTCTTGGAACTCTCCTCTCTATCTTTCAAGAATGTATTTCCTTTATTAATTAATGCAAATGTCCATGGTTTGAGTCGCTTAATAAACCTCTTCTTGCGTTCATTGCTTGAGCGGATCGCTCGCCAAGATTCTTAATAAAGGAAATACAATCTTGAAAGATAGAGAAGTGAGTTCCAAGAGGAGAGGAAGATAGAGAGAGAGAGAGGTAGAGAGAGAGACCCAAACAACTAAAATCCTTCAGGATACTCAACCCATATGCCTCTCACCCTTATATAGATGAGAGAGGGCATATCACAAATACATAATACTCAAATGACTATTAATTACTCAATAATAATAATATTATATTCCATCATGAATGTACCATGGAGGCTTCCATACGCACGCCCCGATGGTTCCGACGAGGGGGGTTCTGCATGAGCGAATGTGTGAGAGTAATACAAACTCACAAGTCTTGTTCCACCACATCAGAAAGACACTCAAGCAAGTTCATATGACATTCTTCCCAAAGAAACAAGAATTTAGCACATTGTTCTATTATTCTGAGAGCTCACCTGTTCTATCCTTGACATCAATAAAACCGTCTTTCTTGATTCTTTCAATAAAATCTTTCCCCAGACGACCATCAATGCCTCTCTTCAATGCAAAGCGGCCAGAAAGATTAATAACTAGAGGGACATCATTATGTGTGGATGCATAAAGAAGAACCACATTACCCCCTGATGAAACTTTGTTAGTTACTGCTTCAAAAATTCAAATTCCACAGAGTGCGATGACAGAAATTTAGCTGTGGTTAGCAACATTTCAAGTTATCGGAGATCAGCAAAGTTGTAATGAGCATACACATTCAAAAAACCTTGGCAACCTACTAGAAGACTGCTTAAAAGAAATGAGCAATTCTATGTTAAAACTTAACCCTATCAAAGCTAGTTCTATTCAGAGAGACAAGGGATAAAAATAACCATCTACTGCAAAAAAAGGTTAAAATTAAATATAATGGTTGCTGGTGATATCTAGCATTTATTAGAAGGTTTTGATTGGTGAAATTAAACAAATTTCAAAAAGATTTAAATATGTCATCCCATCATCCTTTATTTTTCTAAATGCTTGACAGATGGTCAAATTATAACGGAAATTCAAGAAAGTAAATGCACAATTAATGCTCATATAGTTGACCATATTCACCTGTGTAATTTTGAAGATTATACAAAGCAGTGGACAGAGAAAAGGGAAGAAAGGAAATTGAAACTAGAGAACAGTCTATCCATCCATCTATCTATGCATACATTAAAGAGAGTTATCATACAAACAATAAAGATAGGTATGTACACATTCTGTTGTTTCCAACTTTGACCTTCTACTGAGGCAGAAGTTAAAAAAATATCACGTCCCCCCCCCCCCCCCCCCCCCATCAAGTGTCATGGCGGCGTCGATAAGTTGAAAATGACAATGAAAGAAAATATTGTTAAAAAATTTGGATGCCTCCTGTTGGAAACAAAATTAGGTCTCTCTACATACTTCATTACATCTTATTCTCTTAAATATCTATACAACTAAGTTAAACACACCACTAACAAACACCAACACTCCCCCTCAAGGTGAGCTGAAGATATTCACAAAGTCCATCTTGTCACAATTTCTGATCATATCGTTCGAGCTAAGACCCTTGGTCAAACAATCTACTGTCTGATCCTTGGTCGAGACGTGACTAAGCTCCAGTAGCCCACTATCCAACTTCTCTTTTATGAAAAACCTATCGATCTCGATGTGCTTGATTCTATCATGTTGGACTAGATTGTTTGCAATACTGATGGTTGTCTGGCTGTCACACCGCAGCTTCATCTTATCTTCTTGATCCAATTTCAGCTCCATCAGCATTCCCTTCAGCCACAGAAGTTCAGCAACCTCCAATGTCATAGCTCTATATTTTGCTTCTGTTGTCGATTTGGCCACCACCGACTGCTTCTTGCTCCTCCAGAAGACCAGGTTGCCTCCTACGAATATGCAATAGCCTAAGGTGGATCTCCTGCCGTCTGCATAGCTTGCCCAATCAGAGTCACAATAGCCTTCAATCTTCATATGTCCGTTCCTTCTGAACAGTAGCCCCTTTCCAGGGGTCATCTTCAAGTATCAAAGGATCTGGTACACAATATCCATGTGGCCTTTCCTAGGGTCGTGCATATAGCGGCTCACCACACTCACAGCAAAGGAGATGTTCGGACGCGTGTGGCTCAAGTAAATCAACTTCCCAACTAGTTTCTGATAAATCTCTCGATCGACTGGTTCACTTGCCTCAGCACCCAGTTTACAATTCTGATCGATCGGTGTTGCAGCAGGCTTGCACCCTAACATCCATGTCTCTGTGAGGAGATCTAAGTCGTACTTCCTTTAGGACAGAACAATTCCCTTTGCATCGTAAGCAATCTCAATCCCAAGGAAATACTTAAGCAAACCCAGATCTTTTACCTCAAACTCCTTGTCCAACACCCCCTTGAGGCGGACAATCACCTGCTTATCGTCCCTTGTAACTATCATGTCATCTACATGCACCGCAAGCATGGTGATGTGGTGGCCTTCATTTTTCCTGAAGAACACTGTGTGATCAGCATTGATCTGCTGATATCTCATCCCAATCATGACCTTCCTGAATCGGTCAAACCACGCACGGGGAGACTGCTTCAATTCATAGAGGGACTTCTTCAATCTGCAGACTCTGCCTTCTGTCTCGGCTGTGCCAAACTCCGGTGGTATCTCCATGTACACCTCAGCTAGATCTCCATGAAGAAATGCGTTCTTCACATCTAGTTTGTGGAACTTCCATCCATCATTCGCTGCCAAGCTGTTCAGAGTCCGGACAGTGTCATCTTTGCTACGGGTGCAAATGTCTCATCGTAATTGATGTCATATGTATGGCAATACCCCTTTGCAACCAATCGAGCATTGTAGCGTTCGACCTGTCCATCCGGGTTCTGCTTTATGGAGAAAAATCACTTGCACCTGACAACCCTCTTGTCGTTTGGCAGTTGTGCCAGCTCCCAAATCTTGTTCTTCTCAAGAGCTCTCATCTCCTCCTTCATTATTGCTTGTCACTTCATATCGGTCTTGGCAACCTGCCAATTGTTAGGTACAGTAATACTATCCAAAGATGCGATGAATGCTCCATGAGAAGAAGAGATATGGTCATAAGAGACAAAAGACGCAAGGTCCCAACCATATCTATCAGGAGGATTGCCCGTATTACTGCGAGTGGTCCTCCGGACCGTAATAGTTGGAGATGGAGGAGTAGAAGGAATGATCTCACCCGAAAGTGGCAGTGATGGTGAAGGTGATCCAGGAGTAGAGACTGGCGTAAACAAGGGTCTAGGCACTGACATTGTAGGCATGGGTACTGGTTTTGCAATCTGCTTCCCTTTCCTATGATATGTAAGTAGCTCCCCCTGAGTCGTAGGCCTCACACCTCTCACTTCCTCCCTCTACATCGCATCACTCCCCTGCTCCTTCACCGAACCTTCATGTCATACTTCCAAATTTGTCACCAAATCTCTCACCAAACTCTCCCCCTCTCGCCTCATACTTTCGGTATTTGGTGATTCTGGTATGGGTGGGGCTTCCTCCTGTCGGTAGTACTGCTCTAGCTCTCTGAAGTGGACATTCATGCTCACGAAATTTCTCTTCTCCACTGGACTCCAGCACAGATACCCCTTCTGAGTACCATAATAGCCCACAAAGATACATTTGAGTGCCTTCGCATCAAGTTTCCCAACACTTGGCCTGTTGTCCTTCACGAAACACACACAGCTGAATACTTTTAATAGAAGAATGTCCCTGCAACATCTGACACGGGGATTTCCACCCTAGAATCTGTGATGGCATTCTGTTGATCAATTGTGTTGTTGTTAACTGTGCATACCCCCACAAACTCTGAGGGCCCGTCATGTGGAGCATCATACTCCTTGTCACCTCTATAAGGTGCCTGTTTTTTCTCTCCGCCACGTAATTCTGTGCAGGTGTGTATGCACAAGTGGTCTGATGCAGTATCCCATGGGCGGATAGGTATTTTGTCAATGCCCTATTAGTGTACTTTGTTCCATTATCCGACCTGAGTACCTTTATCACTGCGGCGTATTGCGTATAGACATGCTTATGGAAATCCCGAAAACAGGCAAAAACATCTCTTAGTTTTCATCGATATAACCAAGTAACACGCGATGCACAGTCAATAAATGTCACAAAGTACTTATAGTCATTCAAAAAACTTACGGCACAAGGCCTCCATACATCATAATGCACAACATCAAAAATAGAAGAGCTCATCCGGCCCGTACTAACATAAGAGCTTTTAGTAAGTTTGCTTAAATCACATGCATCACATACCAGTTTGTGTTTATTTGTCTTTTCAAACAACAAAGGAAATAGTTTAGCTAAAGTGTCAAAAGAAGAGTGCCCCAAACGTTGGTGACGGAATAGAAGCATATCATCTGCACTCATTTTCTATCCCCCTACTCCTATCTTCTCTGACATAGATATAAGAGCTGCATTCAATCCTTCCCGATCCAAATACCATAGCCCGTCATGCCAAGTCCCAATCCCAAGTATCTGCCTCGTCCTTTTCTCCAGGAAAGTCACCTTGGGAATATTAAAAGAAACAACACATTTTAGTTGAAGGATTATGGAACTAATGGATAAGAGGCTAACTGGAAAAGAAGAAACATGTAAGACATTGGATAGTTTTACTGAACCTGTGCAATTGATCGTGCCCTTACCGACCACTGGTTGGAACATCTCATCCGTCGTCTGGATGCTATCTGTAGTAGCTAGGCGAGTGTAGGAGAACTTACCTGCATCTCATGTCACGTGTCGTGATGCACCGGCGTCAACAAACCAATCCAATGTCCTGGAAGGGTGGGCATACATAGCTGAAGTTGATGCCCCCTCAGTTCCACCCTTGCTTCTTTCACCAGCTTGTTTCCTCTTGAGGCCCTCCATCATGCTCATCATACTCAGTAGAGTCTGCTCCTCCTCAGTGTAAATAACGCCATCCTACTCATCATATTGGTTAATGTCAAAATTGGCCCGATAGCCGCCTCGGCCACCATGACCCCAGCTATGTCCACGGCCACGTTCACGGCCACCACCCAAATACCCCTCCTTGGGTGGTTTGGAGCAAGCATACCCAAGGTTTTAAATGTCGGATGTCGGAGACATGTCGGATTGGGTTTTTAGATGTCGGATGTCGGATGTCGGAGACATGTCGGGGACATTTCAATATGTCGGATTTCTAAAAAATATTTATATTGTAACTTGTAACATAATATCTTAGCTTTATTAGTTGTTGTATACTTGTATATATTTCCTAAATACTCAAATCTATCTTCAAATATTATTATCTCTCTAATCATTCAAATGCTTGACCGGTTCGATGGGGTATATAAAAACCCTAAACAGCGATGGACAACGCTAAACAACGGTTCACTTTAATTTAATTCAATTTAGGCGACATTTCAAAATGTCGGGATATAATGATTATTGCGTGTCGGCCGAAATGTCGGGTTTTTTACAAAAAGTCGGACGACATTTTCGAAAACGCCATAACCTATATATTTTGATTATGCAAGTCGTTTTCTTATCAAACAGGACATGTCGGCCGACATGTCGGACATGTCGGCCGACATTTAAAACCTTGAGCATACCACAGGTGACCCGCCTCCCCGCAGTTGTTGCATTGTCGGGTTTCCCCTCGTTGTCTTGGAACACCCCAGCCAGCAACTGCTAGTGATGACTTCACTGTAGCGGATTCTCCAGTCCCTGCCTGAAGTTTGACATGGGTCTCCTCCTGAATCATGGCCGAGATGGCCTCTATAAGTGTAGGAATCTTTGTACCAGACAAAAAAAGGGCTCTCCTTTGCTCGAACCTTTCATTTAACCCCTTCAGAAACTTTATGGTCCTCTCCTCCACGATGATCTTGGAGGCCTTACATTGTGGGTTGCTGTAACTCATCACACAAGAAACGTGGTCGTGGTCCACCCATAGGCGCTCTAACACTGAGGCGTACTCCTACACAGTCTTCTAGTCTTGAACTATGTCATCAATTTCTCCTTTCACCTGGAAGATCCTGAGAGTGTTCTCCAGTCCATCATATGTACTTCTCAACTTGTCCCAACCTCCATGACTGTCTCCAGGCCATCTACCGTGGCAGCAATCGATGGGACTACTGAGCTGAGAAGCCACATGAACACCGTCATGTGGGTTGACTCCCACTCATCCCTTGCAGCTGGGTTCTCTGTCTTCTTCAACTCCCCTATCAAGAAACACCCAACCTTCTGCGTTGCAAGGGTCTTCTTTACGCGGCGTGACCAACCCAGATAAGTGGTGGGTCCGTCGAGCTTCAGATCAACCGGTGGAAGGTCCAACATTGTCGGTCGGTGAGATGAACCCAACACCCTCACCAATATGGCCACCTCCGCAGGGCCCAACTTCTTGAAGACACCTTCATCCTACTTTCCGGCGTCGTTGCCTGTAAACCAAATCTCTGTCTTTCCCTTGTTTAGAGCATCCCAGTCTTCATCGCGGCGGTATGCGGCTGCGGGAACTCTCCGATGTGGCTTCCCTGGTGGCAGCAGCCGTTGCGGCAGCTGCTGGTTCCGAGAGGACAAGACGGTGACTGCTCAAGAAGAGATCAAGCCAGCATGAGAGGTCTCATATTGCAAAGAATGACTCGTCGGAGAAGAAGCCCAAGGCAGAGATCTCGATGGCGCCCAATGCCGATAAGAAGCCCGTGGAGAAGAAAAACTGTCGATAAGAAGCCTCCTCCCCCTCGACGAAAGTCACGCGTCCCTGTAGCTTCAAACGCAGCTTCGCCCCCTCGACGACAGTCCCGCGTCGAACGCAACTTCTTCTCGTCGCCCTCGATCTGGTCTTTTCCTGTTGACCCGTCGTCCGTCGAACACAGTTAGGCGTTGGAGCTCGGGCGACGTGGAAACAGAGAGGAACAGGATGAAGCGTAGCTCTGCTACCATGTTGGAAATGAAATTAGGTCTCTTTACATACTTCATTACATCTTATTATCGTATATATCTATACAACTAAGTTAAACACACACCACTAACAAACACCAACACGTCCCTTGCACACGAAGACGAGATGACGGGGGACGAACCCCCACCGTCTGCATCCAGTCAATGCATTGCACTGTTGTAGGCAAGTACCTAAGTGGGCAGGTAGAGGTTTCCAGTGACTAGGCATCACCCACGATGACACTGAAATACATCAACAAAAAAAGGGAGAGGTGCGGGAGAGAGAGAGATGAGTTGAGTTTATAGTTATTATTTACAAGTCGTTATTATTGTATTTCTTTCTCTAGGGGCGTTTTTGTCTTTCTTATATTTCCGGGTCCTATATATGTATATGTAAGATTTCTTTTTGTAATATAATGGTTTGATTTTGCTCTTCAACTTGGTATCAGAGGAAGCGAACCCTAGCCTCCGTGCGTGATCTCTGTTCCGCTCGTTCGAGCCGATCCCGCCGTACGCGCATGCTCGTTCTCGCAGCATCTTCGTCTGATCTTCCGTCCTCCTCCATGCGGACGTCGGGCGGATCTCTCGCCGCCGCCGGTTACTGAGAAGGACGCCACCGCCGCCCTTTGATGATGCAGTCGGTCCTCCCGATTCTCCTTCCTCCGTGAATCTTCGTTCCTTCCGGCCGACGCTTCTGTCTCTTCTGCTGAGAAGCTGCATGGGATCCGCCTCTCCTGCGTTTGTCTTCGGCCAGCTATTGTCTGCAGCCACTCCTCGATGTTGGATTGCCGACGCTGCCCCTCAACTGCTTCTGTCTCTGCTGCTCCTCGGTGTTGGCTGCTCTTCTCCGCTCTTGCCTTCTTTTTTTCTTTCCCTAGCAGAGAGCTCTTGCTCTGCTCCTGGATCCAATCTGCTTTTGATGTCGATTCACTGACGACATGACTTCTTGTGTCTGGATTGCTCCTGCTGCTTGAGCTCTCGTCGATCCTCTTTGCAGATATGGGTGATCCTGATTCTTCTGCATCTTCTCCGGGTGTGATCCAGCCTCAGATGCGTGACCCTCAGCGGCCTCATGATCACTCCAGCTCTTTGAAGATTACCACGGTTCCTTTCGACGACATGAACTATCTCGAATGGTCTCGCGCTGCTCAACATGTCATTCACAGCCACTTGGTTATATTGATTGGACAACTAAGGAGCCTCCCAAGTCTGACTCCTCATGGAAGCGTTGGGACTCTGAAAACTCTCTGGTTGTCTCCTAGCTCCTGCATTCGATGTCTCTCAAGGTCTATCGGAGTTATATGTTGATGGACTCTGCTTACGAGATTTGGACCCGCACACAGGAAACGTACTCCCAAATTGGTAGCTCCACCCAAGTTTATGAGCTTACACGACGCATTTTGGAGCAGCGGAAAGGATCTATGTTTGTGTCGTCGTTCTTCTTGGAGTTCGAGTGTCTGTATCAGGAATTAGACTATTTTTCACACTTTACTCCTGCTTGTACTGTGGATGTTGTTCAGCTAAAACAACAGGAGAACCGCTTTCGTCTCCATGTATTCTCGATGGGCTTGAACATGGAGCCTTATATGGTGCGGACACATATCCTTCACCGCTCTCCTGTCCCGTCTCTTCGGGAGGCATTCAGTATGGTTCTTGGTGATGAAGACCATCGGAAGTCCCTCAGTGTTATTGCTCCTCCTGATCGTTCCGCTCTGTCTGTTGTGGATCGCGGCTATGTTCCCAGTTCTGGATCCACTGTGCCTACTTGTGAATATTGCAGTCGCAGGGGTCATACTCGGGAGGTGTGTTTCAAACTTCATCCACATCTTGCTCCTCCTGGTCGTGGTCGTGGTCGTGGTCGTGGAACCGGGTGTGGGGGCCATAGACAGGCCCCGTGATGTTGCTTACTATGTTGATGTCTATGATGAGACATCGCGTTCTTCTCCTGGCCAGCTCACTGCTCACGAGTTGGATGTTTTTTGCCGCATGTTTCACTCTCAGTCTGATGTTTCCTCCGGTGCTCCAACTTCTCTTGCCACTGTTGTTATGCCGAGTGCTCATGTCGTTATTGCTTCCTCTTCTGAGTGGGTGATCGATTCTGGTGCCACGCACCACATGACCGGCTCTTCCTCAGGTTTTCTTTCTTATACTCCTTTGTCTGGTAAGGACAAGGTCATCTCTGCTAACGGCAATTTGTCCCCCATTGTGGGAAAAGGGCGTATCTCGTGCTCTCCGACCATTTCTCTCCCTTTTAATCTACATGTTCCCTTGTTTCCTCGCAGTTTACTCTCTATCAGCAATATTACTAGATCTCTCAACTGTTCTGTAACCTTTTTTTCATGACACTTATGTTTTTCAGAAACGGAGTACAAAACGAAACATTGGCAGTGGTAGGAACCGTGGTGGCTTGTACTACCTGGACTCCCAGCTTCCCTGTCAGGCTCTTTCTTGCGCTACTGTTACTGTTGATGACGTTCGTCGCTGGCACCTGCGTCTCGGACATACGTCTCTTGTTTACCTTCAAAAATTGTTTTCTGCTTTCTTACCTTTTCTTCAATCTTTTGTTTGTGATGTATGTGATATGTCTAAATATGTGCGACATAGTTCATCGTATTTATCGTCACCTAGTAGCATTCCTTTTGTTATAATACATTCGAATGTTTGGGGGACTTCCCATATTTTATCGTTATCTGGATTTCGTTGGTTTGCTACTTTTATTGATTGTTTTCCTCGCATCTCTTTTAAAAAGGAAAAACAAAGAATTTCCTTGTTTTCAAGCTTTTCATAAAATGGTGCATACCCAATTTGATGGATTAATTCGGGTTCTTCGAAGCGATAATTTGTGTGTGTGTGTGTGTGTGTGTGTGTGTGTGTGGGGGGGGGGGGGGGGGGGGGTATGGAGATCGTGGCATGTTTGGGTCTTACCTTACTAGTCATGGTATTATCCATTAGAAAAATTGTGTTCATACCTCCACCCAAAACGGGGTTGCCGAATGAAAAAACGGGCATATTGTCGACGTTATTCGCTGCATTCTAGCCACTATGCACCTTCCTAAGTTATATTGGGGGTGATGTTGTGCTTAACGCTCCTCACATGATCAACTGGCTTCCTTCTCGTGTTCTCGGCTATGTCACTCCTCTTGCCCATCTCTCCACCATGACGGTTGTCCATACCTCTCATCTGGCCCCCCATGACTTCGAATGTGTCTGTTTAGTGCATGTCCATCGACCTCACAGAGACAAACTTGACCCTCGGGCTCAATGTTGTCTTCCTTAGCTACTCCACTACAAAAGGATATCGGTGTTACCACCCTCCTTCCAGACGTATGTTTTGTTTCTTCTTCTTCTTCTTTCAGAATTCCTGAATTTCTTCTTTCAGAATTCCTGAATTCCTGCTGAATTCCTGAATTCCTGCTGAATTCCTGAAGAATTCCTGAATTAGGAAAGAATTCAGAATTCCTGTGCAGGAATTCAGAATTCCTGTGCAGGCATTCAGAATTCATGTGCAGACATTCAGAATTCCTGTGCAATTAGAATTCATGTGCAGGAATTCCTGTACAGGAGGAATTCCTGTACAATTAGAATTCTGAATTCCTGTACAATTCCTGTACAGGAATTCCTGGACAGGAATTTCTGTTCTGTGTTTTCTGTAGATTTTTTGTTCTACTCTGATTTTGTTGAGCTATGCTTGTGTGGAAAAATTTATGTTGTAATTTCTGTATTATTATTGTTTTTTTAATAATTTCTGTATTATTATTGTTTTTTTAATAATTTCTGTATTATTGTTGTAATTCCTGAGCATTTTTAATATATATTACATATATATTTATTATATTTAATACAACGTATCTCGCCGTACCCGTATCCTTGTTTTTTAAATTTTGTCGTATCGTCGTACCGGATACGTATCGTACCCGGTACCCGTACCGGTGCTTCCTAGTCGTTACCTCTATCTGGCCCCATGGCCATGACTCCTACCCCGGTCCCTTTACCCGATATTCCAATCTCACCTCTGATCTCTCCTTTTCCTCACGTATACCACCGTCGCCCCTCAGATACACAGGCACCTAGAGTTCCACCTCTATCTTTCCCTGACACTCCGATCTCCCCTTTTCCGCACGTCTACCACCGTCGTCCCCCAGGCACACAGGCTACTAGAGTTCCTCCTCTACCTGTGCCCACTTGAGCCTCAGATTCTGATTATGTTGATCGACATGCCTATCTTGCTCTGCTGAAAGGTAAAACAACTTGTACTCAACATCATATTTCTAATCATGTGACGTACCAACATCTTACTCCGGTCCACCATGCCTTTGTTTCTTCTCTCTCCTTGGTTGTTATTCCTAAGATGTGGCAGGAAGCTTCGGGTATACCGGTATGGACTCAGGCTATGAAAGATGAAATGTCTGCTTTAGACAAGAATCACACATGGGATTGTCTTTCCCCTTCCAACTGGAAAGAAAGTCATTGGTTCACGGTGGGTCTTCTCTGTTAAGCAGAACCAAGATGGTAAGGTTGAACGATACAAGGCACGTCTAGTTGCTCAAGGTTACACCCAAACTCAGGGAGTCGACTACCAGGAGATCTTTGTTAATGTGGCAAAGATGGACTCCATTCGGGTGTTGCAATCGTGTGTTGCTTGTATGGACTAGGATCTTCATCAACTTGATGTGAAGAATGTGTTTCTCCATGGTGAGCTTGATGAGGTGTACATGAAATTCCCTCCTGGATTTGTGAAGAAAGGGGATGAATGTCTTGTCTTCCGCCTAAGGAGATCTTTATACTTAAGCAATCTCCTAGGGCGTGGTTTGGAAGATTTCTCACGACTATGCTCAAATTTGGCAACAAGCAGGCTCAGTCTGATCACACTATGTTTGTCCGGAGATGTGATCAGAGGGTTGTGGTCTTCATTATCTACGTGGATGACATTGTGATCACTGGAAATGACACAGACGAGATTGTGAATCTTAAGGCCCTCTTATCTGCTGAATTCGAGGTGAAAGACTTGGGAAGATGGTTTTACTTAGTATTGAGGTTGCTCAATAAATCTACTCAAGAAATCTTCATATCCCAACGTAAGTATATCTTAGATATCTTAAAGGCAACAGGGATGCTTGGTTGTGTTCCTGCAAACACTCCTATGGAAGAAAATCATGGAATTGGGGAAGACAGTGATGGTGATCAGACCGATGTTCGCGCTATTAGAGATTGGCTGGGAGACTCATATATCTATCCCACGCACGCCCTGACATCACTTATGCGGTTGGGATTCTGAGTAGATATATGCACGCTCCCAGGATCAGACAGCAAGAGACTGCATGTCGTGTGTTACGATATTTAAATAAAGCCACTGGCTGTGGTCTCTTGTTCTCCAAAAACAACCACTTGAAGATCGAAGTTTTCACTGATGCTGATTGGGCTGGATGTCGTGATGACCGAAAATCTACAACCGAATATTGTTCCTGTGTCGGTGGAAACCTGGTGACTTGGCGTAATAAGAAGCAAAATGTGGTGGCTAGATCTAGTGTTGAGGCAGAATACCGTGCTATGTCACAAGGTCTTTGTGAGGGCCTATAGTTACGCACTGTTTTACAAGATCTGGGTTTTTCCGAGACCGGACCTTTTTCCTTATTTTGTGATAATAAAGCAGTTATTAGCATAGCTCATAACCCAGTCCAGCATGACAGGACAAAGCACGTGGAGGTTGATCGTCACTTTATCAAAGACCGCCTGGATAAAAAGACGGTGGTCACCCCCTTTGTCCATTCCAAAGATCAATTGGCGGATGTGTTCACCAAAAGCTTGTGAAGTGATGTGCTTTCGGACGATATTCAAAAACTTGGGATGACTGACATCTTCAATCCGACTTGAGGGAGAGTTGAGTTTAGAGTTATTATTTACAAGTCGTTATTATTATTATTCTTCCTTTGGGGGCGTTTTGTCTTTCTTATATTTCCGATCCTATATATGTACATCTAAGGTCTTTTTTTGTTTACAATGGTTTGATTTTGCTCTTCAACTAAATGATCCCCATCGAGTAGCAGACGGTCGCAGCTATAGCCGGAGGTTTAAGCTCCAACATTGGAGCACCTGGTAGCGACAATGTAGACGGAGGGAGGGGAAATGAGAGAGAAGCTCCGTCGAGACGCTAGCAGTCGTGACAGCAAGTGGCAGTTTGAACCTCTGCTTTTGAAGAAGAAAGGCTATGTTTGTACGGGCGTTGTTTCTCCATTACGTTTTTTAAGAAAACGCTAACGGTATTTTTTTCCTATCTGAATAGCCTCCACATGCAACCACCAATCCCCCAAAATGCTATTTTATGTTTGATTCCAACCGCGGAGAGGGAAATCCATTCAAGAACATTGTTTTATCTTCATCCTCAACAACTCCATCCCCCCCCCCCACCCAACCAAACAGATCCCAAGGCTTAGTTTGTTTGGACATTTTTTCCTCAGTTACGTTATTCCAAAAACGCAAACACTAATTTTTGCCCGTTTGAATAATCTCCAATTTGAACCACAAATCCGCAAAATGTCATTTTATGTATATTGTAGAAAAGAGCGAATCTTGTATATATTTCTTATATTGTATACAAAGAGAGAGTACATATTTATAGGAGAAAGAAGGGAGAGAGAAACCATATACACAATGTGGGACTAAAGAGATATAGAGGAGGAGTAATTGGGCCACCAAATGGGCCAAACATATGGGCTATTTCAACACTCCCCCACAAGCTGGAGCGTACAAATCGTATGCGCCAAGCTTGGATAAGCATTGATAGAAGAGGGTACTGGACAGTGCCTTTGTGAGGACATCCGCAACTTGTTCAGTACCAGGGACATGTTTTAGCTCGATCTTCTTCATTTGTACTTTTTCCCGGATAAAGTGGCAGTCGACCTCGATATGCTTGGTCCTTTCGTGGAAGACCGGGTTCTTGGCAATATGTATAGCAGCCTGACTGTCGCAAAGTAGAAGAGCGGGAGCAGAAAGTTTTACCCCAAGATCCGTGAGAAGACTTTCAAGCCATGTAAGTTCAGAGACCACAGATGTCATTGCCCTGTATTCTGCTTCTGCTGAGGAGCGCGCAACCACTGCTTGTTTCTTGCTACGCCAGGTAATCAAATGTCCTCCGAAGTACGTACAGAAGCCACTGGTTGACCGACGATCATCCAGAGAGTCGGCATAGTCAGCATCAGAGTATGCCACCAGTGTTGGAGTTGAGGATGAGGTCTTGTATACCAAGCCTTGACCAGGAGCCGCTTTTAGATATCGGAGAATCCGTTCCACAGCTTGAAGGTGAGAGGAACGAGGGGCGTGCATGTAACGGCTGACAATACCGACTGCGAAGGAGATATCTGGTCTTGTAACAGTCAGATAGATCAATTTTTCAACCAGACGGCGATAGTACTCCGGGTTCTGAAGCAAGAGATCAGAGTCAGAGGACTGAGCACAAATCTTGTGATTTGCGTCCATTGGAGTATTGATGGGTTTGCAGCTGGAGTAGCCTGCATCATGAAGAAGATCGAGGCAATACTTTCTCTGAGATAGAACAAGGCCATCTGGTCGCCTGGCTACCTCCAGGCCCAGGAAGTAATGAAGGTTCCCCAGATCTTTTGTTTGGAACACGGAGCTGAGTTGTTGTTTGATCGCCTGAATTCCTTTTGAGTCGTTGTCTGTGATAATGATATCATCCACATAGACAAGAAGGAGAACGGTGTCTGTTGCCTGATGGCGAGTAAACAGGGAGAAGTCAGTCGAGGTCCGAGTAAACCCTGCTTCACGAAGGACCTTGCTGAGCTTGTCGAACCATGCTCGAGGAGACTGTTTGAGACCATAGAGAGACCGCAAAAGATGACAGACTTTTGGGGTCCTAGACTCCCCCGTGGTCTCAAACCCGGGCGGCTGCTGCATGTACACCGTTTCAGTGAGGTCACCGTTTAAGAAGGCGTTCTTAATATCCAGTTGATGTAAGGGCCATTGGCGGTGCACAGCAACGGAGAGAAGAACCCGTACTGTGTTCAGTTTGGCGACGGGAGAGAAGGTTTCGTCGTAGTCCAAACCTTGTTGCTGGGTGTAGCCGCGAGCCACTAGTCGAGCTTTCAAGCGGTCAATGGTCCCATTCGCAGCATGCTTGATGACAAAGACCCATTTGCAAACAACAGTTTTCTGGCCAGGGGGAAGATCCACCAGCTGCCAGGTCTGGTTTGCCCACAACGCGGCCATTTCTTCTTCCATGGCGGCACGCCAGCCAGGATGTTGAAGAGCCTCCTGCACAGAGTTAGGAACTGCAACCGACGATGAAGAAGTGGCCAGAGTATGAAGGTGGGGTGAGAGGCGATGTAAGGACATATAATTCGCCAAAGGATGGGCAGTCGATTCTGGTACCTGATCAGCAGAACACGGAGCACCGGCGGTCGAGTCGGACTGCGGAGTCGGATAGGAACGAGGATGTTGACGAGTGTAGACACGGATGATCGGTGGTTTAGAGATAATGGAGGTTGGAGTGGGAGCAATATCAGGAGCCGGAGATGGAGGAACGGGAACGGAAGTTTCGTTGACCGGGATGACAGGTCGTGGAGCGGGTGGTGGTGCCAGGGTGGATACAGGATCAGAAAAGAACGGTTGATCCTCCCAGAAGGTAACATCGGCAGAGACCGTTATTTTACGGGTTGTAGGGAAGTAGCAAACGTAACCTTTCTGAGTTCGAGAGTAGCCGACGAAGATGGACTTGGTAGCACGAGGATCCAGCTTATCCGTGGAGGGTCCCAAGATGTGGAGGTAGCAGGTGCACCCAAAGGTGCGGGGTGTGAGAGAGAAGGGTGGAGTAGAAGGAAAAAGAAGGCTGAATGGAGTATTATTATGGAGAACGGATGAAGGGAGACGGTTGATAAGGAAGCAGGCAGTGGAGACCGCGAAGTTCCAATATGATTTGGGAACGTTCATGTGAAGCATAAGAGAGCGGGCAACCTCGAGAAGGTGACGGTTCTTTCGCTCGGCCACGCCGTTTTGTTGAGGGGTGTAAGCGCAGGATGTTTGATGGATGATTCCGAAGTCTGAGCATAGAGTGGCGATATCGTGGCTTGTGTATTCGCGAGCATTGTCGGAGCGTAAGGTTTTGATGGTAGTGGAGAATTGCGTACGGGTCTCGAGGACAAATGCTCTAAAGATATGAGGGAGCTCAGAGCGATCATGAAGCAGGTAAAGCCACGTTAACCGAGAGTAATCATCAACAAACGTGAGAAAATACCGATATCCAGAAATACTAGTAGTTTTATATGGCCCCCAAATATCGGAGTGCACTAAATCAAAAGGAGCCGGGCTCCGAGTACAATGTGCGGGAAAAGAAGAACGTGGTTGTTTGCCGAAAATACATGTTTCACATTTAAACGGAGAAAGAGGTACATCAGGGAGAGCCTTCTGGAGGAAGGGTAGAGGAGGGTGCCCGAGGCGTCGGTGCCAGTCTATGGTGGAGACAGAGGAGAGGATGGTGGGAGAGTCGTCAAGGAGGTAGAGTCCGTTCCGCAATCGTCCTTTACCAATGGTAGTCCGCGTCCGTCGATCCTGTATCAAAAAAGACGAGGGGTTAAATGTGACAGAACAATCCAAGTCATTAGTAAGACGACCAATGGAAAGTAAATTGAAGGAGGAGCCCGGAACATGAAGAACCGAGCGAAGAGAAAGAGAGGAGGTGAGCGAGATGTCAGCAGAACCGGAGACGGGAACAGTATCCCCATTGGCCACAGTGATGCACTTTGGATGAGGAGTATCCAAATATTGAGTTGGTTGCCGCGAGGTAATATGATGAGTAGCACCGGAGTCCATTATCCAACCTGGGCTAGTGGAGAGACAAGCCATACCTTCATTGGAGACGGAGGCGACAGATGCAGAAGTAGGGCTGAGAAGTCCATGAAGTTGCTGGAGTTGGAGGCGGACTGCGTCAAGGTCCACCGGATTGCTTGAGGTGGACGGACTTTCCGTGGCAAGGGATGCTGTAGGACGAGGAGGATGTCCATTTTTACGAAAGCATGTGGCCTCATAATGACCATCACGGCCGCAGAACGAGCATTTAGGTCTCCCCCGGCCCCCACGACCTCTTCCCCGAGCGCCAGACCGGCCTCCCCGGGTAGGTGGAGGAGGAAGAGAGGGAGAAGTAGGAGCGTGCTGGAGGAGGGCCGGTGAGGTAGGTGCCGTGATATCAAGAGGTGGTGTGACTCGGAGGAGCATGGAGCACACACTTTATAGAGACGGAGTGGTAGCTGAGGCCAAGATCTGAGCCCGAAGGCCCAGAAGATGAGGTGGGACCCGGGCCATGAGCATAGCAATGCAGACTGCCTCCTTCTGAGCCCGCTGAGTTGCATGATCATTTGTTGATGGCTGATGTTGGATCCATGCTTCAGCCAGAGTTTTGACACGGGCAACAACAGAGGTCATGTTAGGCTCGGTGGTGTCCAGAGCCTATAGGTCGGTGATGATATCGAACAGACGTTGAAGGCTATCTTTTTCGGAATACAGGGACTGGAGCTCGTCCCACATGGTCTTGGCCGTCTCAAGGTACATGGCCATTTCATAAGGTTCGCCATCCAGCGAGTTCAGGAGCCATGTCTGAACGCGGCCATCGTCCCGCAGCCATTCCTCACTGACTGGAGTTGGGGGATCCTGGGTGAGATGGGAGGCAAGGCCCTTGGCTTGAAGGACGCGGCGGACAGAGTGCATCCAGGGCATGAAGTTGTTCTTCCCAGAGAGGGAGATGGTAGTAATCCGCAGCTCATCACGGAGCTCACTAGGAGAGTGTTGTTGTTGGCGGGCGGTCTCAGGAGGCAAAGTCGAGGAGTTCTCAGACGAGCCCATTAGCGCAGAGGAGGCAGCGGACTGACGGACAGAGGAGCAGACCGTGCGAGAAGCAGACCGCGGCGGTTTGAGAAGAGCTCGCTGATGGAGAGGAGAAGATCGCTGGCGCTGGCGAGATGAGCTTGCAGAAGAAGCGCTGGCGGACTGCGAGTAGGAGATCGCTGGCGCTGCGGTCTGTGGCTAGAGCGAGCGCTGGCGCTGGCGGACTGCGAGTAGGAGACCGCTTGAGATGAGTTCGGCCGATCGCAAAACGGGCAGAGAGCTGCTGCGAGGAAGAGGAGACCGGCAGGGATAATCCTCAGCGAGCAAGAGGAGACCGCTTCTATACCAGCTTCTGAGTGACCGCTGCGGGAAGATCGGCTGCTGATGAGCAGAGGATGCGGCGGTCTGTGAGCTGTGATCGGCGAGCAGAGGATGCGGCGGTCTGCGACTGAGACCGCTACGATCAGAGAAGAGCAGGAGAGGCCGCTGTTGAGCAGAGGAACCGTTGGCGAGCTGCGAGAGAGACCGCTGTTGAGCAGAGGTAGCTCGTTGAGGAAGATCGCACGGGCGAGCTGAGAGAGAGACCGCTGGAGAGGAGAGCGGTCTGGCGAGCTGCTGGTGGACTTGAGAGGACGATGGCGGGACCCACGTCGTAGATGGAAGAAGCTATAAAACCCAGCAATTAGGGAGGCGTGGGAGGCTGGGAGTAATGTGGGAGGTAGCGGCAGGGGGGAGCGGTCTCAGGAAAGGAGACCGCCAGAAGTCGAGAACCGGAGGGTGGGCGGTCAGAAAACGGGAGACCGGAAAAAACGGATCCCTCGCTTTGATACCATGTAGAAAAGAGCGAATCTTGTATATATTTCTTATATTGTATACAAAGAGAGAGTACATATTTATAGGAGAAAGAATGGAGAGAGAAACCCTATACACAATGTGGGACTAAAGAGATATAGAGGAGGAGTAATTGGGCCACCAAATGGGCCAAACATATGGGCTATTTCAACATATATGATTCCAACCGCATGGAGGGATCACCATTCAAGAATATTGTTTTATCTTCATCTCCAACCGCAACCACCCGCCCAAATATACCTTACGAGTGAGAGTGAAAATGGATGTGCGCCATGCGTTATACTGCAGGGTGGACTTTTGGATGGAATTTTGTTGATGCAGAAGAGAAAACTAGTTTGCACAACTATTACTGAATGAAAAGTGCGGTGAGAATGTGCTCTTGATGTAAATTAGTTGAGCATAATTTTTTATTATTTAATTAGTATTTTAATGTTGGGTTTCTGAGTAGCTTTTTAATTTTAATGAATTATTATTAAACTGAACTTACATAAAGATTATTATCAAATAAAATGAACTATATACTAGATTAATAAAAATAAATGTATAATTCCTAATTTAAAAAAAATGTGTTATTTATTATTAAAATAAAACATAAATATATAATTTATAATAAAAATAAAATATGTAAAATATTTAACTCGGTGTTGATTTGAATTGAAAACAAACAAATAAAGATCAATTTATGTTTTCATTTGTGATGTACTAAATGAGAACCGTGGTAAAATGTTTTTGATTGTAAAATGCTTATTTTGCTTGGTAGCTTAGTAATTAAGCAACTAATTTAAATTTTAAATAAATATTGCCTGCTTGATTATTGCATATATAAATTTTGTTCAAGGTCAAAATACTAAAATGCACAACAATATTAATGTTAAATTATTGTTAATGAATATGATAATTTAAAAGTATACTAGAATTGAGCGAATAATCAATGGGTTGCAATATTAACGATATATTACAATGTTTAGGTTCAAGTAACAATGACAATTGTCAAATTATCTATTGACGAAAGATTCTAATTGCAGCATTCATTATAGACATATGAGCAGTTGTGCACGGATCGCCCATACACAGGCAGCAACAATATGTTAGGCAGCAACAATATGTTAGGCAGCAACAATATGTTATGCGGCAGCTTGATAATTTAAAGAGAAAAACTAATATTGTAGGCTTTTATTGCATTTTATAAGTTGCGGTAAAGGTCAAAATATTAATGTGCCCAATAATATCAATATTAAATTTTGTTAATTGTTAGAACATTAGCCCATGTATAAATGGCCCATTAGGCCCTCTCTCTTAGGCATCTTTAGTCACACATTGCTACTTTCATTTGTGATCTTTCTCCCTTGTTCTATATAAAGGAGTCACTTGTATATGTAACATTTCAAGATTGAGAATAATATTAATTTTGAATATTTAATTATTCTCTTCCTTCTGGGTTCGTACATGGAATCAGAGCCATTCGAACCTCCGCTCATTTTCGGTGGACGCTCTTGCTCCCGGACGGACCCTGTCCACTCCTTCGGACCGCCTGCCCGCCTAGTGCGAACTGGCGACCTTCTCGTGGCAGCCCTCCCCTCTACCTTCTCTCCCCTCTCTACTCCTCTCTTCCCCTCCAGCTGTTTATATAGTTTTCCTCTCCCCCTGCCGGCCCTACCGACGCTTCTGCTCCCGCACATTGCCCGGCCACTTCTGGGGCGACCTCCTCGCCGAAGTCGCCGCATCCCCATGATCGCCAAGTGACTTGCCTCACTCGCGCCTGCTCTCTATGTTCACCAGCTCGCCAACCTGCTGTGTTTGTTCGCTTGTTTGCTCATCTCGCCAAGGTCGCCTGCTCTGTCTCTGTTCGCTTATTCGCTCATCTCGCCTGCTCGCCTGCTCGCTTGCTTGTGACCTGCTCGCCAAAGTCTGCAATCGACTGCTCGCCTGTCCGCACATTCCACTGAAGACGCTTGCTCGCACAATCTACTCGTCGTAGTCGTCTGTCCGTTGAGTTGTTCACCGCCAGTTCGCTGTTTTGGTTAGCTCTTCTCGCATTCGGGTATGTTCACCTAGTCACCTGGTTGGCTCATCCAGGTCGACTGCTCGCCAGATCGCCGAGTTCGGCCACCCTTCCTTCCCTTTGACAATGGGAACAAATGCTGCCCCTGCTTCATCAACTCTTCCGGCTCTTGCTCCAGTTCATATCTCTGATGCTTGGGATGAACTTCAGATGACTACTATCTCCCTTGCCGGCAAGAAGATTTTTGTGGAATGGGTTCATTCCGTACGCCGGATTCTTCAGACTAAAGGTCTCCTTCACCATCTTACTCGCGCTCCTTCTGCGCCGCACACCGATCTCTGGCTTCGCGATGACGGCCGCGTCCAATCTTGGCTCCTGAACTCCATAGATGGTGAACTGTATCGAATGGCAATGTATCATGGACTACCAAATCTATGTGGGATGACTGAACTCCATGGATGGTGAACCGTATCGGATGACAATGTATCATGAGACTGTCAAATCTATGTGGGATGAGCTTCATTCTCACTACTCTGAAAAGGATAGCCTCCAGTACTTATTTGACATATTTCTCTCCCTTCAGCCACACGACCCAGGAATCGATGGGGGTCTCACCTCTTATGTTGCCCAGTCTAAGACTCTGGTTGAGGCTTGGATATAACACCAGCCCCCAACTCAAGATTTAGCGGCTCAACGGGCTCAGAAGGAAGTGTCGGTATCTCTTTAATGATGGCTCGGGTTCCTCCTCATCTCCACAGTGTCCGATCCAAAATCCTCTTATCTCCTACTATTCAAACACTATCTGATGTCTGCTCAAGGTTGCTCAAGGTGACACCGCCTCTTGTCCTTCCGCTGCCTTTCCCAGTGTTGCTCCATCGCAGCTTGGATCACAAGACACCACCATTCCCCCCTCGTGGTGTTCGCACCAGTTCCCGAGGTGGTGGGCGTGATGGCCGCCATCGCCCTAGGGGACAGATCTCCCGGCTCTGCACTTTCTGTGGACGGGAGGGTCACGCAAAAGCAACCTGCTTTAGGAAACATGGCTTTCCTCCGCCTCATACTTCTTCTATGTCGCATGCCTCACCTACCATTGAGGCTCCCCCGATTTCCCGCTCCGACATCGACACCTTACGAGATGAACTCCAGCATCTTTGCAGACTACTGTCCCGTCCTTCGACCTCTGGTGTCTCCGTCTCCCATGAAGGTATATCATGTCTCTCCCATAGTCCTTCCTGGACTCTGGACTTTGGTGCCACCAACCACATCACTCCACAGAAGCCTGCTCAGTATTTGGACTCTCCTTGTCCAAAGTTCATCACTGTGACCAATGGCGACACTACTCATGTTACTGGCTTTGGCCATATGATGCTCACTCCATCTCTCTCGCTGAGATTTGTTCTTCATGTTCCGGGCTCTCACTTTAATCTGCTCTCTGATAGCCATCTACCCCAAGATTATGATTGTCTAATCACGTTCTCATCTTCCTCTTTTGTTGTGCAGGATCGGAAGACACGAAATATCATTGGTAACGGATTTAAAAGTTTATTAAAAGTAAGCAAATAATCTACGGGTTGCATTATTAATGATATATTACAATGCTAGGTTCAAGTTGACTGTGTCAATTGTCAAATTATATATTGACTAAAGATTCTGATTGCAGCATTAATTTAGTAATGTTTGGATGCTAATATTCAGTAAATAAATATAAAAAAAATTTAAAAAGCATAATAGTTATATAGATACGAGCCATCATGCATCGTTAATATGTTAGTTGGGTGTCATTTAATGTACATCGTTAGCTGATGGTTGAATCTTATAATCCTATTGAAGCACCCCTTAGAGGATGAAAGGAGTGTGCATGAATTAAAGTCTATCTCTTGTGTCAAGTTATTAGATCACGGCAGCTCTCTCTCTCTCTCTCTTTCTCCCACTCCCGAGCACACACTGCATATACAGCCGCGGTTCCGGCTACAAGTATCCTTTCAATGTTATCTCCACCACGAGGCATCCCTCTGTCGAATTACCGAAAAGCTACAGGTTAGCTCGTAACAACTTGATCCTCCTATCGTGCTCCAACCATTGTACATCCTACCATCAACAACATGGGGGATTTCGCATACCAAATGAGTAAGTTTATGGAACTAATGCATGTTCATGACGACCCAAGCCGCCGCTGAAGTTCGACACCAAGAATCTAAGGCTCGACACCAAGGTGCCCATGATGCATTCTCCAACATAATCAATGGACTCATGCCGCGGTAAGGCGTTAACACCACAACACATGAAGAGAACTCAACAACTCTCACGGACCCAACAATATCTCCAACCATTACGACGCCAAGTTCGTCGACCACCACTCTCGAGCCATTACGTATGGCGATTGCTACCCAGACGAACTGCCAGGCCTAGCCTCCTCGATTCAAATCTCGCAAGCTCATCAATCGCCCTCGATCCTCAGACACTGTCGGACACCCTTTCCCCGACTCCAGTCACCCAGCCACTGGGATCACCACTACTACACATTGGATTCATTGGTTCCGTCTTTAAGAAAGCAACGACCCCCTGACAGCATCACCACCGTTCGTATCATCATTAAGCACGATAAGGGTTCGCCATTTGAGGAAATCTCAGCTCAAGCAAGAAAGAGGAGTTGTTTTGACAAGAAATTAAGGATTCATACAATTAAACTGTTAGAGTCCCATCTGAGCTTGAGAGCAAGCTCGAGTTGAAAGACGGGTGGGATGTTATGGGCCTTCGCACTTAATTATCATGTTACAAGTCTTCGTGTTTAGTTTAATCAATACGAGTAATTAATGTATTATTGATAGTCAAGTTAATTAATGTGTGTGACTAATATGTTGTTATAGTCAATTAAAGTGTTGTTGGTAATTGAGTCAATTAATGTGTCATTAATATGTTAGTTGTTAGTTGGATCATTTAATATACGTTATTAATATGTCAGATGGTTGAGTCTTATAAACCTATATAATCACCCCTTAGAGGATAAATGAAGTATGCATGAATTGAAGTCTATTCTCGTGTCACAAGTTATGAGACCATGGTATCTCTCTCTCTCTCTCCTCTCTAGATCACACTCTGCTTAGGCAATCACGGTTCTGGGTCCATATTATCACTGCATCTCCATCATCTCCACCTTATGTCACCTCTCTAGTGCAGTCAACAACAATAGATCCTCACTTGCTGTCCCGGCATGTGAATTTTACAGACATATAAATACTAATTAAGTGCACCACCAGAATTTATTCTCAAATTGAAAATAAATAATGTTCGTTCTAGAACACTCTTAGCAAAGTCAATTTAACGATAATGGTGATGGAATGTAAAAAACTAAGGAAGTGTGAGAAGACCTAAGGTTCATCTGAAGGGTTTTCTTCCTACAAAAATAAGAAATTACATGAGAAAGAAATGGCAACGGAAAATATCTCTTCTTATAAACAACCACCTATGAAAAGTTATGTGACTATAGTCATCTACCCAAATAAGAAATTATTAGAAATTACACCATGAACTCTCCCCTGGAATACGAAGAAAGATGGGCCCTCAAAATGTGGAAAAAAAATGGGAGAACCAATGTAAGGCAATGGAAATGACCACCTAGCTAAGTCATATAAATAAGAATAACTCTTATTTATCTCTAATGGTAATGTTAAAGGATATAGTGTTGGGGTCATCCTCACTAGGAACACAAGGGAGGCATTGCCACCTTAATACATATGAAATATGAATTGGTATCAACGCTAATGCAAAATGTTAGAAGAACATCATTTCCATGAATTTGGTGCAAAAGGAAGGGTTCAGATATTGTGATGGTATTTCCACTAAATATCTGTCAAGACATTTTTGGTAGCCATTGTTTTCAGGGTAGGAATGTCGTACTGCACTGACAACCTTTTCAATACCAATTAGCTAAATATATGAAAACTTCACATTGGAGAATGTTACCGACACGAAAATAATATTGCAATTGAAGTTGAAAACATGATACAAATCACGAGGGATACTCGTGCCTAACCCCAAAAGGTTGGTTCCTCCTTGATGTCCCTCTCCAAAATGAGAGATCTTCAAACCTAAATGATCAAAAAGATCCTAGCACTCATAAGTCGCCTTATATAGGGAGGAGGACTCACTTGCATATTACCCTATTACCCCACAAAAGTAAAATACATAATGATCATATAAAATAAATTGTTTTATGTCATAGTCTCCGCGTGTGTGAAAAAATATCCCGCCTGAAAATTGATCTTGATCCCAAGGTCAAGGAGCCGCCCACCGGCTAGTAGTGTTATGGCCGCGGGTTGGCCTCCGCTAAGGTGCTCGTGGCTTTATCTGCTGTAGCGTCAGTGATCTCGAGGGTCTCAAAGTCAGCTATGTCGATCTCATCTAAGTCATCACCGATGATGGCGTGGAACTCATTGAGAAGACAGTCATGCATAGTTGAGTAGAATTGCTTGCAATGGAAGAACGGTCCCTTACTTTGCAAATCATGATACTCTTGGTTGGAAAGACGGTGAGGGGGGATAGGACGGTCGTTGCTTGGAGGCACGATGGATGGGAGAGGTAGAGGTGGTGGTGATTTAAGATTATGGGCAAAGTATGGTTGTTAAGGGGGCTTGAAGGGGGTAGAGGTAGAATGAGGATCTGTGGAGATCGCACGGAACTCGGTCTCCATGAGTATGGAGAAGTGCGGGGCTTGGTTGGTGGATGGATGGAGGGTGCGGAGGAGAGCAGATATGAGGTTGTAAGTGATGCATAAAATAATCTAATTAGTGGTTAGATGGAAGACCTGGAACGTGCATGACCAATGCGATAAATTCATCCACGTAAGATATGATGGATCCCGTCTGGTGGACACCGCAAAGGCGATTGATCGTGTTGTCGAAGTAGCGGTGATAGTAGAGCTGAATAAGTGCCTCAGTGAGAATCTCCCAGGTGAGGCCTGAAGAGGACTGACTGAGCTAATGAACCAAGTGGAGTACGGACCATTCCATGCCAATAAGGGTCGTGCGGACATTTTTTCCCTGGGAGATCTGGTGAATGTCAAAATACTGCTCAGCGCGTGCAATCCAGCACAATGAGTTTGTCTAGTTGAACGTTGGGTTGTCAATGCGATGTGGAGGTGGAGGATGAAGTCCCGCCAGGGCAGGTTCATCCGGGGTGGAACCGCCTGGGATCCCAAGGCGGAGGTAGCATTATCCCCAGATGACTGCCAGGTTGTATGGTTCGGTGCAGTGCCATAATCGATGTGAATTGCTCTGCTTGTGCCTTGAGGAGACTATTGATGGTGGTGAGGGCGTACTCCAGGTCTCCGGATTGGTTTCCATCGTGTGGCGGGTCTTTGGCATAAGCAGTAGAGGGCGAAAGAGCACCGACTTGGTGCTCCATGTTTTGTGGGCGGGTGCGCACATGGATGGATGGTGCTAGAAAAGAGTCGCAGCAGTGCTTGGAAGGAACCGTCGATCCAAATGGGGGATTGCACGGGATTTGAAGTCACTGCCAGGTGCAGAATCTACAGTTGAAATCGTACGCGGGAGCAAGATCGGAAGCTGGGTAAGGAGTCGAGAGTAAGGAACAGCAGCTGTAAGGAACCGAAAAAAGGCCGAGCGGTGCGGTTGGGGGTTAAAGGGGTGATGGCGGCGCGGGATCGAGGGATCTGGAGCGGGACCATGCGGGATCGCGAGCTGGAGCGTGACAAAGGCGTCGATTGGCTTCTCGGGGGGATCGCACGAGCTAGGGTTCGACGGAGAGATAGCAGTATGCGATCAAACGAGCGGGAATAGTCCTCACGGTATTACACAAGTTGTAGCGCGACGGAGGCGTCTTTGCAGAAGGAATGCAACGGGAGGAGGTTGTAGGAAGCGGAATCTAACGGCTAGAAACAGGTGGAAACAGCAGGTCGGACCATTGTTATCGACACGAAAATAAGATTGCAGTTGAAGTGAAAAACTGGATACAAATCACCGAGCGGAGGCTGCAGAATGGAGACCATGGGGACGGATGGCGACGCAAAATGAGGCGGCATCACCGCGGGGCTCGACGGCGACAAGGCCGATTGTGTGAACTGCGGGGAGCGAACAACCAAAGGCGATGGTGGAACGACCATAACTGCGGCGGTCGAAGGAGCTACTTCAAGCGCAGGTGGGATCGTGGCTGTGGTAGTGGGATTAATGGAGACACTAGTGGGAGCGGACCCCCGAAGTGTCAGTCAAGGCTGGCAGTGAAGCATGAAAGTGCGGCGTCAAAAAACGTCGATATGTCCAATAGCATCGAATGGAGGGTGGCCCCTTCCACGACACTTATCTTCATGCCAAATAATTTCTTAATTACTTGAAGTAAAAAAGTAATGAAGTAATTAAAAAAACGGATGGAGCCCCCAGCTGAGAAAGGACAAGAGTGATTCATGCGGCACAAGAGAAACGGACTGCTGGTGTGTGGCTTGAAATTGAAAAGGACGCAGCGTGACTGATGGCATGTCTAGTTGTTGTCGATAGAACATTGAAAAAGGGATGCGTGTGCGGCTAAACCGCAGTCTGAAAGGAGCACAGAGGCGTGCAGTCCCCAACATTGTTACCTATAGGAGAGTTGCATCGAATAGTATTCTACGCAATGTCAAGAGACGATGACGCATCTTCTCAAATTCACTTTGAATTCTCCTTTACTTCAACATGAATCAGTATCACGTTGATTTCTTCTCAAAGTTACTTTGAGTTCTCTTCCTTCAACAAACTCAGAGTAAAAGCTATTCAGTAATCCAAGTTGCTCTGACCTCTCCTCCACTTCTCAGAGATGCGTCAAATTCGTTCAAAAGTCAAGATTCTCTTGGTCTCATCTGGAAGGTTATCTTCCGACCATTATAACTGGTACCAAGAAAGGAAAATCATCATCAGAAAAGATCTCTTATCCGTTACAATATGTTTCAAGAAAGAATTGACTTTCCATTTTTGGAACTTGATTTGAAGAAGCCATCAGTCTTAATTATTCAGAAGAAGATAAAGATTTTGAACATCTACAAAAATCAGGAAGTTAAAAAGCAATGAGCAGAAGATGTAAAGAAAAAGTAAAAGAAGAAAGAAACTCGCTTGAGACAGAAAGTATAAAGAATAGATAGAGATATAAGTAGATTGAAGAAGAACTATTCAAGACATCACCAACTCTTCTTATTCTATCTCGAATATTCTTCATTCCTCAAGAACAAGTGAAGCAAGTAATCAACCAAGAAATTCTCTACACTCAAAGGATAATCAGAAGATTCTCATTTCTCTTGAAAATCAAACTTCCCTTCTCTTCACAAGGAAGTTGTTACTCATTCTAAGATAGAATCCACACTGTGCTCAACAAATCAGTTCCTTTAGAAATCCTGTTGCTGAAGTATATATTGTGGAAACTAAAATTCAACTTGCTGAAAGAGTTCTTGAATCTCTCTTTAAAAGATTCAACCGGATAGAGTGGCCTTATCAAAAGTTCGTTTAGTTTGGAGTGACCTTATCAACAACTCCTGGTTAGAGTGACCTTATCAAAAGATCTCTTGGTTTTGGAGAGACTTTATCAACAACTCCCAGTTATAGTGAACTTATCAAAAGCTCAGTTGGTTTTGGAGAGACCGTATCAACAACTCCTGGTTTTAAGGGATCCTTATCAAAATCCACACACTGAGATAGTGGAATCCTGCTTGCGAGCAGAAGAGTAGACGTACCCAGATTAATTGGGGAACTACTATAAATTCTTGTGTCGTTTGTGTTGATTGCCTTGTCTCTGTGCTTTTTTCTGCAATATTATTTACTTAGAATGTTGTGGTTGTGATATAATCGAGGTATTTCGTGAAATTGTGAAAAACAGTAAAACAAATCTTCTTAAAATCTAATTACTCTATTCACCCTGTTAAAGGTATTGTGTTTGAGTATTTTAGAGTGTCTAAGGTTTAGTCCCACACCGTGAGTGGAGTTTATGTGTCTTGATGCATTAGCTATATTATGCCCCTTTGAGGAAGAATATATTGCACTTTCCATTTCTCTCTACATGGTATCAGAGACAAAGATCTGAAACCCTAAAGTTTTTTTTTTCGTGGCCGCCACTTGACTCCCGCGTATTCCCCACGAACCCGTATCCCGTCCTGTGCTAGTATCGCCCCGTCGAGAGGCTCTCTTCCCGCTCCCGTCGACGGACTCGTCTTTGATTCCATCGACTGGAGTGGCGTCTATTCCCCTCGACGAGGATGAGCGCTAGCTGATGTCGTCGTCCTTCCCCAGCCGCGATCCCATCTGCGTCATCGACGCCTTCTCCCGTCTTCATCGACCGATGTTGCGCCTCTGCCGATCGACAATCGCCTGCGACATCGACGGCTGCTTCCGCATACGACATCGACGACGACTCCTTCCCCCTACGACATCGACGACATCGGCGGCTTCTTCCTCTGCTCCGTCGACCTGCTGCTCCAGATCCGGCGGCCTCTTCCTCTGCTCTCCTCCTCCGGCGGCTTCTTCCTCTGCCGATCGACGATCCCGTTGAGCCTTCTGCTCCGGGCTTCCTCTTCTCAATCGACGGCTGCTTCCCCTCTTCCAGATCTGTCGGTACCCCTCTTCCTGCTGCTGCTGCATCTTATTTTCCGGCCCGGCAGCCCTCCTGCTGCTACTCCTCTGTCGTTGCTGCTCTGTGTGGGCTGCTCCTCTGCCGCTACTGCTGCTCCTTCTCTTGTTTAAGGGTTTAATGTTTTTTTTAAGTTATTTGTGGTTGTTGTGTTAATGTGCTACACCAATGCTCTGGATGCTGAAAGAAGGAAGCATGGTTATGTGCACATAAATCAAAATGGATTCTTGGGTCTGCCCTATCTGATGTCTTTGGCTTTGATTTGAGGGCATGATTCCGCAGCAAACGCGACGACGGTATAGGGGGCCACTATTTCAGTGGTACTCTGTGAGCAGCCACTTTGTGCATTTATTGTCAAAGGTTAGGTCTTTCTCCTCTGAGAGAAGCCACTTTGTGCATAGTGCCAAAGGTTAGGCATGTTTCCAATCTCCCCCCGCCCATACCCCCAATGATTGGGGACTATATGGGTTCTGTTGTTGTTGTTGTTGTTGTATTTGTGGTTGTTGTGTTGTTATTTGAGTCTCGTTGCGATTTCGGCTTTCTTCCGCGTGATCTGGGTTCATGTACCCGACGAGGGTCCCACACGTGCACGTGGACTACGTGAGGGGGAGTGTACGTCACGGCCTCCAGGCATAGTCTATGCCTTTATGCACGTATTCCACGTGAGGGGGTGTGTTTGTGATAACGATGACTCGGATGCCTCTTTTCCCGACTCCTGTCTTAGTCACACATGGCCCCCAGGTTGATTTCGTTTATTGTTTGTGTCTTTGTGTCTTTGTGGTAGGAATGGTTTGGCATTCTTGGTTGACCTAGGTTCAGCTCCGGGAGCATCCAGCGTGATCATGGTCGGTTTGTGGACCAACGTCGTGTGGCTTTTGCCCAGTTGAAGTATCCCCGGTGACACGCGGTTGGGCCTCGGTGGCTGCTGTCTTGTCCCTCGTTGTCAACTTTCTTTTACCTTCCGTTTTATGTTATGTTTGTTCAAGCTGAAGGTTTCACCTCTAGCTTGAGGGGGAGTGTTAAAGGTATTGTGTTTGAGTATTTTAGAGTGTCTAAGGTTTAGTCCCACACCGTGAGTGGAGTTTATGTGTCTTGATGTATTAGCTATATTATGCCCCTTTGAGGAAGAATATATTGCACTTTCCATTTCTCTCTACACACACCCCCCCCCCCCCTAGAGTACTTCTCAAGAGATTTTCTTTCAATTAGAATTAGAGGGAGGTTAATCAGAAAAGGTTAACACCTTGATTAACAAGATCTCTGAGAACTCGATCACTTGAGAAAAGGCTAATACCACAAACATGAGCACATCACAAGCCAGAGAATATGCAACCACAAGACCTCTTGTGTGCAATCTAAATAAATTTTCTTTATGAAAGTCAAGAATTAGATTGTATATGAACTTTATTGATGAAGACATCTTTAACTCTATCTTGATAGGCTTTGTCATTCCATCTAAGACAGATACTGATGGAACGATTGTGTCTGTCCCCAAGGCAGAATGGTCAGAGAATGACAAAAAGGCTAGAATCCAACAATGTCAAAGTCATGAACATCCTTGTCACCACAATGTCTGACGATATCTTTCAGAAGGTTGCAGATTGCCAATTTGCTAAGGAAATATGAGATTCCCTCACAAAAATCGTGGAGGGATCATCTGAAGAAAAGAGAGATAAGAGATCCTCTCTCATCTCTCAATATGAAAATTTTAAGAAAGGAGCTGAAGAAACTATAGTTGATATGTACACCAGAGTAGCATTATAGTAAGTGAACAAAAGGCCTAGACAAAGAGATCTCAGTTACTGAGATCAATGATAAGTTGATGATGGGCCTGCCCAGTTCATGGGACAGCAGATTCTTGAGTATAAGAGAAGCCCGGTGTCAAAATGAGATCAACATTGATGATCCCCTTGGCAAGCTCAAAGCATATGAGCTATTATTAAAGACAAGAGCAGAAGATGTTGTACAAGTAAAGACTCCTCCATTCAAGGAGAAATCAATCGCACTAAAAGCAAAGGAAGGTGAAGGCTCATCAGTGGATGATGAACTCATGAGCTTCATGGCTAGGAAATTCAAAAAATGGGTTAGATCTGAAAGTTCCAGAAGAAGAGAGGAGCACTCAAAACCTAGGTATGATAAAATTCCAACTTAATAAATTATTTGTTATATCTGCAGAAAAGCTGGACGCATTGCTCCAGAATGTCCAGAGAATGCAAAGGACAGCAGAAAAGAAATGGATCAAAAGAACGTTATGATCCTAAGAAGAAATATGTGAAGAAAGAAAGAGGTTTCGTGGCTGAAACCTGGAGCAATTCTGAAGGAGACAACTCTTCAAGCTCAGAAGATGAGGATGAAGGAGCTGGGATGATGGCCCTCATTGCCTTAAAAGACTCTGATACAGAACTTCCTCAAGAGGAAGAAGAGGTAACTTAACTTGATGAAGTAGATTATAGTTCAAATGTGTTTAAATTATTCTTCAAGGAAATGTGCCTTGAACTAAAGACTGCTGAGAAAGAGATTAAATCTCTAAAGAAAGAGATCACTGCTTTAAATCAAGAAATGTCAAAATCAGGAAACTATGAATTAAGAGGTGAAATATTCACCCTAAACAACAGCCCTGAAAGTAGAAAATGTTGACCTTCAGGTGTATCTCAGAAAGGCAAAAGAATTTGAGGATTGCCTCAATAGCAGAAGCAACAAGCTTAAGGACACTGAAAATCTCAATATGAGATTCAGACACTTGGGTTTGGGCATCAACGCCTCAGCTGCTCAGGGTACCTCCAGCACAACTGCTTGGATGAACCCAGTGAACTTTATTAAGCCAAATGACAAACCTCAAGTTCTTTTAGCTGAAGATGTTCCTTCAACAACAAACACAAATAATGATTATAATAATATGAACCTTCCAAGCTCATTATCTCAGGAAGGAATCCTTGGAAAAGCTCTACGAAAATCAGTTCAAGAAAAGAGGAATCTTAACATAAATCATAATAATCTTAAGCACTCAGAGTCTGCGTCGAATGGTACTCGACGCAACTCCAAATATACGTCGATTACTACCCGATGCAATTTATATGCATCGAATGCTAATCGACATGGATTTGTCTCCCAAACTGCTACTCATGTCTATAGCAGATTTTATGCTATTTTATGGATTTGTCTCCCAGACCTAGCTTTTACAGTCTCATCACATGGGAAGATAGGTAGACATACATCCAATAGTCTATTAGCTAACCATGTTCAATCATTTGCATCTCAATCAACATAGTTGGAAACAGAGAGTGTTGGAGAAACCTCAGTGAGATGATGACTCTTTCATTGGGACCTCACCAGGAAGGAAAAAAAATAAACACCCAAACCAGCATAGTTGTGGTCAGTTAACTTAGAGGCGGTCTCAAGGTTTTTAGAAGGTTGGAAAGAGGCAAGTGAGTGCACAATGGTGGTTGACATAGGTGTAAGTTGCGAGCACGTATGCGCGAGAGCAATTGATGGGTGTTACTACGCATGCGGTTGATCGATCGGTTGATTTGTTAAGTGTAGGGAGCAAAAAGATGAGCCTAAAAAAATGAAAAGACTCCATCCATATCAGTTAGTGCATAATTTGTTTATGCTCTAATACTATGTTGGAGAGTCAATAATCCATGAATTTGTTAGGGAAAGTGCCCCTCAATGTATATAAATATAAATAGAGGGGTCAATATGAAAATCCACAACTAATATGGGACAAATATAAAAATACAAAGTACATAAGTACGACTAACTTTAACAATCGACAAACTCACACTTGCCAACATCTAATGTCTCTAGACACTACATGGAAAAGAAGAAGATCCAATAAGTGCCCACAACAAGAACCACTTGATGGAGAAAATCCCCGAAAGATTAGGAATCTTAAGTCTTCTGAAAGAAAAAAATCTAAGGTATCTTTTTTTGCTCTGTTTTAGACAAAGATTCGGATCAAGTTTAGTTGTTTTTAGTTGACATCCATCGTATACAATTAAAAAAGTAAATTTTGGTAAAGTCGAATTTAGCATACTAGCAAAAGACCAAGCATAACCTGCTCAAACGTATCAAAATATTGTAAGCAACACACCTTTGCTATGGCCAGTAATTGCACAAATTTTGTATTTTTTCTCCGAAAAGAATAGAACTACAGCATGTAAATCATCAACTTCCTTGTGATAGTTGCCATACTGAAATTCACCTTCACTTTCCCTAGAACACACAAAATCATTAGCATGTCACAAAGTTAACCAAAGTAGATTCACTCGAATGGCATCATTCAAATCAAAGTATACATAAGGTCATACATATGGAGGTAAGAACCGAAGATAATAAACTTAAACAATATTAGAATATGAATAAAAAGAATGATATTTTTTTACTACTAATATACTCATCACCAAATAATAATTTCATTTAAAATGTTGACTCATAATATACGTATTGTAGAAAAACGGAATATGAAGCGCAATTAATTTATTTCTTCTCATTAACTTAAAAAGTATAAGTATTTGTACACATAAATATAGGAAGGAGCAGTGAGATCTTAACTCAAAACCATGGTGTGGGCCTAATCTATACATGAGGGGGATTCATAGGTCAAGAAAGTGGGCATTTACATTGGGCTTATACATAGTTCTTCTATAATCCTCCGCTACATATTGTAGGCGCCAAGCTTGAAAACAAACTGTCGATATAGGGGCGAGGTAACGCCTTGATGAGGATATGAAAGATTTGCTCGGCAGCGGGAATATGTCGCAGATAGGTTTGCGAAATTGAACTTTTCCCGGATAAAATAACAATCGACTTCGATATACTTGGTACGTACATGAAAACCTAGATTCTCGCCGGTATATATGGCAGCTAGACTATCGCAGTAGAGGACGGGCGGAGAGGGCAGCTGGACACCAAGATCAGTAAGAAGACTTTCCAGCCACGTGAGTTCAGGAATGGGAGACGCCATCGAACGATACTCAGACTCCGTAGAGGAGCATGCCACCACCGTTTCCTTCTTGCTTCGCAGGTGTCCTCCAAAATATGTGCAATAGTCACTCATTGACCGACGATCATCGAGGGAGCCAACATAATCTGCATCAAAATAGACAATTAATGATAGAGAAGAGACGGGCTTATAGGCAAGCCCTTGTCCCGAGGCATTCTTCAGATATCAGAGGATTCCCTCGACAGCTTGGAGGTGGGATATTCGAGGTGCATGCATGAATCGGCTGACTACACCAACAAAAAATGAGATATTTGTTTGTGTGACAGTTAGATAGAGAGAAACAGATCAGAGCCAGACTCGTGAGCTCAGAGCTTGGGGTTGGCATCAATTTGTGTATCAGCTGACTTGCAACCTGAGTAGCTTGCATCTTGAAGAAGATCGGGGTAGTACTTCCATTGAGACAAAACAAGTTCATCGGGTCGACGAGCCACCTCAATACCTAAGAAGTACCAGAGGCGGCCAAAATCTTTGGTCTAAAAGTGTGCGGTCAAGTGCTTCTTGATCAGAGATATACCAATCAAAACATCGTCTGTGATGAGAATATCATCAACATGGACAAGAAGTATTAATGTGTCTTCTGGGCAACGACGAGTAAATAAGAAGTCTGTGGAGCTCCGAGTGATTCTAAAATCCCAAACGGCCCGACTGAACTTGTCAAACTAAGCTTGAGAGAACTGTTTGAGGTCATAGATAAATTTCCTCGGATGGCATAAAAGAGACCCCCCCATGGTTTCATAACCAGGAGGTTACTGCATATAGACAGTCTCTGTTAAATCGTCATTAAGGAATGCATTTTTGATATCTAGTTGATGTATCTGTCAATGACGATGGATGGCCAAGGAGATCAATACATGTACCTTATTCAGCTTAGTACCTAGAAAGAATATCTCTTCATAATTGAGGTCATATTGTTGAGTGAAATCATAAGACACAAGAAGGGCTTTGACGCTCTCAACCGTCCCATCAGCACAGTGCTTAACAGTGAAGACACATTTACATCGAACATGGGATTGGCCGGGAGGAAGGGAGGCAAGGTCCCATGTGTGATTGGTTCAGAGGTCAACCATTTCATCATCCATTGCGACCCGCCACCCCGGATGCTGGAGAGCTTCCTGCACATAAGAGGGGTGGAAATAGAAGGCAAGGAATCCACAAACCTATGAAGTGCTGGAGATAAGCGGTGAAAGGAGACATAATGAAAGATAGGGTGACCTATAGAGGGCGTTGCATTTTGAGTGGGAGTCGTAGTTAGATCAGTTGGCCGCGGAGCATCATCAGTAAGAGGCAACTATCTCAGGGCATTAACAAAAACGACGACGAGTGTATAAATTTAGAGGTGGGGGTAGAGGAGAAGGTGTCAGTAGCACGGATGGTGGTGAGTTGGTGATGGGGACGTTAGGGCGCGGGATATCAGGTGGGTCAGTATCAAGAGGACATAAGGAGTAGAACAGTGGATCTTCAGGGAAGGTGACATCAGTGGATGTTACCGTTTTTTGATAAGTAGGAGAGTAACACACATAACACTTCTGTATGTGAGAGTAGCCAACAAAGATATACTTAGTAGCGCGTGGGGCCAGTTTGTCCACAGAAGGGCCAAGATGATGAGCAAAACAACCACTTCCGAAAACACAAGGAGTCGGAGGGGGTCTTGAAGGAAAGAGGATGGAGAAAGGTGTCGCAAGTTTAGGATAGACGAGGGCATGCGATTAATTAAATAGCATGCAGTGGAGATGGCGAAGTGCCAATAGATCTTGGGAACCTACATTTGAAACATAAGAGAGCGGAAAACTTCAAAGAAGGTGGCGGTTCTTCCGCTCGGTCACACCATTTTGTTGTGGTGTATAGGCATTGGATGCTTGGTGAATAATATCCATCGTATTGCAAGTTCCTGGAATTTGTGACTAGTATATTCGCGTGCATTATCAGGCAGAAGAATTTTAATTTAGCTCAAAAATTGAGTACGAGTCTCAGTGATGAACAAGAGAAAAACACACAGTAATTCAAAGCGTCATGCAATAAATACACCCATATCTTGTGGGAATGATCATCGATAAAAGTAAGAAAGTAATGATATCCAGATAAACAAATAGTTTTATAAGGCCCCAAATGTCTGAATGAAATAAAGCAAAGGGAGCAGAGCTCCTAATACAATGAGGGAGGAAGGTAGAACGACATTGTTTCCGGTAGATACAATATTCGCATATAAATTCAGAAAAAGGAAACTCAGGAAGAGCATTTTGTAGTATAGGAAGAGGAGCATGGCCAAAACGCATGTACCAATCAACAAATGTGACAGAGGATAGAGTTTTGTTGGGGAGGTACAGAGTGTAGAGCCAATTGGACAATCGCCCTTTACCAATGATATTATGTGTCCCTCAATATGTGTCACAAAGGAAGAAGAAGAAGAAGAAGAAAAGATGATGGAGCAATCATGACCATGAGTAAGAGACTAACAAGAGGAGATTAAATTGGGAGTCAGAAACATGAAGTACAGAACATAGAGATATAGACGAAGTGAGAAGCACATCTCCAAATCCGCAGACCGGAGTGGTATCTCCATTGGCAACAGTGATAAACTTGGGACAAGCAGTGTCCGTGAACCGAGAAGATTTTGGCAAAGTAATGTGAGTTGTGGCCCCGGAGTCCACTATCCAAGATGATGCAGTGGTAGATCACTTGACTCGGGGTGAATGCTCTAAATGCAGCCCTAAATGTGATGAGGTGTAATGCAAGTGCAAAAGTGGTCCGCTCAAAGATTACAACAAATAATTAATTTTTTATAAGATTAACAGCAGGGGCACATGCAGTCACAATAATTGATTCAGAGAGAACAAAGTTTTAATTGTTGCAAACGAAAGAAGCGCGCAAATATTTTAAGCAACCGCAGAATAAGTCTTGCAAATTTTACGACGAACGAACTAATAGCATAATCAAATAGCAATCCAGCACAGTACAAGTTTGCCAAAATAAACAACCAAAGGGAAATGACATTTTACCACAACTCACACATAAGCAGGGGCAGTGGCGGGTGTTGGAGGGCTGCTGTGGATGTTGGATGGCTGCTGCGGGTGTTAGAGGACTGTGGAGGGCTCGGGTATTGAAGGATTTACTGGGAGGGGAAAAAGGAGTCCACGGGTGGGAAGATTAGATGATGGAGTGGAGAGTAAAGGAGTGAACAGCCATTTTAATTTTGAACAGGGATTAGAAATTAAGACATTCGTAGGGGCTGTTGTAAACAGGGAGGTGGAGGCTGTTGGGGGTTTGACGGGGCAAGGAGGAGGGTGGTCGGTAGCAGGGCTGGAAAAGGAAGAGGGGCTTCAGGGAGGGAAAGGTTACAGGTTCACAGAGGGAAGGGGGGCTGCGGTAGCGGCTATTGGAGAGCGGGCTGGACGGAGATGGAGACGGGACGGAGGGCTTGCCGGAGATGGAGGAGGGGCTGGCGTCGGGGATGGAGATGGAGGCGGGTTGGCGTCGGGGATGGAGATGGAGGCGGGCTGGCGTCGCACCAGCGAGAAAGGACGAGGAGGTATCGCACCTTCCTACTGGGGAGCGGGCTGGACGGAGATGGAGATGGGGCGGAGGGTTTGCCGGAGAGGGAGGAGGGGCTGGCGTCGGGGCTGGAGATGGAGGCGGGCTGGCGTCACACCAGCGAGAAAGGAAGAGGAGGAGGTATCGCACCTTCTTGTGACCGACGGTTAGGCGAATGCTAACTCACGATCCCTCCAACAGCGCACGCCTGCAGCCTTAAATAAACTCACTAATAACCGCACAGTAACTGCACCCTAATAAAACTCTTAAATCGAACGGCTCACAATGTTCGGTTCGATCGGGGATAAAATACAACTCGAAATAAAAAGTATAAAACATAAAACTGACTAGAAACATGCATCCGGACGCGACCATGGACTCCGATCGCCCGTCCGGAGAGCGGATCACCGCCTCCTGCGGGTATACACGCGCGTCGGTCATGGCGCGCCGTCACAAGAGGGTCTATCGAAAAAACAAGATATACCTTCATTGTAGTTAGAGGCGACGGGGCCCAAAGGTCGAGTAATCAACCCTCGCAAATGTTGGAGTTCCTCCCGCAAGGTGTCAATGTTGGATCGGGATGCGGTAGGAACATCCACCGCTGGAGAAGCATGGTGCTGAGGGTTGCAAGGTTGTTGTGGGAACCTATGTTTCCTGTAACATGTTGCTTCAGTATGATTTGTCCAGACACAATTGGTACACATTAGAGTGTTTTGTCCCTTAGAACGATATCATCCATCACGTCCACCGCTTAGAGACCCATGGAGACCTCCATGGTTCCTAGTAGGTGGATGTCAAGCTTCAGTAGAGTGTTGGAGTAGGGAAGAAGAGGGAGTCAACAAGGTATCGGTGTGCGGAGTCACCTTCAAAATCATAGAGCACACATCTGAGAGAGAGGGAATAGTGGGAGAGAATAAGATGTTGGCAAATGAGGTGGTAGTCGTGCCATCATCAGGACTATGTTGATATCCTCCTTCTGAGCCCGTTGGGTAGTGAAATCCGACGCCAAAAGCTAGTGCTAAATCCAAGCCTCGACGAGAGTCTTGTAACTGTGCCACAAATGATGTCAGATCACCATCAGAACCCGATTCGACGGTCTATATGTCCTTAAGGAGATCGAACAGATTTTGAAGACTGACTTTCCCGGAGTTGATGCAGGCGCCCGCAGCGGCGAAGTTTATTTTATGCATGTTCATTTTTTTAGCCATGTCAAACACTTTTCTTTTATGTCGCGCACTTGTTTCGAGCTTTTATTTTCCTGTATTTTGTATGTATTGGAGAGGTTGTAATAGTGTATTCCCTATGACGTAACTAACTAGGTCGTATTTTTAGTTGCTCTAGATTAGGCGGAGGCATAACCTTTTGATTTGGTAAGGTCAAACTTCGCTTTCTCTCCTACTTCCATGTTGAGCTTTAATCCTAATTTTAAGCCTATCACTATTTGATTCTCATTACAAGTTTTGTTGTGTTAATAAAATAGTTCACTGTTTTAATTTTAAAACAGACAAGGGAATTAAAAAAGGGGGTGGGAGGGCCATTATTGTTGGTATTTTCAAGGTGATCTCAAAGCAATCAAGTAGTTAGTCTCACTGCCAACGTGATATGAGTATATAGAGTCGCACATAAGAGCGTTTGGAGAAGTTGGAGGAAGGATTGTGTTGACTTTACTCATATTGGATATCAGTGAATGGTAATCATATGACTCGTTGGAGTTGGGTCGAGTCGGCTAAATGTTCCACAGATATTATGAATATTGTATGGAGCATGTTGGCATGTATTCAAGACGACATTGCATGTATCGTCGAGATCATCACGATGATATTGTGAATATAGTCGAGTGGTCACGACGACAAGACCGACTGTCAACCTTTAATGTATCGTTGAGTGTTGTGCGATATCGTCGTGATTGTCACGACGATATAGATCTTCACGACGATATCGTCGAGATCGTCTCGACGATGTTTTAGTGATCACGACGATATAGATCTTCACGGCGATATCGTCGAGATCGTCTGGACGATGTTTTAGTGATCATGATGATATAGATCTTCACGACGATATCGTCGAGATCGCCTCGACGATGTTTTAGTGATCACGACGATACTCACTGTATACTCTTATTATAGACTCGGGTCTGCGGATATCTAATTTTATGCCTCTGGGTATAAATAGGGAAACGATTAGGTTTTCCCTGAGACTTTATCTTTCCGAGATTGAGACGGAACCGTTCCGCAAGATTTCCGCGAGACCCCGTCCGGCTGTCGCCGCCGTCGCCGCCTCTCCCTTGGATGGATCTAGCAATCTGTGGGAGACGCTGAGGGCACTCCTTCTCCGGCCCAGATCTTGTTGGACAAAAAGCTTGGGGTTCTCCTTCGCTCGTGTGGACTGTTGTAGAGGCGCAGATATACTTTCTTTGCTTGGAACTCAACCGGTTGTTTCTGGATCAGCTTTTGGAGCACCTTGGTTGAGTAATAACTCAATCCCTCTCAGGTATATTACAATGTGTTGCTTTATTTATTTCTTGATTCATGAAATCGCAGGATCCTATAACTGTTTAGGGTTGTTCTTGTTTATTTATTCTGTTGCGCACATATGATGTGATGCTCCACTTCTGTTTAGAGAAAACCCAACAATTATTTCATGCAGTTAACGGGGAACAATTATCTCATGTCGTGAAACTAATTATCTCAGGAAGTTACCATTGTTTTCCCGTGAAGCCACGTGAACCCACTTAGCAAACCGTCCACTAGTAGGCAGTTATATGCGGTTGTTTGGGAATTTAAAAGGGATCACTGAATTCATTTCGGGGACGGCAAGCTATATTCTGGAAAAAATACATCCCGTAACAAGCTCCCCCCCCCCCCCCCCCCCCTTCCCTGTATAGGACCGAGAGTCCATTTCTTTCTTTCCTTCTTTTCTACTCATCATCTCTTCTATTTTTCTTTTTTCCTTACTCTCTCGTTCCTTCTAAGTTGTTTTTTTCCTCTCGACATATAACATTATGGTAGATGGTTAACTTTAGCACTACACATCACATGAAACAACTTACATGTCCTGTCTTTCAATGTTTAAATGTGCTTTCTTAGAACACACTTTTCATCTGGGCTTATAGATCAAACGATCTTTTAGGGGCTCTAGCGGTTAAGTCTGAGTTCATATTATAATATGAATGGAGCATGCCAGCATTTATTCACATAGCCTGGCCCATCTAGGCTTCACTACAGACATCCCAAACACAACATGGACACACCGAGTAGGAAACACACATACACAACCATTCACATTAATTTTTTACCATTATCATGTCATTAGGATATTCATCGGCGAGTTTGATGTAGTTCATAGCATTGTTGATCCGGTGACTGTTTACTGTGACAACAACGATGTCATTGCACGGGCCAAGGAACCTAGATCTCATCAGCGCTCCAAGCACATACATCGGCGGTTTCATCTCATTCGAGAGATTATCGATCGAGGAGATGTGAACATAATATAGCAAATCCACTAACAAAGGCTCTTCTCTTCCTCAGAAGAAGCATGATTGTCATACTCGATCAATGGGTATTCGATACTTGAATGATCAACTTTAGTGGGAGGCTTGTGGATTTTAGCTTTGTCGGTTATATGTTCATGTGATGACTTGTACTATATTATTTCACTTATATTTAAGGCATGTTCTTTTGTTATGTCTATTTATTGCTATATAAATATATTAATTATACATGATCAATATCCTTGGGATGTTTGTTTTCATAGGAATTCAAGTGCGTGACTTGAATGTGAGATCATGTGTTTATATGAAGCATCATTCTTAAATAGTCCTTGGTCAAGGTATCATTGTAGAAAATGAGGTGATGATGATACATTGAGAGTAGTGTGTGGGGTTGACTGATGATTGAGTCTCATAGGTCATGATATTAAATATCAAGTCATCACGCAGGTACTTATTAGAGAACAAGTTGAACTGGACAGACCCACCATGAGATTACTTTGTGGATTGTTATATAAACGTGTAACAAGTAGTTCATATAGTAACAATGGTGTATGTGGTTCTTTGACTTGAAGTCAATACAGTCATTATGTAAGGAGGAGCATACTTTGAGGTCATCTTAAAGTCTTCCTTGAGAAAGATTGATGATAAAAGTGGTAATTGGGTACGTTACGAATCATGTGGGTGATTGTGAGTTGATGTATATAGTATTTGCCCTCCTATATGACAAGAGTTATATCCATGGGCCCTTGATGGAATAAGACTATGAAAAGCATGGTCATGCTAAGATAAGTCAATATATGATATTGGGCTCACTTATTTTTGAGTCTATTCTAGATCGAGAAACATAGATTGAATGATTAAGAGGGTGACATGCTCCATGCCTCGAGTTCAGTCTAGATGTATAGGACACAGGGACTTTTCTACACTGGAATATTGGTAACTTACAAGTTTCAATGAGTTACCAACTATTGTATCACTTGGGTAGCAATGGTGGATTATTAGATGTCGCTCATTGTTTGTGAGACTATGGTTGATACGTTCTAGCTCAAGTGGGAAATTGTTGGCATCTTTTGTGATCTAGAAGTGATTAAAGTTTTGGTCTTGTGGCAAACGTAATATGAGCCTATGGGGTCGCACGTTAAGAACGTATGGAAATTGGATAGAGGATCGTGTTGGTTATGAACCAAACCTTAACTGACAGCATTCGACGAAGGCGTTAAATTCATGGAAAGGTTTCCACTGCATCGATTAATAGGATTATTCAATGCATGTGTTGAATTCAAGGAAATGCTCGAATGTGTGGAATAGTGGGACTATTCGACGCATGCGTCAATTTGTAGAAATCGACGCAACATCGAATTGGTGTGTTTATAAGATTACTATGCTATCAGATAGTATTCGATACAACGTCGATTTATGGAAATTGAAGTCACGTCGAATAGTGGGACTATTCGACGTATGCGTTGATTTGTAGAAACCGACACTACGTCGAATAGTAAAGCACTACTCAACGCATGCGTCGAATAGTATTAGACGCATATGTTGCTCTTATTTCTCCTTTTTGGCGCATATATAGGTTGTTTATGAAATTGCAGTATATATAGTGCGTTTTAGGGTTGTGAGAGCATGATGATTCCTTTTTGTCGTCGTCAGTTGTCATCTCATGAGAAGCAAAACTAGTATTTTGTGGAGACGAAGAAGCACGGTCATCTTCCAGCCCGAGTTCGTCGGACGAATGGCGAGGTGTTTCCGGCGTTCTGTGTGGATAGTGGATACCCATAGAGACGTAGATTTCGTTTTACGTTGTGGTTTTCCCACGAATGTTATCCTTCTCGAAACTGTGATTTTGACGCAGGTATGAACTTAATTCTTGATTTATTGGTTTTCACAAGATCGTCTTTTGGGTTTCAATCAAGTCTTCCATTGTGCATATGATGTCTAGAAGAAACCAAACATTATGAGTATCGAGTTATTGGTGTCTCTTCCATTATCGCCCCAGATCTTGCCCCAGAGAGTGGATCTTGAGTGTAACATCAAGTATGTATAACTTTCCTTAAAAACACTCGAGCATACTTACGATGATTTAATAGTTTATCATCTTACCACTCGCACTTTTGATGAGTTTTGGGACACTGCCTGCTGACCCACAAAATGAGTTCTTTCTTGTTAGGCACTCGCCACACTTTACAGTCACATCCTATTTTTGATGTCTATGATTTTCACTCAGGTGGTTGTCGCATTCGCGGTGACTTTTCATGCATACCTCCTGGTGAGCCCCCTGACGTGCCACGTTCCCCGAGAGACATTCGGCATGTTATGAGCTTGTATTTTAGTGTTGATGTCTCATGCTATCATTTTGGTGTTCGTCACACATTCGATGAGTATTTCTGTTTTCCACTCAAAGAACCCCCTGATAGGCCATCCCGTTTTCAAGATATTCAGTTCGTTATCGGACATCCCCTTAAAGAGTGTGTCGAGTATTTTGTGTATCATTTTCATCATTCACATCATTTGCATAAGTCAGTTGAGTTATTTGTTCATTATTTGCATGTGTTACATGACTCGGTCTGACGGAGGATCAATACTTGTATTGAATCTTATTTATCTCATGCAGATGATCGCAAGAGGGAGCAGGTATTTCATGAAGGCGGGCAGGTGATGGTGCGATTCCGCGCTAAGAGGCTCCCTCGAGGGCTTGCTAAAAATTTGAGCGCCAAACGAATGGGTCCCTATACAATCACGAGAAGGAACGGAGCAAATGCCTACGAGCTTGATATCCTTAAGAGTAGGGATATCCATCACATATTTAATATTGAGGACCTGACGCCATACAACGACCTTCCCGAATATGTGGACATGTATTGTGGAGACCTCCCGGAGCCATACCACTACATCCCCAGCCCTACACCCTACCCACTCTTGAGTCTCACCCTCCTTTGGGTAAATCACTTATGGCTTGCACCAGCGACCACACCAGGTCCACCTGCACATCATTGGATTCTTGAGAGCATGATTGATATCGTGGCCCACGCATGCGTGGTCGCGCCTGACAGACAGACACGGGAGTACCAATGGAGAGGATGCCCCATGATCGACGATACTTGAACGACCTTAGATGGACCACATCAATTCTTACCTGGCATACACCGAGAGGATTCCGATCTCTATTCATCAGGAGATGAATTCTTTCAAGTCGGAGAATGATGGGGATCGGCGACATGAACCCGTGGTGGAGCACGAGTTTTGGGCCCGTCGGGGCCGATTGGCCACCTGCCATATATTTCATCTCCTCATAGACGATTTGACTCCGTTGATGCGTCTGGATCGACGTTTCGATATTTTCATTTTTTTTTAGTGAGATCGGACAACCATCGTGTACGGTCAATCATAGCCGTCCAAGATGGTTGCCTTAAGTCATGTTTTATTATAAATAAGAGGGTAGGGCAGCCATCATAGCTATTGCAGATTTGGGAGAAAGAACACCTCCCAGAATTCGGTGATCCCCTCACGGTGACGACTCTGTGAGGCCCTAGTTGATGACTCCTAGGTGTGTTTTGTATCTTTTGTTTCCTCCCCTCCACCACCCAATCCCCGTCCCAAAACCCTTGACTGAAAGCCACGCCCAGCCCATCTACACGACTACACCTTGCTTCCACCCTCATTCAAGACTTCTCCAGCAAAATAAAAAATAAATAAATATACAATCCTTATTAATTCCCTGTCGACTTCCAACGATCAGCAAAGTCAAGATTCACCCTTCTGTCTTCTAACGAATAATTCAGACCTCAAATCTCCCCTCCCAGGAATGCATTCCCTGCCCCCATCTTAAGCCCACACCCCTCCCTGTTTAATCACACAGCAACCCTTTAGGATTCCTACATCAGGAATCAACTTCCCTGCTCCCTGACCCCAGCAAAACACACTCCCGATCACCTTCCAGGATGCCTCCTCAAGGCAGCCCATAAATCCAGCCCCCTACATCATCCCATAAATCCATCCCCCTACATCAGCGCATAAATCTAGCCCCCACATTCTCGGCCCCTCAGAATCTAGGCCCGATTCACCCTTCATCCCCTCCGGACAGCCACCAACTAACCCGCAAGTCACCGGATCTCCATTGCATGACAGCCCCTCTTTACTTTGTGACTGTTATTGTTGTGTGGATCTTTGTTCTTATTATTAATATATTGTGTTGTGATCTTATGTTCTTTGAGATCGATAGTATTTGTGGAACTTTGTTTTAGATATCTTGTGATTTGCAAGAATCATTCGTTGTGCATTATGCATTGGCCCTCCACGCGGAGGAAAGTCTGAGTTTGCTTTGCCTAAAAGGGCAGCCCGGTGCACAAAGCACCGCGCGGCGAGGGTCCGGGGAAGGGTCCCACCACAAGGGTCCTAAGCTTGCTTTGCCTAAATGAAATAAATTGTCACAGTTAAATTATCGCTTGAGATTTAATTATTTATTGTTTGCTTCGTTCTCTCTGTCGCGTCCTGTTTTCATACTACATATAAGAGAGCTACATATTTAACCTCACTTAGGGTTGTTTGTTAGTCGCACATCCACGTGTCCCACCCTTCATTAGACGGTGTTTACGCTCATTGCATTCGTTGCATGATTACTTGCATTACATCTAGGGTTAGTGTAACAACCCTTAATATAGGGCATAATAATAATAATAGATAACTTTTCCCCCCTTTACGATTTCAGCCGCAGCCAGCCCCCCCCCCCCCGATTAAACCCCCAGTTTAGGGCTCCCGTCTCCCGCTCCCGTCTCTCGCTCCCGCACGTCTCCCGCTCGCTGGATCGCAAGTTGTCGTCCCCTTCTCCTGCTCCCACCGGCAACCCCTTGCCAACGCCTCCAGGGCAGTCGGCAGCCTCTTCCTCCCTTCAAGAGGCCAGCAGCAGCACCCCCTCCCTTCTTTTAGGGTTTTGCAGCCCTAACCCCTCTTCTCCTTCATCAATTTGGCCGGTGCTTGCAAGAGGAACTTCTAGGGGTTCATCCTCTCTCCTCCTTGAGGCCCGATTTGATCTCCTTGGGTAAGGATCTTCCCTTTTCCTCCTACGTTCAGATTTTTTCCTAAAATTATTTTGCTGATTGTGCTCCAAGTTGTAATTAATTTTCGTTTCAGATTTTTGCACTCTTTATAATTGTCTGGTCCCTAGGTTTTTGTGATCCTCGGCGCCGTTCGTCGCACTAATTAGCGGGATCCCGCAAAAGCCCTCTCCGAATTAGGGTTTCTCCTAGCCCAAGCGTCGTCAAGCTTCCGTCTCCGCGTGGAATCTCTTCTCCCCTCACCTTTTGAGGGAGGTAATTCCTAAACCCTCTTTTGTTTAATTTCCGCGTCGTAGAATGCATGTGTTAGCGTAATAATTTATGTTGCATCGCTTTCGTTGTGTTTGATCAGGTTCGAAATATGATTTCTGTTTTTGCTTGCGCCGCTTCGCCGTCGTCGTCAGTTTCAGCCTCACCTTAAGGCAAGTAGAGATCCCTCTCTCTTGCAAGCATTGAATTTATTTAGCATGTCTGTTCTTATGATTTTATGATTTTGCTTTGAATACATGTTTCATCAAATAAACTTAGTTCTTGAATGTCTGAATTGACTTGTTAATATATTGAGGTATCACGTGTTTGGAATGTCGCAAGTTGTGAACGTGAATGATGGTTACTTGAACATTCACTTAGTTGAATTGTGTCTTATTTGTTGGAAGACGAGTCAGTGAACGAAAGTGGTTTTAATTGGATTTTTATTTAAATGAATTGCATCTCATTTGTTGGATAAATGTTAAGACTAGTAGACCTTTTCGAGCAGGAACATTAATTGTTAAAATGATAAATGTTAAGATTCCTGCTAGCAACTAGATGAATTCTGTTGATATAAAATATTCGGCTCGTACACATGTTTACTTGGAGGATAATCGTTTGTTTGACTGAATCAAACTAAATGAATACTTAGTATCCTAGACAGTGATGTACAGTAATCTAATTACTCGCGAATTCTTGAACCCACAAGTTTCAAAACTCTCTATCGAGTTCTTAAGTCATCGAATCTTGTTTCTTATGCCTCTTTGGTTGAAAGACTTGGATAAAGACTATTTTCTTGATCTGATGTTTTTCTTCAGCGTGAGTCTGTTCCAATTAGAATCATCAATCTATGAATCTTTTAAATTATCTAATGTCATGCACCTCTGTTGACGTTGGTAAAATTCTTCTATTATATATCTGAATCAGTTCTTGGTTACTTGTCTTGATATGCTAGAATCACTCACTCATGAATTATTTCATTAGTAACACGAGCAAACAATTGAACGGTAGGGTTTTAATTGACCCAACTCCTTGACTTGGGTTCCTTCTTGAATCCCTAATGGGAACAAAAGACCGGTCATAGCGAGCATAAATTTCTGAATCTCCTGAATCCGTACTTGAATCTGTATGAATCATGAATTCTGTGCGTCAAACAAAAACACTTACACTTTCACTTGTTACAACTTATGTTATTATATGATCATCTTTGTATGCCTTACTTCGGAGTGGTCTAATAATTCTAGATATTTCTGCTTGTCTCACTTGCTTGCCTGTCTTGTTAGCTCTGCTTCATGAAAAGCGGTACACAAATATTCTGTTTCTCCTGCTCGTATTTTATTTTGCTTTGCTCTTGTGTATTTCAATATTCTGAGGCTTTTCCTTCTTGTTTTAGAATTTACCTTAACGTTCGTGTATGCGCCGCCTGCTTCCTGAGCCGATCTGCGTCAAGCTTCAGGTTTTGTGTTTATGCTTCATTTCTTTATCTGTCGGATATTTTGTTATGTAATAATTACGATAAGCCATTTTCTCATGTTTCATGGACAACTGCTAGGTTAAATATTATAAGTACTAGAATTTGACATGATTTGCATGTTCATTTCTCTGAGTTGTCATTGCATTTAGATCTGTATCAGAACTTGTATCATGAGCTTTTACTAAAATGCATGTGCACCTGTTTCAAGCTATCATATTTTAAAAAGTTTTCGCAATAAATCAATCCGTTTAGCGTAAAAGTAACTATTTAAAACTATTTGTAGTACTTCTGCTTCCGCCTTAGCAGACATAGATTCCTTTTTTCCCATGCCTACGGTGTCACAGCCCGCCCCGAAGCGCACTCTGACTTTTGTCGAAACGGGTCGTGACAGTTAGGGCATCGCTAATCCGCCAACTATAGATTCGTCCTACGTGAATGGGTAATCATCAACCAAGGGTGAAGCAAAGTGAACGAAGAACAAGAAGGGAGGCATGGCTAGACCAAGACTGATCTACCCAAGACCTCCCGAACACATGGGAATCTTAGATAGGTCCAGGGGGACCTAACCAAAACACAAGCATGGAAAAGTGAATCTCGATTTGGGTGTAGAAGCACCGATCCGAGAGCCACCATCATCTTTGGTCATTTGGGTGGACCATGATAGTCACCCCAAGACCTTAATTGCACACACACTAGTTCATGCATCATTTTCTCGTAAGATTTAATTAGCAAAAATAGAATATCAAGGGTTCGCATAACAAGAATTCTATAGATAATACCACAACTCAAATTTTGCATTTTAAGGGGAAGGCATCATGGTTCATCAACACATGGGTCTATAATAAAAGATAACCTTCTACTATCATGCATGTCTATCATTTCGACATGCACGACATAATTCCTATCTTAGAACAATATCATGCTAACATAGGCTAACATGCATGACTATCATTTCAACATGCATGGACATATCCAGTCATTTTATGTTCAATGCCTTAGGAAAATATTAAAAAGCCAAAAAAATTTAACCTAAATCATTTCGGCTTCGTTTGGTGCAATGCACTACTAAAAACTGTGATATGGTGTTATTTTCCTATCATGATACTCGTAGAGCGTCCACCTTTCTATCGTAATACTTGAGAATCCCGATCAAAGATTGCACGTCTGCTAGGGTTCTCTCTCGCCTTTTCTGCCTTCCAGGTGTTCGAAACCCCTCGGCGATGCCCAGTTCACTTCGAGAACGCCTCCAGGTGTTTGTAACCCATAGTCTCTAGCAATTCCCGAACAGAAAGCCTTCCCCGCTTGCATCGACGTGCTAGCTCCTCGCTTCCGGTCGTCGGAATCCAAGTATTGTTGGTCGCTCCTTGCCTCAAACTGTTGGAATCGTACGTAAATCATCCCCAGCTACTGTGGTTGTTGATGCTCACCAGGTTTGGTTGTGATTGCCGATTGCAACTACTGCAGGGTTCCTCCATGACTCCAGGCAGCTCCTTCCCATGTAATCACTGTTTTTTTAACTCTCTCATTTTGTTTGGAAATCGATCATACTCTCCAATTATTCTTGTTGTTGCTCAGTTTTTGTTTTAAAAATGAAATACATATATGTTCTTGATGGTTATGTTATTGTGTTAAGAAGAAAATACACAAAAATGTTCAATTGCTATTCAGTTTTTGGTGAGAGATCTGATACATGTTCCTCAGTTCTTATTGTGTAATTGCTCAATTTTTGAGTTAAAATCAAAGTACACATGTTACCCATAACTCTGAAAATGAAGTTCATCCAAACAGTTAGCTCAGTTTCTCACCACCATTACCCACAGCTTATTTTCTCACTACAGTTTGTCAACACTGATTTTATCTGCCCCAAACAGAGACTTCATCCATATAAGTAGCTCAGCATATCATGGATGCCCCCATTCATGAATCAAAAATATTGGATCTCAAAATTATTAAAACACATCCTTACAAAAACTATATGATTCCCAGTCATATGCATGAGTCATATTAATCTTAGCATATATTTTTATATTGCATCTCCATTTGCAAGATTTGAATCCTAATCTCATCATACTATCATTTCACAGAAAAATAACATGCATGCAAGTTAAATCTCCACATCACAACCTTGAACAAAAATTAAATAAGAATTATTTCCTTTCATAGAGTTCTAATTGAAATATCTTGATTGTTGATTGCATGGCATGCTAGGTGTTGTGGGTTACTTTGAAATCGCATACAAGCCACAATATTTAATCATGCATATGAGATTAGAGTAATACAAAAGGATAAATATAGGCTTTCTTTCATGCATGCCTAGATTTAATCTCTCATAAATTCATGCTATCTCAAGAAAGGAAATCTCCTAAAAATAACTTTTAATTCATTTGCATGTTATCTTCCATCATCCAACATCAAGAAAATAGGACCTAAACTTTAGAAGGGAGGGTTATTACCTCAATGTTCTTCCCTGAAGTCATGGACAAAAGTGGTGTTGATCTGCTCGCCGAAACCTTCAGCAATGGGAGGAGATTTTCAGACAAGGAGAGGGGATGGTCTTGGTGGTAGGCTCACCCAGAGAGGGTGAGATCAATCCAACAAATGGCCTTACCTACCAGCTCAAAACCGTAAGTTTTCTTTGGTTTCTACTGTTTAAATTTTGGCATTAAATGTCGGGCTTCCAAAAATTAACTCCACTAAGTATAAATGAGTGTACATGTGTTCATTTGGTTGAGTGTACATGTTTCATCAAGAAATAAAAATTATAATTCAATATATTTTGCTGGTCTTCGAACACCATAAAAACTACAGCGCATAAAAAAGTTCTAGAAGCATGAACCTTAGGAACCACATCAAGTCAAAGTACAAGAAAAAATCAGGGACAAAGAAACTGGAACCTTCTAGAAGAAACTTACCCGTTTCCAGCAAAATCAAAGTGGAAGGCGCTCATGCCTTCTCCTGTTAATGCAGCAATGAGGTTAAGTAACGTTTTCTCTTCCTGGAAAGTAAGATTAAAATATGATATTGTCAGCGGATCTCTAACTAGGAAAAATGATTTTTGACACACAAACACATCAAACCTATATACACCACAATTGTGCACATGATGTAAGACCCCCCTTCGGAAACTGGCACGAACAGGGGATCTTATCGCACATCGCCGCCAATCCGCAACAAAGAAGGGAATAACGGAAGAGTAGAGGTATGAACGTCTCAACACTCTCCCATCATTCTCTTCCAAGCTACGAACCGACGACGGTGTTAAGCGAACAACCATCACACCCCAACCAGGGTTCACTATGAGCAGTAGCGGAAGTAACACTAGCGGAAGACTAGCAGCCACGTAGTAGAGCACAGAAATATAAGAGTATATAGAACAAGACAGAAATAGCCACAACAACGGCACGATGGCCCCACAGTCCAAGTACAACAGTCTATAGAAAATCCGGGGGCTCACAAGTAACATGCCAAGCCGGATGAAAGATAATATATAAGTGCAGTAAATATGTAAACCTAATGACTAACTATATGACAGATGATGTTGCTAAGGGTAGCAACGATCATCATCATGTCTTCTATCTTCACGCCAAGTCCACGTCGAGTCCACGTCGAGTCCACGTCATAGCTTTAGAAACACCCATGGTTGTGTTGCCATCAACGGAGTCTCCGCCTAAAAATGATAAGCGCGAACGCGTCAGTCAAACTAGACTGAGTGGTTCTTCCCGCTCCCCCCAAAGCCCTAACGCTCAAGGGAGGGAAATACCACGCTGCAGGAAGTGACAGGCAGTATAATATGCAATAGTATAACAGACGAGTAGTATAATATATAGTGAGTAAATTAGCAACCTATCAATTATGAGTATATGAGTAAGCAGTGTATAAAGAACATGAAAGTATAAGTTCTACTGTTTCGAACCTAGCGGTGTCCACACTCACACACCCAACGAAGGCTAAGCTAAACAGTATGAAACGTATTATCATCTAAGAGCAGTATAAGTAAAAGAATAAACCCAACTGGGATTAACATCATCATCACAGGTGCACGTGAAATCTATGTCAGCATCACACTAACAATTCAAACAGTGTCGAGACGTAAGCACTCGATCGAAACCGAAGTACCAACTAACGACTGGGACACTTATTCGTGGGGTAGCTAAGCCCACAGGCACCACCGTCGTGGCCAAACGGTGGCAGTGGCACGTCCTGGCCACTTCTAGAGTATTTAAGCACAATCATCCCTAGGCCTTACGTACGGCAATTCGGGCCCGTACTCAGTCTTCGCCCATACTGGCGGAACAAACAAAAGAACCGAGGCATAGCTCAGGTCAAACTCCAGGTGGCTAACACCTACACAAACAACAAACTAGGCTAGGGCGCACGCTGTTGTTCGACCGTGGGGCTATCCTAGAGTCACTGTACGAACCCTCCGGAGTGTGCCACCGGCAGAGCCAGCGACCCGCCACATCAAACACATGCAAACATACAAACAACCACTTAGGGGAAAGAACACCCTACTAATCATCACACATGAGGTAAAAGGCACCCAACTAGTGTATCGTCCCACCCTAGCGCTCTCTGCATTACTGGTGGACGTTATAGATCTGCTTGATGAGAGTCTCAAACCACTCCTCATCACTTAGGGGAAATGAACACCCTATCATATCCAAGATTGTCAACAGTTACAATTCATCAACTTTTATACTTAATAACCTATAATGTAATACAACATTATTCGCTCCTCAATCTATATTCTCATTCAATCACACAGTTCATCTTACCCTTATCAGGTCAGGATTGTCACTATTAACTTCAAACATACTTATTGAGGATTCAAAAACCTGATTCATTTCCAATATAAGGTTATGTTCATCAAGACTGGATCAACCCGCAAGATCGAGTCTAGGTCATTAATCACATCCTACATTTAGGGTCCGTGACGCACTCTCGTCCACTCCCACTGAAATCATCTTATAGATTTATAAAATCGAGACTGTGATCCTCGTTTCATGTTCGGTCCTGGTTTCATCATAATAGGCTCAGACCTACTAATTCTTCAAGTCTAAATTCATTAAACATGATTTTATCTTCAGACTCGTCTAGGCATTCCAAGGGTTACTATCCTCAATTCTAAACCAGGAATTGGACTATCCGCTCCAAAGCATCGATTATCTGTTGAGTTCATCGCATGATCCACCGTCGACCTCTGCCACAAGTATTGTTGATCTCCATTGCAGAATCTATTATTGACTTTCGTCGCACGCTTCTCCGTTGATTTTCGCCGCACGATCAACACGAGTTCATCGCGAGATCTACCGCCGATCTCACCGCACAATTTAATATTAATTCTGGACGTGCGAGCGTTGTTATTTTGATCGCGCGCATCAATATTATATATCACCGCGTGAGCGTCGTTATTTCGATCGCACGCGCATTAATATTTATTTACCGACACGCGATCGTCGTTATTTCGACCGCGCGCGCAACAATATTATTGGCCGCCCCGCAATCATCGTTGTTTCGACCGCGCGCGCAATAATATTTAATTATCGTTGAGTCGCACCCCGAGACTCGCGAAGAGGGGTCGCAAGGACCCACTCAAAAATGATCCGCGACCACGCCGAGCACGACTACGCTCGGGTGTCCGCGGGTCGCCGGAAAAACGGGGCCTTTGCGAGAAGGTTTCTACAATTGATACTTAAGATCTATGCGGGAGGGAGGAGTCGAGGAAGAACGCACCTTGTGTCCGTGCATGTTACCCAATAGCCGTGTATGCGGCGTTTGCGCGTCGCTCCCGTCTGGTCGGATCTCGCCGATCCGGACCCCGTTTGACATTTGCCGAGGGAGTCGGCCTTGGATCCCACCGGAGCGTTCGCAGTTCTTGGAGTTTTCACCGCCGAAATGGAGAAGATGGCCGGATCTGGAGGTGAAGGAGGAGAGCTTGAGAGGGGCGGCCGGATCTCGAAGAAGATCATAGATCTCGCCGGATCTATGGAGGGCGACGGCTTTGGAACGGGTGAAGCTCGCCGGAGTGGGAGGAGGAAGTGGCGGAGCTCGGCCTTGGAAGAGTTTGCCGGAGAGAGAGAGAGAGAGAGAGAGAGGGGGCGTCTTGGCTCTTGGCAGAGGATGAGAGAAAGAGAGGCGGCCGAGATCGCCGGCCTTGGCGGAGATGAGGCCAGAGCTTGGAGGAGGGAGGAGCTCGGAGTTGGCCTTGCCGAAGGTGGCGCGCCGGAGGAGAGGAAGAGGGATCGGGGATGGAGGAGGGGAGCGATTGACGGCGTTTTTGCTGGGAGGATCGGGCAAGGTAAGTTTTTCTAACCTAATGTATATTTATATATATTGATTTATAAATATATTATAATAATAATAATAATTAATATTATTATTAGTAGCATTCAAACTCCAGTATCTTGCTCTGGAGGGCTCGAAATTTGCCCCGGACGGGCTCGTTACGACCGCCTCGACGATACGGACCCATCGAGACGAGTCGCGATCAGTTTCGAGTTCGTTTGCTCATTTTATGCTTGTCGGAGCGTTTACGGCCTAATTTGACTTAAACGGCAAAACTGTCCAAATGACGTCGGAATCACGAACGGATAGATTCGTTGAACTCGTACTATTATTATGAGTCTAACAAGACTGACTAGGGTCAATTGCGAGATCGTTTGGTCAATTTCACCATTTTGGATAAATATGCTATTCGCAGACCACATTAATAATTTCGCCGATTCTCATCAGAATCGAGCGCGGACAGTTTTGTTGAACTCGTATAGGCTTCACGAGTCTAACAAAACTGATTGGGGGTCAATTGCGAGGTTGTTTGCTCGATTTCACAATGGTGGATAAATACGCTATTCGCAGACCGTGCCCGAACGACAAATTCTCCGATACTTACCGGAATTGAGTGCAGTCGACTCCGTTGGACTGGTACCAACTTTACGAGTCTAACAAAACAAACTAAGGCTGATTATGAGGTCATTTGCACAATAATCATATTTGATGCGTCGCGTAGCTCGTGGCGACTGTTTTGGTCGACTTCATATATACGCATCGAAATGCGACGAAACGAACGTCGTTGGATCGATATTGGTCTTACGAGTGTAACATCACTGGCGGGAGTCTATTCTGAACTCAATTGCTTAAAAAGCTTATTTGAGTCTTTATAGCTCGAAATTCAGATCAAACCAACTGTAATCGATTCACCAGATCAATAAGGTCGCACTTGCCCTGAATAGACTCACCAAAAGGGGTCGATTGAACCAGTTAGGTCCCCTATGGGTTCAATCGACCAGGCTATGAATTTTGGGATGTTACACATGATCCTTCCCATATAGATTTAGAATTCTCAAGGAAAATACTTATGATAGGAAAAGTTATTAAATGTGCTGAGTGCATGCATACGGCCTGTGATGCTAGCAAATTGGCATAACATCACTGGGTATGCGCACCTAAGCGCTAGGTGCTAATCGCACCAAATAACTGCTAGAATAGATGACTACCAAATATCAAACCTATATACACCTCAATTACTTATGCTATTGTCAACGGGGTTTGCTCGTTAGAGGAGAGAGCTACCAAATATCTCACAAGGGGGACAAGGAAACTAAAAGTTTTTCATTGCTTATTTACATGACAAGTGGTTCGTATATATAGGACCCCGGATGGCAAACTTGTAAATAGACGCGACATATTAAAATACGACAACTCTAATAACGAGGACTACGACTCATATGACTCAATACATACTACTTGACTAAAAATATATACTATTATTATAATAGATTAACAATATAATATGATAACTGATTGGGGATCCATAACAGATCAACATAAGGATCATCAACTAATTGTTCCATAACAGCTACCTTAAAAGCAACTTGTTTTTCCGTATTCAAGTTTCACCGCCACATTTTTGGCAACACTTTTGTCCTTCTCATAAATTTACTATATTTAATTTGCACATTCAACATCATTAGCTTGTGTTGTGTTGTCAAACTTTTTCCTGATATGACTTTGCAATCGTTACAAATCTTTCTATCCATTTTGCGAGTCATGAAATAGTTAATTTGTGACTTATTTAGTCCGCTCTTAAACGTAATTAAATGTTTTTTTCTTTTTCATGAATAACATATTTATCACAATTAGCTCATGTGTCATAACAGTCTAAAATGATTCCTCCTGCTTTATTTCATTCACCATACCCAAATCCTCCATGGACGTCTGTATAATCCGTATTTTTCTTCTTTATATGTCTATTTACGACCCCGCTATGGTGGGATAAAGGCTTGAGTGTTGTTATATATGTCTATTTAAGTCTCCTCCCATGAAAATCTTCTCACTTTGTGAATTTCTCTTATCAAATCATCTAAGTTTTTCCAAAATTGCACTTTAATAGCTTCGCTAAATCCCACTTGTGGCGCATAAGCACTAATCACATTAATAATTACGACCAATTTAAGAGCTAAGATTTTATCACATTTTTTACTTATCCAAACAACTTCATTCATCCAAGTAGTATCCACAATAATACCTACTCCATTGTTTCTTTTATTTTATTTTTGTACCATAATTTAAAACTTGAATTGTCTAAAAATTTAGCTTTCTCACCCACCCATTTAGTCTCTTGCAGGCATAAAATATTTATCTTTCTCCTAATTATCGTATCTACTACTTCCAACATTTTTTCAGTTAGCGTGCCTATATTTCAACTTCCAAACCTAAGTCGATCATAAATCGTACGATCTATTTACCGAAGATGCCTAAAAAGTAAGGGCTCTTTCATATTTAACCTACACCCAAGTCCTCTTGGAGGTGTAGCGGTCCTTGTCAAGACGCCGCATTCGGACCATATGACGAGGACTTTTGCATATTTAATATTACACCCAAGTCATAGAGATGCAGTGGTCCTTGCCGAGACGCCGCATTCGAACCATACGACATGTTCCTTACGGGAAACAACCTAGCTTTTGCACAATTTCTCAAACGATCCATATTCACAAGAGTGACTAAATTTTACGATGGTCGTCTGTCTAACACAACCCTCAACATTTTTCATCCGGGCTTAAGACCAGCATAGACTAGTTTATTTTTCTAAGTTCACAAGAACTTCGAAAAAATAAAGACTATCCAAGAATGTTGCAACGCGCCTTTAATGCTGCATTTCTATAAATAGTCCATAAGTTTTAGACTTAAGAGTTGCTTCTCCAAGATAGGCCAGTATTCGCCAATTGTCGTTAATACCCTCCGAAAGTAAATGGCGAGCTATGCATATTATAATGATGCTCTCCTAGAGATGATCAAGCAACGGGAGTTGAACAAGTCCTCTCCAAAGAAGAAAACGAAGAAATCCTCCAAAAGAGGGTATGAAAGTTCTACTGCGGTGCCCGTGACTACTACCCTAGCGATTTCCCCCATCGTTAATATAGTTCGCCCGAGCCGAATCTGACCATTGTTAGCTCGAGCGAAGAGTATAACTCAAACTTGTCGAACATAGTTTTTTTCAATACATTCATCACAAAGAGCTCAAACCCGCACAAGGCATGAAAATTTCCACTTTGTCTTGATCATGTTATTGTCGGCTTCGCCTTGTACGCATTTAAATACGGCAACAACATTGAAGCTTAGGTTCTCTCGAAGCACTGGCCGAGTTCTTAAAGAACCCAACGGCCAATATTCCGAGCAACGACTTCAGTATAGGTCAAGTCCACAAAAAGGACATTAAGAAGGCTAGTGTTATGCTCAAGAGGAAGGAGTACGCAACCATCTTAGCTTTTGATGTCAAAGTAATGCCCAAAATTCGTGAGCACGCAGAAAAGGCGAGCGTGATGAGTATGCTCTTATTGAGTATGTTGATCTTTATCTTGAAATGGCCTCTTTCCAACCATCCACTATAGCAGAAAGCGAGGGTTCGATTGAGAACGAAATATTAACGACAATTCTGATGAAACCAGCGGAGGCGAGTGTAGCGAGAGCAAAAATTCAAAGGCTTCGGCGAAAAAAGAGGAAGAGGAGGCGGACAGCTCAGAGACTGCAAGATCTGATGTTGATACTAATAGTTCTAGCTCTTCGGGCAGTTAGAGTAGATAGGCAGAAATTGTATATGCCTTTTCTTTTGAATTATTTTTGAGCATTCACTGGAATATTTTGTAATCGTGATATATACAAACGAAGTTAGTTACGAACATGTTCTTCTTTTCTCAGAGTTTATCTTTATAATGATAGTGCCTGTGAATACTGAGTAATCTTATATCTGCAATGACTTAAGCATTAAATTTGCGATCTCCATATGGACTCCTTGTGATTCAATACTTCCAGGAATAATTAATTTGGACTTTCTTATCCTGTGCGAATATCACAAGAAATCCTTGTGAATACTATCCAGAATCTTGATTTAAGAAATAATTTCATGATAATCGAAGAATGTTACGACCACCAACACTGCATTTGGGGAATACTATAATTTTTTTTGTATTTGAATAATATTCTTTGATGCCAGAGGAATGATACTGCTCGCAAATGCCGAAATAGAGTCTGTGAATACTGTTATGCATTCTTGACTTGAGAAAATATTTTATGATATTAAGATAATGATAGTATCTGTGAACTCTCATAGAATAGTGGCGAATATTGATACACAATCTGGTTTGCGGATAGCAAATATGATTTTGTGATATTGAAGAGATAATACTATCTGCGAATTCCAATATAATTTGTGCGGATACTACTTTGTCCTCTGACTTGAGAAAATATTCCGTGGTATTGAGCAGAGGATATATCTGTGAATTCTAATGCAGTATCGGCTAATACAGCTTCATGTTCTTGACTTAAGAAAATATTCTGTAATATTGAGAAGATAATATCATCTGTGAATTCCAATATGGTATCTGGAAATGAAGCCTTATTCAACAGAAAAAATGACTGGATAAATCATGGAGTTTGCAAATTCTCGTGGGAGTGCTAATAATAACCCATCAAGTAATATTGAGGAAATAACGATCATAGAGCCATCGAGTACTTACCAAATAATCAAGAAGAAACTGGGTCAGAAATCCAGGATGGCATCTACGAGATCTCCAAATAACTCATTGCAGTTAGAAATAATTTGTCAAGATCAATATAATCAACGACACTTATATGAAATGCCGATAATCATCAAATGATCATTGATTAACCTAGAATGTTGAATGATGTCTGCTAGAGTATTTATAAAAACTCGTTGCTGTGAGGAATAAAGTGCTCGCAATATTCCTGAAAATACAAAACCAAATACTCAAGTACGTGTTAGTCTAAAGATATCGCGAGAGCTGGATAGCTAAGAAAACAGTTGGGCATAGGGCATCCATACAGAGCTTTTCCTCAAAAAAAAATAATCCAGTAGGGCACAAGGCATATGTAGGACAGAGTTTGTTCTCAGAAAGAATAGATCCAACTAGGCATAAGGCAACTATATAGAGCTTCTCCTCAGAAAGATTTATTAGCATCGGTGATACCTCTGTTGATGCGCGATTGTACTGATCGATAACGTCTATTAGATCAGTATACCACATATGTAAATCATGAACAATTCCAACGAGTGCACTGGTAGTGGATGTTATAGCAATCGATTTGGTAGTGAAGTGCGACAGGTGCCGGCGAGAGATAAGACCATGGAGAGAGATTGGATCAGGTCAACTACTACACAACCGCTAACCATTCTAGCGAGATGTGATCTTAGTGGGCATTACGACACTACGATCTCAATTCAAGGAGGTACAGGTAGACAACAGAGACAGCCTTTAAAGAATTCAACCGCTTAAAGTCCTCTGCAAGATTAGATTCATGGATCGCAATGCAAGGGGGTTCACGTAAACTTTGAAGAGAGTAGTATACATAAGAAAGTGGATACCAAACCTGGAGTTAGGCAAATCTAACAATTGAGGGCTTTTGCAATAATTGACGTCGAGTAAAGCATATCGTTATTACAGCTACTACATGTATCTTATATTTGTTACATGGAAATAAAAAAGAAAGGTACAAAAAACTCTACACGCATGGGAATATATACAAAAACTATGAAAAATGACGCTTCATGTCATCCTTGCTCCAAGTGTTGGAAACATAGCCGTCAAAAGTTTTCACTTGATAGCTTCCATTTTTCATTGTTTTTTTATGATGAGTGGACTGGTCCAGTTAGGGTTAAGTTTCCCAACTGAGGCATTCTTCTAGCTACATCCGTCTCAAAATATTTTTCGACTCCATAGGAGAGAATCTGAAGGTCGAGTGTTTGTTCTGCTAGGGCAAAATTGGTCACCTGAAAACCCACACTGGATGGGGGGTAGTAGACTACTCTGTGGAGGTTACTTGAGCTTCGAAACTTTGAAGCCAGAAGGTAAAAGAGAAATCAAGTTCAGACAAGTCCAGGCTTCGCACAACGCGAACTTTTAGTCATGCGTGATTTCATTAATAGAATTTGCGATTACAACATAAGTGTATGGAAATGCTACAGTTCGTCAACACTTTCAAAGAAATTCACCCTCATCTCCAATTACGATGTCCATTGTCTCTACCAAATGTATATCCTGTTTGTCTCATAGTAACTCTTAGATTGTAGATTCTGGTGCTACAACTCACAAGATATCTGAACAACCCCTATAATACACTCAATTGTATCACCAAGGTATATTACAGTGGCCAATGGTGCAACCTCAGCTTTCTATGGATTTGGAACTGCTTCTTTCGCACCTACTATTAATCTCCACTTTGTTTTGCATATTCCTGATTCTCGCTTCAACTTATTATCTATTAGTAGTCTTACTAAAACTAACAAGTGCTTAATAACCTTTTTTTCTTCCTGCTTTGTGATACAGGATCTTCAGATGCAGAGTGTCATTGGTAGTCAAAAGATGGAGAATAGGCTCTACATCCTCGACATTCCAACCCACGCTCAAACTTCCATTGCTACTGCTGAACGGCATTGTCATCATGGACACCCTTTGTTATTTATCCTTCGATGGGCTCTTTCTGATATTTCATTTTCAGTTTTTTTTTTTTTGGTGGTGGGGGGGGGGGGGGGGGGGATCTTATGTTTATGAGAAACAACACGGTTCTACCTTTCCTGCAAAACACTCAAGAAGTGATGTACATTATTCTCTAGTGCATTCAGATATATGGGGTATTTATAAAACTCCATGTACTTTGGTTTCAAATATTTTGTGACATTTATCGAAGATCACTCTAAATAACATGTTTATATTTTATGCGCGATCGTTTCGAGATTCTTCACATTAGATGTTCATTATCAATGAAATGTGTACTAAGTTTTCTACGAATGTCAAGACCCTGCATATTGATAATGTTGAAGAATATTTAAGTCAGGAATTTCAAGAGACTTGTATTGTCTTTGGCATTCATCACCAAACCTCTTGTTTCGTATATACCACAACAAACTGGTGCTGCAGAATGCAAGATCGACATCTCCTCAAGGTCGCTCGTTCTCTCATGTTCCAAATGCATGTTCCTCTTCCATATACTTCACCATTATGATTGCATATTATCACATCAATTTCCTTCCCTCCATTATTCTCAATTATGCTTCCCTTATTTCAATCATTTTTCCCTCTAATCCCTTGTTCCACCTTACAGCTTGTGCCTTTGGTTGCATCTATTGCGTGCATCACTTGGGACCTCCTACAAACAAACTTCACCCAAATCCATTAAATGCATATTTATCGGCTATTCTCCCACTCAAAAAGGTTATGTAAGTTACTCTCCCACTCCTCGAAAATTCATTCTCTGCTTATGTGACATTTTTTCGAATATTAACCTTTATTTCCTCACTCTTCTCATCCAATTCCTCCTTTGCGGCCTAATGTAAATCAAGATTCAAAAGATTTTATATTAAATATATTTATGATCCTAATTAAATTAGGTGATGCTCGTGTCGACTCCTTATGTAATAAACAAAGGTAATTAACCTAAGATTCATAAGAATCATTCAAGGATACCGTTAAATGCATATTTTTCGACTATTCTCACACTCAAAAAGGTTATGTATGTTACTCTGCCACTCCTCGAAAACTCCTTGTCTCTGCTTATGTGACATTTTTTGAATATTAACCTTTCTTTCCTAACTTTTCCCATCCAATTCCTCCTTTGCGGTCTGATGTTAAATCAAGATTCAAAAAGGTTTTATATTAAATATATTTGTGATCTTGATTAAATTAGATGATGCTCGTGTCGACTTCTTAAATAATAAACAAAGGTAATTAACCTAGGGTTCACAAAACTCTTTCAAGGACCTAACAATCCAATGAAGAATAAACAAGAACAACATTCCACATGCATGAAAATAGGGCGATGAAAATCTTATAAATTAACGACAAAGAGGCACGGCGATAATTTAGGGCAATCTCTAAAATTGTAATAATCAAATAAATATAGCATAATATTATTCTAACAGGATATGAGCGAGAGAACGGAGATAGGTTACCTTTGGGTCGTGAGTGAGGCATCAAACTCAATACGGGCTGCTGATGGAGGAACGGCTGACTGGATAGGGAGGTCTCCGGTGGGTAGTGGATGGCCGGAGGAAACAGTGACTGGGAATATAGTCAGCGGCCTGTTGGAGCTGTCAATGGTGGGTATCGGCTCTTTGTGGCTAAGGGGTGATAGATCTGACGAGGGATCCTCGATTATGTGGGGTGACAAAGGAGGGGTAGATAGAGACCCATGGGGTCGCTGATGGCGGTGGCGAGGAGTGGAGAGGAGTTGTTGTCGATTGGGAGCATGGTTTACTAGATTTGGTGGAAAATGTGGGTGCTCGATCCCGTCGGAAGGAGGTGGCGGATGAGACGCCGGAGCTCATGGAGGAAGTTGGCGGCAGTGTCAGGTTCTGAAAGGAGAATAGTGACATTGCGTGAACACTGAGGTCGGGCAGGAGTTTTTTAGATTGCATAATGTCAAGTTAAAAACCTCCACAGCCTATTATCACCAATCATATGGCTAGACATACCATGACGATTTGGTGCTAGTGTATTGTCGTGGGAATCTAAAATGATGTAATGCACATGCCGGATTGCCCAACGTTTAATTACAATAAATTTTGGAATTAATAAAATCCACAAATATTCACACTAGAGATTAGGTATTAGAAATACAAGCAAGATCAAGTTGAATTTAAGTAGAGAATGTGTAACATCCCAAAATTCTGACCAGACCAATTGAATCACTTAGGGGATCTAGCTGGTTCAATCGATCTCTTTTGATGAGCCTATTCGGGGCCAGTGAGACCTCGTTGGCCCGGTGAACCGACTACATTTGGTTTACCTCGAACCTTGAGCTATAGTGACTCAAATAGGATTTTTGAGCAAATGAATTCATAGTGGAATTCAGTCAGTGGCGTTGCACTCGTAAGATCAATACGAACTCAACGACATTCGTTCCATTGCATTTCGATGCATATTTATGAAGTTGGCCGAAATAGGTCGTTTTAAGATACGTGACGACCCCTGAAATGACTTTTTGGGAAAACTAACTCTAAATCGACCCCGATCTATTGCATTGAACTCGTATGACCCATACGAACTCAACGATGTTTGTTTCGTTCCATTCTGATGAGAATCATAGAAGTAGGCAAAAACAGGTCACGGCGACTCGAATATGTGAAATTGAGCAGATGACCTCAGAATCGATCTCAGTTAGTTTTGCTAGACTCGTAAAGTCAATACGAGTCCAATGGAATCATCCGCGCTCAGTTTCGATGGGTATCTGAGAATTTGTAGTGCAGACACGGTTTTTAAGTAACGAAATTACCCAAAAGGTGAAATCGAGCAAACGACCTCCGAATCGACCCCAGTCAGCTTCGTTAGACTCGTAACGATAATACAAACCCAACGGAGTCGTCCGCAAGCGATTCCGACATCGTAAGAGCAGTTTTTGACGTTTAAGTCAAAATGGTTCGTAAATGCTTTCGGAAGCATAAAATGAGCAAACAAACTCGGAAATAACCTCGGATCATTCTAGTGGGTGCAAATCGACGACACGGTCGTAACGAGCCCGTCCGTGATAGATTTCGAGTCCCTAGAGTAATTTAAAAGTGTTTGAATGAAAGATGAAGTGGGCCATCTAAACCTAATAATTATTATATAAATACTCTTATAATATTAGGTTTAGACACATACCTGGCCGATCCTTCCCTCGTCGGCCGTCATTCATGCACAGCTCGCTATCTTCACCAAGCAGTCGAGCTCTCCCCTCCTAGCCGTAACCTCAACTCTCCCCTCCGATCTCCAGTAGCCTCCTCTCCGGTCGACTACCACCAAGCTCCAAACTGCCGCCTCCTCCTTCTCCTAGATCCGACCACTCACCAGCCCGACTCCTCCGGCGAAACCTCCATTCTAGCGAGGTATTCCTCCGGCGAGCAGCTCCCCTTGCAAACTGAGAGCTCCAAGCTCTGTTTCTAGCGAGCTCCACTCCAAATTGAGCTCTCCTCCATCATCTCTGACAACGCACCCTACCCGAGAGCTCTCAAAACTACCCACACCTCTTACGTTTCACGGTCAACTCTTCCTATTCCGAGGTCGCTAGCCACTATCTCCTGCGTCTTCAGGAGAAGGGGATTCAGGCGTGCACGGCTCTTGGGTATTGGGACGAAATTGGAACCCTAGGTCTACATCGCCTACATCTTGATCACTGCTAAATGAGAAGCACTTTCGTTACTCAAACGGACAGATGCAAATATCACTTGTATTGGTTTATGGGGGTGCTCAAAAGGTGTTGTTTCAAGGTTGATGTATGGAGTTGAATATCCATCCATTGCAGGAATGGTTCTTGATAGCCCAATTCTCGAATCTTGTGGAGTTAATGATGGAGCTAGTAGACACATAAAGCATATACGCAAACTAATCAAGAAAAATGCAAACTTTAACATCATGGATTTGGATGCAATACAACCTTCAAAGGCTGACCACTTAACAATAGCAACCACTGACGAGATCCGTCTCCATGAAATCCAGCCTCCGGCTTCAAGATCCGGCAACAGTCGATCAATCTAGCACTTTCGACGAGATCCGACCATGGTTGGGAGCGATGAGCAAATGCTACCTCTGCGGCGATCGGATAGCATGCATGGAATTCAGTGAGTTCCTTTCCTTCGCCCTCTGAACCTTAGATCCTAGGTTCTTAATTATTAGAGGCTCTCCCTTATATGCCTCATTTTTCCGGCGACCCACGGACACCCGAGCTTAGTCGTGCTCAAGGTGGTTGTGGATCACATAGGGTGGGCCTTTACGGCCCCTCTCCGTGAGTCTCGAGGCGCGACACATACGGTCGTAAATAATATTGAATCGCACGATCAAAGTAACGATGATCGCGCGACAGTAAATAAATATTGAAGCGCACGACCAAAATAACGATGATCACGCGATAGAAAATAATATCGATCACACGGTGGAAAATAATATTGTATCGCACGGCGAAAAATAAAGTCGAATCATGCGACAAAAATCAACAGAGGTTCGTGCAATGGAAATCAACGATGAATCGTGCGACAGATATCAATGGTGGATCATGTGATGGAAATCAACGAGAATCGTGCGATGAAAATTAACGATGAATCGTGCGACAGAAAACAACGGTGAATCGTGTGATGGAAATCAACGATGATCATGGGATGGAAATAAACGGTGAAGCTTGCGATGGAGACTTACGATGAAGATGAAATCAAGTCTGTTGTTTACACAGTTCGGATTTAGTGTATAATCGTCGAATCAAGGAAGCATCGTCAATTTCAATAATATTTAATCAACGACATAATGTCTTCCAAGAACATTGTCGTTTCCGTGAACAATTGATGTATATGAGGCGGATAGTTCCAAATCCTTATTTAGAGTTAGGGGTATTAACCCTTGAAGTGCTTAGGCGAGTCCGATGACCAAAACAAGTATAATGAACTTAGATTTTGGATAATTGGTAGGTTTAGACGATTATGATGAAACCAGGATCGAGTACAAAATGATAATTGCAGTGTTATGATCTAACTAGAGAAAGGGGAAGAACTAGAGAAATCTAGAGAAAACCTAGAGAATAGGGTTAGGGTTTGAGGGAGAAGAGAGGAAGAATACCTTGCTAATGATCTTTCATGATGAACCAAGGAGGAGGGGTTGGGTATTTATGCCCACCCAACCCCTAGGGCCGGCCGGCCCCCATAGGGGCTGAACCGGTGCGGTTCAGCCCCGGTGCTCCTTATATTAATACTGGCGGGCTGAACCGGATGGTTCAACCCGGTTTTCCTCCGCCTTCTCCTTTGGTCGATGTGCACCGTAATCGGGTAGCCTGGTGACGACGCCGGTCGTAACATTCCCTCCCCCATCAAGGACCAGCTTGTCCTCAAGCTGGAGGCGGAGAGCGTGCGGCTCTTGGAACAAGTCGGCGCTGGCTTGCATCAGAGATGAGACCACTGTTGGAGCTGTAGGCTCCGCTTTACTCGTCGTAACGATGGGCATCGTACTATCCGGTGCCCCTAGTCGTTCCACGCTGTGGGGTGAGATCTCCTTTACCTTAGACCACTTGAGGCCTTCCAAGCAGTACCCCTTCCCGTGCTGGCTGAACTTCATAGTCATCTGGACCCAATCGAAGGTCACCCGCCGAAGTTGCTGCAGCCACGGTGCGCCCAACACCATGTCAGAACCCCGGATTGGCAATAAGTAAACATCAATATGCCCGGTGTACCCCTGTATCTGGAGCTCCACCCCTTTCATCACTCCCTCGCATTGCAGTGTACGTCCATCCGCTACCCTGACGTGGAGCGCTGCGCTGCGATCTATGACACCCCCCGTCCTCTGGGCCACACCGGGTTGGATGAAGTTATGAGTGCTCCCGCTGTCCATCAAGATCGTCACCGTCTCCCGGCCGACCCTCCCAGCCAAGTGTAAGGTCGGAGATGGGGTACCCCCTCCAGGGCCTGGATGGATACGCCAAAGTCGTCAAAAACCAACTCTCCCTCCTCTGCAGTGCGAGTAACATCTTCTGCTTCCTCCTGTAGCATGAATACCTGGACCTTCAGGCAAGCGTGCCCGCGGGTGTACTTCTCATCGCAGTTGAAGCATAACCCCTTGTCCTTTCTGGCCTGAAGCTCCTGCCACGTCAACCTCGTCACAGTAGGGCGGCCCCCGGTAGGTGGTTCTTGCTTGGGTACATCTGCAACCGTAGGTGCCCGACCTGTCGTCCGAGTCCTCTGCCGATTGTACCGCTCCTCCTGTATCCTGGCTAGGCTGATGGCATGACTCAAACTGCGTGGCATGTAGGCGTGGACCTCGTCTCTCAAATGGTCCGTCAATCCAGATATGAAACAACTCAGCATCGTACTCTCCTCCCAATTGACCCGGTTGGTCAGCCGTTCGAACTCTGTCCGGTACTCTGTGACTGATCCTTTTTGTTGCAGCTTCTGTAACATAGCCTCTACGTCTTCGTACTCCAGAGGCCCGAAGCGAGCCGAGAAGGACTCCACAAATTCCTCCCAGGCTGCGTAATTGCGTCCCCTCAGAAACCACTTTGTCCACTGGAAAGCGTCATCTTCCAGGTGAAAAGACGCCAACTGGACCCACTGCCCTTCCGGAATCTCTTGGTACTTGCAGAAAAGTTCAGCCTTCTGGATCCACTCTAAGGCGTCGCCGCCTTTGAACTTGGGGAAGTTCATACGTGTCAGTTTGGGCTGCATGTACGGCCATGGTTCTGCATGTGCTGGTTGGTAAGGTTGCGCTGGAGCCACTGCGGGCCCGGGCCGTCCCCGGTCCAGACCGTAGCCTCCTTGTTGCCGTCCTGCCCAAGGATTTCATTTCCATAGCCCGGCGGACCTCCCGGAGGCCGCGGTAGTGGCAGGATACCCGCCACACCTCCGATTGGGATGGCATTCGTCCCCGTAAGTCGAAAGGGAGCCGCACCCTGCCCCGGAGCTCGCCAGAAAGACCCCAGCTGCGTCCCAGGGCCGATCCAGGCCGATTGGGGGTCGGCTGGGTTGATCCCGTGCGCCGGTGGCTCCGGCTGCCGCCAGCCCTCTGGCCGGTCGTGGACGACCTCATAAGGTCCGCCGGAGGCAGCCCAGGGGACCCCGTTGCCATCGTATGCCGATCGGGCGTGCGTAAGCCCGATCCGGACGGGATCGGCTTCCGTCGAGCCCGATCCCGTCAGGGCTCCTCCTGTCGAGGTCGATCCGCCTCCTTGCTGCCCTCCGCTTGCCCCGCTAGTGATTCCGGTGCCGTTCGATGCCGCCGGAGGGAGATAGGACGCCTCGGCTTCGAATCAGTCTGAGATTTGAGTTTTTCCGCTCATATTTTGCATGAGGAGGCCCTTGATCTCCTCCATGCGCGCGTCCAAGCGATCCTCTAGATTTTTTGGGAGGATTTCACTTGTTCTTCGAGCGCCGCAACCTTGTCCGACAACCCTACGTAGTTCTCTTCGATGGTGGCCAAGCGTGCATTCTCGGCTTCGGTGCGTGTCACCATGGTTGGGAGGAAGAACCTCTGATACCAAATGTTATGATCTAACTAGAGAAAGGGGAAGAACTAGAGAAATCTAGAGAAAACCTAGAGAATAGGGTTAGGGTTTGAGGGAGAAGAGAGGAAGAATACCTTGCTAATGATCTTTCATGATGAACCAAGGAGGAGGGGTTGGGTATTTATGCCCACCCAACCCCTAGGGCCGGCCGGCCCCCATAGGGGCTGAATCGGTGCGGTTCAGCCCCGGTGCTCCTTATATTAATACTGGCGGGCTGAACAGGATGGTTCAGCCCGGTTTTCCTCCGCCTTCTCCTTTGGTCGATGTGCACCGTAATCGGGTAGCCTGGTGACGACGCCGGTCGTAACATGCAGCCTCAGGGTTATAAATCTATAGATGACCTCGATGAATATAGAATACAGTACGGTTAATGTGATTACCGATTGAGGTTGGATTGAGTAATTTGGGTGGATGTAATTTAGAGATATATAAATGGTTGCACGTCTAACGGACCGGTCTCTTCCAAAATCATCGAATCAGTTGCTAACTCAGTTCACTACCTTTTGAGAACGAACTAGATTGAAATAATATGTGTCTTACCATACTTAGATCTAATTATACATAAATAATGAATAACATGATTAGAGATTGGTAGACGTGGGGATGATTAGTTCTCCTGAGAAGGTTGAGTTGCTGGTTGATGGCCTACTGATGAGTCCCAGTTATATACCCTTTTTCGGACTCATCTGGGTTTGTTTTCTTACATTTGCACTTCACTTTTAGTTCATTAATGCTTATATTTCACTGTTTCAATCTTCTCACACAAAGTGCACTTTTTGGCCTATTGTGGTGTGCAATTTTGCGCTTTGTTGTTGGGGGGCAAGCACAATGTGCTCCCCATTCTTTTTATGCTTTTACGATTGTGTTGAAGGTGTGTTCCCAGCGTTGTGTTTTGTTGTGCAGGTGGGCAGATCGTCCATACTGCCCAGAATTCATCATGTATGAATCGCATGGTCGTGCGTTTACTTGACGCACGGTCGGTTGCGGTCGTGCGCAATGATCGGCTGGTCAATATGGTGATCTGCCCCGCTCGTGTGTTTTCTTCACGCACGGTTGGCCTCAACCGTGCGCGAACAAAACGCACGACCTCCTATTGTTTGACGGATTTTGAGCTTTCTGAATTTGCCCATGCGTTTTTACGCATGGTCGGCTTCGACCGTGCGTGAGTAAAACGCACGGGCGCGCCTGCTTCTTCTTCCTGGGCTCCTGGGCTTTTAATTTCGCACGGTCCACGCACGGTCGTGCGTTCGGCCGTGCGTGACCAAATTTCTGATTGTTTTCTATAAAAGCCGCAGATTTCAACCTAAAAGGGAGACCGTACAGTTCCGCTTTTTTCCGCCGCAAGGGGAGCTCCAGCTCCATTTTCTTCCACTCTTCCTCCACCTTTTACCCAAGGCCACCTCACATCATCCAAGCGCTTCAAGGAAAGGATTCTACACTCATCTTCAGCGCTAAGCTAGGAGTTCTTCGCATTGGACGTGGCCGGATTGTAGTTTACCAGAGAAGACGGGTCCATTGGGAGGAAGTGACAGCCCTCCTCTACCCCGGACGTCAGTTGGGACCGAGCTAGGACGCGGATTGACGCCCCGACGATTCCGACCGTGAATCTACAGCAAGCCTCCGGATTCGGTTGTATCTCCTGTATTTTTCTCCTCTTGGATTATTGTTGTTAGTGTAATCTTCTTTATTTGATGATGTTTGCACTCTACATTTGATTTAATCTTCATTTCATTGTTATGCAATGTTATTATTCTTGTATGAGTGCTTGAGGTGAGCTCTTGTGGTAATTATGGTGTGAGTGTTTGGGTTTGCTACACTAGCAATTGCTAGGTGTGAGCTTTGTAACGAGGTGCTTGTGACCCTCATTCCGCCGGTGCGACTCACCCCATCCACTTGCCTTCTCGTCCATCCGCCTAGCGAAGCAGTGCATAGCAGCCTGCATAGTTCCCATCCGCCCGGTGAAGCAGCGCATAGCGGCCTGCATAGGAGTAGTTTAATTTCTTTTCTTTTATTTTCCATAAGCCAAATCAACCCTTCCGCAATCCATCCGACCTAAAGGACTTCGATCTCAAGTCCTTCCTCGATAGTTAACTCCACCTTACTGTGTTCCATTGAGATTCGATACTTGGGGATTCACTCTCACATTTTATATTACTTGAACGATCGGTACACTGCCGTTTCGTGCCGCAGTCTTGCTACCGCCTATAGCGGTGCGCTAGATTCGCGCATCAAGTTTTTGGCGCTGCTGCCGGGGAACACAGTCGTGTGAGTTTTCTGGAAAGGGAGAGCTGAGAGATAGAAGTTCTTCCATTTGTGAATTGCATCTTTTTTTGTTTTGTTTAATATTCTGTTTTTCCTGTTTTCAAATTTAGGTTGTTTTAGTAAATTATTGTTGGGTGTAGTATTTTGCACAATAGTGTTTTTCTTTCGAATCTTGTTATCTTCACACAATGTGGGCCGCATTTAATATTCGTTGTCGTTGGTGTGGAGATATTTCTCATGTTAGTGATGCCCATCGGGAGATAGTAGCCCTAGTCCCCAAGGCCCAATGTATCAGGCACCGACATCGTACGGTACCTCATACACTGCGCCTAAGTCCTATGGCTACTCTTCCGCTCCGCATGTGCCGTTTTTGCATTCATCTCCGGCCCAATTTGAGCCGAAGAAAAATGCAAAACATTGCTTGTTTTGTCGGAGCAAGGATCATGCCTTGAAGGATTGTGCTGCATTTCTTCGCCAATTGGACGAGGACGACGAGCCGGATATCCGGATCGTCCCGACTCCTAACTCTGGCAGCACACCTTCTACTTCTGATTACTTCTCTGTGTCACCTTCATGTTTTGAAGGGAACGATGTGGACACAGTTATCAGATGTGTGGTTGATCTAGGCTCTAACATGGCTGAGCCTATCTCCCCTGTGCATAAATCACCGTGTTTGGATTCGATTCTTTGTGAGGAATCGGTGCTTGACATGTATCCAAGCACTATTCCTCCCAATGTTGTGCATACCACTACGCTCGTCGCTGACGACATTTTTGATGATGCCTTGCATGAGGAGGCAAGTGATCTATATATTATACCTATTCCAATGGAGGAGGACAACCTTCTAGGTGAAGAGGATTTCTCCTCAACACCGTTGGAGGATGTCCAAATCTTGGGCAAGGTAATTGTTGATCCTGCCGAACCTTGCAGCATTGTTGACATGCCGACATTATTTTACTTCCCCAACCTACTGGGAGTGAGACCGGGACCGCTCCCCCGATTTCTGCTTATTTATGTCATTCTTCTCATTTATTTCCCAACCCACCTTCTTCTTCTTCTGATCCTATGCAGGTTGAACCTTCACAGGTATTTCGGGAGGACTTGGAGCATTTTGCTCCAACCAATGATGAGAATGTCCTCTTATGTGAGAAGGTTGATCCTTCTTCCATAGGGGAAGCTCATTCATTGTTTTATCCTCCTGCTGCCTCCCTGAAGATGACACCTTGTTAGGCAAGGACATTTATTTTGGTGAAAGTAGTGAGGAGGACGCTTCCTCCGCTTCTTTCTTTCTCTTCCCTCTACCTGTGACGAGCAGGTATTATTATTTAGGTAGAGGAGTAGTGGTTATATCACTGTATCGGTACCCGTTACCGACGCGGATATTAGGACAGTTGTCCGTCCACTTCTCCTTCCATACTCCCATTAGCTAAAACCTTTTACTTTCTAAATAAGTCGTGCTGGGAGGACAAAACCTCAGTAGTTATCTTACTTTTTCTTGTATTTTAATTTATCTCTGTCGAAAATTAGTTAGTTATATGTTATTTTAGTTTGCTTTTGCGGAGCTCACCCCTGCAGGTATTTTCTATTTGTGAAGGCGGTGATCGTGATTCTTCGTATGGCGGCTTTGTCTTAGATCTTCATGCATCTTCTGGTATGCTCAATATCTGAGCATTGGGTAATCTCTTCCCCTAGCTCTATTTTGAATTTCATAGTTATATATTGTGCTGGATTGATTAGTTTAAGTCTGAGGGAGAGTTGTTCATGTACCCACTCACGTGCACTATTGCATAGCATGCTAGAAGCTTCTATCTAGGTTGTATTATTCATTTTCTATGCACACCACAACACCCACTTAAGCGTGTACTTAGTTGTAGGCGCGTATCGAGCATACCTCATTTCCCTTGTGTGTTTGGGAAAATGATTGTGCTGGCTTTTAAATTATGTAGTGGAGTAAAATGTTGACTGTGGTGTTTCTAGTCAAGTACTCACGTAAGTATAGAGATTTGTGTAGATCAGATTTATTTTTATACTATTAGTTTTATACATTTCTATTAGTGTAAATTTTATTTACTCTACTCAAATGGTGAATCTGGTGCGAATCAAAAGGTAGCATAGGGATGTGTGTAAAGTATCATTAGATGTGCATTGCTCGAGCCGGGCGGAAGGATAATCTTTCTCGGTGGCTAAGAACTTGCCCCAAGCGATTCTTTAAGCATAGGCATAGGATAGTTCTGTTGCGCGAGAATGACGTAGGACATCATTTTGGCCCGGTTGAGCCTTTGTGCCATTCCTGATATCTTCCCTCGATAGCCCCGTTGTGCCTACCCCTTCCTCTTGATTCAGCTCCATTTTTATCTCACCAAAGCTTAAAAGCCGATCCTAGTCGCACACCCAAATCTGAGCTTTAGTCTTGTTTTATTTTCATTATTGGGGTGTTGATGTGGTAATTTTTATAGTGAAAATTGTGGGTGTGTTTATTGAAAAATTTGCTGAAAAAGAAAAGAAAGAAAAAGAAAAATGAAAAAGAAAGAAAAAGAATAGCTTGTTATGAAAAAAGTTAAATTGAAAATTTTGTAAGTATTGGTGTTGGGAGTAGGAGGTGCACACACCCATGTTGCAAAAAGTCTAAGTCTGAGGGTGTGGTGCACCTGCTTTAGATGTTGGTGTGTGGGGAGTTATAATAAAGCTCATTTGGGTTTAGGTGTACTCAGCCTTCGTTTTTATCTTTGTTTACCTCACCTTAACCCAAGCCCCGTTTAAAACCTAAAGCCCTACCGACTCACGCTATGAACCAATCTAATGTCGTGGAGAGAATGTGATCGGGCGAGCTTATGGTCTCCGACACCGATGGATTTCGTTGGAGTTCGTCCGGAATTCCAACTTTAGCAATGCTCGTCTCAGCGACTATTTTACTTTCTCTGTATGTGTGACCAGATGATTCACCGTGACTCCTGTTTTTGAGTAGTAGTAATATTTATTTACTCTATTAGAAATCTATAAACTATGTGTATAATTTGAAATCTATAAACTATGTGTATAATTAGAAATCTTCTCTATTATTTTTCTATGCTCGTGAGCATGCGACTTCGCATGGTACTCCATTCTATAATTTTAAGCTAGTCATTCCATTTTTTCTGCAAACAGTTATGTCTGGGGGTGTGATGAGTCCCAGTTATATACCCTTTTTCGGACTCATCTGTGCTTGTTTTCTTACATTTGCACTTCATTTTTAGTTCATTAATGCTTATATTTCACTTTCAATCTTCTCACACGAAGTGCACTTTTTGGCCTATTGTGGTGTGCAATTTTGCGCTTTGTTGTTGGGGGGCAAGCACAATGTGCTCCCCATTCTTTTTATGCTTTTATGATTGTGTTGGAGGTGTGTTCTCAGCATTATGTTTTGTTGTGCAGGTGGGCAGATCGTCCATACTGCCCAGAATTCATCTTGTATGAATCGCACGGTCGTGCGTTTACTTGACGCACGGTCGGCTGCGGTCGTGCGCAATGATCGGTTGGTCAAAATGGTGATCTGCCCCGCTCGTGCGTTTTCATCACGCACGGTTGGCCTCAACCGCGCGCGAACAAAATGCGCGACCTCCTATTGTTTGCCGGATTTCGAGCTTTCTGAATTTGCCCGTGCGTTTTTACGCACGGTCGGCTTCGACCGTGCGTGAGTAAAACGCATGGGCGTGCCTGCTTCTTCTTCCTAGGCTCCTGTGCTTTTAATTTCGCACGGTCCACGCACGGTCGTGCGTTCGACCGTGCGTGACCAAATTTCTGATTGTTTTCTATAAAAGACAGATTTCAACCTAAAAGGGAGACCGTACAGTTCCGCCTTTTTCCGCCGCAAGGGGAGCTCCAGCTCCGTTTTCTTCCACTCTTCCTCCACCTTTTGCCCAAGGCCACCTCACATCATCCAAGCGCTTCAAGGAAAGGATTCTACACTCATCTTCATCGTTAAGCTAGGAGTTCTTCGCATTGGACGTGGCCGGATTGTAGTTTACCGGAGAAGACGGGTCCATTGGGAGGAAGTGACAACCCTCCTCTACCCCGGACGACAGTTGGGACCGAGCTAGGACGCGGATTGACACCCCGACGATTCCGACCGTGAATCTACAGCAAGCCTCCGGATTCGGTTGTATCTCCTGCATTTTTCTCCTCTTGGATTATTGTTGTTAGTGTAATCTTCTTTATTTGATGATGTTTGCACTCTACATTTGATTTCATCTTCATTTCATTGTTATGCAATGTTATTATTCTTGTATGAGTGCTTGAGGTGAGCTCGTGTGGTAATTATGGTGTGAGTGTTTGGGTTTGCTACACTAGCAATTGCTAGGTGTGAGCTTTGTAACGAGGTGCTTGCGACCCTCATTCCGTCGGTGCGACTCACCCCATCCACTTGCCTTCTCGTCCATCCGCCTAGCGAAGCAGTGCATAGCGGTCTGCATAGTTCCCATCCGCCCGGTGAAGCAGCGCATAGCGGCCTGCATAGGAGTAGTTTAATTTCTTTTCTTTTATTTTCCATAAGCCAAATCAACCCTTCCGCAATCCATCCGACCTAAAGGACTTCGATCTCAAGTCCTTCCTCGATAGTTAACTCCACCTTACTGTGTTCCATTGAGATTCGATACTTGGGGATTCACTCCCATATTTTATATTACTTGAACGATCGGTACACTGCCGTTTCGTGCCGCAGTCTTGCTACCGCCTATAGCGGTGCGCTAGATTCGCGCATCACCTACCCTAGTTGGTAATGAATTATAGTGTGTAATGCATGTATGAAATGATAAAGCATGTGAATGTATGTGGCGGGTTGACTGGCCCTGCCGGTGGCACACTCCGGAGGGTTAGGACAATGACTCAAGGATAGCGTCATGGTTGAACGACAGCGTGTGCCTTAGCCGAATTGTTGTTTATTTAGGTGTTAGCCACCTGGAGTTCGATATGAGTTATACCTCGGTTCTTTTGTTTATACCGACAGTTGGGTGAAAAATGAGTACGGGCTCGAACAGACGTGCGTAAGGCCTAGGGATGATTTTGCTTAAATACTGATGCAGGACATGCGTCACACCTGCATGCCACCCTGGAGTCCCAACAGGGGGGCCCACCCGGGAATCCACCCGAGCGGCTTTATCAAGATTGCAACTTAGTTGGTGATGAGAGTCTGCCTCCTTGATAAAGAGTCTTCAGGCAGACTCTCATCACCAACAGAGTTGCAATCCTGATAAAGCCGCTCGGGTGGACTCCCGGGTGGGCCCCCTGGTGGGACCCCGGGGATGCAGGCAAGTGTGACGTCTGTCCTGCATCAAATACCCTAGAAGTGGCAAGGATGGACCATTGCCACCGTTTCTCCACGACAGTGGTGCTTGTGAGACTAGCTACCCCACGAATAAAAGATCTCAGTTGTTAGTTTGCACTCGATTACGATCTGGTGTCGGCGTCTCGACACTTTGTGACGCAGGATGAATCTATAGGCGGCAGATAACCCGTGATCTAACCCTACATGCAATGCAAAGTCCGACAGTGTGAATCCAAATTAGATAATAAGTAATTAAATCTCACACAAATCTTTCGAAGCAAGGCAAAATAATTTATTAAACGAACAAGCTTTGGTTTCCCACCGCGTGGAGGGCCAAAGATAGAACGCACGGCGAATCGGTCCTTCCTGCAGTTAGAGACTTTTCAAGAAGCAAATAACATAATAAACTAAGATCACAAGCAAGCATCAAATAACCATATCATAATAATGTTTTACAACCAAAATCCAATACAAAACACAACATAAAATATTAGGGCCGTTGTAAATAAAGTAAATATGAACGTTGGAAGGCTAAAAGATAGATTCCGGTGGCGGGTGGACCGGATCGGGTAAGGGAAGGCTGGTTGATGATTATGAGGGCTGGATCGGAGAGGGAAGTGGCTGGATCTGGGCTGGCATGCCCAGATCTGGGTGGTTTTGGGGTGGATGGAGGTTAGGGGGTGGTTCCACGGAAGGGGAAGAGGTGGCGGCTGTTGGGAACAGGAAGATGGAGGGTGGCGGCGGCTGAACAGCAGGGAGAGGAGAGGGGTCGGCGGCTGGACAGCAGGCTGGAAGAGGTGGAGGGGTGGCTAGCAGCAAACGAAGGGGGAAAGGGGAAGGGCGGCTGGTAGCGGCAGTGGGTGGAGGAGGGGTGGTTGTCTTGGTGGGGCAGGTGGCTACAGGAAAACAGGGGAGGGGCGCTGTCCTTGTGGTGTCGGCGGCTACAGGAAACATGGAGGGGGCTGGCTGGATTGCTGGAGGGAGGAGAGAGTGGTGCTGCGGTGGCTGGACAGCAGGGAGAGGGGCCGGAAATGGAAGAGGTGTGGGGATACAAGGGCTTACCCGAGGAGTCATCACCACGGGGTTCCACGGAGTCGGCACCGCGGAGATCACCGGAAATGAGGAAGAAACTCTCCAAATTTCAGCAATGAAGATGACGACAGCCCTAAACATCTTATTTATAAGAAATAAAATTAGGGCACCCAGAATCAATGGTTATGATTGGCCGTTGATCTCGGGGCCAAAACTACATGAAACAATAACTGAAAAGTACAAAGCTATATATGAAATTGACTCGCAACACGAATCCGGATGCATCCACGAAGTCAGATCGTCGATCCGGGCACGCCATATATGGTAAATCGCCAAATCAGCCCCGAATGGGACCAAAGCTCGTCCTCGCCTCTGCTCCGCATCAATCTCCCCGGCTTGAAAGAATTCATCTCCCGATGAATAGGGGTCAGAATTCTCTCGCCGTATGTCAGGTAAAACTCAAAGAGGCCCGCCCGCCAGGGGTCGTCCAAGTGTCGTCGTTGAAAAGTGGCCTCACCAATCAACTCCTCCGGACTGAAAAGTTTCCATCCCCGATGAGTGGAGACAGACGTACTGAAGTCGAAGTCCGGGGGCGAATCGATCAAGCCCTCCTAGCAGCATCCAGGTGTCGTCGGTGAAGGGTTGCCCGCGCCAACAAACCAGTTATCGGCACACAAGACCGTCTGTAGAGGGGGCGGGCTCATTTGTAATGATCTCAGTGATAAGCTCATCTCTCAACACACTAGTAGAAGGATCTGGTGGGATCTGAGGTGCCAATGGTGGAGCCGTTGGGGACAGGGTCCCGGGTAAGTGGGGGTCAGGGATGGGCTGAGCATGGGGCAACGAATGTGGTGGCAAGGGCTCGGGGGTAGATGATGAGTACTTTTTGTACTCGTCCTTTAATATAATTTTAATAATTTTTTAATATGAATTTGTATAAATAGCATGAATTATCCTATTAAATTCATTTCTTTTTATTTCTATAAACTAACTTAAGATTATTCTGTGTTTTTCAGGTTTTCTGGGCGCTTTGAGCAAAAATGTCAAGTACACGCTCAAGGTCACGGGCGTGACCTAGGGCGTGACAGCCCAAGACGTGTTCCAGACCTGCTGCCGCCACCCCGGGCTCATTCCGTGAAGATTCGCCAAGTACACGCCCCCGGTCACGGGCGTGACCAAGGGCGTGACCCAGGTCACGGCCATGACCCGCCTCCAGCATACCAGATCAGCCGCCACGTCATTTAAAATTACACGCCCCCGGTCACGGGCGTGACCGAGGGCGTGACATCCAGACCCGGGCGTGACTCATCCCGCGCCACTTCCCGCCGAAAGCATCCCTCCAGACGCCATTTTGAAGATTACACGCCCTAGGTCACGGGTGTGACCTAGGGCGTGACGCGCACGTAACGCTCGCATTGAAGCCAGAAGGCGCCCTCTCCGCACCAGCATCGATCACGCCCCTTACACGCCCTTGGTCACGGGCGTGACCAAGGGCGTGTAACCTCAAATTTCAGCCTATTTAAAGTCAGCTCCTCTACAACTCAAGGGGACGAATTTTTAGGAGTTAGATTCTTCATTTCTTGTATTATTTTCATGTTTTTAGTATTTCTTGTAGTTCTTTTTCTTCTTGCAAATTGTATTTTCAATTAAATAGTTTGTAGCTTTCAATTCATTAGTTTGTAATTCTCTTTTGCAATCAATAAAATAGTTCTTCTTATTCTCTTCTTCTTTCATAATGCACTCTTTTAGTTCTATTAATTCTTTAATCTCAATGAGTAGCTAAATTTCTATTAGTACTCGATCAAGATGATCCAAGGAATGATATTCGCAATGAATTAATTAGATTTTCTTCTTCTCTTATTTGAAATACTTAAGATTTATCCTTAATTTTATTGAAGTAAGATTATATTTTCGATATATAATTCACATTCATATTTTCGTAATTTAGTAGTCGAGGGACTATTGTGCAAGACCAATGCTCTGGATGCTGAATGAAGGAAGCATGGTTATGTGCACATAAATCAAAATGGATTCTTGAGTCTGCCCTCTCTGATGTCTTTGGTTTTGATTTGAGGGCATGATTCCGCAGCAAACGTGACGGTATAGGGGGCCACTATTTCAGTGGTAATCTGTGAGCAGCCACTTTGTGCATCTATTGTCAAAGGTTCAGTCTTTCTCCTCTGAGAGAAGCCACTTTGGGCATAGGGCCAAAGGTTAGGTCTGTTTCCAATCTTCCCCCGCCCATACCCCCAATGATTGGGGACTATATGGGTTCTGTTGTTGTTGTTGTAGTAGTCGAGGGACTCATAATTCGAATTGATCACTTAAGGATAAAGAGAGTTGATTGCAACCCTTGAGAAAGGATGACATAAATCTCCCGGATCGGAGTCAAATCCAACAGAGGGGTTCACCACGTTAAAGCGAGTTTTAGGGGTTTCAATTATAGAACGAAAGTTCGGTTGATCAACCTAAACTCAGTTGAACGTGTCCTCGAGAGAGGTGCGTTTAGAATTCGGGAACCTCCATGGTCGAAGTAAATTTCTTAAGAGAATTAGAGTTCTTATTTCTTCTTTTATTATTCCGCGGTGATTTGAAGATCGAGTGCTAGTATTTTAACTCATCGTTTAGTCATTATTTTAATTTCCCCTTTGCAAAACCAATCCAAGTTTGAATTGATAAAATAATAGAGATTTTCCGAAGTAAGAATATTCAACTACCCCGAGTCTAATACGACCTTGGTTTTATAAATCTTTACTACTTTCGATACGGTATACTTGTCGTTATCGTTTGCAGATATAGTTTTGCGCATCAGTAGACTGAGTGGTGGGTGGTAAAAATGACGGTAAATGCTCAGGAGGGCAGCCAAAGTGTGGGCCCGAATACTCGTGAGGTGCAAAAGATGGCGTCAAGTTCTCGACATTGAACATAGTATGGGTACCCATGCTCGTGGGGATGTCCAGCTCATAAGCATTTGTCCCGATACGTCTCAGGACTAAGTAGGAACTCATTCGCCGAACGCTCACATTTTTAGCAAGCCTCGCACGGAGCCTCACAACGCAGATTCTCACCATCACCTGCTCGCCTTCATGAAGTACCTGCACTTGCCAATGAACATCCGCATGTGACTTACAATATTTATTATCATTATGGATTCTTCGTCGGACCGACGCATGCCACATATGCAAACGACAGACAAACAACTCAACAGACACATGCAAATGATGAAGAAACGACTCAACAGACTCATGCACATTATGCAAATAAAACATGATAGTCACTACATGCTTTCTAAGGGAAACTCTAATAATGACCTGAAAATATATCAAAGGAGGTGGCCTATCAGGAGGCTCTCTCGGGGGAGTGTAGAGAAACTCATCCCGTGGACGACGAGTGTTCAGATGATCTCGTGAGACATCTATACTCGAATACGAGCTCGTAAAGATCCAAGTGTCTCTCAGGGAACGTGACACGTCTGGGGGCTCACCAGGGGGTGTGAAAGAAAAACCATCGCGAAGGAGGCGACCGTTTGAGTGACAATCGAGTACACCGATTAGAAGACGTGGCTCTAGGGTGTGGTGAGTGTCTCCGACAAGAAAGAACTCATCGGGTGGGTCAGCGGGTGGTGTGTCCCAAAACTCATCACGAGTGAGATGTGTCATAAAGTAGGTCCTCAAAATATGAGTAGGCTCTAGTGTGCTCAAGGTAGGCCCTACATACGTCTTACTCCGCTCACGACCCAAGTCACCCAACCTCTGGGGCAAGGCCAGAGATGATAGGGAAAGAGACGTCAATAACTCGAAACTCGTAAACAAGCGCCTCACCTGAATCTCATCGTCACCAGGATGTGGTGGATCATCAGGAGGCTCAACTGGGGGCTCGTCTTGGAACTCGTCACTAAGTTTAAGGTCCTCCAGATGAGTACCAACATAAGGGGTAGTGTCCCCGTGAATGGATGGCATTGCCACTACGAGATCAACACTAGGCTCTGGGCTCTCGGTCGTGATGAGACTCAGAGCAATGACAATGGGAGAGTGACATGGATCTACGCTCAAGAATGGATCTGTTAGTGTGGTGTCAAGACGTGAGTCCAGGGTAGGGGTGTTAATCAACCCATGACATGCCCGAGGTGGTGGTGTGGGTGAGGGGCACGACACTATAGGCTCAAGAGGTCGCTCAGGCTCACTCTCAGTCGGGGTCACGAGAGGCGGGTCAGAAACAAGAGTTAGGTCACTCACTGGGCTAAGCACCTCACTGAGGTGAGACAAATCTGCATCAGGTATCCCTTCTTCCATGTCAGACGGAACGATGATAGGCAGAATGGTGTCCTCGGTGTGGAAGGAGCTCGAACTGCGGGGGTCAAAGTGAAGGTTCAACCGACCAGCTCTTGCGGATCTCAAAAACTGTTCATAACGAAGGGCAAGCTGATGCGTCTGCTCGAGGGACTTCGAGCTATGATAAACCACCTTAGTACGAATGTCTGAGCGAAGGCCAGACCGAAATCTGCAAGAGGTCATAGCTGGGTCCTCTCGGATATCGCTCCTCACAACTAACTCATCAAAGCGATCCATGTACTCAGCGACGGACATGGACCCTTGCTGAAGGGAAAATAATTGGTCGAGCAAGCGAGTCTGATACGACGACAGAAGATACCTCTGACACAATATACGCTTCATGTCCACCCAACTAGTGATGCGATGTAGACGGTCTCGCTCGCGGGTCCTCTCAACGTTATACGAATATGTCATTGCCTGATCTAAAAGTCTAAGTTTCACAAACTTGACGCGACGCTCACCGAATACCTCAAAATGGTCAACATAATACTCCATGTCCACGAGCCAATAACTGAAAGACTCGGGACTCGATGAGCCGTCAAAGGAAGGGGCAGCAGTACGAAACAGACACTCAAGATCTCACTCGGAACAACGATCCTCATAATAATCATCCCTAAGGTAACTGAGTCGTGTCAAAGGATCAACACGATCCGCTCGCGTGTACGGATAAGAACGACGACAATCATCATACTGATCGTCGCTAGCATAGTTGGGTCGTGTCGGTGGGCCAACACGATCTCTGGAAGTGGTGAAATGCGTTCGCGAATAATCATCGTAGTATCATGAGGGTCTCCCTGGAGGTGATCTATGAGGGCGGGTGCAAGTGGACTCGAGACCTCCAAAGTGAGGGGAGAATAATTGTGACACCTAGACATAATGAAAAACCTATAGACTCTACGACTGCGTATCAAAAGAGCGTGTAACCTCCTCTTATACCAATTGACGCAGGACGAATCTATAGGCGGCGGATAAACCGTGACCTAATCCTACATGCAATGCAAAGTCCGACAGTGTGAATCCAAATTAGATAATAAGTAATTAAATCCCACGGAAATCTTTCGAAGCAAGGCAAAATAATTTATTAAGCGAACAAGCTTTGGTTTCCCTCCGCGTGGAGGGCCAAAGATAGAGCACGCGATGAATCGGTCCTTCTTGCAGTTAGAGATTTTTCAAGGAGCAAATAACATAATAAACTAAGATCCCAAGCAAGCATCAAATAACCATACCATAATAATGTTTTAAAACCAAAATTCAATACAAAACACAACACAAAATATTAGGGCTGTTGTAAATAAAGTAAATCTGAACGTTGGAAGGATAAAAGAGGGATTTTGGTGGCGGTGGACCGGATCGGGTAAGGGAAGGCTGGTTGGAGATTAGGAGGGCTGGATCGGAGAGGGAAGTGGCTGGATCTGGGCTGGCATGCCCAGATCTGGGTAGTTTTGAGGTGGATGGGGGTTAGGGGGTGGTTCCACGGAAGGGGAAGGGGTGGCGGCTGTTGGGAACGGGAAGATGGAGGGTGGCGGCGGCTGAACAGCAGGGAGAGGAGAGGGGTCGGTGGCTGGATAGCAGGCTGGAAGAGGTGGAGAGGTGGCTGGCAGCAAACGAAGGGGGAAAGGGGAAGGGCGGCTGGTAGCGGCAGTGGGTGGAGGAGGGGCGCCTGTCTTGGTGGGGCAGGTGGCTACAGGAAAACAGGGGAGGGGCACTGTCCTTGTGGTGTCGGCGGCTACAGGAAACAGGGAGGGGGTTGGTTGGATTGCTGGAGGGAGGAGAGAGTGGTGCTGCGGTGGCTGGACAGCAGAGAGAGGGGCCGGAAATGCAAGAGAAGGTGTAGGGATACAAGGGCTTACCCGAGGAGTCGTCACCACGGGGTTCCACGGAGTCGGCACCGCGGAGGAGATCACCGGAAATGAGGAAGAAGCTCTCCAAATTTCAGCAATGAAGATGACGGCAGCCCTAAACATCTTATTTATAAGAAATAAAACTAGGGCACTCGGAATCAACGGCTATGATTGGTCGTTGGTCTCGGGGCCAAAACTACATGAAATAATAACCGAAAAGTACAAAACTATATATGAAATTGACTCGCAAAACGAATCCGGACGCATCCACAGAGACGGATCGTCGATCCGGGCACGCCATATATGGTAAGTCGCCAAATCAGCCCCGAATGGGACCAAAGCTCGTCCTCGCATCTGCTCCGCAACACTTTGCATGATGATTCTATGTCGGTATAGTATGTATGTGTGAATGTGCATGCTTGGATGTGCTGATGGTGATATCTGTACTTGGATAGTTGATTATGGGTTGTGATACTATTACGAGGATAGATTTGTTTGGCTTTGCATTGGTTCTAATGATATACCATAATTGCGTTTATACTTGATAGTGTAATTTAGATTGTGCAAGATCTCAATCATATAAACTCGTATGCGCGTCTTTTTATGATTGGTTAATTAAATAGACATGTGTTACTTATATTATTTAATACACTACGAGTATGTGTGTTGTGGACACCGCTAGGATAGAAACAATGATGTGGTTACTTATTATTTAATTATACCGCACTCCTTTTATACTATATTACTGCACTTCTTTTAATTATGCAATTCTTCATATTGTTCGTACTGTTTATATATATATATATATACACACACACACACACGAATGACAGGCACGGGGCTCCTCCCCTACGGACAATCGAGACAGTGCAAGGGGTGACCCCAGTTCCCCGTGCGACAGTACCCCGGCCAAGACATTGTCCCAACGCGACGGCACTCCCACCGCTCGCAAACCCCCGAGCGATATTTATAGATTTAGAGGTGGGAGAATGGTAGGAGGGGTTCGACTGGGATGGAATTGTTGGAAAATGGTAAATGAACATACTGGACTACAGGCAAAAGGTAGAAATTCTACCACCGCTAAATCTATAAACCCCCGAATGCACGAAATCCAGTCTGGTTGAAATTATGTTGCTCCCGAGGGTGGGAGAATGCGGGGAGGGGTTCGACTGGGATGTAATTGTTGGAAAATGGTAGATGGACATACTGGACTGCAGGCGAAAGGTAGGAATTCCAGTCTGGTTTTGGTAATCTGCTGCTGTCGTGAGTGGGAGAAAGCTGGGAAGGGTTTGCCTGGGCTGGAAGAGGCGGATTAGAGGCAGGCTGGCAGGTTCAGTAACCCAAAACAGGGGATAGAAGCAGTGAGGATCTGCTTGAAGCAGTTTTATAGGGGAGGGGATGCCTGTGCGGACGGTGGGAGGGGAAGAACTGAGAGTGGGGGTGCGTCTAAAGCAGGAGAAGGGAGGGGAGTTCACTAGGGGCTGGAATGCAGGAGAAACAGTCAATAACTGCCTAGATAGTGGGCAGTTACACCAGTTATGGGTTAATTTCAGTAGGATTAATTGGTAGTTACAAGTAGCGGTAGAGATTTATGGTGGTTTTATGGAGTGGGGACGCACTTATGGTTAGGGGAATGTGGGATAATGGTAGTAACCAAGCTTTCCACGAAATTGGCAAAGTGGTAAGACCGTGAGAGCACAAAATTTCTGTCCAAAATCTACGACATCTGAAAATCAGCCCCTAGAGCGCTATTTATAGATTTAGAGGTCACTATGGACGGTCTAGATCGTCCGGAACTTCAATCCCTAATAATACATGAAATAAAAATACAAAAAAACACAAAAATATATAGAAATGTCTCGTCGTTGCTCTAAACGCGGCAACGGGCTCAGATCGTCCATACAACGATCCTAACTATGCCTCCTGCGTAATCCGTGCGAGTTTGGATAGATGTCGACCCGCTCGCGATCCCTGATCCTCATCACATATACAACTTTTAATTCTTGGGGACAAGCCTCATAAAGCAAAGTACATCGATACATTATTGTTTTTATTTTAAATTTGAATGACGTGGCAATAGCTGTTAAGGGACATATGGGTGTATGTGTGATAACTGTTGTAGTTGTGTGGTCCTTCAAGGAGGACTTATCCTATTCAGTGAATTGTGTGTGCAACCAATACCTGTATTATAACTGCAGCAAAAGTGTAACCATTGAGGAGGACTTATCCTCTATAGGGGCCAGAGAATGAATTATGGAATGTTTTCGTAACTTACCTCTTGCACCTCTCTTTTGTAGTAATCTTCAGTTGAAGACATCTCCCCCTTCCTGTTTACGTTTTGCTTTAGGGAAGATAATTTGCACGCCTTAATCAATTAGCAGTATATCAGAAGTCGGGGCAAGGATCACGATGTGGAGCGAGGCGAGACCAAGTGAGAAAATGGAGTTGGGAGCGATATCAAGATTTAGGGCTCATAACAATGCGATCTTGAAGAGGAATCGAGGGTCAAGAATATGAGCGGGATCTGTGCTTTTGGTGACTCGGAATGGAGGAGTCGCAAGAGGGTGATGGAAATGATCTAGTACTGTAGGTTTTTCAGCTCCTTTTGCACTTGTGGGCTTGAATTGGTGCTTAACTAATCAATTGACTGACTGAACCCGAACTCAATTAACTTACATTGAACTTGGACTAAAACTAAGTAAAAGACCTAAAGAAAGGTTATACAACATAAAATAAATTACACAAGACGGTATGATGTTTCAAATGAATTTGCTTAGTTGCAATAATTTACATTTCAACAGCTACACATACAGATTTGCATGGGGGAGGCAGGAGAAGAGAAGGGGATGGATATCTTACTATATAATAAGGGATGCCACTTTAGTGTATTGGTACATTTAGCCCTAACAAAAATACTCCAACAATAGGTAATAAATTATACCTCTTTAATGTAATGTTGAGATTCACTTTTTGACCTTTATTTTTTATTTTGTTTACATACTTTAAAGAAAGAGGGGTAGAGAAAAAGAAAGAGGAAGAGAGAGTGGGTGGGTGGCAGGCATCACATGCACATGTATGGAAATATAGATAAAACATTAAAACATTAAGTTAAACTACTCAAATAAAATTAAAATAGAAAAATATAAGCAGAAAAAATAAAATATATAAAATAAAATTAAAAATATAAAAGTAGAGAAAATAAAGAAGTAAATATATAAAATTAGAAAAAATATAGTGAAAATATAAAATATAAATATTTTCATGTTGGAGGAAACTGTGCATTGGTTGAAGGTACTCTCGCAAGCAGATAGCGCGCAATGAGAATACTTGCAACAACTGGAGTACTGTGCATTGGTTGAAGGTACTCTCGCAAGCAGATAGTGCCTGTGCATGTGCCTGTGTGTGTGCCTGTGCGTGTGCCTGTGCGTGTGCCTGTGCGTGTGCCTGTGCGTGTGCATGTGCGTGTGCTTGTGCGTGTGCTTGTGCGTGTGCCTGTGCCAGGATATGCCAATGAACAAAATAAGTAGTCTATTGTAAGCCTCAAATATTGAAGAAAAACATATCTCAATAAACAAGAAGCAATACATATTTAATCCTGTCTCTTGGTTCTATTTCCAGTATAATCTCCAAAGGGAGATGCACTAGGCTACACAAGCATCCAATTCTTCTATATCCTATCTACAGCATGTCTTTTAAATGACATTTGTCCCTCCTAACAAATTTATTTGTTTTTTAATCTGCAGAGAATAAAAAATCAGCTCCAAAAATTTTCAGTAAAAGCACAGTTCCTTTTGGGGGGCACAATTGTATTATGAAACATCAATATCTTACACCGATTTCAAGAGTTTACATCACTTCAATTTGGAATGAAATTATTCATGTAAATAAATCACAATTAGAAATCAAAAAAGTCGACTGAAAATATTCAGTAAGAGATAAAATAGCGAATTGAAAAAATGCTTGTGCCGCTGTACATAAATGGTATACGGTAGTTCATAAACAAATATAGATTCTGCAACTTACTTTACCTTTGTGGAACGGAATCCATGGCATAAGATCACAAGATTTTTAGAACCTGTTGAATGCAATACCCCGACAAGTTTCTCCCCATACTTGTTCAGAATTTCAACCCTTTGCTTGGACACTACTGAAAAAAAGAAAAGTGAAAATTATTCTCATTTACTCAGGCAAAGTGACGTGGAGCGGAAGATGAGTTTTGGGCCCGTTCGGGGATGATTGACGACTTACCATATCTAGCGTGCCCGGATCGATGATCCGACTCCGTGGATGTGTCTGGATCCGCGTTCCGATGTTTTTTCATATATAGCTTTATTATTTTCGGACAGAATTTCATGTATTTATAGCCCCGAAACCATTGGCCAATCATAGTCGTTGATCCCGGGTGTCCTAATTTTAGTTTCTTATAAATATGATGTTAGGGCTGCACTTTAGGATTGATTGCTGAAATTTGGAGAGCCTTCTTCCTCATTTCCGGTGATCTCTCCACGGTGCCGACTCCGTTGAACCCCTTGGTGATGACTCCTCGGGTAAGCTCCTTGTATCCTTTTTGTTTTCCCCGCCGGAACTCCCCTCCAGCCCTCTTCCAACAGCCGCCGCCCACCTCCAGCCCTCTGACAATAGCCGCCGCCCACCTCCAGCCCTCTCCCAACAGCCACCGCTCCACCTCCACCTTTCCTGCCGCCTACCAGCAGGCTGCGCCCCTCTGCCCAGCAGCCCACCCCCTCTCTGCTGCGAAGCACCGATACTTCCTTGAGGGTCACGTACCCGTACCAGATACATATCCGATACCGGTACGTACTCGATACCACAGATACACCTATTATTCTAGTCTGTAGATACACTTGGACTTGGTAGATTGTTCTGCATATTGTAATAAGAGTATGTTTTTCTGAAGTAAACAAAAAACTTCTGCGTGTCTTTTAGAAAAGAAAAATTGTGACCCAGAAATACAACTAGCGATGTTTGTTAATTATAGTAACAAAATGTACTTCAGATTTAATTATCTTTTTTCTTTTAAACTATAAAGAATTTGATTTAAATTTATTATTTTGTTTTTTTACTATATATTTAAAGATTAGATGTTTCGAATTGGTATTGTTTCTACTTGTTCAACATGAATTTTTTTATGTTTAATATTTTGCTAACTTGTCTCTAGACGAACCAGAAGTTGAAGATGCGTTAATCTCCAATAATAGGGAAGAAGAGGAAGAAAATGACTGATAAACATCCTGAAATTTGAAATGATTATGAATATTTTTTGTTTGAGAACTTTATATTATATTAACTATGAATTTGTATTTTAATTTGTGATTTATGCAATTATGCTTGATGTTTTATTATTTTGGGTACTTTTAATTGCATTTGTGAGATTTTACATATATATTTATTATATTTAATACAACGTATCCCGCCGCACCCGTATCCTTATTTTTTAAATTTTGTCGTACCGTCGTACCAGATACGTATCGTACCTGGTACTCGTACCCGTATCGGTGTTCCTAAACTCGCCACCCTCCCTTTAGCACGCCCTCCTATCTACAGGACGTCAGTCCCCCAACCCCCCCCGCCCCCCCCCCCCCAAACAGCCCACTTGGTTGTTTACACCATGAACCAGTTCAGATCTAGACATTCCAGCCAGATCCAGCCCCTTCCCCTTCCCCATTTTGCTTCCATCACCCCCATTAAGTGGAACCACTGTTTTAAATGTCGGCCGACATGTCCTGTTTGAACCAAAAACGACTTGCATAATGAAAATATAAAAGTTATAGCATTTTTCATTATGTCGGCCGACATAACCGATTAAATCCGTTATATCGCCCGCCGCCGACATTTAGAAATATCGCCGACATTTCTAAATGTCCCACGATCAGAGATTTCTCTCCGCTTATTCTCCGTCCTCGCCGCTGGAAGGGTTTTTTGCTAAGTTTTTTCTCATTTTATTGATCGCACATTTCCGAGCATATGGATTATACTTAATTTTCACTTGTCTTCTTCCAATGCTATCTTCTTGCATGTTTTATGTATGGAGTATCAGTTGTGTATTTGATTGCTGAAATTTATTCCATCAAGTTTTGTCATTGTCACCAAGTCTGTCACATTTATTCTTAGTATTGTACAGTTAATTTGCATGTTTATATGGAAGTAAGCAAACATTATTTAATGCATGTTGATATCTAAATAGTGTTTGTTGTCATTTCCCTTTCCAACAATGAGGAAGAATGATAAAATAATTTTCAACCTTTAAGTGCTTAAAAATGAAAATAATAAATGGAGATATACATACAATGAAAATAGATACATGGTTAGAAGATAATGGTGATTGAAGATAGATTTGAGTATTTTGGAAATAATACAACTAAGTAGAAAATGTGTTCATTGAGTAGAACAAATTATTGTAGCTTATAGAGCTAAGATAATATGGTATAACTTATAATATAAATATTTTTTAAGAATTCGACATATTAAAATGTCCCCGACATGTCTCCGACATCCGACATCCGACATCTAAAACCCAATCCGACGTGTCTCCGACATCCGACATTTAAAATCTTGCGTGGAACCACCTCCAAGCCTCATTCCCCCATTAGATCTACCCAGATTAGGGCATTTCAGCCCGGATCCAGTCATCCTCTGCCCCGATCCAACCCTCCCACTCCCCAACCGACCTTCTCTTCACCCGATCCCGTCCACCCACCACCGGCACCCCTCTTTTAGCCCTCCAACGTTCAGATCTACTTTATTTACAGCAGCCCTAATATTTGTGTTGTATTTTGTATTGGCTATTAATTGTAAAACATTGTTGGGGTTTCGTTATTATATGCTTGCTTGAGATTAAAATTCATTAAGATATTTGCTCCTTGAAAAACTCTAATTGCAGGAAGGATTGAGTCATCGCGCGCTTGTTTTTGGCCCTCCTTGCGGAGGAAAGCCACGCCTTAGCCTAAAAGAAATTTTATTCTCGTTTATAATTTGATGCAATGTTAATTATGTTATTTATTTGTTTGGAGTTAATCATTAGCGTCTAATTGCAAGTAGTGCATGCATTGAGTCATTAGGAAGTCGGGAGTCAACCCTCACCCACCACTAGTGTGCATTTTAGGAGTCAAAAACTATGGTCGAATGAGGGAGAAACGGCTCCGATAAGATGGAGACGTTCAAAAAAAAATTTGACTGGAGAAAGATGATATCTGGCCCCCGTTATTCAAATTATTGGATCCACCCCTGTTTAAAGATGAAGACTTTTCAGTCAAGGGATTGATTGGGATCATTCCTCGCCTTCGGATCATCGCAAGGGGGCCCACTTTTGTTTACTCGCGCAGGAGAGCTTGATTGGATCAGCGATCCGACTCCGACAACGCGTGCAGGTCCGCATTTACATATTTCTTTCATATATTATAGTGTTATGTTCACGTTTTACTTTGGTAGATCGGGCCCCTTATGTTAACGATTCATCATGACTGTCGATGTAAGGATGTTCTAGTTTCTTTTGTTATAGATAAGCATTGGGGAGCTGCCAGTTGGGGTATTACAGATTTTGGACAGTTTTCTCCAAAACCAGTGATCATCGTGTGTCGACACCGCAACCCTAGGTCACGACTCCTAGGTAACAATCCCACATTTCCTCCACCACCCCACCCCTTCTCGTAACCCCACTGTCATCCTCCCCCCAGCTCACGGAAATGAGTCTCTTACCCCCTTCCTGCACCCCTCCTCCCTTCAGCTCATGGAAATGAGCAGCAAGCCCCCTTCCTGCACCCATCCTCCCTACAACTCACGGAAACGGGCCGCCTGCCCCCCCCCCCCCCCTCCCGCACCTCTCCTCTCTCCAACACAAGCAAACGAACCTCATGCCCCCTTCTCGCACCCCTCCTCCCTCCAGCTCACGGAAACGAGCCGCCTGCCCACAACCCTCTCACACCTCTCCTCCCTCCAGCCCATAGAAACGGGCCTCCAACCACCCATCCCGTACCTCTCCTCCGTTCGCTCACGGAAGCGAGCCGCCTGTCCCTTTCATGTACCTCTCCTCCCTCCCGCTCTTGGAAATGGGCCGCCAGCTCGCTACAACCGCTCCAACCTATTTCTTGTAACAGCCACCCCCTCTTACAACCACCAAATCCCTCAATCCTTCCTTATCAAGCTCCCCCCTCATGCAGAAACCCTCCCTTACAACCATCTGTGACATCAGGCACACCGCTACCATCACCGGATTTACTGCCCGCTGCAGCCCCCAATCTTCATGGTTGTAAGTCTTTCTTAGGGTGGTGTTTGCATTATCTTTACTTCTATATTGTGACATGGATTGGATGTTTAATACTTACAGGATATTTCTCGTCGCATAATTTTGTCTTGAGATTTCATGTGACTTGCGGGGATTTATTTGCTTGCGCGCTCTGGTCTTGGCCATTCAAGCAGAGAAAGCCCAAATTTGTTCGCCTCGAAACTAATTTGCGTCGCCTTAAATTAATTGTTTGTGGATCAAATCTTATATTATCAGTGGTAATCCGAATAAAGTTAATGGTAAAAGTTAATTTGCCTTGAGTGAGATTTGACGAGGTATTTGGATATTCATCGGAATAAAGTTAATGATATTATAATCCTTACATTTGGCAAAAGTTCAGAATAAAATCTTGCACTTGTATTAATACAACAACAACAGAACCCATATAATCCCCAATCATTGGGGATATGGGCGGGGGAAGATTGGAAACAGACCTAACCTTTGGCACTATGCACAAAGTGGCTTCTCTCAGAGGAGAAAGACCTAATCTTTGACAATAATTGCACAAAGTGGTTGCTCACAGAGTACCACTGAAATAGTGGCCCCCTATACCGTCGCGTTTGCTGCGGAATCATGCCCTCAAATCAAAGCCAAAGACATCAGAGAGGGCAGACCCAAGAATCCATTTTGATTTATGTGCACATAACCATGCTTCCTTCATTCAGCATCCAGAGCATTGGTGAAGCACATGTATTAATACAGTATATTAAATGTTGGTATCCTCACGTTTTCCATGTAAAATTATTGCATTCTTGTCATTTAGTTTGTTACTTTGTGCTGCATACTTTGCCCTAGTTGGTTACTTCCTAATAAATTCATCCAAGACCGAAAAACGTTTGCAAGATGAAGAAATTGAAATTTTCGTAGTAGATTTTGTTTTTCCATCAGGTTCAAATCAGAATTAACAAACCCAGGGAAACTGACAGCGCCCATCCGAGTAAATCAGAAAAGGAAATAACAATCAATCAAGGAGAAACGGTGGACAAAAAGCTTCAGTATTGCCCCAAAATTGTCATCAAGTGAAATTCAGGAGTGTGACTGAATTCAACCGAACGGGGGTTTCTTTTTTCAATATCCAAGAACCCTGGCTCCGATGGCATTTTCACTCTGATGGAACCCGTCCGACATTATAATTGAATCCTTCCTTACTTCAAAACACCTAGACTGGAAGAGCGTGAGGTGAGTGGAAAGGAGAATGCCAAGGGAAATACCTAGACTGGAAGAAGACATCTTCAGTGCCAGGCTGCTAGCTTCACGAGATGGCAGACACCGTATAAATCTCGAGCTCTTCTTGGTGGAGACGAACCAATTCCGTGGAACTCCGGCGACAGGTATACCAAGATTCGGGTTCTCCGGACCAGACAACAAGTAAGGATTCCACCCGAGGCAGCCCGGTGCGCAAATCTTACCTTACATTTTTGGAAGATGCTGATTCCACCCTGAGTATAGAGTAAAAATAGAATAGGCACAAGTTTCATGCATAATTTTCAGATTGGACAAATTGGGATTTCAGTCCCTAAACTCTTATGTCTTTGAGAATTCAGCCCTTAATTTTTTTTACTTTAAGAATTCAGTTCCCAAACTTCGTAATATTTAATATTTTGGTCTCTAAACTCATTACACCTAATTTTTTTAAAATGTCCAATCAATTTGTTGAGCAGGCAAATATTTTTTCATAAATGACGTCTTTCTATAATTTATTGGTTTACTCTCTCTATAATGGGCCGGAGAGAGTTCACTTTTCCCAAACCTGCGCAGCTTTTAGAGTTCTTGGTTTACTCTCTCTTTAACCATATCCCAGCAAGTTAAATTTACAAACTTGCACTGCCTTTGGAGTTCTTGGACCTTAAACGGATTTTACACTTCAATGAAAAAACATAGATGTTGCAAAAACATAATAAAACAGAGGAAAGTTCAAAAGCAAACCGCCATATTACAGGTACAAAATATTTGTCCAATAAAGTTCAGAAACATAATAAAACAGAGGAAAGTTCATAATCTTCCATATTGCAGGTACAAAATATCCTATTACAAGAACTACAAAAGCGCGGTTCCGACTTGATTGCTAAGAGGGAGTAGCAGCACAAAAATCGCCACTTTCATTTCCAGGAGTTCAAAAACAAACTCAATCAATCTTTACACTTCAATGCGGCGTCCTATTACACGAAAAATAATAAATGTCACTTAGATAGTTAGATATATGTGCAAAAAATAATTAAAATTTTAATTAAGTCTAAGTGAAATACTTGCAACTTTTTTTCCTGTCCAGTGGTACCACACCTTGAGCACGTAATTGTCTCGTGCTTACGAGTCATTCTTCTTGGATTCTTCTTCTCATTACTTTATATGTTCCCTTTATTTTTCGGTCGACCCGGAGCCCATCTAATAATGGGCGAAAAATCTTGAGTAGTTATTATCTTCGGCCAAAAATTTGGACCATTTGTTGACAAGTTACTATGCTTATAACATTCAATATAAGTTGTTTTTTTTTAATTAGTCAGAAACATAATGTTGTATATCTAAATTTAAATAATGCATGCAACTAATTGCGTGTCTACAAGGAAGCCCACTAACTCTCCATCTTCCGCAAGCGCAATACCATCTATCCAAGTCAACTACAAATTTGTCAGGAAGACGTATGACCTCAAACACTTTGTTGTTACTCCATAATGGCATCCACCCTCCACTTTGTTTTGCCTCCTCTTCAATTTTTTTGGCAATCTTTGGGTTGATATCATCTGTTTGTTTCCCAATTCTCTCTCTACTATTTGTCTATCGACGCATCATATAGACTCGAATATCCTCACACATTGTACTGATGGGTTTATCTTTCATATCCAATATCACACGGTTAAACGCATCCGACATATTATTCACTACGACATCACATCGCGACAAACCAGTAAATGCATGCTTGCACCATAAAGTCTTATCAATAACCATAAGATGATCATCAGCGGCATGTGAAATAGACTTTATTTTATGCATTATTCTAAATCATTCTGATTCATATGTTGCATTAGATGCCCTCCATAACAAATTTTTTAGATTTTTGCTTGGATATTTCTTTCTAAAATTGCTATAGAGATGACGTACACAGAATCGATGATCAACTGATGGCAACAACTCCTTGAAATTTTGAACCAAACCCTATAGAATGACATAAAGTTAGCATAAATATAAAGGTACGTATAATAATAACAAAAATAGCATAATGTTTAACAAACCTTTTGTTGATCTGAGATAAATGTAATACCAATATATTCAATGTCTCTGACTAAATTAGATAGGAACCAAGTCCATGAATCTTTATTTTCTACATCCACCATAGTTTATGCAATAGGTAACATTTGATCATTCGGATCTCTGCCAATTGCGGTTAATAATTGGCCACCAAAAGGGCCCTTTAAGAAACATCCATCCAAACCTACAAATGGTCTACACGATTTGAAGGATTCACGACAACCATTAAAACATATGTATAATATTTAAAATCGAGGTACTATAGGACTTGAGGTAGTGGGGCATTCATAAAAATGTTCGGCGGGCCAAGTAAATTTTAGAAAAATTGTGCTTCCTTCATTCGATCTGAGTAGTTCTGCACAATAATGTTTGAGATTATTATATTGATCGCCAACACTACCTTCAACTAAAGCAAAGGCTTGCATTTTTGCTCTACTTGCTGTCTCTAGAAATGCCGACAACCCATTTCTCCTTAACCTTATCAACAATTTTATTGATTTGAATGTTAGGATTCTCACGAACTTTGGATTCAATTCGTTTGCTCAACCACTTAGCACTCAACAATTTGTTATTAAATTCTCTACAACATGAATGTTTATCTGTAATTGTCCGCACTTCGCAAGTATCTTTATTTCTCATAGGAGTGACAAATACTTCTCAATTACATCTCAGTTTGCACTTAAATCTTACTCTTTTGTTGTCATTTTTCATTATTTTTAACCCCACGTCTGTATGAACTGCATCTTTAATTAGACTAGAAGATTAAACCTAGCTCCCATTTGATTTCCTTCGATCTGGTCCTTCAGTAAGATAAATAAAAGTTGAGTTTTTATTTTTTTCATTGACAATGTGTCTTCACTATCACTGCTAGTTGATCAGAGTGAATCTGACGAATCTTCATCATCAGTATTACCTTTGTTGGGGTTGAAATTTGTATACGTATCAACAACTCTTTCATTAATCTCACCGCCAATGTCATCTAGAATTAGTCTTCACCCTCAAAAGTAATATCCATAACACTATAACTACTTTGAGATTCACCAATATTATCACCAGAAGCTATTTCTTCCATTTTAATCTACATAAATAATTTTCTATATGTTAAATTAGACAGAAAAACATGATTTATATATGTAATATAATAGAAGGCATAATGGAAATAGTAATTTGGAAATCAGGAACTATCTGAACAAGCAACAAATCAATCTGGTTCTAAATGGCATATAAGAACAGAGATTTTATTCTCAAAATTTGGGTTCTAAAATCGATATCAAGCAGAACAAACAGCGTCGGGATTCTAAAATACTAATCACAGAACTGTACAAGAAGAACATGGATTCTACCTGAAAGGATCGAACTATGGAATAACTTTGACACTGGAACTTTGTTGCTTAAACATCGTCGGGAACACCTCGATCATCCCAAGCAGCATCGCGCTTGATGCAAAGGAGAAGAAAGCTCATGCGCCGGGATGCGAAGGAGAAGAATGCTTAATCGTGGGATGCGAAGGAGAAGATTGCTTAGACGCGGGGAAGGAGAGAAAGGTCGGATGCGAAGGAGAAGAAACCAACCTAACCCTAAGTTCAGGAGCGGGAAAAAACCCTAAGGCGGGCCAGGGTTGGATATGATAATAAATTAAAGAAAGAATAATATATAAAAAGCAGTGCAGGTTTGGGAACCGTGAACTCTCTCCAACCCATTACAAAGAGAGTAAACCAATAAATTAAAGAAAGATGTCATTTATAAAAAAGGACATATTTAAAAAGGTGGGTGTAATGAATTTAGGGACCAAAATATTAAATGTTATAAAGTTTGAGGACTGAATTCTTAAAGTAAAAAAGATTAGGGACTAAATTCTTAAATGCATGAGTGTTTAGGGACTAAAATCCTAATTTTGCCTTTTTCAGATTAAATGATTAAAGGAGAGGTTTATTTTAGGGTGGTGTTATATATAGATCATTTTTAATTATATACAAATTTTTACTATATAAAAATTAGTGTTAATAGCAACGTTTTGAAAATCGGACCGGGCCCGCCGGTTCAACCGGTTGAACTGTGAACCGGATAAAGAGCAAGTCCGGTCCAACATCAAGAACCGCCTCCGCTAAGAACTATTGGACATGTGTGTCACATCCCTTTGTTTGAGAATAACAAACCCCAAATTGTATTTGATCTTGCTTGTTGTGTGTTTATAGTGTGCAGAAACTATAGGTGCAATACTCCACAGGTAGAAAACAGCTGAATTCAAACATCTGAAAGAATACACTACCGTCAGCGTTAGTGATAACGCTCCGCGGTAGATCATTCCGTCTCAGCGGTTTTGTCTCAGCGGTTTAGTTTCGTCTCAGCGGTTCCTTAGCGCTACCGTCAGTGCTAGCGCTACCGTCAGGCGCTAGCTCAAGTTCGTGCACAACGCCACGCCGCCGACAGTTTTTCCAACCGCTCCACACGATCGATACCGCAGGCGCTAGGAGCTACCGCAGGCGCTAGCGAGAAGTTCTATAAATTGGAGTTTTGCTTCTCGTTTTGGCCATCCATCCCAGAGAGATTGCTTGTGCCACAATTCTATTGTTGTTATGCTGCCGAAGATGGATCTCCCACAAAAAGCTTAAGGAGAATTCTGGAGGAGGACTACGTCACGCTACATTCGAAGGATGATCGATTCGACCTCGCTTATACTACAACGATCCTTCATCTCCGACTTCAGAAGATCTCATATATGGAGTTTTATTATTGTTATCTTTATTTTCATTCCATACTTTTTGTAACCGTTTAGAGAATTCGCCTTGTGTTGGCGACTAGGTCTGGGTAGAACTTAGGGAGGAATTCGCCTTGTGTTGGCGACTAGTTCTAGGTGATTAGATCTAGGAGGTGCTCGAGGCCATATCCGGGGAAGGATAGGCTAAAGCCAACCGGTTTGTGGGGATACAAGTCGGTATAGAAAAGGAAAAGATATTTATTTTTGTACGCCTCCGATTTCTAGCGATATTGAAATCAAATTTATGTAAACACTTTTTTATATAAATACAATCATGTCTCTACTTGTGTTTACTTGATTTCTCTCCTTTGGGGTTATCTCTAAAATATTGGTTACTAAGTTTTTAATTCTAATTACTTTATCTAAATTGTTTAGTTCAATCTCTTTCATCATAAAACAATTTAGTACTTATTTCTAAACTTGGTTATTTTGATATTCTCACAAATTAGCTAAATTGTTATTTTGCCATTTCATATTATAAAATAATTTAGTAATTTTCATAACATTATTATAAAGAATTTTTATTCCCTTATTCACCCCCCTCTAAGGGCGCCTATCGATCCAACAAGTGGTATCAGAGCGAGGTTATTCTAAACGGTTTAAAAACCAGGAATAATGGTGTCTCATGATCTCGCCTCTACTAGTGGGGGAAATTTTCTTATAAATGAAAAATCTTTGGCACCACCTTTATTTGAAGGCAAAAATTATAAATGGTGGAAAATATTAATGAAATCTTTTTTTAACTCATATGATATCAAAATTTGGAATACGGCAATTATAAGACCAGCGGATGAATCAAATAAATTGGAATGTCATTTAAATGCGAAGGCTATGAATACGTTATTTTGTGTTTTATCAAAAGACATTTCCAAATTGATTTATTGTTTTACTAATGCTTACAAAGTTTGGAAATTTCTTGATGAAATGTTTGATCTTCCGTGTATAGGTTTGGAGCATGCACAACATTTGGAAAACATTCAAATTGGCACAAGCAATTGAGAAAGAATCTATCAGGATGAAACCATGGAGAGAACATCAAGTGGAAGAGAAGAAGAAATGTTGTCTTTGGAAGAGGAGTGCCAAAAAGATGTTAAAGGAACTTTATGTTCAAATCTTGCCTCTCCCGATAGCAATGTAAGTAAATCAAATTCTTCTATCCTTGTGACTAACTCTATTTCCACATTACATATGCTACGAATTGCTAAACGTAAAATTAAGAAATTGAAAATTACAAATGATAAATTACATTTAGAAAATAAAAGATTAAAAGATAATGTTAATGTAGAATCTAATTATGATGTGCCTTCTCCATCTTGTTCTTTTATTACAATTTCAAAGCCTTGTTTTAATTGCAATCTATTAAAAGAAAAGTTCAAGGATAATGAAAAAGGGCTCTTAGTTTCTAAAAAGCATAGTGAAATTTTGATATTTGAAAATGATGTTTTAACTTGTAAGTTAAGACATTAAAATCTTTTGTTGAAAAAGTTCTAATTTCTAGTAATGACTTTCATCATAAGATTTTGAATAACAAAGATAAAATAACTTACAAAATCATTTCTAAAAAGAATCATTTTCATACATCAACTCAAAAGGAGTTTAGTTTCAAAAAGAATTATGACCCTCACAAAATTCTTAAGAGTCACTATTATAAGTCTCAATATATTTTCAATCATGACTCCTTTTCATGAAAATCAAACTATAAAATATTATCCTTCATATTATAAGAGTATGTCTATAAGAAAGAGTGGAAATGAAAATCATCAAATTAAGAATCAATCATTTAAAATTTATTGTAACTCACTCTTTCAACATTCAACTCTAAAGAAAGACAACCACTCTTATAAACTTTCAAAGAATCCATATAATAAAATTCATTATGATTATCAACATCAATCTATTTTGAAAAATAATTTGAATAAACATAAATCTCAAATGAATTATTTTTCAAACAAATATAATCATATAAAGATGTCACATAATCATAATATGAATTTAAAAGATAAACAACCAAGGTATGAATGGAGACCCTTAAAGAAAAATGACATATCAACTTTAATTGAAAAGGCCCATTTATCCTTGTCTCCTAAAAAAATCATCATGTCATATTTGGGTACCCAAAGGAACCATTACACATGGTCAACTTTGGATACCTAAATCTCTTATCATTTAGTATCTTTCAAATGTATGAAGTAGAAAATATTAAGAAAATGAAATATCATTACTCTACTTCATGATATGCTTATTGTCTCTTTTCTTTTGTTTATTTTTTATTATTTTTTGAACAAACATGCTATTATCACTTTATATTTCATGGGATATGACTTACACATTTTAAGCCTTATACATTTTAAGCCTTATATTTAACAAATTAAATTGAATTAAAATTGAACATTAAGTCATATATTTTTCAAAGTGACCTATCTCTAATCTTCTTAGTTCTTTATCCTTTTAAATCATTTACCCTTAATTGTCTTGAATTATCATGATAAATTGAATATTGAAATTATTATCAAGACTATTGAAATTATTTTAAAGATTGGATTTAAATGGTTTATTAAAGGGCTTAAACTAAAAATTAAAATGCGCATCATTTTTGATTCTTTTATGTTTTTGTTTGCTGCATATGATAGCCCTTATAATGAAGAATATTATCTAGAAAAATTGAAAACATAAATTCATCTAAACGCATGTTTAATCTTTCAAAAATACGAGTTTACGATCATAACTTCAAACAGGCATATCTTTTGATCCGCTCGTCCGATTTTTGCGTTTAATATATTTTCGAAAAGAGCACATAAATCTCCATCCAACGGCGAACTAGGCTTGCCCATTTGAGTTCGTTTGGTGCTGTCAATTTGCCCAATTTCAACTCCATTTTAAAAGCTATCTTAGTTTGCTTGATTTGGAAAATTCTGTGTTTATGGATTTTTCATCACATGCTATCCTTAGTATAATTGTTTCATATATTAATTTAGATATTATGTGTGTGATGTGTGTCACCAATGTTTGCATGTAATTTAGACCTTAGAATCAACTTGTATCATTAAGTTCAAATCAAAAGTTTAATCATTTCATTCTAGGTCTAAAGAAAATTAATTTAAAACCTTCTAATATTACATGCAACATTATCTCCATTAATCCTATGTAATAACATTGCATTCAAACTCATCATCCTAGCATCACTTCTTGGTCTATGCTTATATATTTATGCTAGGTATAATATTTATAATGTAATTCAAATTTCATGATATCTATGTTATTTTGAAATTATAATAGAATATCAAAATTCCAAACAAACACATAGTTTATGGATTAATCATTAGAATATATATGAATTGTGTATCATGAATCATATATTATCATGCAAAAACCAAAGATCAATAAAGTCAATTATTGAGTGCAATTTTATTATAAATTTCAAAACGTTATATTTGTGATCTTTGTCGTTGATATGATTGCATGATCATCATGTTGTAGACTTACAAATTAAACTTGCTCATTCAAAAGAAAATCATCAAATCATAATTGCCATAAGTCTGGAAGGAATAGAATTCACATACATTCTATGCAAAATTCTCTATAATCATAATTCATAATTCATGTTCTATCAAGAAATATCTCAAATCAATGATGTCTATCACCTAGGAATTATGAATCTTATGATAAAAATATGAATTATGTATTTCTTTCCATTATTTGGTGTATTGATATGCTTTGCTATTGATTGCATGTATCTCACATATATGTAGACTCTATAATCAACTTTGTAATAATATGAATAAATCAAACTAAATCATCACTCTATTATAGATCTATAATTTGAAACTCTATTTTAGAATACATGCAATATTGATGTTAATTTTATGATGTGACATTAAACCCAAAACTCATCATACTAGCATTGTCACTTATTGAATATTAGTAATTGAGCTAATTATCTCATATCGTCATCTCATAAAATAAAGAAACTATGCGACTATGTATTGTCCTTCACTTTAAACAAAAACCATAGTTTATAAATCAACCCATAGTTTAAAAGCATAGGTTGTCCAAAGATTATTCACCTATGACTTCATATCTCAGAATAGCGGGGGCGTAGGGTTGTATGCATTAGAGACCTAACCTCTAAGTCATGTCTTGTCCTTAACCGGGGAGGGTTCCAGTGGGGTCTTGCGAGGCACTTGGGGAAAGAGTGCTAGGTTGAGTGTTCTCGAGTGTGTGCACATGGGATTAACACCCCAACCTACGGCATGCGTGCAGCTCCTCATGCCCATCCGTCACTTAGTACGGAGCTAGGGTGTAGACATTTAGTCCGGGTAGTTTTTAATCTTATGACATACTTATATTACTCTCTGCATGAACATTTTATTTACTTATCACTTAAATCATGCATATTTTGGGTTGTTTAATAAAAAAATGTGTCCTCTTGTGTTTGCATAATTTATATTTTTGAGCTTAAATATTTTTGTAAAACACATGTATTTGAAAATGCTAATGTTCTATGCAATTTGAGCAATCAAGACATATCCAAAAATTACAAAATTTCTGCATAAGACTGTTCTTAAGGCTCCTAATAAATATCAAAAATCAGATTTTTAAAATTCTCAAAAAATCGTGTACTATTTCCAGCGCTAGCGCTAGTGTCTGATTTTTCTGTGTTTTAAAATTTCTAAAAATCTATAAAAATATGTTAGTTCATATGTAATACTTATTTGTTGTGTTTCTGACTTTTGTTATTTTTGTTTTATTCATATTATGAAAAAAACAACTACAAAAGTTCAAAATTCAAAAATACAAAAAATATATTTTTGAGATTTTTCTGTTTTATTTATATTATGAAAAACCAACTACAAAACTTCAAAATTCAAAAATACAAAAATATGTTTGTGTTTTTCTTTTTTTTTTACTTTAAAAAAAAACAAAAAAAAACTATATGATCTTTATTGCTAATATCAAGCATGAATGAATTCTATTATTTAGAATTATTTACAATGTTAAAATTTATTCCTTCAAATTACTATGAACATTGTTTTGTTTATCATGCTTTGATATATCTATTTAAAGTGCATCAATTGTATTGAAAAATATGTGTAGAACCAAGCTTAGCATGCCTCTAAGTATGAGTAAATGTATTATGATTGATAATGATATCTTTCACTCACTTATTTTGGTAATCAACTTGTGTGTTTAAATCTAAAAATGTTTGCTTGTGTATTGAATTTGTACAATGAATTAAAACTTGCATAAGTTTATTACCTACACTACATTTGAATTGCACTTATAAAATTTAGAAAAGTGGTTAAGTTAAAAAAAAATGGGTTTGCAAAACAAGTGTATTCGGAGAATGTTGTCGCACAAATATGAACAAAAAAAACTATATATGTAGACAACTATAACTCCACCAAGCACTACTTGAATCTCCTGATAAGTCTTCATAAGTATTGTGAGGTTGAGCACCTTGGAAAGAATAGTAAAGTGTCTTGTGCAACCCTTGATTAATACACCACTTTTTATAAAAATAGTGTGCATTAAAGTGTGTGAAAGTAATATACTTGTGTTTTATTGTGCACTTTACTCTACATATGTCTTGTATTTTGTGATTTAAATCAATTGTTAACATTGCTCAAAATACACTTATGCGCACATCATTATCTTTCATAACACTTTTCTCACGAGTATTGGATTCTAATGCTTTATCTATACTACTCTTTATATAAGAAATGCGCTAGATAACCTAGCATGATCTCTACAATGTTTTGGTATCTCTTGAACTTAAAATTAAGTAACATTGTAGTATAATCTCTCTTTGATATATTCATTACATGCTTGGTATCTTTATGAAAGACTTTGAGATTTCAAAAAGGTTAAAACATCTTTCAATTTTGAACTAAAACTCATATTTTTACTTATGCTTTTCATGCTTACAAAAAGATGTTTCTTGTAATCTTCCGCTTTCTTACAACTCTTATTTTTTTATTTGAAATCTCTTATATATACTATGCTTAAAATCTTTATCATTATCTATATTACAAAAGCTCAATCATATTTTATCATTTATAAGAAATGCTCCTAACTACCCTCACCCTACCTTCTTTTGATAATACCAAAAAGGGGAGATTGATTGAATATATAGGAGAAATATATAAGATTAAGGGGAGAATAATTCATGTAATCTATCATTTAGGGGGAGTAAAACATAAATTGCATTTATGTAGGGGGAGCATTAAGATAGGGGGAGTATGCACATTTCTCATGCTTATAGTAACATTATTTATCATGCTTATCATATACTATAAACACTAATGTTGATTTCTTGCTAAGAGGATTTGTTATTATCAAAAGGGGGAGATTGTTGGACATGTGTGTCACATCCCTTTGTTTGAGAATAACAAACCCCAAATTATATTTGATCTTGCTTGTCGTGTGTTTATAGTGTGTAGGAACTATAAGTGCAATACTCCACAGGTAGAAAGCAGCTGAATTTAAACATTTGGAAGAATACACTACCGCCGCCGTTAGTGAAAACGCTCCGCGGTAGATGGTTTCGTCTCAGCGGTTTCGTCTCAGCGATTTAGTTTCGTCTCAGCGATTCCTTAGCGCTACCGCCAGGCGCTAGCTCAAGTTCGTGCACAACGCCACGCCGCCGATGGTTTTCGCAACCACTCCACACGATCGATACCGCAGGCGCTAGGAGCTATCGCAGGCGCTAGCGAGAAGTTCTATAAATTGGAGCTTTGCTTCTCATTTTGGTCATCCATCCCAGAGAGATTGCTTGTGCCACAATTCTATTGTTGTTATGCTGCCGAAGATGGATCTCCCACAAAAAGCTTAAGGAGAATTCTGGAGGAGGACTACGTCACGCTACATCCGAAGGACGATCGATTCGACCTCGCTCATACTACAACGATCCTTCATCTCCGACTTTAGAAGATCTCATATATGGAGTTTTATTATTATTATCTTTATTTTCATTCCATACTTTTTGTAACCGTTTAGAGAATTCGCATTGTGTTGGCGACTAGGTCTGGGTAGGACTTAGGGAGGAATTCGCCTTGTGTTGGCGACTAGTTTTAGGTGATTAGATCTAGGGGGTGCTCGAGGCCATATCCGGGGAAGGATTGACTAGAGCGGCTTGAGGCCTTATCCGGGGAAGGATATGCTAAAACTAACCGGTTTGTGGGGATACAAGTCGGTATAGAAAATGAAAAGATATTTACTTTTGTACGCCTCCGATTTCTAGCGATATTGAAATCAAATTTATGTAAACACATTTTTTTATATAAATACAATCATGTCTCTACTTGTGTTTACTTGATTTCTCTCCTTTGAGATTATCTCTAAAATATTGGTTACTAAGTTTTCAATTCTAATTATTTTATCTAAATTGTTTAGTTCAATCTCTTTAATCATAAAATAATTTAGTACTTGTTTCTAAACTTGGTTATTTTGATATTCTCAAAAATTAGCTAAATTGTTATTTTGCCTTTTCATATTATAAAACAATTTAGTAATTTTCATAACATTATTATAAAGAATTTTTATTCCCTTATTCACCCCCCTCTAAGGGCGCCTATCGATCCAACAAGAACTGGATTTGAACCAGATGAAACCGGGTTAAACTGGCAACCCGCAGAGCCCATGAAGGTTTTGAAAAATCGGGCAGGCCTTAATTAAGGAAAAATTGAGGTTGTTGGGGATCAAACTCGAATAGTTTTTAAAGCACGAGAGATAATGATCACTCAGGGAGCTGGTTCTTGTTGTTTAGCTTGAAAGTAATTTATATATACATATATATAGTCTTTAAATAAATATTTAAATTATAAGCATATCTTGCTATATATAACTATTCGATTATTTAAAAATCATTTTCTTCAATAAAATGCTTATATTTATGTTATTCCTATATAAAAATTTTAAGAAAATATCTAATATTTTTTAAAAATTATCTATAAAAATTATTGTAACAAACATGATATGTAGTATATATCAAATTTATTTGTATGTATATTATAATTATATTATTTAGTTGAATTTAAGCTCAAATTGATATTTAAATAATATGCAATATGTTATGAACTTATGACTCATGATATGTAATATGTTATTATCTGACATCACGGTTCAACCCCGGTCTGACCGGTCGGACCGATCGGACCTTGAACCTTTGATCCTACCAGTTCGTTCTTAGGTCCGGTTCCTAAAACCTTGGTTAATAGAGTTTTGTTATACATAAATATAATAGTTATATACAAATTAGTTCAAAATAAAAAAACAATTTTTTTCAACTAAATATCATATAGTGGATTAAAATAGTAGGTAAACATTACAAAAAATATAAAATTCAAGACATGTAGTTGTCTTGAACCCCAAAAAATTTGTTTTGCCACATTGTCTAATCATCCCTTCAATATTCCCCAAGAGAATATCATCTATACTACATTAAAAGGGAAAACACTCATTGGTTAAACATTCACTTTTCGATTTTACCCCTCTTTAATAAAGAAAATCAAGTTTTTAGAATTTATGTGTTTTTTCATTTGTTTTAAAAATGTGCTCACATATAAACAAAGTCATTTACGTACAATAGAAAATGTGTTCACCCCGCCGCTCGCAAATCCTTGTGCACACCGCAAAAATGAGTGACGAGCGGAGTACATCACACATGGATTTGCAAGCGGCGGGAGCACCGTCACGACGGGACAATGTCGTAGTCAGGATAATGTCGTGCGGGGCACGGGAGCCCCCCGTGCACTATTGCAGTTGATGTACTGCCACGGTTGGCCGTAGGGGCAGAGCCATGCCTGCCACTCGTGTAATCAAATGAGAAAAATTAGATACATACAATTATACCAAATATGAAGTAATAAAAATTATTTTGTTAACGTTTTGAGTTAAAAGACATTCACATTTACTATCTCATTCACTTGTTGTGCATTTCTATATTTGGACTAAATATCATATTAGTGGAACAAAATAGTACGTAAACATTACAAAAAATATAAAAGTCAAGACATATAGTTCTTGAACCAAAAAATTTGTTGGGCCACATATTGGGTAATCATCCCTTCAATATTCGCCAAGAGAAGATCCTATAATCAAAAGAGAAAATTTGATACATAAAATTATACCAAGTATGGAGTAATAAAAATTATTTTGCTAACCTTTTGAGTTAGATATTTACTATCTCACTTAGTGTGTGCATTTTTTGATTTGAAGTTGGTAATTGTGATTTGTATATATCCTCTCATTTGCTTGCTATTGGATCATGGTTTTGTCTCCAATAGGAGACAATATGTGGTAGAGGACATCCTTCTTGCATCACCAACTATATGAAATGATTTCCATCTATATAACTCATTGCAACAACCCCTTATGAAGCTGGCGGTGGGTATTCATCAGAAGAAGTGCGAGACTCTGGAATTTTGAACCAATTAACAATAAGTTGAACCTTATATTGAACACCACCCATGTTTTAGCATTCAATAATTTTTGTCATTTACCAAAAAATTGATCACACTCGTTACGTTTTATAAATAACTTTCTACAATCTGCCAATATATTTCTATGAATATGAATTTGACATAACAGATTTTGGAATAAGGAAAAATGACAATGATAACATTCATTAAAGCCAACTCTCTGTATGTTACTAAAACAAGTGATAACGAACATGAATTCAGAATATATTTAAAGCATTCAAGAGCCCAATAGTAGCTATGTTCTGTCTCATCTGGCATAAACATAAACGCTCCATAAAATGACTGATTTGTTGAAGTAACCACCACTATATATAATAAAGGCATCTGATGTCAGTTGGTTTTGTAGGTGCAATCCAATTGAAATACAGATAGAAACATTCGACATAACTGAATAGAAAAAGAATGTGAAAAAATATGATTTCTAGTTTTGTACAATTCTCTTTTACTCTGCTTTAGCAAACATACCCAGCTTATGTGACACATTTATAGAGAAATTGAATTGGTGTTCTACCACCCAACTCATTCTTGTGAACCGCTACTCTATGATTGTAAATGATTCTAATTGTTGTTGTATTTTCTGGGTTATTTTTCTTTAAAGAAAAGAGAATTTTGCGGGGTTTAACACCTAACACATACATACTCCAAACAAAATTTTCCTCATTTGTATCCAACCTGTCAGCATATGAATGTGTCTCTAAATGTACAGAACCATGAGTGTGCTTGCCGCACAACACTTCAACCCTCCATTCATCCACACACATTTCCTCCTGACATCTAACTTGAAATGGACACTCACATTTTTTGGAAGTGGTCTTACGTAAGTTCTTACTCACTTGTTTTGGATTCTCACAAATAAATCAGGCTCTATCACAACCCAAAAGTCACATGTGGGCGTGATCTATTCTCAACTTTATCAGAACTTAATATTGTCACAACATAGCTCAGGTTTCAACTAACCTTACGTGCCCAATCAATCAATTCTTCTTTTGATGCAAAAAATGAGTTTGTTTGAAAGAACGACGTCGCATCTACATATTAAAAGATAATAAATACAAAATAACTATCGGGTACACAATCTACATAATGGACATAAAGAAATTTTGTGTATAGTGGACAATACCATATTCCGGAATGGAGGAATGAATCTTCGCGTAGTCCGACTCCATTGCTCCGATTGATAAGGATTTACCCCAATAACACAAGTCATGATTTAGATAAGGTTATGCCCTAAAATCAATAATTTAGGTAGTGTGATGCACAAAATAAATCCATACAAATGACAAAATAAAATTAATTGACTCACCTCATTTGACTCAATATTGCTAGAGCCATAAAAAATGGAAGAGAAATCCACCGATTGAATGGAGATTGGATCATTCAACTTGGCCGATTAGATGAAAATCGGGTTTCCGGATGAGTGATGCTTAGAACTCAACTAAATGGAAGAAAAAAAGTATTCCGATATGATTTAGGGTTTCCACGGGGAGAAATGGAAGAAGGACAAGATTAGAGTTTGAAAAATACCTTGCTTCCATGGCCAAAAGAAAAAAAAAACTTGAAGGAGAGAGGTCACCGACCAAGCCTTCATCGTCGGCCATGGAGAGGGGGGAGGCGACAACGGCTCCGTTTTCCTCCGGTGAGTAGCGAGGGAGGGGAGGCGAGGCTTCACGCGAGAGATATGAGAGGGATTTCAGGTTTCACATGGCAGAGAGGAGGAATGGGGGAAAAGGTAGAATGAAATGAAAATAGTTTTTATGGTTTTTAATTATTTGGTTTGTTATAGCCTTTAAAAATGCTTTAAATTTTGTTAAAACAATGCTTTTGAAAACCGGACCGGACCGCCGACCGGACACCCAACCGGTCCGATCCAGGTAAGCAACCCGCTTCATCCGCGGATCGGCTAAGAACCGCAGAATCGAGCGGGGTGACCGCAAACCAGCGAACCGGAGCGAGTTTTGGAAGCCCGCCCCATTCCAATGACAATTTAAAATCAATTTTTTTAATTCTAAAATCTAAATATATGTGGGTGGATTCAAACAGCCGACCTCAGGGATGAGATAGAGATGCCTAACCAACCAGCTAAGAAATCAATTATGATTTGTTGTCAAATATTTTTTACTCATGCAGATTAGCTGTGATGTTTTATGTGTTTTATAAAAAATAATTATATAAATAAATAAAAGTATTTAAATAAATTATATAAATATACGTATAATAAATAAATAAATAATTATCAAATTTAATTTGCTTTTTCTTAAATTAAAAGCTATGAATATAAAACCATAAATATAAAATAAATAAATTAATATATATAAAACAACAGATATAAATTACTATATAAAATACTCATGTATAAAAGTAAAAAACTATAAAAATACGTATACAAGTATATAACTTAATATTCTTATATAGTTATAAATAAATTTTTATATATATTTTATTATTTATTATAATATTACTGTTCAACCCGGTCTGACCGGTCGATCGGACCTTAAACTTTTGGTCTCACCGGTTCGATCAAATACTTACAAATTCTAGTGAAGCAAATATTAATAAAACTACTTTGAGTGATAAAATATCGTGCGCACCAAATTTTTGCCAAATTAATCTCCTTTATTATTCTCTTCCGCTTTCTAAGAGCTCTATTCACAAACCATTATTCACATGCTCTAACCCTTGTTTCTCTTCCAGCCTTTTGCAAGACTCCAGCCGCCCACGATACTCCATCTGCCTTAGCCGCTTGACAGTCTTCTCGCAGCTGCTGCTCCATGTTCAGTCCTTGCTGCCATTCTTTCTGCTCGTCGCCTTTTTAACTTTTTCTTCATTGGCCGCGGTCGAGCGAAGGGGAGGAGCCCAAAAGGTGGGCCGGAGTGGAAGGGAGATGAGGGAAACCCTAGCGTGAGATCGTGATACACTCGGAGTTGATGGTCCGGTGTGTTCTTCAAACCAACCCCGCCGCATCATTTCCTACTTTTGCCCACCAAAAAGCACTTCGTTGGATCTCCGAGTCTTCCTTTATACTGAGATCAATCACTTGTCTGTCTCTCTCTCTCTCACTCTCAAATACTCAGCGCTTGTTGGAGGGATCGGAATTTGGGGAATGCAACTCATGTAAGGCCAGAAATTTAGTGCTTAATCTGAACCCTGAGTTGAACAACCAACATTTTCCGCTTACTTTGCACCCTTTCCTTTGCAATTTCTCCTTTGCGAATTTGCCTAATGAGGGATTCATTTTGACATGTCCCCATGTATTTATAGAAAGAAGTGAAGTTTGTTGTAGAATGATGCTTAGTTCTAAGAATTCAAATCTTAATGCAGCTGAACTCTCTGAAAATCTTCGCGCTAGAGCTCAATAACTTGGTGCATGAATCTAGGCGTGTAAAAAAGGCCTATCGGGCCGAGGCCTCCTGGGCCCGTTTTTTTTTCTGTCGGGCCATGGCCCTTGAAAAATAAAGGGGCCTGTTGAGCCCACAAAATCGGGTCCAAGCAGGTCCCAAATTTCATGGCTAGCTGCCATTTGGCAGCTAACTAGCTGCCAAACATCAGCGATTTGCTTTCGTTTGGCAGCATTAATGTTGGGCGTCATGAATTTGCAACATTAATGCTGATTGCTGGCCAACAAATTCACAATTTATGGTAAAAAATATTATGCGGCAAATATTAACTGCTATTTACAGCGAATAAGAGTTTTCAATTTAAGAAACTCTGAGAAACAACATTAATGTTAGACAGCAAATTCATGGCAGAAAACATTTTGGCGGGCTTTTATGCGGGCCCAGGCCGGGTACTAGGCCGGGCTCTGGCTATATTTGGGGGCCTGGTGAGCCCCCTTAGGCCTGGCCCGGGCCTAACCAGACCCGGGCCTAATCGGGCTCGGGCCCGGGCAAACCCGGGCCGGGCAAACCCGGGCTGGGAAAACCCGGGCCGGGCAACCAAGCCCGGGCCAAATTTGCATCCTGATGAATCTAGTGGAAAATCCTTGCATAATTGTGCTATTGAGATAAATCTGCTTCATTATGTTCCATTTGTTGATTGGAAACAAGAACTCGAGATGAGATTTGATTCGTTTATATCACTCTTTGACAATGAATGAGAAGATTTGATTCGTATATAGCACTCTTTGGTACAAGTCTGTGAATAACAATTTTGTCTGTGAATAGTAAATCTGGGACTCTTTAGAGATGTGAATAGTAAAAATGAAATATGATTTGCGAATAACAATATATAATACTTAGAAGTTAGAATTACACAATCTAACAATAAATTACTTAAAATACTGAGATTTATGAGAACCTTTCAATAAATTATTATTTTTAATTACATTATAGTTTTTTAAATTTACGAGTTTAAATAAAATAAAAATGAATAAATTATACTAAAATACAGTAAATTAAAATATAATAACGTAAGAAAAATAGAATAAAAAAGTGAAACCTAAATTTAAATTAAGTATTTGTGTGATTTTTTAATACATATGGTTTGTCATTTATTTTAATAGCACTATTAATTTCAATTGAACTGCAATCTGATATTGGATGAAAAAAATAGAAATTATAAAATGTTGGTGCCAAAAATATCACCAACCTCCACACACTACCACAAACCCTTTGCGAAGCAGAGGAAATAAGGAACCACAAACAACATGCTACTTACCACAGAGAGTCGGGGCGAACAAAAGAGAGTAGAGGGGCCAAAAGAGGAAAAGGATGTCGCGAGCGGCTACACCAAATTTGCCTGCAACGACAAATACCACTTGTTGCGAACAATTTTATTAGATCAATGGGCTATTGCAGAGCTATAAAACCGAAGACACGAGAGAAGTAGGCAGCAAAGGGCGACCGAGAACTTATAACTGCACCTACTACAAGGGTGGTTCTGGCCAAAGTTCTGTGTCCCAATTGGACACACTAACCCTATATTTATATTGATAGAGGGCCACCCGAATGCGTAGGTGCATTAAATGTTGCAATAAATGCAGGCTGCCCAGGATACAGGACTGTTCGGGCAGGAAAGAGAAAGAGAGAGGGGATGTGTGGTCACAACATGTTGTAACCGCACCAACCAACACGGACAGGAGAGGGGGGAGCGGGGGCAGACACTTTTAGTGTTCGCCCGGACCCCTCGAGGCTTAGACTGCTGTTAAGGACAACCAAGCTGGTCGGCCACTAAGGCTGGAAAAGAGGGCGCGAACACACGACGAGTACCCGCTACTACTATCGAATTGTTGTCGCTACACGGGTAGTGAGCGCACATACTTTTGGAGGTCGATAGCCGACTCTGGATGCTATCACAAGATTATGTGTTAACATAATCTCCGCACATTTTAAGTCAGTGCAGACTTCGAAAATGTACAATGGTAACCACATATACTGCGACCTGATTCCTGCGCTACTGAAAGCTATAAATAACCCGAGGCTGGGCTCAACAAGGTCACTTTTGAACTGATCTTTATTGCCTGCTGCGAATACACTTATGGACAATGGTTGGTCGCAACAAGTCCCTGCTGGAAGCCTTGACCAAGAAGAAGACCACGGTGTTGGAGACTAAGGTGGTAACAACTACTTCTAAAGTGCGGACCCCGCCGACGAAGAAGCAAAGAGTGGGCTGTCTCTCTGCGATGACCGCCATTGTGGTCGTTCCAAGGGCGTCCATAGATCCTAAGGCGAACCTGCTAGCTGCTGGACAACATTAGGCGAGAGTGAGTGCCTCGATGTCCACTTCTGAGCTGGACAAATACTTGGCAAACGATCCTGCACGCGACTTCTCTAAAGATCTGGAGGAGGGGAGCCGCATGCCTGAGAAGGTGTTGGTGATAGTTTATAGGGTAGTAGTCTAATTCACCTAGAGAGGGGGGGGGGGGGGGGGGTGAATAAGTCTCTTTGATTTTCCTTAGTTGTTGCTAGCAGTTGTTGGATATAATTAAAAAGCAAAAGCACAACACAGAAAACACACAACTATCTATAGTGGTTCCCCAAGACAGTGTGTCTATGGGTAGTCCACTTTCCCTCTCCACCTTTCTAACAGTGTGTTAGACAAGGCAAACTCCTCCAAACTCAGCTCCAAGAGCTTACAACACAGATCCCTCAGGATCTCTCAAGTTTGCACCAAACCCTACCTCAGGCTAAACAACCCTACCTCAGGCTCAAACAACCCTACTTCTCAGAGTGCTCCAACTCCTTCAACACAGAGATCCAATGATCTCCTACCCCAGACCCATCAAGAAGCCCTACCTCAGATCTTCCCAAAGATCCTACACTCAAGCTGGAAGTTCAGCTTTACTTCTCAGGCTCAACAGCCCTACAGCCACTCAGGCTCAACAACCTTACTACCCAGGCTTACCAGCCCTACACCTTTGGCAAAATACCCTACAAACTCAGAACACAAGTGTTCTTACAGAGATTATAATTTATGATTACAACAGATGACAGTACAAATGTATCCTTCAACTTTTGTCTTCTGTTGTAGATTCACTACTCGTGCTGACTTGAAGCAGGGCTGAAATGCAATAACTTCAGACCTTGCGCTTATCTTATCTTTCTCTTCAGAAGATGAGGAAAGATCAACTTGCTCTCCTTGTTTGAATCAGGAAGAGCTATCTTCTCTCCTTGTATTTGCTTGCAGGTTCTGGAAGCAGGGAGAGATCACTTCAGGAAGCCGTCAATAGAAAGTAGATATGTTCTCCACTTTTCAGCACACCTTCTATAATGCCCTAACTTGTTCATTTATACTCCATTCCATCTGCAACGGCTCTAAGGAGGCCCCTGACACAGTATGGAGGAGATTAGAAAACTTTATCTTGCTTTACAGCTGCTTACGCCAAAGCAAATCCCGCCAGTGCTTTTATTCAAATATGAATCTGTCTCAGCAGTTGGGCTGAGACAGTCTTCAGTCTCAACGACTTAATCTGTCTTCGTCTCAGTGGATCCGCTGAGACAGATAGTCTTCTTAGTAAATTCTGTCTAAATGCAGCTCAGTTGATGCAGACCCCTTCTCAGCGGCTTCTGGCCTCGTCTCAGCGGTTCAGCTGAGACAATGATGCCTTCACAACGGTTTTGACAGTAAAACTACAGAACTTGTTCCAATGTTTGGAACAACCTAACTCTGCATATACATGATGCAAAATAGGGTTTATCAAATACAATATGTACTTAGCATTGAGTGTGATGCCTCTTCAAATCAATGGAACATTGAGGGCAATATTCTCAACAATCTCCCCCTATTTGAAGAAGACAGAAAATACACCAATGCTAAGATACATAACCACAAAAAGAACTATCATGACAATATATGAAATAACATTCATGATAACATAACAAGTAATTATTAACAAAAAATAAGCATCACAGAAAATATCATAACACATTATAAATAGTGGTCATGACAACATAACAATTTAACAATAACATTGTTCAACACATATAGGCACCACAGAATATGTAAAGCATTAATATTGAACTATATTAAGCTTAACTAATGATGGCCTATTAACACATGATAACATTTCAAACATTCAGAATCAATTTCGTTTATGGCAAAATGTTGATACATTGTTCAGTTTACATTTTGATTTAATGAAAATCTAAATACATAAGTTTAAGTTTTTCTCTTCTTTGCTGAAGTTGACCATTCAGCATCATCAGCAACAACCTCCTTTTCTTCAGCAACATCTTTTATCTCAGCTAACTTCCTCTTGTTTTCTTGCCTCTTGAAGTAAAGATAGGGCTTGGGAATATATCTTGAAGGCATCCTCTTTGGATTGTGCTTCCTTACAAGATTTTCTTTGAAAGCCCTTTCCCTCTTGGAATTCCTTTCCAGATGTCTTATCCATTCTTCAGCAGGGTATATCTTGTCAATGTCTTTGCAGATTTGGCCATGGTTCAGCCAGGCATTTAGAATAATGCTCTTGGAGTCATCACTCCAATACTCATAATCAGGGTCATTGCCCTGCTCTTTTCTTTGCTTAGCCATGAATTCTTCACCTAGCAATACACCTTCTCTTTTCCTCCTTTTTGCAAGCTGAACATTTTGTGATATCTTTGCTTGACCGTCAAAATCAAAATCTTCTTTTCTGAAGTTGTCCAGCAGAGGAAGGTTTAGAGCTATTCTTGTTCCTTGTAGAACTTGGAGAGCTAGCTCAGAGTTGGTTTCAGCATTGTCCATCTCCCCCTTTCTGGCTTCTTCAAGCACTTTAGCTTCTAAGCTTTGGGAGGCAGCAGACACAGATCCTGAGAGGGTTTGGAAGGCATTTTCTAGGTCTGATTTTAGCTCATCCTTCATCTTTTCTGCCTCTCCAATCATTGTAGTTGCAGTGTTCCCTACATAGTCTTCAATGTGATTGGAGGCCTTCTCTATGACTTCATCAGTCTTGCTCACATAGTTTTTGACATATGTCATGTCCTACTCAGATAGCTGCAGATGCTTATCCATTGATCTTAAAATTGTGTTCTGAGATACAACAGATTTTTCAGCTAGGTCAAACCACTTGGTCATCTGCTTATTAAGGAAAGAGATTTCTTCCTTAATTTCTTGGATTTCAGACATGACTTCTTTCTTTACCGACAGGACATAACTATCAATATAATCTTTTATTGAAGTCATATGACCTTCAATAATTGTGCTGATTGAACTTAGGAGCTGTTCATTTGATACTGCTGATGTAGAGGGATGGTCTTCAGGTACCATTTCATGCTCCCCCTCAGCCTGAGCAGGGATATGCCCCCTCAACTGCATCATCATTCTTGGTAGCATCATCTTCTACTGCCACCTTGCTGCCTTTGTCAGCTGAGCCTACTTGCTCCCCCTCATTAGGAGCATCCTTATCTTCCTTATCAGAGAATTTCTTCTACTGCTCCCCCTCAGATGGGGCATTATCATCTTCAATATCATCTCCCCAGTAATCTGTTGGTTCATGAGGGATTAGCTTAAATCTTTTCTCTAGATTTGATATAATTAAATCAATCTTACCCTGTAGGTCAACATCAGTGTCCACTTGTTCATCTTCATGATCTTCTGAAAATGATGGCACATTCTGTACACTTTTATCAACTACATGAAGATTAGGAGCATCACATGGAGGGTGATCTCCTTCATTTCCATCTGATTTTTCTTCAGCAACAACACCATCCTTGTTCTTCTCATGCTCTTTAGCAGAATTATTATCATCATGACTGATGCGCAGATCGAGCACGTTGCTATAGGTGGTAATGAGACTACGACATGAAACGACAGTGTACCGATCGTTCAAGTAATATAAAATGCGGGAGTGAATCCCCAAGTATCGAATCTCAAAGGAACACAGTAAGGTGGAATTATCTATTGAGGAGGGACTTGAGATTGAAGTCCTTTAGGTCAGATGGATTGCGGAAGGGGGTGATTTGGATTATGGAAAATAAAAGAAATACAACCAAACTATTCCTATGCAGGCCTTGAGCGCACTACTTCGCTAGGCGGGATGGAAACTACGTAGACCTTGAACGCACTACTTCGCAAGGGCGGATGGACGAGTAGTCAAACAAAATGGAATGGAGGGTTTGCGGAGTGGAATGGAGTGGGGACTGAATCGGCGCACTTCAAGCACATTCTACACAAATAAGCATTTCACAACTATGAAAATAACAATATAAATCAAAAGTCTAGAATATCATACATCATCAAATAGTAAAAATTACATTCATATGCATCCATACAAGTAGAGAAAAAGGCAAGAGATACGACCGAATCCGGTGGCTTGTTGTAGATTTTCAGTAGGAATCGTCGGTTTGTCAATCCGCGTCCTAGCTCAGTCCCAACTATCGTCCGGGGTAGAGGAGGGTTGTCACTTCCTCCCAATGGACCCGTCTTCTCCGGTAAACTACAATCCGACCACGTCCGATGCGAAGAACTCCTTGCTTGGCGATGAAGATGAGTGTAGAATCCTCTCCTTGAAGTGCTTGGGTGATGCGAGGTGGCTGAGAGGATACTCCGGCTCAAGATTTGAGCCAAGAATGTGTCCGGAGCACCTCCAAATGGTGGGCGGTGATGGAACAGCGGACTGGAACGGAGCTGGAACCCTTAGGCGCAGGAAAGAAGATGGATCGGGCGAACTCTGGATTAGGTCGAGATCTGCAGCTTTTATAGAAAACTGGCCAGAAATTGGTCACACACGGTCGAACGCACGACCGTGCGTGGACCGTGCGATATTAAAAGTACAAGAGCCCAGGAAGAAGAAACAGGCGTGCCCATGCGTTTTACTCACGCACGGTCGAAGTCGACCGTGCATAAAATGCACGGACAAATCCAGATGGCCAAAAACAAGGCTAAACAGGTCGATCGTGCGATTCCTTCACGCACGGGCAATTGCCCATGCGTAGAGATGCACGATCAACGACAGAACATCGTTTTCCACCACAGAAGAGAACGCACGATCACATACGATCGTGCGTCAAGGAAAACACACGACCATGCAATATACGCAGACATGAATTCTGGATAAAAAATGGATGAACCGTCCACCTGCATCAGCCACAACACAGCTGGGAATACCCGTCCAGCTCAAGCATAAACACATAAAAAGAATGGTGAGCACATTGTGCTTGCCCCCAACAACAAAGCACGCAATTGCGCACCACAATGAGCCAAAACATTGCACTAATAGTGAAAGCACGAACGAGTAAAATATAAGCAATTAAGAACTGAAAATGATGTGCAAAAGCAGGAAAACTAGCCCAGATGAGTCCATAAAAGTGTATATAACTGGAACTCATCAATGACCTTCAGTGTCATGGACCTCATGATCATCTCTTACTGGACTGCTGACTAGTCCTTGATTAGCCTCAGCAGGGACATGTTCAACATCATCTGACTCAGAATCAGAGCATATCATTCTGACCTTCTTTAGTCCTTTGGCTAATTTTTTTTCCTTTAGCTCAGAGGGCTGGCTCATTGGTAGCACCCTTGAGAACCTGTCTAAGGTCTTTATATACATCCTTTTCAAGTAATGAAGGTTTGATCCTTTTGACTTATGCAAGTCCTCAAGATAGGTGTTCAGAAGATATAAGGAAAGAATTCTGCCTAGGTTGGGGGCCTTCAGAAATTCTTTGATCCTTTGGAACAGTGCAACAACGCAGGAGGTCTTTTTCTTCAAGACCACTCTTGTCATTAATTCAAACATATACTTAGATATAATATCATGTGAGCCTGGCTTGCACAACACTGCCTTGCCTACTATATCAGATAATAGCTTTCCTTTCTGATTGAAAAACTTCCTCTTCAGTGAGCCAGTTTTGGCATCACTGTACTCACACCATGAGAGGGCCTTTTCCTCATCTTTCTCAGACACTCCATCTTCCTCTTCATGACTGTAAGATGTTAGTTGAAGGGCTTTCTCCATCTTCCTTGTAGATATCTTTATCTTCAAGGTTCCTATCTTGGATTTTAATGAGAAGTGGGAAGATGAGAGCCTTGCATTGTTGAATAATTCCAGAACTTCAGTTCTGAGAATTACAGTTGGCTCTGAGAGAAGATATTCTAAACCTTGATCATTCAGAAGTAGGATCACTTCTTGAATCTCAACTTGGGCATGCTGGAATACATTCCTTATGATTTCATATCCTTCCTGGAGATCCTTTGCCATTTTGTCGCCATTTCTTTAGAAGGACAAGTCACTGAGATGGGAGGGAAGATGGTTTGCCTCGCCGGCTAGGGTGAAAAGGTTTGTAATTTATTTAATCAACATTGCTCTATTTATATAGACTTAGTTTAGGTTTAGGTTTGCCCTAATGATAGATGTTGATTTAACTTATCAGTTTAATTGATTTTATATTACTGAAATGTCAATTAAGGTAAAATTTAATTGAACCAGACCATCTCAGCAGAACCGCTGAGACAGAGTGACAACCCGCTGGGACAAGGTATTGTCAATAGCTGAGACAGTTTTAGCCATCTCAGCGGATCAACTGAGACTTTCTCAGCTGTTTTAACTGACCTCACTGCCTATCAGTGAACCATATAAATAGGATTATTTCTAGTCCTAATCATGCTACTAAGTATTTTAGATAGCAATCTATCCTAGCAGAGCTTGTGGTACATGTTTACATGTTTTAGCAAAGCTAAGGAATTAAGTAATAGGCATGATAGATAACATGAAAAGATGAAATCTATTCTAGATTCAACATACCGAGATCAATTTTAAAAGCATTAAATTTAGCCTCATTCAATAGCTTTGTAAAAATATCAGCTACTTGATTGTCAGTGGGGACAAATTCAAGGCAGATATCATTACTTTCTACATGCTCTTTAATAAAATGATACCTTATCTCTATATGCTTAGTCTTGCTATGTGAGACAAGATTCATAGCAATAGAGATAACACTAGATGAGTCACAATACAATGGAGAATGACTTACCTTGAGGTTGTAATCTTCTAGCTGGTGTTATTTCCATAATAGCTATGCACAACAGCTCCCTGCATCCATATATTCAGACTTAGCAGTGGATATAGCCACACTGGTCTGCTTCTTGCTGCTCCATGAGATCAGTCTCCTTCCTAGGAATTGACAATTTCCACTTGTGCTTTTCCTATCTTCTTTCCATCCTGCAAAATCTGCATCTGAAAAGCCAGTCAGTTCAAAATCATTATGTAAGACCCCCAGTGTTCAGGTGCAAAGAATTCGCGGTGTGCTAAGCTAAGGAGCTAGCGCCGGCGATAGCTCTTATCATCGAATTGGTAGCGTATCGACAAAGGGACTTGTGCATATCATCGAAAACATTAAGACGAAACGTCGATTGCTAGCGCCAGCAGTAGCGATAGCGCCGATGGTAGCTGTTACGACAAAATTATGTTTCGGCGAATGTTTCCGACAAATCGTGTTGAGCACAAGTGAATTCGTCGATGAATGATAGCGCAGGCGGTAGTGCTAGCGCCAACACTAATGGTTTCGACGAATTCCTTAAGTGTCAATGGATAAGTTCGGCCGTACCGCCTCTAGGATAGCGCCGGGCACTAGGGCTAGCGCCAGCGGTAGCGTTCTTCTATATATAGCCCTCAGATTCGTGGATTTCCTTAGTTTTCTCTCTGAACCTATCTCCTAAGGCAAAGGCAGTATAACATGAAGAGAAGGGAAATCCGTTTGACTAGGCAAGTTCGAGGAAGAAGAACTCTTGCGTGTTTGTGTTATCTTCGAGTCCGTGTAAAGGAATCCTGGTCTGATGGCACCGAAACGAGCATCAAGGGTAACGATTCTCCTCGTTAATCTTTGGACACGCTAGTCCTTTGATTCACATAGTAGCAGAAAGATTTCCACTAATTAGTGTATAGGTTTTTCCGACGGGTCGATATGGATTATCCCCATAGAAAATTGCATATAGAGTCTGGATCATTGTACAGACATATGCATACTGTGTGAAGCCCATCTGGACAGGTTGGTCTGGATTGGTGATGTTGATATTGCTATCTGGAGAAGACTCTGAGTATGTATGCTTGTTTTTGGGTTCTGGGTGCTGTGACATGCTGCAGGGAGTCCTGGAGGTGACCTTCAGGAAATACCCAAAAGAGATGACATAATAGCATTCTGTGAGATAGTGCTAGTGCAAGCACCGACGCTAACGCTAGTGATATCAGATATCAAGTGGTGTGTTTGGAAATAGCCCCTGAGGCTATTCTGATGACCCTGTGTGGTTGTATAGTTAGCGGGCATAAGGGGAAGTTGCACCCGTGTTGAGTAGTTAACTTGCTCGGCAATATGAGCACGAGTACAAAGCTGAACCAAACCCATCCCTTATCCAGTCAGTGATAAGGTCGCCGCTCCGTTTCATTGAGGGAATGTTGGGAAAGGAACCGTAAGGTCGGGGACCATGACGGTAAACGCTCATAATTGATTCGTGATGTAACTCAGGGAGTACATCGGAAATGTGCCTTGAGAGCATGATACGTGTGGCCCAGAGTCGACGTATGTGGTGAATGTTTCTATGCGGTGCTTAGACGCACCTGTGAAATATCTGCTGCTATTGCTTGTTTGCAGTGAAGGAGTACTGCAGCCCCGGGCATGGGGTGGGGTCGTTATAATCTTGGTCAGCTAAAGCTGACTGGTTTCTTGTTTTCCTACTCCTTGGTGGATTGTGCTTTACAGGTCCTGGCGAGACGAGCGGGAAATTTTGGGTTGGAACCCCAGCTGCTGCGCTTTGCTGGACCTCGAAGGCCAAAGTGTTTTGAGTGGTTTTCTTTCATGTATTGTCAGCCAGCGTGCCGATGTTTGGAAATTATGTAATAAGAGAATCACATTTGATGTATGGCCTTAGTGCCAAACTCATATATATATATATATATATATATCAGTCGTTCCTCTCTTGTATTGTGGACATGTATATTCTGGTTCAAGAGATAATTAATTCATGCTTCCGTTATCGTGCAATCTCTGAGATGTTTTTGGTTGGTTAACTGAAAACGTAACCCTCTTGCTTGTTCACCTTATATGACGTGGGGTCCCGGCCGGACCTACTGTTATATACTGTGTAACGGGGTGGGGTGTTACAATTTGGTATCAGCTACGAGTCTCGTTACCTTTCCGTGCGAATTTGTGGTCGAATTACTTTAAGGGGTGGTGAGCACGTGTGTGCGTCGTCGTTTAACTCATTTAAATAACCTTAATGTCCACTTAGTAATGCATTATATATATGTTTTAGCATGGTTGTGGAACCTGTGCGTTCCTTGTTTGCTATTTTGTTGCGCTAATAGTCACTAAATTGTGTCCGACATGATTTTAGGTGATTAGAAATGGTGCGGGGCAGTCCCAAACCCGACACATTGTTGAGAGTAGTGCATCTGCTGAGATGCATACACCTCCTCCTTCTGCGGAAACGATAAGGATGGTTGCTGAAGTGGTGTTTGCCATGATCAACCCCTAACCAGGAAGGCCTGTGCAGCCTCCTACCCTTGGGGTGGCCCCGGTGCCGGGTGCTGCAGTTGAGCCTGTTGTGGAGAGTAATGTGTCCGCCCAAGTACATACAACCCCTCCTTCTGCTGAGACAATTCGAGTGGTTACAGAGGCGATTATTGCAGCACTACATGCTTAACCAGGAATACCTCCACAGAACCAGTGTTTACACCTGAAATAGGGAGAGCACATTGTAGATGAATACTTGAATGCGTTCTTCCGTCTGGGCTATTATGCGAGGTCTATATGGGAAGATGAGGAGACCAAGGTCAACAAGTTCTACAACGGTCTGCAAGCTGACTTATGACTAGCACTTGCGGGCCCAATGTTACTTGGCTTATACGACTTAGTGAACGTGACTAGGTCTCTGGAAGGGAAAATGAAGCGTCTGCAGCGCGAGACAAGTCTTATTGTAAAGACGTCTCGATTCAGAAAGAAATCTAAGTTCTCGGAACATGCTTCCTCTTTTGCTTCAGGAGCAACTACTGGACGAGGTCCAGCCAAATGTTATAATTGTGGCAAAGTGGGCCACTTTGCTCGGGAATGTCGCAGCGGCACAAAGTCAACTGCAACTTATGCGATGGAGAAAGAGAAGGCTTTGAAGTTGTCTGCATCCCACGACACTCCAGCTCAACCGCGAGCATATAATCTTGGCCAGTAAGAGGTCAGTAGGCAAAGACATGTCGCTGCAGGTATGGATGATCATGTCTTCTTTTGAATTGTGTCCCTTGTGTGTATAGCGTTTACATCATGGTCGTCATACATCTTGTATTTATGTGAGTATAGACTTTTTTACACAGTTAATCTATCCGATGGAAGCTCTTTTGATACGGGAGCATCATGCTTCTTATTGTCTAAGGATTTTAGGGTGTGAATCTAAGTGTTATCTAACGATATAAATTGATTATAATCTTTGGCATGGGCTGGCTATCGGAGCAGCAGACATGCATTGATTGTGCTTCGAAGGAGGTCACGCTAGGGCAGAATACTGAATGTGCGACTATTTTGCTGGTATACAAGATGCTGATATCTGCTATCCAAGTAGTCAAGGCAGTTCGAAAGGGCACGGACTTGTGCTTCATGCTAGTAGGAGCTGCAAAGCCTCAACCCAGTTTGAGTGCCATTCTTGTCTTATCGGAGTATTCAGATGTGTTTCCCAAAAGATCTTCCTGGGGCTCCACCTCAGCGAGAGATTGAATTCGCTATTGAGCTGTTGTCAGGTGCCAAACCTGTGGCACGCTCACCATACCAAATTGCGTCAAAAGAGATGGTGGAGTTGAAAGTTCAGTTGCAGGAGTTTCTGGAGCAAGGCTATATACGTCCAAGCTTATCCCCTTGGAGTGCACCAATCCTCTTTGTGAAGAAGAAGGCCAGAAGCTTTTGTCTGTGCATAGACTACCGCGAATTGAACAAGCTGACAGAAAAGAATAAGTATCCGATTCCGCGAATCGATGACTTGTTCGATCAGCTGGTTGGATCGACTGTGTACTCAAAGCTAGAATTGAAATCTGGCTACTACCAGTTGCGAATTCGGGAATGTGGCATTCCCAAGACGGCATTTAGAACCCGCTATGGGCACTTTGAGTTCACAGTGATGCCGTTTGGCTTGATGAATGCGCCATCGGTATTCATGGACCTGATGAATTGAACATTTTGAGAGTGTCTAGACCGATTTGTTATTGTCTTCATAGACGATATTCTGGTATACTCTCAGTCGGAAGAAGAACATGCAATTCACTTGCGCAATGTATTGGATACCCTGAGGCGAAGTCAGATGTTTGTCAAGTTCTCATAGTGTGAGTTTTGGCTGTCCTATGTGGCATTCTTAGGTCATGTGGTCAGTGGAGAGGGCATTGCAGTGGATCCTGCAAAGATAGTTGCAATACGGGAGTGGCCTGTGTTGACTACAGTGGCAGAAGTCCAGAGTTTCCTAGGACTTGCCGGCTATTATAGGCGCTTCGTAGAGAACTTCTCGAGGATAGCTCTGCCTCTCACGACATTGACTAGGAAAGATCAAAAGTTCATTTGGTCGCCAGAGTGCGCGCGAGCTTTTGAAGAACTGAAGAGTCATCTGACCACGACGCCAATTCTATGTTCGCTATGTGGTACGAAAGGATTTGAAATCTATAGTGTTGCATCAGGAAGCGACTTAGGCTGCGTTCTTCTTCAGCATGGTCAGGTTATTGCGTATGGCTCTCGCCAACTGAAAGTGCATGAGAGGAATTATCCGGTCCATGACTTGGAGCTAGCGGCCTTGATATTCGCTCTTAAGCTTTGGCGACCATATTTATATGGCGTGAAGATCGACATCTTTACGGACCATAAGAGCCTGAAGTACCTAATAGATCAGAAAGAGCTAAATATGCGACAACGAAGGTGAATGGAGTTCCTGGGGGACTACACTTTCAAGATTCACTATACTCCCGGGAAGGGAAATGTTGTCACAAATGCTTTGAGCCGGAGGGCTTCTGCACAAGCCAGCTGGATTCAGATGCATGATCCGCGTCTGACCAGCAACTTGGAAGCCTTGGAGATTTCCTGTGTGGATAAAAGAACCAATTCCACAATATGTTTGAACTGGACAGAGGTACAATGTGACCTTGCGGACAGAGTCCGATTGGCATTGGAACTTGATGAAAGCATGAAGTCGTATGTGGCAGAAACCAGGGATGGGTCTAATACCGAATTTTCCTTGGAAGATGGTCATTTGTGGAAAGATAGTCGTCTGTGCATCCCCAATATTGGTAAATTATGGGCGGAGTTGATGTACAAGGCACACTTTACTAAGTACTCAATCCACCCGAGGAACACAAAAATGTACCAGGATATGAATAAGCTATTCTGGTGGCCGGTTTTAAAGAAAGACATCGCCTTATACGTAGCCAAGTGTCACACTTGCGCACTCGTGAAGGCTGAATGCCAAAAACCTGGAGGTTTCCTGAAGTCGTTACCTATTCTGAAATAGAAATTTCCTGAAGCCGTCCTGGAACGATGCCATTTGGGTGGTTGTTGACCGTTTGACGAAAGTCGCACACTTCATTCCGAACCGGCGGGATGATTCAATGGAAAAGTTAGCGAAGTTACATGTTGATAGCATAGTGCGATTGTACGGTGTGCCCCGTAGCATCGTAAGTGATCGAGATGGGCACTTTATTTCTAATGATTGGAGGCTAATCCACCAACTGTTGTGTACCAAGCTGAAGTTTAGCACTGCCTTCCACCATCAAACGGATGGGTAAACTGAACGGACCAACAGAACTTTGGAGGATATGCTCCGAATGTGCGCCTTGGATTTCAGAAAGAGGTGGGAGGATCATCTCGTCATGATTGAGTTCGCTTATAACAACAGCTATCAAACAAGTATAAAAATGGCGCCCTTTAAGGCCCTTTATAGTAAAAAGTGTCGTACACCTTTGGCTTGGGCGGAGATGAGCGAGACTAAGTTGTTTAAGCGAAAGGAAGTCAAAGATGCTACTTCGACTATTCAGACAATCCGAGAGAGGTTGTTAATTGCACAAGAAAGGCAAGCAAAGTACTATAATGCCAGACACAAGAACATCGAGTTTGCCATGGGCGACTGGGTTTATCTCAAATTTAAACCTTTCAAGGGTGTATCGAGGATTCGACGCTTGAAAAAGTTGAGTCCCAGATACCTTGGACCATTTGAGATATTAGAACATGTTGGTGAGGCTGCCTATCGTCTCGCTCTCTCGATAGAGCTAAGTAGTTTGCATGATGTATTTCACATCTCCGTGCTGAGGAAGGCTGTGCAAGAACCTACTCAAATGCTTGTGGATGATGTTCAAGTGCCGATCGATAGTGGGCTAACGACAAGGGTCAAGCCTATTCAGATTGAAGACACAGAAATCAAGCAGTTACAGAACAAATCAATCAGAATGGTCAAAGTTTGCTGGGACAATTGCGGGCATGAGAAGCTTTAGTGGGAGCGAGAGCAGACCATGCTTGAGGAGTTCCCTGAATTGTTCTGTTAAGGTACAAAGTTAACTTTTATATTTTTGTACTAGTTTGCACCATTAGAATTTCGGGACAAAATTCTTTTTAGGGGGGGGGGTGGGGGGGGGGGGAGGATTGTAAGACCCCTAATGTTCAGGTGCAAATAATTCGCGGTGTGCTAAGCTAAGGAGCTAGCGTCGGGCACTAGGGATAGCGCCGGCTGCAGCTCTTATCATCGAATTGGTAGCGTATCGATGAAGGGACTTGTGCGTATCATTGAAAATGTCAAGACGATCCGTCGATTGCTAGCGCCAGCGATAGCGATAGCGCCGGCGGTAGCTGTTATGATGAAATTGTGTTTCGGCGAATGTTTTTGATGAATCGTGTTGAGCACAAGTGAATTTGTCGAAGAAAGATAGCGCAGGCGGTAGCGCTAGCGCCACCGCTAGCGGTTTCGATGAATTCCTTAAGCGGTCATGGATAAGTTCGGCCATACCGCCTCTGGGCTAGCGCCGGGTGCTAGGGCTAGCGCCGGGCGCTAGGGCTAGCGCCGACGATAGTGTTCTTCTATATATTGCCCTCAGATTTATGGATTTCCTTAGTTTTCTCCTTGAAACTCTCTCCTAAGGCAAAGGCAGTAACAGGAAGAGAAGGGAAATCCATTTGGCTAGGCAAGTTCGAGGAAGAAGAACTCTTGCGTGTTTGTGTTGTCTTCGAGTCCGTGGAAAGGAATCCTTGTCCGATGGCACTGAAACGAGCATCAAGGGTAACGATTCTCCTCCTTAATCTCTGGACATGCTAGTCCTTTGATTCGCATAGTAGCAGGAAGATTTCCAATAATTAGTGGATAGGTTCTTCCGACGGGTCGATATGGATTATTCCCATAGAAAATTGCATATAGAGTCCGGATCGCTGTACAGACATAGATATACTGTGTGAAGCCCATATGCACAGGTTGGTCTGGATTGGTGATGTTGATATTGCTATCTGTAGAAGACTCCGAGTATGTATGCTTGTTTTCGGATTCTGGGTATTGTGACGTGCTGCAGGGAATCCTGAAGGTGACCTTCAGGAAATACCCGAAAGAGATGGCAGAATAGCGTTCTGTGAGATAACGCTAGTGCTAGTGCCAGTAATATCAAATATCATGTGGTGTGTTTGGAAATAGCCCATGAGGCTGTTCTGATGACCCTGTGTGGTGGTCTCGTTAGCAGGCATAAGGGGAAGCTGCACCCGTGTCAGGTAGTTAACTTGCTCGACAATGTGAGCACAAGCACAAAGATGAATTGAACCCGTCCCTTAGCCAGTCAGTGATGAGGTCCCCCCTCTATTTCATTGAGGGAATGTTGGGAAAGGAACCATAAAGTCGGGGACCTTGATGGTAAGCGCTCATAATAGATCCGTGATGTAACTCAGGGAGTACACCAGAAATGTGCCTTGAGAGCACGATACGTGCGGCCCAGAGTCGACATATGTGGTGAATGGTTCTATGCGGTGCTTAGATGCACCTGTGAAATATCTGCTGCTATTGCTTGTTTGCAGGGAAGGAGTACTGCCGCCCCGGGCATGGGGTGGGGTCGTTATAATCTTGGTCAGCTAAAGCTGACCGGTTACTTCTTTTCCCACTCCTTGGTGGATTGTGCTTTACAGGTCCTGTCGAGAGGAGCGGGAAATAGCGGGTTGGAACCCAAGCTGCTGCGCTTTGCTGTCCCTCGAAGGTCAAAGTGTTTTGAGTGGTTTTCTTTCATGTATTGTCGGGCTGCATGCCGATGTTCGGAAATCATATAATAAGATAATCACATTTGATGTATGGCCTTAGTGCCAAACTCATATATATATATATATATATCAGTCGTTCCTCTTTTGTATTGTGGACATGTATATTTTGGTCCAAGAGATAATTAATTCATGCTTCCGTTATCGTGCAATCTCTGAGATGTTGTTGGTTTGTTAACTGAAAACGTAACCATCTTGCTTGTTCACCTTATATGGCATGGGGTCCCGGGCGGACCTACTGTTATATACTGTGTAATGAGTTGGGTGTTACACATTGATCCTAGGGTACCAAAGGCCAAGATGTTGGTTTCCTTTAAGGTATCTCAAAATCCTCTTTGCAGCTGAGTAGTGAGATTCCTTAGTGCATGCTTGGTACTTAGCACAAACACATGTAGTATACATAATGTCTGGTCTACCGGCAGTTAGATACAACAGGGACCCAATAATGCACCTGTACATGGATTTATCAAAGGGCTTACCCTTCTCATCCTTGTCCAGGGAAATGTTGAACCCCTTGAGAGTTTTCATGGTGGAAGCTGATTACATCACAAGCTTCTTGATAAGCTCCCTAGTGTACTTGGTCTGAGAGATGAATATCCCCTCATCAGACTGTTTCACTTGGAGGCCTAAAAGTAGTTGAGCTCTCCCATACTGCTCATGTCAAACTCCCCCTGCATAAGGTTGGCAAACCTTTTGCAAAGGTTGCCATCACTAAACCCAAAAATTATGTTATCAACATAAATTTGGACTAAGAGATATTTGCCCTTTGTTTCCTTAAGAAACAATGTATTATCTATCTTTCCCCTTAAGAACTTATTCTTGATGAGAAAGCTAGACAAGGTCTCATACCAAGCCATAGGGGCCTGCTTTAGACCATATTATGCTTTCCTAAGTAAATATAAATGATAGAATAGAGTTGGATGAACAAAACCTGAGGGCTGCTCCATATATACCTCTTCCTTCAAATTTCCATTTAGGAAGGCTGACTTGACATCCATCTTGTATACTTTGAACCCCTTGTGGGCAGCATTGACAAGAAATATCCTTATTGCTTCTAACCTTACAACTCGGACAAAGGTTTGATCAAAGTCAATACCTTCTTCTTGCATGTATCCCTTGGCCACCAGTCTTGCTTTAATCTTGATGATGATGCCATTCTCATCTAGCTTGTTTCTATAGATCCATTTGGTGCCAATGATGTCGTGTCCTTGAGGTTTTGGAACCAACTTCCATACCTTACACCTTTTGAATTGTAGAAGCTCTTCTTGCATTGCTTGAATCCAGGTGTCTTCATTAGCTTCTTCAAACTTCTTGGGCTCCATCTGTGATATAAAGCTCAAGAATAGAGCTTCATTGTGAGCCCTGCTTCAGATGATCACCCCTTGGTTTTCATATCCAATAATTTGGTCTCTTGGATGTTCCCTTAGGTGCCTGTTTGCTGCAGGTAACCTGTCAGCAATCTGCAACTCTTCATCTGGAGCTGCAGGGTCTTCAACAGCTTGTTGATCTACATCTTCAGGAACAACAACATTTGTATAAGATTTGCTAGTGCTGGGCATGACTTGTATAGACATTTCTTGCATTATCTGTTCATCACCTGTCAAAATAAAAGAACTGGACCAACCCTTATATAGTAGGTTGGTCTCATCAAAGACAACATGCATAGATTCTTCTACAATATGAGTCTTCTTGTTGAACAATCTATAGGCTCTGCTATGTGAGCTATATCCAACAAGAACCCCCTACATTGCATTTTTCAGCAAACTTTATTAATTTAGATTTTCCATTATTTAAAATATAGCATTTGCAACGATAGAACCAAAGTATGAAATTATTGGTTGTTTGCCTTTCAGAATCTCATAGGGGGTCATTCCAAGGGCTTTGTTAATGGAAGCTCTATTGAGAACATAACAAGCTGTATTAACTACCTCATCCCAGAAATATTCTGGGTGTGAGGAGTCACTAAGCAATGTTCTCCCAGCTTCTATCAAGGTCCTATTCCTCCTCTCAGCCACACCATTTTGGTGTGGAGTCCTTGGGGAGGAGAATTCTTGGGTGATACCAAATTCTTGACAAAACCTTGTCATTGCCCCAGATTAAAATAATGCACCATGGTCAGTTCTAGTCTTGACCACAGTACATTGTAATTCATTTGGATTGCCTTGACATAGTTTATGAAGATATCTAAAGTATCATATTTCTTCTTAAGGAAGAATACCCATGTATATTTTGAGTGATCATCAACAATCACCAAAGTATACAACTTCCCACCTAGGCTCTGAATTGGCAAAGGACCAAACAAGTCCATGTGCAATAGATAAAGACATCTTTCAGTGTCTTTGGAGCCAATGCTTTTAATGGTGTCCCTAGTTTGCTTGCCTATTTGGCATGCATGACAGGGACCACTTTTAATACATTTCAAATTTGGACTATTTCTAACAAGGTTTTTAGAAAATAGTCTATACATTGTCTTGTAGTTAATGTGAGCAAGTCTCTTGTGTCATTGAACACAAAGAGACTCACTTTCATTAGCTATAAGACAAACTAGAGAAAGAGAACTATTGCAAATAAAATCTAAGCAATAAACATTCCCACTCCTAGTGTACAACCCCGATGTTCTCCAGGAAGAGTCAGATGGTTCACACCCCGGTGAGGCGAGCCAAGATAGGCGAACCCCGGTAAGGCGAGCCAAGATAGGCGAACACTAGTGAGGCGAGCCAGGCGAACGAGGCAAGCGAGCCCGCCTAGAGTAAGTGCGGATAGCAATTCTGAGGCTCGCCGAGGCAAGACAAGCGAGCCCGCCTAGAGTAAGTGCGGATAGCAATTCTGGGGCTCGCCGAGGCAAGGCAAGCGAGCCCGCCTAGAGTAAGTGCGGATAACAATTCTGGGGCTCACCGAGGCAAGACAAGCGAGCCCGCCTAGAGTAAGTGCGGATAGCAATTCTGAGGCTCACCGAGGCAAGACAGGCGAGCCCGCCTAGAGTAAGTGCGGATAGCAATTCTGAGGCTCGCCGAGGTAGTGCGGGCGAGCGAGCCAGGTAATGTGCCAATAGCAATTCTGGGGCTCGCCAACCTAGAGGCTCGCGAGCTCCACTCGCAAGGGAGGTCGCGAAGCGGGCTGGCTCGCCCAGTAAAAGTCCAGGAAGGGATTTTTACCAGGAGGCCCCCGGTGGTCTGCGGTTAGCCTCTCCAAACAGTGGAGTTTGGCTGTTAGCAAACCGATCCGGTGTGCGGATAGTTAGAATGGACAGCGGGATTTGGCTATTGACAGACCACAAAACCAAAATCTATAAATAGACCTTAAAGGGCACCTTGGAAGAGGACCGGTTCATAATCTTTGAGCCTTCTTCTCTCCTTAGGTCGCTTTGGTTTGGGCTCTCTAGCTCTCCAAGGTGCCCGAGTCTTAGCTTTGGCTTGGGAGGGGAAGCGCTCAACGATCTTCCGGGTTAGTGGAGGACCTCCTCGCTAAGACCAGGGTCTTGGTTCTTTGTCCTAGTTATCTGCCTCTCTTCTGAGGGACCGGTAAGGGCTAGCTGCCCCTCAATTCGTTGAGGGCCCCGAGCTCCACAAGAGACCGAGAAATCGGTTTCAACATTTTGGTGCGGTGAGCGTGGAGCGTGGCTGGTTTAAGAAAGTTCCAGAGAAGGGTTATGGCAGGAGATGAAGAGCAAGGCGAGGAGTTCGGCGAGACACCCCAGGTGGCGATGGCCAGGATGCTCGCAGATTTCAGAAAGGAGGTGCTCGACACCTTGGGGTTTACGGTCACAGCTCTGCGAAGCGAGTTCGCGACCCCAACACCCCAGGTGACCCCTCCCCCAACGACGGTTGGCGAGAATTCCCCAGGGGGAAGGGCTGGAAAGGAAGTTGCCGTTGGATCAGGACAGGACAGGGAGGGGCGAGTGTTGTTTGCCAGTCCGGCGAGCCCGAGGCCGGCGAGCTCCGCGCCGGCGAGCGCCGGGCCGGCGAGCTCAGTGCCGACAAGCTCTGTCCCAGCGAGCGCGGCGCAGGCAAGCGCGCGCCAGGAGGATGCGGCGACGGTCGGGGTGGTTCAGGCGAGCGCCGCCCTCGCGAGTGCGGTCCCGGCGAGCTCAAGTCTAACGAGAGAGCTTGGCGGGCGAGTGGAGCCAGAAAGGGTGACAGGAGGGGGAAGCCCCTTTTGCGAGCTGGTGCTTTCCGCACCCGTCCCAGGGGGGTTTGGAGAGTGGGATCGGGTGTACTACAACGGTAGGGATGACCCTGTCCAGCACCTGCAGAGTTTCGAAGACTCGGTCTCCATCAGGCCGATGTCAGATGCCTTCAAGTGTCGGCTCTTCGCCGTCACCCTCAAGGAGAAGGCCATGGACTGGTTCCGTCATCTCCCTACAGGATCAATCTACGCGTTCGAGGATTTGCGCCGAAGTTTTTTGCTGAGGTTCTTGACCTCAAAAAAGAGGAAGAAGGACGCTGATTCCCTCTTCAAAGTGAAGCAGGAACCCAGGGAGTCGTTGGCTCAATATGCCGATCGGTTCCAGGAGGAAGTGCAGCTCACTCAGGAGATGCCTGGGTTTGCACTCCAACTCGCCTTCACGGTCGGGTTGAAAGAGAGTTTCTTCAAGATGACGTTGAAGAGAAAGGCCCCCGTCTCCTATGAGGAGCTGATGGAGAGGGTGTCGGAGGAAGTCGCGAGTGAAGATGCCAACCCAGAGCTCACCAAGAGGCTAGCAAAGCTCAGTGAGCCGGAGGTGAAGCAGCAGGAGGTCAGGAGAAGGGAAGAGCCCCGGGCCCCGGAGGGGGGATGGAGGCCGCATGGCGGAGGAATGCAAGGGCAGGGAAGGGGTTACGGCCCAGGAATGGGTAACCATGTCAGAGGTCAATGGAGGCCCCCCCAGTTAGGGTGGAGGCAGGGTCCGATGCAGATGCCTCCCCCTCCCCAACAGGCCATGGCAATTGGACGGGGAAGAGGAAGAGGAAGGAGAGGAGAGGTGGAAACAGCAGCCGCTAGGAGGAGAAGGAATAGGGTGGCGGAGGCCGATGCAGGGGAGGTGACGTTGCCATATTGTATCTTCCATGATGAGGAAGGTCACTCAACGGACACCTGCCCGGAGTTCCTGGAAGTGAAGAGTGGCAGAGCGCCCGCGCCATAGCAGCTACAACCGGTAAGGATTGTGGAGGTCGAACCTCGAGAGGAGGATGAGGAAAGGTGTGAGGATAGAGCCGATAGGGGGAGTAGAGGAGGGATCAGGGTGATCTATGGGGGGTAGGGGTGGAGGCGACCCGCAAGGCTAGCCTCCATACCATCTACCGCTGGAGCGTGGCTTCAACCTCCACCGCTCCGCCCCCGACCGAGAAAATCATTTTCACCCAGAAGGACATGCCGGGCTATGAGGACTCGTTCTGCGACGCGCTGGTCATTCAGACGGCAATCGAGAACTTCACCGTCTCCCGAATCCTAGTGGACAACGGAAGTTCGGTCAACGCCATCTTCAAGAAGGCGTTTGACGGGATGGAGGTGGAGCCCATAAGGGTGTTGGCCTCGGATGGCCCTCTATTTGGATTCTCGGGGGAGAGGAAGGAAGTAGAAGGGGGAGTAGGACTTCATGTGACCCTGGGTGGGCAGTCCAGGAACTGCCGTTTTGTCATAGTGGACGCTCCAAGCAGCTACATCGCCATCTTCGGACGACCACTCATCAGCGCGTTCTGCTGTGTCCCCTCCACCTTTCATCAATGCCTTAAGTTCAACGAAGGAGGGGTTCAGGTGCGGATCAGGGGGGATCCCAAGGTGGCAAGGCAGTGCTACGTAACGGCTGTCAACACCATCTCCTTGATGGGAGAAGCAGAGGAGTGGGATAAGATGATGGAGGAGGCGGCCGAAGCCGGAGGTAAGAAGGTAGCCGAGGAGAAGTTGGAGGGAGATGAAGTCCATGCCCAGGAAGGGGTAGCTGAGGGACCCCGGGTGGAAAGAGAGGAAGAAGAAGAAAAGGCCCAGGAGAGAGGGGCGGAGGAGCTGATGGTGGTAGAGAAGGAGGTCGAGGAAGGAGCCCAGGATCTCGCTGGTGCCGAGGAGGAGAGGGCTTGGGGAGAGCAGTCCCGAATGGAGGCTATGGACGAGGTCGTGGAGCTCGAGGTCACCACCCGGCTAGGGGTGGTAGAGAAGGTCCGGGTCAGCGGAGGACTCAACCCGGAAGATCAAGCGGAGATCCTGGCGTGCGTGCAGAAGAACATAGACGTCTTCGCTTGGAGCGCCGCAGAAATGCCCGGGATCGACGCGGATGTGGCTTGCCATCGCCTCAACCTCGACCCCGACACCCGCCCTATCCGCCAGAAGAAAAGGGCCACCGCCAACAAGCTGGAAGGGCCCATCTGCGTGGAGGTGAGCAAGCTCCTACAGGCAGGCTTTGTAACGGAGATCCAGTACCCAGGCTGGGTCTCCAACGTCGTTATGGTGAAGAAGGGAGGAGGTAAATGGAGGATGTGTATCGACTTTTTTTTACTTAATAAATCATGCCCTAAGGATTGTTACCCCCTGCCTAGGATCGACGCGCTGGTTGACTCAGCCGTCGGTTTTCCTGTGATGTCTTTCTTAGATGTTTTTTCAGGTTACCATCAAATCCGCATGCACCCCCCGGACATCAAGGATGTCTCCTTCATCACGGGGGATAGATGCTACTGTTATAAGATGATGCCATTCGGGCTCAAGAATGCAGGTGCCACATACCAAAGGATGATGGACAGAGTATTCCGCGAGCAGAAGGGAAGAAACTTGGAGGTTTATGTTGACGACCTCATGGTAAAGAGCCGAGACCTTGGGTCTCACCTCCGAGACCTTGAGGAGAAGTTCGGGACCCTGCGACGCTACAAGATGAAACTCAATCCCTTGAAATGTGTCTTCGGGGCGAGCTGAGGAAAGTTCCTAGGCCACTTACTCACCCCCGCAGGAGTGGAGCCTAACCCGGACAAGGTTAAGGCGGTAATGGAGTTGGGGTCACCGAGGAATCCGAAGGAAGTTCAGAGCCTTACAGGGAAGCTGGCTGGGCTCAGCAGGTTCCTCTCCAAGGTAGGAGAAAAGTGTGCGCCTTTCTTCAATGTGCTACGGGGCAACAAGAAGTTTGAATGGACCCGGGAGTGCGAGGAGGCCTTCCAGGCTCTGAAGGAACAGCTCACCCGAACCCCTCTGCTCCAGGGGCCGAGGCCAGGAGAAGACCTATCCCTGTACTTGGGGGTAGGGTTCGAAGCAGTAAGTTCCGTGTTGATCCGGGAGGAGAGGAAGAAACAGTTCCCTATCTACTACGTCAGCCGAGTGCTAAAGAAGGCAGAGCTCCGGTACCCGATCCTGGAAAAGTTAGCCTTCACATTGGTGGTGTCGGCCCGGAGGCTCCGACCTTACTTCCAAGCCCACTCAATCAAGGTAGTGACGGACCACCCGCTCCGTAAAATCATGGAGGGGGTGGAGCACTCGGGAAGGTTGGCAAAGTGGTCCGTGGAGTGTGAATTCAATATCACGTTCGTGCCCAGGACGTCCATAAGGGCTCAGGCGGTGGCAGACTTCATGGCCGGCTATGCGGCCGAGGTGGGGGAGCACGAGCCGCCTCCCCCAGAGGCATGGAAGATGTTGGTGGACGGAGCGTCGGGAAAGTACTCCTATGGAGGGGGGATAGTCCTGGTAAGTCCTCAGGGGACTCGGATTGAGCAAGCCTTGAACATCCATTTCCCAATTACCAACAACCAGGCTGAGTACGAGGCAGTGATAGCGGGCCTTCGGCTGGCCCGGGAACTAGGGGTGCAGGACGTGGAGGTCTCCACGGACTCCATGGTGGTAGCATGCCAAATCAAGGGAGAGTTTGAAGCGAAGGACCCGACCCTCCTGCTATACCTGGAGAAGGTTAAGGGCGTCATCGGGCAGTTCCGCACCTTCTCCATCAAGCACGTGCCGAGGGAGGAGAGCACCCAGGCGGACCTCTTAGCCAAGTTCAGTCCCCGAGCGGGAGGGACGACTTCAGAACTCTTCCGGCCCTCCATCGAGGAAGGAGAATTGATGGAGGTGGATCAACGAGCCTCGTGGATGGACCCATTCATCACCTTCCTATCCTCCAGGATGTTCCCTGGAGAGGACGTGGACAAGAGGCGCTTCAGGTACAAGTCCGCCTATTACTCCTTGCATGCAGGAGGGCTATATAGGAAGACCCTCTCGGGACTCCTGGCCCGTTGTGTTTCTGAGGAGGAGGTTCCGAGAGTCCTGAAAGAAATCCACTCTAGGGAGTGCGACAGCCACTCCGGGAGTCGGACCCTGGAAGGGAGGGTGTTGAGGCAAGGCTACTTCTGGCCCACTCTCAGCAAGGATGCGGCAGAGTTCGCGAGGAAGTGTCCGAAGTGCCAGCTCTATGCTCCACTCCAACTCCTCCCAGCTCAAAGGCTCCGGACCATCACGGCTCCCTGGCCCTTCGCCATATGGGGGTTGGACCTGGTTGGTCCCTTCCCCCAAGCCAGCGGCCAGAGGAAGTTCCTGCTGGTCATGATCGACTACTTCTCCAAGTGGGTAGAAGTGAAAGCACTCGCTAAGGTAACCTCTCAGGTGGTAAGGAATTTTGTGTGGGGAGAGATAATTTGCAGGCACGGGCTACCTCTAGCTATAGTGACGGACAATGGGCCGCAGTTCGCTAGTGAAGAGTTTGTTGGCTTCTGCACTCAGCTCGGCATTGACCTCAGATTCGCGTCGGTCCACGACCCGAGGAGCAATGGGCAGGTGGAGGCGGCGAACAAAATAATCGTTAACCTATTAAAAAAGAAAGTGGAGAACCTTCGGGGAAACTGGGTAGAACAGCTACCCTCCGTCCTCTGGGCCATGAGGACTACTCCGAATACCGCCACCGGGGAGACTCCGTTCAAGCTCTCTCACGGGTCCGGGGCCGTTCTCCCCATAGAGTTTGAGGTAAAGACCCCCCGGGTGATCGCTGCAAGCGAGGGGGATGAAGAGTGGCTAGAAGATAACAACGCAGAGCAGAGGCTATCTTTGGACCTGGTGGAAGAACTCTGGGACTTGGCCACCATCAGGCAGGAAGAGGTCAAACGGCGGATGGCTCGATATTTTGACAAACATATCCGGATAAAGCACTTTCAGAAATGAGACCTAGTCCTGAAGAAGGTCGATGCGGCCGACAGAGAGGCCACGGTGGGTAAGCTTAACCCCAACTGGGAGGGTCCATATATTGTAAGCGAGGCGCTCAAGTCGGGGGGGGGGGGGGGGTTATCATCTCCAGGATGTGGAGGGGGTGCCTCTCGACCGAGCCCGGAGTGGGGATGACTCGAAACGATTTTACCCTTGAAAGCTTTATTCTGTTGTTTACTAAATGTCTTACTCCCTTTTGTGATGCTTATAATTACTGCCATGTCGTGGTGATGAAAGTTGGATGTGTTGGTGCTGGAATGCCCCAGATCGATTCCGCTCCCGGGCTCTCACCTAGACGGGGGGTTCAGGTTGATCTCTGGAGAGGCTGGCAAGGTTGGATATGTTTGGTGCTGGAATGCCCCAGATCGATTCCGCTCCCGGGCTCTCACCTAGACGGGGGGTTCAGGTTGATCTCTGGAGAGGCTGGCAAGGTTGGATATGTTTGGTGCTGGAATGCCCCAGATCGATTCCGCTCCCGGGCTCTCACCTAGACGGGGGGTTCAGGTTGATCTCTGGAGAGGCTGGCAAGGTTGGATATGTTTGGTGCTGGAATGCCCCAGATCGATTCCGCTCCCGGGCTCTTACCTAGACGGGGGGTTCAGGTTGATCTCTAGAGAGGCTGGCAAGGTTGGATATGTTTGGTGCTGGAATGCCCCAGATCGATTCCGCTCCAGGGCTCTCACCTAGACGGGGGGTTCAGGTTGATCTCTGGAGAGGCTGGCAAGGTTGGATATGTTTGGTGCTAGAATGACCCAGATCGATTCCGCTCCCGGGCTCTCACCTAGACGGGGGGTTCAGGTTGATCTCTGGAGAGGCTGGCAAGGTTGGATGTGTTGGTGCTGGAATGCCCTAGATCGATTCCGCTCCCGGGCTCTCACCTAGACGGGGGGTTCAGGTTGATCTCTGGAGAGGCTGGCAAGGTTGGATGTGTTGGTGCTGGAATGCCCCAGATCGATTCCGCTCCCGGGATCTCACCTAGACGGGGGGTTCAGGTTGATCTCTGGAGAGGCTGGCAAGGTTGGATGTGTTGGTGCTGGAATGCCCCAGATCGATTCCGCTCCCGGGCTCTCACCTAGATGGGGGGTTCAGGTTGATCCCTGGAGAGGCTGGCAAAAGGAGGCACGGGTTGAAGGTAACAGGTTGAGGTGTTAAGGCCAGAGGGGGTTTGGTTCGCAAAATCGAAAGGGTTGAGGCTGGTAAGGCCTAAGGTAACGGGTTGAGGTGCTAAAACCAGGAAGGTTTAGTTCGCGTGATGCCAAATGTCTGAGTTCGCCAAGGTCGGGTTCGCCGGGCAGTGTCCGCGGGCGGCGATAGTTCGGGTTCGCGAAATCCATAAAAGGAGAATCTTGGCGAGGCGAGCCCAGACGCGCGCATTCACGAGCCCCCCTGAAACACTGCCGCGTAACTACTAGTCATGAGAGGAGTTCAGAAGAAAGATCAGATGCGAGAGAAAAATAAATGCGAGCATGCTCATAAATACTAACAAAAAATCATAACCATCATTCCCCAAGATTCTTCTATGTTCGGCGGCGATCTCGCCAGCTCAAAAAGAATAATATACATTCGAAGGAAAGAGAGAGAAGGGAGGCTAAGGGGGCTCATTCTGGGGGGCCCTCGCCATTCTTGCGAGCCCCCAACCATGGCGCCAAGTCAAAGAGATCCGGGCAGACGTCTTCGACTGTAAACTCCATCGCGTCTTCGGCTAGGAGACTCGCATTCTTGAGAGTCGTGAAAACGAGGTTAGCGACCTCCTGTGCATCTCGCCGTCTCTGTTCTTCGCTCTCGGAAACCCTCTCTTGAGACCCGGCTCGCCCAAGAGAGGGGGGTAGCACGCTGCGAATCAGCTCGTCCACCCGAGCCTTCAACATGGTATTCTCCAACTCTAGCTCGCCGTTGCGAGCGAGATGTTTGGTTGCTACGTCCGCATCCTGAGTTAGTACCAAATAAGTTAGACAAAGATTGGGGGTCGCGAACAGCAAAGAGAGGAGGCCCAGGGCCGCTTACCATCTTGCCCTGCATCCCGGCGAGAAGGCTTTCCGACGCCGCCTCTCTCTCCTTAAGACCTTTGATCTCATCGCGAGCTTTCTTAAGCTCCTCCCTGTATGCGCGGATATCCCTGTCCGCCTGCAGGTAACGGCGCCCCGCCATGTGTGCGAGCTCCGTCGAGCGAAACTGGGCTCGCATTTCTTCATATACCAGTTGCCTTGGCCCCATCTCTTTATAGGCGGTGGCGTCCTCGCGGCCGTATAAGCCGAAGGCGATAGAGAACGCCTCCTCCCCGGCCTTACCAAGCTCCACCCAGGAGGGGTGAAGGGTGGAGCAGGAAATCCTGTTGGCATCAGGATCCCAAGCGAGCAGGGGGTCACCGAGGGAATCAGAAACCTTCTCACCTAGGCCGAAGTTCTTGTGACCCTTGGGTTGGGGGGTTGCGGAAGAGCTCCCAGCGCCCTGGCTCGCCAAGGGGTCCGGCTGTTTCGCAGGGGAAGGGGGCGAGCCGTCGGTCTCGCTCAGATCAACGACCGCGCTCTTGTCTTTAATAACGAGGGTTTTCCCCTTTGACTTCTTGGAAGATGATTGCGAACTGAGCTGACTCGCCGACGGAGGTCTCTTCTTGCCGGACCCAGTGGTAGGAAGATCGCGGCAAGCCTCTGCCGCCGTGGTCGCGAGCGTGTCCGCCGTAAGTGTGGTGCCTTGCGCGTGCGGAGGATTAACGGGGACCTCACGTTCGCCTGTAGAATAAGAGCGTTACACAGCGAAGAAAAAAAGGAGGGGGGGGGAGGGCGAAAGCGAGTCATACCTTCCCCTTGAGGAACCGCGAGTAGCGAGTCGACGTTGCGCCTCAGATGGGCGACCTCGAAGTTTTTCCCAGAAAGGTAGTGGAGGAGTTTGGCGTCGGCGCCGCTCAGTGAGCTCGGAGGGCGGTAGGTGGCGTCATCCCGTTGAATAGGAGTGAAGTGAAGGTTGCCGAAAGGTCCCTTCACCAAGATGAACTTCTGAGTCCAGTAGTGACTCTTGTTCACCGTCTCGCAGACGGTGACGTGCCGACTCGTGAAATAAGTGGTCCCGTCCCGGAAGGCGTGGAAAGAGAACACTTTGCGGAAGACGAGGAGGCTGAACTCGATTCTCTCCTCCCGCAGATAACTAGCGAATGCGACAACATCCGCGATCGCATTCGGGGTCAGCTGGCTCGGCAGTACCCCATAGTACCGTAACACCTGCAAGGAACAGAGGATGAAAAAGTTGCGATAGCGAACAGGGAGCGGCGAGAGGGCTAAGCAAAGTACCTGACGAATTTCAGGCCATAAGGGGAGTCACAACCCATTCGCGAAGTGAGCAATGGGGATCGCGAGCTCGCCGACCTCGGTCTCGTTCAGCGTAGCTCTCTCGCTTGGACAGCGAGCCGAATAGCCCTCCGGGAGATAGCGATCCACGACATATTTGTATTCCTCTGCCGTGAGGTTCGCACAGTAGAATTCGTGAGCTTGAAACGCTGAGGCGCATCTTGACCGCCCCTCGCTCTCGCCATCTGCTCCCATTGAAGGATTTGTTCGCAGCGATCCAGGAAGAAGCGGCCTGCAAATAGTGAACGCGAGTGCAAGCTTGCGAGAACTGAAATGAGCGTAGAGGCGAGAGGATTTGGGAAATAAATGCGACGGATGGAAATGTGAATCCGAACTATTTATAGGAAAATAGGATGGGCACAGGAATCGAAGCGTCGGGAGTGCGGATAGTGAAAATAAAGTAGATTTTTACTCGAATAAGACTACAGCCTTGCGAGCCCGGGCTCGCCACTGCGCGGTAACTGAGCCCCGCCCGTGAGGGAAGGGGGCTTGGGCGCAACGTCGCCCAGAAGTTCGCGAGCGCTCCACGAAGGCAACCATATCAAACACGGTGAACAAGCGGAATAAGCCACAGGCGCACCACATAAATAAAGGGCAAGGTAAAAAATGATAAAAGGCGAGTCACGTTGGACTCGCAAATATTATCACACCACATGTATCGTTCAACAGACATCATAGGAGGAATGAAAACAAGGGGACAGTAGAAATAAACCCACGGCAGGCTCAGGGGTAAGGAAGCCATTTCCAGCGACCCCGACCTCGCTTCCCCGCGCGCGGCGGCACTCTCGGATAGTGGTATTTGCGAAGTACTTTGAGCTCGCGCAGGATCAGGTGTGCTTGGTCCTCGCCCCGCGAGATGTGCACACCGGGCGAGGTAGCGTCTGCGCGAGTCACCGGCCCCGCCTCGGCAAGCAAATGCGCATTCGCGTCCTCCATCGCATTGAATCTCTCGTTCAAGGAATCTCGGTCCGCGTCATACCGCTCCTACAGCTCGCGCAGCATCATACCATGCTTCTGAAGCACCTCTGACACCCATCTCTTCATCCGCACGGGGTCGCCCGGGTCGCCCAAGAAGTCTTCGATCTAGCTCGGCGAGGGCGGCGGTGACATCTCCACCATCCCGTGCTCTGACTTAGGCGTGGCTTTTGAACTTTCTGCGAAGAAAGAGTTAGCAGGATCAGGGGACGAGCGAGAAAGTGAGCCCACACAGATGCACTAACCTTGGGAGAAGGGGGACTCGCGACGTTGTTTGCGAGAGGACTCCGGTCGACCCTGGAAGTTTTCGCGGAACCCTCGGATGTGGGGTTTCCCCAGACCAGGAGGATACACCACCCTCTCCGCGACCTGGGCGCCGTCGAGAAGCGAGCCGCCTGGGCTTCGCCTGCCCACAATACCGAAGCCCGGGGTCTCCACGTTAGCCTTAGGCGGAATCGGCGAGCGCGCCGGTGTGGAGCACCTCTTCTCAGGGCTCGGCGGTGGGGTATCTACATAGGCCATAAACGCATGGATATCGCAAAGAAACATGAGCGGGGATAAAGGAAGGTACTTATGACTTACGGGGTTGCGAGAGAGGCGCCGGTTGGGTTGAGGTCCCAACCCCAGCAGTTAGCAATCCCAACCTCGCTGGGGACGGGAGGCGAGAAGAGGTCAGTGTAAGGCCCGCCATGCGTTCCTCAGGGGGAGGATTCTGCAAGGGGAGAAGGAATAAGTAGGGAGTCGATATAAAAAAGTTTAGACGAAGAGTACCTGTTGCGCGAGCCCGGTATTCGGCGGCGGGGGCGAGGCAGGAGGTGACGACACGTCCTCCCCCTGCGACCTCCAAACCGTCTTGGCTTTCTTAGTCTGGGGGGAAGGGGATGTGGCGGGGTTGAACATCCAGGCGTTGCGCTCGGCAGCCTGGGCCTTCGCCATCTCCCTGGAAGCCTTCTGTTGATCCCGCGCGCTCGGCTTGGAAGACATTCTGGAGAAATATTGTTTTCAGCGAGGAAGAGGGAGAAGGAAAGGCTTGATCACTAGCCACGGTGGACGGTATTTATAGTTTTGGGCATGGGACCCACCAAAAGATTCCCGCCACGTCAGCCGAATCCGCGAACACCAGGCGTTGGATGTTTCTTCGCGAGCTTAAGATAACCTCGCGAAGAGCGGGGATTGTGTACAACCCTGATGTTCGCCAGGAAGAGTCAGATGGTTCACACCCCGGTGAGGCGAGCCAAGATAGGCGAACCCCGGTGAGGCGAGCCAAGATAGGCGAACACCGGTGAGGCGAGCCAGGCGAACGAGGAAAGCGAGCCCGCCTAGAGTAAGTGCGGATAGAAATTCTGAGACTCGCCGAGGCAAGACAAGCGAGCCCGCCTAGAGTAAGTGCGGATAGCAATTCTGGGGCTCGCCGAGGCAAGACAAACGAGCCCGCCTAGAGTAAGTGCGGATAGCAATTCTGGGCCTCGCCGAGGCAAGACAAGCGAGCCCGCCTAGAGTAAGTGCGGATAGCAATTCTGAGGCTCGCCGAGGCAAGACAGGCGAGCCCGCCTAGAGTAAGTGCGGATAGCAATTCTGAGGCTCGCCGAGGTAGTGCGGGAGAGCGAGCCAGGTAATGTGCCAATAGCAATTCTGGGGCTCGCCAACCCAGAGGCTCGCGAGCTCCACTCGCAAGGGAGGTCGCGAAGCGGGCTGGCTCGCCCAGTAAAAGTCCAGGAAGGGATTTTTACCAGGAGGCCCCCAGTGGTCTGCGGTTAGCCTCTCCAAACAGCGGAGTTTGGCTGTTAGCAGACCGATCCAGTGTGCGGATAGTAAGAATGGACAGCGGGATTTGGCTATTGACAGACCACAAAACCAAAATCTATAAATAGACCTTAAAGGGCACCTTGGAAGAGGACCGGTTCATAATCTTTGAGCCTTCTTCTCTCCTTAGGTCGCTTTGGTTTGGGCTCTCTAGCTCTCCAAGGTGCCTGAGTCTTAGCTTTGGCTTGGGAGGGGAAGCGCTCAACGATCTTCCGGGTTAGTGGAGGGACCTCCTCGCTAAGACCAGGGTCTTGGTTCTTTGTCCTAGTTATCTGCCTCTCTTCTGAGGGACCGGTAAGGGCTAGCTGCCCCTCAATTCGTTGAGGGCCCCGAGCTCCACAAGAGACCGAGAAATCGGTTTCAACACTTAGTGCCTAAGAGAATGATCTCTAAGTTAATTGACTTTTTGATCAAGCACTTGTCATTATGGAATTCAATAACATAGCCTAAGTCACATAGTTGACTTATGCTTATAAGGTGATGTTGCAACCCTTCAACATAAGATACCCTTGTGACAGATACTATGCCATTGGTGATCATACTATATCCTTTGGTGACTCCTTTTTCAGAACCTCCAAAGATAACTTTAGGTCCGTTCTTCACAGCATTGTAATCCTGCAGAAGACTTCTGGTACTTGTCATGTGCCTTGAGCACCCACTGTCCAAGTACCATATTTGTCCTAGGTTGGTACTTGAACTATCCTGCAAAATACAATTCATTTTCCCTTAGGAGCCCAATTGATTTTGGGTCCTAGGCCTTTGTTAGCATGAAAAGACTTACTTACACCTGCTGCATCCTTTGCAGGAAAGCTCTTCTTTGTATTAGGCACATTGGGATTGTGCCAACAATCTATGGCAAAGTGTCCCACCTTACCACAACACCAACATTCATGAATGTTGTACCTTCTCTTCTGAATATTCTTGGAGGTGGAGGGAGCATCAATATGATTATGTTCAGGGGAGAAGACAACAACATTCTTCCTATTCCTGTAAGCAATATTCTGGCTGAATGACTGTCTATGGTCAGTCTTAGCAGTCTTTGTCTGAATGACATCAGCGGTTCTTGGCTTGGCAGCTAGGCAAGATTTGATGGCATCAGACACTGAGCTATTAGACTTGACTACATGCTAGGAGGGAAGAGCCTGCTTCCTCATTCTTGAATGAAGGGGCTGAGGTACCAAAAACAAATGGTCCATAATGGGTTATTTGAATTTTTTCATGGGGAGATTTCAAAGCACTCATCTCCATGCCCTTTCTTCTACTATAGTGAGGAGTATTTTCCTTCCTATAGGAACTCCCATTCTTCTAGTGACCATACAAGCTATCATGGTCATACCTGTTGGAGGGAAGCAACACCTTTTGAGAGGTGGTATTATGCTTAGCCTTTGTCTTGCCCTTTCCTCCATTCCCATCCCCCATTGCCACATTATTGAAACCTAGTCCTCTCCTATTAGTTTGGGAGGAGAAGGTGTCAATGATGGGTAGTACAAATTTGGGTTTAAAGAATTGAGACACTAAGCTCTTCTCATTGAGAAGCTTCTCCTCAAGGTCCTTGATGACCTTGTTCTTTTGGCTGATGGTGCTCAATTGGACTATTGCAATTCCCTTGAGTTGGCTTATCTCTCTACTCATCTGAGCTACCTGGGTAGATGACTTAGTGCAATCTTGCTTAGCCAGCTGAAGGAAAGCAATTTCTTGAGTTTGCCTCTTGGCTTGCTTCTTGCTCCTTTTCAGAGCTTCCAAAAGAGCATCATACTTATCAATCAATTGATTGACATCCACTTCAGGTTTTGAACCATTTTCATCATTTGATGAGCATGCTTCAGAATCTGGAATTGACTCATAATCAGAAGAAGGGAAAGAAGTAGACACCACATCAGGCTTGTCCTGAATTTCTTCATCATCATCTGTTATGGCCATTAAGCCACGATGTTCCCTATCATCTTCATTCTCCTCTATGTTACCATCTGAGTGTGACAGAGGGGCCCTGATGCCAACTTTAGCAGCAGGAAAGTCCTCATCTTCTTCAGCTGCAAACAACCCAATGTAGGCTTCTTCTTCTTCTTCTTCTTCTGAATCTGAGGATGATGACTTAGATTCACTCTAGCATTTCTTCTTCTTTGCTAGGAAGGAATTTTCACCCTTCCTTCCCTTCTGGTGATGTGTTTTCTTCTCACCTCTTTTCTTTTTTTTGACTGGACAGTCAGCTATGACATGTCCAGGCTTGCTGCAGCAATAACATATCACATTATTTGAAATCTGTTTAACATGTTTAGGATCATACCTGTCACCCTTGGGGTGTTGTCTGTCTGATCTGCTGCGATCCATCTTGGGATGTGAGGAGGAGGAAGGTTTGTTCTTCCACTGATTCCTCCTCATCAGATTCTTAAAGTGCCTTGAGAAGGCAGCAAACTCCTCATCAGATGAGCTGCTGTCCGATGTGCTGGGCTCAAAATTTTTTGAGCCAGTAGCCCTTCTTGGTGGAGAAGGCATCCTTGCTTTGCTCTTGTTGGAGCTCTCAGCTTTGAGAGCCACAACCCTCTCCCTTGCATGATGTCTGCTGGATGTGTCCTCCTCCTTTCATGCAGATAGTTGCATCTCATAGGAGAGCAGCTTTCCAAACAGTGTAAGGGGAGGAGTCTCACCTAGCTTTGCCACCTCTCTGATGGAACAAATCTTTGTATCCCAATCTCTAGTTAGAGATCTCAGGAATTTATCATTCAGCTCATAATGAGTGAAGACCCTTTCATAGGTCCTCAACTCATTCACTATTCTGAAGAACCTCTCATAGTAGTCAACTATGCATTCCAGGCTTTATTGCCTGAAGGCTTCATACTCCTGATTAAGGAGGGATTTCCTATCATCCCTCACTTCTTCAGTACCTTCCATGCACACAATGAGTGTGTCCCACATATCCTTGGCAGTCTCACAATGCACCAAGTTTTAGAAGGTGGAATCATCAATTGCATTTACTATTATATTTTGCGCTCTCTTATCCATTATAGCAAGTGTAATTCTATCCTTTGTCATTTCAGCATATGACTTGGCCACTTGTCTTGTAGGAGCAATAATGGAGGCTTTTTGAAGACAAAGGGACCCTCCTTGATAGTAATAAATATCTTAGGGTTCGAGGCTTCCATGAACAACCTAACTCTTTTCTTTCATATGCCAAAAGTCTCCTTTTTGCATATGGGCAACTTCATTGACCCCATCTCCTTCTGACCTCCAGTGGTAGCCATTGGATTCATATTTGACTACTCCTTTGTAGGATCTGGTCAAACTATTATGTCCTTTTTGACCAACCTACTTTTGATACCACTTGATAGTTTATAAGGTAGTAGTCTAATTCACCTAGAGAGGGTGAATAGGCCTATTATTTTCCTTAGTTGTTGTTAGCAGTTGCTAGATATAATTAAAAACCAAAAGCACAACACAGAAAGCACACATATATCTATAGTGGTTCCCCAAGACAGTGTGTATATGGGTAGTCCACTTTCCCTCTACACCTTTCTAATTGTGTGTTAGACAAGACAAACTCCTCCAAACTCATCTCCAAGAGCTTACAACATAGATCCCTTAGGATCTCTCAGGTTTGCACCAAACCCTACTTCAGGCTAAACAACCCTACCTCAGGCTCAAACAACCCTACTTCTCAGAGTGCTCCAACTCCTTCAACTCATAGATCCATTAATCTCCTACCTCAGACCTATCAAGAATCCCTACCTCAGATCTCCCCAGAGATCCTACACTCAAGCTGGAAGTTCAACTTTAATTCTCAGGCTCAACAGCCTTACAGCCACCAGGCTCAACAGCCTTACAACTCAGGCTTACCAACCCTACACCTCAGGCAAAATGCCCTACAAACTCAGAACACAAGTGTTCTTACAGAGATTATAATTTATGCTTACAACAAATGATAATACAGATGTATCCTTCAACTTTTGTCATCTGTTGTAGATTCACTGCTGGTGCTGACTTGAAGCAAGGCTGAAATGCAATAACTTCATACCTTGCTCCTATCTTATCTTTCTCTTCAGAAGATGAGGAAAGATCAACTTGCTCTCCTTGATTGAATCAGGAAGAGCTATCTTCTCTCCTTGTATTTGCTTGCAGGTTCTGGAAGCAGGGAGAGATCACTTCAGGAAGCCGTCAATAGAACAGTAGATATGTTCCCCACTTTTCAGCGCACCTTCTATAATGCCCTAACTTGTTCTTTTATACCCCATTCCATCTGCAACAGCTCTAAGGAGGCCCTTGACAAAGTATGGAGGGGAATAGAAAACTTTATCTTGCTTTACAGCTGTTTGCGCCAAAGCAAATCCTGCCAGTGCTTTTATTCAAATATGAATCTGTCTCAGCGGTTGGGATGAGACGGTCTTCAGTCTCAATGGCTGAATTTGTCTTCGTCTCAATGGATCCGCTGAGACAGATAGTCTTCTCAGCTGATTCTGTCTAAATGCAGCTCAGCTGAGGTAGACCCCTTCTCAGTAGCTCCTGGCCTCATCTCAGCGGTTCAGCAAAGACGATGATAATGCAAAATAAGGTTTATCAAATACAATACATACTTAACATTGAGTGTGATGGCTCTTCAAGTCAAGGGAACATTGATGGTAATATTCCCAATAGTTAGAGCCACATGGGGCTCCCACAGTTACTCCTGAGAAGGGGAGGAAGCCGAAGACATTGAAGAAGTCAGTTATTAGGAAGACGAAGAGAGCTGCTGCGAAGGGTGAGAGAGCCTCCTTATGAGACCGTGAACCTAGAGCAGGATGAGACTGCACAGACTCCACGACGGGGGACTTGCCTGTGGTGCAAGTTTCCACCTATCTGGTGTTGGCAGTGGTGGCGAACATCTTTGGATGCGAGGCAGACACCATGATGAACTTGCCAAGACACGATTCGGTAGTCATCCTTACCATTGTGGGAGCAGATACTAGTGAGCGATCCATGACCCACAGATAATTGCACGAGCGACAGAGGTTGGGCGAGTTGTCGCAAGAGGGGTACCTCCAGCAGACTGATCCTGATCGGCTTAGGTGCTCAGTGCGGACTCCTGGAATGGCATCCACTGCCCGTGTGATTGACTTTAACGAGTTTGATCCCTCCATTGAGGAAACACTTATGGCAAAATACAACAAATATATCCTCTGCTCTTGTGGATGTATTTAGTGAACTTAATCCGATTCCTGAAGAGACAATTATGGCTGATACAATAGGTATATCCGCACGTACCCACATTTCGATTAGCCTGTGAAAATATGAAAAAAAATCATAAATCTCACCTCTGATATCATGCATGCTTTGCAGAGATTATGAAAGATGTTCCGGAGAGGGTGTGTGCTGAGTTGGACGCTTTGCAGAGGGAGTCGTGGAACTCAAATGTGCGGATAAGCGACCTGGAGAAGCAGGTCAAGAATTTAACAGAACAAGTGACTATTCTTACCTCTGGTAACCTCTAGTCGAATGCTCTGCATGGTGATGCAGCTTATGGATCACGACCACACAATCTCCCAAAAGTGGCAGGAGCTGCTTATGTGGCGCGTGTGTGGGAGGACGTGCAGACTCTTCATACCATTGGCGCCTAGTTGAACATGGCGTTGGCGGTTGCCCATAAGGCGTACACAAATATCTCTGATGGTCTGGCACACTTAGGTGTAGAACGACCACTTCCCCACGATTAGATGTTTTACTAGGATTTGTTATGACAAATACATTTTATTATTATCTGTACTGATTTAAACTATTTGATGTCTTTACTTCGCGCGGTTATGCGCTTGACTATCTTGTTTAATCGCAATATCAATTCATGCTTCCTTTGATATTGTTTGGAATGTGATGCATGTCGGTAAGTCCATCGATCATACAAGTAATATAGAATGGGAATACATCCCCTAGTATCAAATTTCTCGGTAGAACACAATGGGTGGATCAATCTAAGTGAAATTCTACAAATGATGGCTAAGTCGGAGTGCGTTGAATCCGATTGGTGGTCCTACAGACTAGAGTAGAAATTGAAAGCTAAACTAAAGGGTGTGGGTCGCCCACACCGCTTCTCTCTCTCCACAGGTTGCTTACACTACCCCGCTCTTGCTTCACTAACGAGGGTTGTTTTCACCTGTTCTCTCTCGCACTTCACTCTCGTGAAGGGCTAGCTCACAAAAACATGATGAGGGTCGTAAACACCTCTTCTCACTAGCTTTACTTTTGCAAAGCATAATGTCTCTTGATATCAAAAGCTCAACTCAACAACAATCTCAATGCAATATCCACAAACACATCATCAACATCCATATTCAATCACAAACATCACAATAACAACACTAAGAAGAACAACACACTTATCATCCAAACCATCCACAAAATATAAGTAAACATATGCACACATATACCCAATGGTCATTGATGTATATAATGCTTTATAATCTACCTTAATACAAGCATATCAAGTACTCTAAAGAAGGAGGGATAAATACAGATTACTAATCATGGATACAGAGTAAAAGAGAGACTCTTCCAAGGTCTCATAAGAGGAACACGACTTGCTTTCGCCGTCTCCTCAAACTCTTCCTTGGCAACCGTCAAAAATACGGGAGAGAGCCGCCACCTCCTCCCAGTCCCATCTTCTCTCTCTGACTCTTCACCTCCACATCCATGACTGCGGGTTTGAAGCTCCATTTATAACCTTGGAAATCTCTATCTTCAAGCTCCAGGGTGCTTGAGGAGGTTGGAGAGGGCTTCTAGGGCAAAAACGACGCTTCCTGGCAAAAATAGGCGCCTCTCTACTGATTCCGACGAAAGATTTCATCAAAATGAATATCGTCTGCCCAAGCACTAACAAACACACGACTGTGCATATACAAAATGCATGGGCAGCAGCATTTTGACATAGATTATGACTGCGATCACCCAGGAACCCATAACATCAGTTGTATAAGATGTCCATAAGAATAATAAGACCCATAAAGCATACTAATCATGAATGAGAGGGAGGGGTGATCTCCCTCATGCATGAAATGCACTAAAACTCGCTCGATCTAGTACAAATACGCTCACATGATGGCTTTTGCGAATATGAATGAAATGACATGTAAATCTACTAAGTAGTGAGCAAAATAATATGAAAACAATGGAGATGAGCACCTAAAATACTATATAAAATTCGCTCATAAAATAACCCTCAGACTTAAACATTTGCTTGTCCCATGCAAACCTCTCTAATCATGGGGTTTAGATGAAGCTAATTACTCAAATAGATAATGAAAATAAGGAGTGAACAATGAAGTTTAATGTACATGGTGGATTAGAAGAAAATTAGAAAAACTTTCTACATGGGCAAAATATTTACAATCTTTTTAAGCAAAATGTCAAACTAGTAATATCAACTCCTAAGAAAGAACTAAACAGATTGTCCTAGATATAGCGTAGGGAGAAAGTAGCATCACCACTCAGATTGTCATTACTCAAAAAAGAATATTGTGCAACCTCCAGAGAAATCTATAAATGACGATGCCCATAGGCATACCCAGTCACACTCTCCACTACATAACTAAATACAGTTTCACAAATTGCTAGGACTTAAAATTGGGAAGAGACATTTTGGCTTTGGTTTAAGGTGAGGCATATCAAATAAGATAAACGTGCGGACTCATACTCACACTTAAACATAAAGAGAGCTTGCAATCAAAAGATTCTACCAAGGCATAAAAATGCGATAAGTGACACCCCCAGACTTAAGCGTTTACAAATGGGGTCACTCCCAACTAGCCAAACACCAAATGTACTTCTTCAATCAGTTTTTTTCAATTTCTTCTTTTCATTTCAATTTTTTTCCTTTTAAGCACTTTAACAACGCCCAAATGATACAATTTTCAACTATTTATTCACAACACTACAACCTTCAAATCACCATTAGAAATTAAAATTTTATGTTAAGCTCAAATCTAAGTGTGAATTTAGGTTGGGATTTAGGCTTTGAAGAATTTGAGGTGTGGGTGAATCAAAAGGAAAGGTGCAAGGCTCAAGTGTTTGTGCAATGGTAGAGCGTGCATGATAGGATGAAAAGGTTCAACCGATCTAAAGAAAAGGCATAACTCATATTCGTGAAACTAATTTAACCTATGCAAATACTTTGAGAGTCGCTATGGGCAAGTTCTAGACATCGATAAAGGATGCACATTCATCAATATTGAGTAATATGGCACTAGCAGCATGCTACACATATCCCTAAACTAATCATCAGACAATGTTGTATTCTAACTAGGAGTGGATATTAACCGAAGATATTAAGTAAAAAGGTATAATCGATAAAGCATGTATAGTAATTAATTATAAAAATTATTCATATCCAAAGAACATGCACTAAACTAGAAACACTACACGAGTCAACATTTCACTCCCGTAATAAATATCTAAAAAGAGAATTAGCATAATCTAAATACCATAAAATAGAACTGAATTACTCAAAACAAACAACTATTCCAACATGAAAACATGTGGGTGCGGAATGAAATGTAAATGAGCGAGAAAAATTAAAAAATTGGGCAGATTTTTGAAAGTGAAGTGAGCACTAGAATAACATAAACTACCCCAGACTTAAACTATGCATTTCCCTCAATGCATGCTATGATAATTGAAACATAAGGAGTGATAAAAAAATGTTACCCAATGCCTGAGAATTGGGCATTCAAAAGCGAGTGGAATTGTGATCTGTAACAAGAATTCGTGTCCCGCATGGAAAAAAAGATTTGACAATGAGAAACCAAGATCCTGCAATAGGGCCAGCTCCGAACAAAAACAAATAAACTAAAATAGAAACAAAGATTAGCAAAATCAAACACAATCATGCAAACACACTCAAATAAATCAACTAGGCCGCTTTTCCAAGTCCCAAGCAGGATTCATGCAATATACAAACAAACAAAAATGAAAAAATGAAATTGAAAAGCAAGATAATCATGGGGTGAGTAAAACTCCGCCTCCCAGTAATTGGGCACGGTCGAGAGGAGTTTTATGCCCAGAATAGCTGCCTTGCGGTAGAGTCAACTCACGGGCTGACAACCACCACAAGACGCCTATTCTACTGGCAATTTCCAAATATCAAGGCCAACCACAATATTAAAGGAATAAAACTTAAGTCCACATCACATTAAGTAAAATTAGTAATCCATAGAATATTCATAATGACTGATACAGTCTGATACATGTCCAAAATTAAATATAAACTACTACAAGCAGAAGATCTCTAATGTCTCACATCTGCTGCAGAAGGGGCTGGAACGTGCCGCATCATCACGTCAGTCTCTACCTTTTTCTGGCCCGATGGTCCTCCTCCTCGAGGTGTTGCTGCGTCAGCACGGTTCCCTAAAATGATTTGATCCACTGATCGTTAGTCAAAAAGACTAAGCGGTTTTGGCATCTGCTCCCTCGACCACTCCTAGGCACTGGTCGGAAGGATGGAGAAGAAAGGTACAATATAAACAGTAATAATAGTACATGCAAGTGACATAGGGATAATGTATTTTATGGTGTCATTCATAACAATATATCAAGTAGTTGAACATGTAGGATTAGTAAGAGTGTTATAAGTCTCACTGCATGATTATAGATCTACATCTACTTGTTAAACTCACAATAAACCATCATGTACAATCACGTAGCAACAATTAATAAATAACTTAACTTATAAAATGCCCATACAAATTTATAAGATAATGATCGTTCCAGCAGGTAAAGTAACTCATCATATAAAAGATCTCATACTAATTTATATGATGAGGATCTTGGTGAAGATTGTGATGTACATGCCATACTATACTATGATATGATGACTCCCCATGCAGTTACCCACACACACAAACTCAATGGTGACATATACTTTTAGTTCCTACTTTGCGAGGGTAGCTAACCTCTCAGACATCTCCCGTTGTGGTCAAACAGAGATAGTGGAGCGGGAGTCTCAACTACTAGGTGGGTATAACACACTACCAGATCTAGGCCTTACGTACGCCTCAATGCGTGAGCATTGCGGAGCCTCTGCGTACTCTTGCTGAAATGAACCAAACCAGACCTCCAAGGCTTATGGAAGAGTCATTGGGAAAGCGTCTCCAGGACACCAACTGAGCTGGCCCACTAGTCCTCAACCCCTCTAGCCAAGTCTACATGCTTCCATCGGTGTGATGATTGGACACGCATCGTAGACCCACCACAAGTAATCCCACCATAGGATCTATATGCACATGCAAAAGTAGACATCCCCACCTCATATGAAACACTGAGCTAATAGCTCCCAGGGACTATCAACCGAGTCCTCTCTACACTCATCCACCGGGATATATAAGACGAATGTATAAGCTCCGAGTAACAACACCTTATAACCTAGGGTTCAATTCCTATTTGGGGGAAGTATAACCATAGTAATTTAATCATGATCCTAAGGATTATTTATGGTACTATGAGTGTATATTCTTTGCTTAATATATTCATCGTATGTAGACTTAATGGTTTATGTTGAATCTTGGACTTCCCGAGGTCTACCTAGTGAAGGGCTCGCAACGATACTAAGAGGTGCAATGGGATGACATCTCAACCATCTCTTTCTCAAGACAATTAATATTATGGGTTCCCAACATTTCTTAATAGTATAATCAAAAGGAAAGGTGATGCTGCGAGGTTGTATTGAGATAAAGGTTCTTAAGTAAGAAATTACTAACCGCACCCTCATTTGAAGTTCCATATGAAGTCAACCATTTTAGTCTACCCCACTTGGCTCAAACTTCTACCATAGGTCTAAGGTAGGTCAAGTATATTGCCAGCAAGATTTGGTTAATTTTTGATAAGTATTAAAAGAGTTATTCCAACAAACAAATTTTACTATTAGCAGACCATATGTGGATCACAAGGGTGTACATCAATTTCTATATAACCAATTGACCTAAAATTTCTACCATAGGTCTAAGATGAATTGAATATACTGCCAATAAAGTTTGGTTAATTTTTGATGAATATTAAGAGAGATTTCTAATAATCAAAAATTCCTATTAGCACCCCACATGTGAACACATCAAATTCCATTTAACCAATTGACCTAAAATTTCTAACATAGGTCTAAGGTGAATTGAATATACTGCCATCAAAGTTTGGTTAATTTCTTATGAATATTAAAAGAGATATTCTAATAATCAAAATTCCTAATAGCACCTGACATGTGAAATATACTGTGTACTTCAAATTCCATGTAACCAATTGGCCTAAAATTTCTAACATAGGTATATGATGAATTGAATATACTGCCAACAAAGTTTAGTTAATTTTTGATGAATATTAATAGAGATATTATAATAATAATAAATTCCTATTAGCACTCCACATGTGAAATATAATGTGAACTTCAAATTCCATATAACCGATTGACCTAAAATTTCTACCATAGGTCTAAGATGAATTGAATATATTGTCAGCAAAGTTTGGTTAATTTTTGGTGAATATTAAAAGAGATATTCTAATAATAAAAAATTCCTATTAGTACCCCACATGTGAAATATAGTGTGTACATCAAATTTCATTTAACCAATTGACCTAAAATTTCTACCATAGGTCCAAGATGAATTGAATATACTGCCATCAAAGTTTGGTTAATTTTTGATGAATATTAAAGGGGGTTGTTAAAGGCAAACCATAATTGGCTATTGGCAAACCAATTTCTATGAGTTATTACGCGCCTTTTGATAATACGCTTTGTACATGCATTTTTATGAAAAATGTTCAACATGAAAATTGTAGATCTCGTCGAGATCTACAACTTTAGTGTTGAACACTTTTCCTAAAAATGCACGCACAAGGCGTATTGTCGCCCTGATCGTAACTATAGTGAATTTTTGAAAATAACAAGAAAATACGCCTTGTACATGCATTTTTAGGAAAAGTGTTCAACACGAAAATTGTAGATCTCGACGAGATCTACAATTTTCGTGTTGAACACTTTCCCTAAAAATGCATGTATAAGCGTATTTTCAAAAGGCGCGTAATTACTCATAGAAATTGGTTTGCCAATAACCAATTCTGGTTTGCCTTTAACAACGCCCATATTAAAAGAGATATTCTAATAATCGAAAATTTCTATTAGCACTCCACATGTGAAATATAGTGTGTACATCAAATTCCATTTAACTAATTGACCTAAAATTTCTACAATAGGTCTAAGATGAATTGAATATACTACCAACAATGTTTGGTTAATTTTTGATGAATATTAAAAGAGATATTCTAATAATAAAAAATTCCTATTAGCCACCCACATGTGAAATATAGTGTGTACTTCAAATTCCATTTAAACCAATTGACCTAAAATTTCTACCAGAAGTGTAACTTAATATAAGGAATGTTTCTTATAGATTTGTGGATTTTCAGAACAATCAAGTCCTAATTAGTTCAATAATACCATAGCGTGACATGACTTAAATATTGTCAAATAATATGTGTAGTTATCCTAAAATTCCAAATTTATTTCCAGAGGTGTATTTTGACCCAGTTATGGTTCCACCAAAGTTTGGGGATTTTCCAAGTCACATTGACCACAAGTATTTTAATAATACAAGGGTGTGACAAACAGGATGTCTGATTTGTGCCAAGGTAAATGGCTTTCAAAAATTCTAATAAAGTTATCAGAGATATAATATGACATAAGTCATCATGTGACAGGAAATTAGGATTTTTCTAGGTCATTTGGTCACTTTCATTTCATTAATTTAATTATGTGACATAATTATAATTAGTTAAACACTTGGGATTTTTAACTCCAAAAATCCTAATTTTTCCAATGATGATCCCTTTCATCATAATGTGTGCATGGTCCAAATATCACTAGCATTGATCAAGCAATTTGTGAAAAATTCACAAAATACATACATATGCTATATGCACACCAACTACCCATTCATCACCTTTACATGCATGTGGGATAAACCTACATGCAGAGCTCCAAATGACTTAAATTTATAACATAGATGTAAAATGACCTAAAGAACACGTCACCACAAATTTGGTATTTTTCACATCATCAAAGATATACAAATTTCATTTATATCATTTGTGTCACACTTTTAAATTTTTCACAAAAACTTTAGAAGCATTATTTTCAAAAATTCTAAAATTCACAGATATGGTGCATAATATTATGAAACACATTTGGTCCAAATTTCATACACATGCAAGCAACAAATTGAGAGATATAACAATTAAAGCATTTTTCATGGTCTTATCAACACCCAATCTTTGAATCAAGATTGTGGGAGGTACAGGTAGGCGTGCACAAAAAAACCAGTCCGGTTGGGACCAGACCGGTTAGGACTAGCTAGGAACTGGTCTCGGTTAGGACCGGTCCGGTTCCGAGGGGCTCGAGCGGTCCCCCTTTTTTTCGACAAAAATCAGTCCTAGACTGGGACCGGTCTTTTACCAGTCCTACGACAGGACCGGAATCGGGACCGGTCAAAGACCGGTCCCGATCAAGAGCCGTTTGTAACGGCTCTTTAAAGAGCCATTACAAATGGCTCTTTATATTAAAGAGCCGAATGACTCTTAGGCTCTTTAATTAAAGAGTTTTTTATTTTATTTTTAATATATTTTTTAAATAAAACAAAAAAATCTATAAATAACCCCTCTCCCTCATTCCCTCTCTCTCTCTATTTCCCCCTCTCTCTCAAATTCACTTGAATCTAAATGACTTCCTCATCCACGCCGGCATCCTCCTCCGCGTTTGTCGCTCATGAGATAATAGAGCACCACCCAAAGAGGAAGTATGAGAGAACTTTGATAAAGTGCGGATCGAAGACGAAATAAAGGTGAAGTGCAAAATGTACAACCCGTATTCAGCGAGTACATCAGTAGAGCTCGGCGAGTAGACCAGCACCTATCGACGAGTAGATCCAAGGCGGTCTTACTTTCCCAGGGCAGGGAGAGCGAGCACGCTCCCTCCCTATCACGAGGCGAGTGCGGACCTCGACGAGTAGGACTTAACCTGGTCGTCCCAGTCACGATCTTAAGGAGGGAGCGAGGCGAATGCGGGTCAACCCGACTCCTCGGTCCTCCCTCACTATCCGCAGACCAATATGGGTTGCGGTTAGTATATGCGAAAAGGCGCGAGGAGTTGTTCGCAGACCATTTTGGTCTGCATCTAGTAATTTGGTTAAGGCGGAGGAAGTTACCCGCAGACTTTTTTGGACCATTTTACCCCTGGGAAGTTTTTCCCTATAAATATGACCAGATCCACCCCCTTAGAGAGATTGTGCTGTCTTCCTTGTGCCGTCTGAGACAGGCTCAGCTTTTGGTTTTTGGGAGGAGAAATCGAGTGAGATTTCCAGGTTAGTGGAGGGAGCTCCTCGCTGTAGCCAGTGGGTCATTCCTTGGAAGCTACCTACCAATCGGTGAGGGTCAGTTCTTAGCTCGGAATACTTAGATCTAGGGATCCGGCGAAGAAAGAAGTAACTCAAGCTACTCCCCAAGTCTCGAACAGGTTGGACCGGTATCCGGGTTCCAACATTTTTGGTGCGGTGAGCGTGGACTGTAGCGAGAGAAGAAAATCTCATCTGACGATCCCATGAATGAATGTGACGAGACAGGAACCGGCCAGGGGAACTCGCTGCCTTTGAGTGAGTTTGTAACCAAAAGTGTCTTCGAGCAAGGTATGAAGGCGACAGAGGATACCATCAGGGGGTTACTCACACCTCGCGCCGAGGCGGGAGCACCTTCCCCTGTCGCAGCCGCCTCGCCCGCCGAGGCGGGACCGAGTCAACGCCTCGGCAAGGAGGTTCTCCTCGAAGATGAAGACCAGCCGCTCCGCGCGCGAGTGCTCTTCGTGAGCCCGATGGAGACCCGCCAATCGGAGGGCGAGTACGACCGCATTCGTCCCCTTTGCCAACTCGCCCCGCCTAGTCCGTTCTGCGAGTTAGTGCTGTCCGTCCCCATCCCTGTAGGGTTCACGGAGCCCGCCATGAGTTTCTACTCCGGAAAAGATGATCTCGTTAAGCATCTGCAATGGTTTGAGGACATGGTCTCCATCAAGCCGATGACGGACGCCTTCAAGTGCCGGCTGTTCGCCATAACCTTCCAAGAAAAAGCCCGAGACTGGTTCCACCAGTTGCTCGCGGAAAGCATCTACGGCTTCGAGGACCTGCGCAGAAGTTATCTGCTTCGCTTTTCTACTTCCAAGAAGAGGAGGAAAGGTTCAGAAGACCTCTTTCTTATCAAGCAAAGACCCCAGGAGATGCTCGGGCCGGGTCATACCTTAATCGCTTTCAGGAAGAGATCCTCCTAGTCCAGGAGGTCCCTGGGCACACCCTGATCTTGGCATTCAAGATTGGACTACAACCTGGGTTTTTAAGATGGAGATCACCCTCAATCCCCATATCGTTCGAGGAGATGGTCGATCGGGCCGCGAGGTAGATCGAGGGGGAGGCAACCAGCCTGGAGTTCGTGGCCAAGTTGGCCAGGTTGGAGGGAGGAGAGAAGGAAGGGGAGGGAAGCGGCCGACGTGAGACCAAGAAGAGAGATGAGCCGAGAAGGTGAGAAGAAGGAGGATACCGAGAGAACAGGGACCAGCGAAATCAAGAGAGTAGGTTCCGGGCCCCGCTACGCCGGCCGGCCTGGAGACCTGCAGGAGGAGGCTACCAAGGGAGACCAGGAGGGAGATACTCCCCGGAGCGGCGAGACCATTGCCTCTCCCCCGAGCGGAGGCAGGGGCAGTGGAGGCAGAAAAAAGCATCGCCAAGGGAAGCAAACATGATCAGAAGGGGACGAGGACGAGGAAGGGGAGCAAGGCCGCGACAGCCTCAGGGCGAAGAGGAGCGTCGGGCAGTGCCCTACTGCGACTTCTACCAGGTGGAGGGCCATGCGACGGCCATGTGCCCTGAGTTCTTGGAGTTGAGGAGAGGAGCTGGAGGAGCCCAGGAGGAGCATCATGAGCAGGAAGGAGGAATGCTGAGAATCAAAGGGGGAGGAGTCCCCGCCCCAAGGAGGTGTGAGGATAGGGGAGATCTAGGAGCCCATGGAGAGATAGGTGTCATCCACGGAGGAGCAGGGTTGGAGGCAACCCGGAAGGGGAGCCTCTGTTGGATCGTATAACGCCCTTAGAGGGGGGGGGGGGGGGGTGAATAAGGGTGTGTTTAAAAATTAAATTTTTACTTAGTATTTTTTAAAGAGATTTTACTTTACTAAAAAATTACTTCTAAATACTTTCAAACCAATGCAATTTTAGTATTAAACCAAAACACAAATTTCTAAGATAAAAATTATGCCATCAAATATGTAATTAAAGAAAAAGACATAATTATATTAATCATGAAATTTGAGTACAATAAAAATGATCTTAACAATGCTTAAGATACAGGCACAATTATATTAATAAAAAATTCTACAATTTTGGTTTACCAATCCTTCTCCCAAGGATCGGAAGGCTATCGCTTGTCTCTCCCAAGACCAAGCCCAAGCCTATCCTCTAGATCTTCCCAAGATCTAGACGTAGCACACAAGGCCACGATTTCCCACCAAGCCACGCAAGGACTTGGACGCTCCGCACAAGGAAGCGATTTTCCCCTAAGCCGCGCAAGGACTTAGACGCCGCACGCAAGACGACGATTTCTCTACCAATACAAAATGAAAAGTATGTGAATGAGAATACAATATGAAAAGAACAACTCCCTAGAAAATCAGATCTCTGAACGGATTGTTGAAGCCTCGAGATGATTGATGATGTAGAAGCGCGCCCGATCTCGTCTTCAATCTTCAATCCTTCTTTGCACAAATGGGAGTTGAGGAGGTTCTGGAGCTCTCTGGTTCATATGCACTCAGGAAGGGACTGGAATTCTCAAAAGCTTGGAATGCACGAACCAAAGGAACCAATTTATAGAAATTCACTGTCGCCTGGGCGACAGTGACTGTCGGAATTTTCCGACAGCGCTAAACTGCCGCTGGAGTGCCGTCGTGGGTGGAGTCGTGGGCAGTTGCTGTAACCGTCGAGCTGTCGCCTGGGCGACATCGATGTCGGATTTCCGACAGCGCAAAACTGCCGGTCGTGGGTGGAGTCGTGGGCAGTTGTTGTAACCTCCGAGCTGTCGCCTGGGCGACATCGCTGTCGGATTTCCGACAGCGCAAAACTGCCTTTCGTCGATCTGCCGTGGAGGGAAGTAGTTGTAACTTCTCTACTGTCGCCTGGGCGATAGTGGCTGTCGGAATTTTCCGACAGTGAAATTTTCCCACATTCAATTTTAGCTCCAGCAGAAATGTGAACATTTCATACCTGTTATCTGCACACCATTAATAAAAATAGAATCAAATACAAACAGGACTTTGTTATTATCAAACCGGAGGAGTGCGAAACGCATGCTCCAACAATCTCCCCCTTTTGATAATAACAAATCCGTATAAAAAGAAATCATGTCTATTTAGATTGTTGATTTTAATCTTTGGTGTGTGCACAAAAATAACATGATATATTTTTCTTAAAAATAAATAATCTACCTCTAGATGAAAGCTCCCCCTAAATGAATGCTCCCCCTAAATATATGCTCCCCCTAAATATATGATGTATTGTGTAGGTGGAATATTTAGGTGTAATAGATTTGTGATTGTTCTTTTTATACTTTTAATTCTCCCCCTTTTGATATTAGCAAAAGTTATTATTAGAGAAAAGAGTAGTTCTTAAGGGAATGGATATAGGATATAGAAAGAAAGAGTAAGCGGAAGCACTTTTTTGTGGAGATGATTGAAGTCCATGAAATAATAGGAATATGCCATAGTATGAATAAACTCATGAAGTGACGGTATAGCCATATGAAGTAATGAAACAAAATAACTTAAACATGAGGAAGATCATTTGAAAGTATCATAGAAAGACACAATAATGTATAGAATTATGGAATATTTTCGGTCCAATTCTCATGAGAGGAATATTTATATAACATAATGATGTGTACATGTGATACTTAGATCAAACATATGAAGTTATTTAATTTACATGATCATTGAAATGTAGAACATAATAAAAGCATATAAAGTCAACTTTGACTTTGAAGATATAGCACAAGATGAATAGAGAACCATTTTTCTTTTGCACAAGACACTTTACAATTCTGTCCAAGGTGCTTAACCTCACAATGCTCATTAAGACTTATCAGGAGGGTAAGTAGTGCTTGGTGGAGTATCCTTGTCTTTATTTTAAAATTTTTGATCACAGATGTTGTGATATCGTAATTTTGATATATTGATATTTTTTTGTTTGTAATTGACCAAGGATCTCCGAATTCACTTGAATCGCAAAAAATGGTGTAATTTTGTTGTGCTAACAAATCAAGGTTGAAAGTTGTATTTAAGAAGTGCTATTTTATTATGTTAAAGCAAATATGATCCATGTATATATTAAAGAAGAAGACATATGTATTGATCAAAAGAAGTGAACGTGATAGTTCATTATGATAGATAAACAATTTCTCATACTTAGAGGCATGCGAAAACAATTTCCAATGGTCTAAATAACTAAGTAGGAGTGTCAATACGATGATAGCTTGGAAATGAAATCATATAAACATGTAAGAGTCATTTTTTTTAAATAAAAAGCACATGGTTTGTCATCAAGTCATGAGGTGAAGTATTAATAATGACATATAACTATTGTAAATCATCAAAGGGACCCAAAATTGAAGTTTTGTCAAAATGGGAGCTGTCGGAAATTTCCGACAGTCACTGTCGCCTGCGCGACAGCCAAAAATATAAATAGGGCTGGGGACCGAGTCAAACCCTATTGTGCATCATTTCCTGGAGTTAAAAACGAGAGGAAGGCTGTCGGAAGTCGGCGACATCCTTAGATCTAAGGTATGGATTTTTGATTTTGATGTTTTTAACTCAAAATTTTTTAGGGATTTGTGATTTTGATAGTAGAGAAGAAGGAAAATGTAGTTTTCATTTTGATTTTTGATGAATGGTGTAGGTTTTTTTAAAAAAAATGTAGATCTAGTTTAAAACAAGTGAATCTTTGTTAAAAATGTTATGATTGTTTGATTCTTGTGGTTGAAGGTTTCCATTTGTTCATTCTCTAAAGGATTTTTGTAGATCTAGTTTAGTGAAGAAGGTTGAAGATGATGAATAGTAAAGGATTTGGAGAATATTTTGATTTGAAAAACATATATATATATTTTTAAACTTGATGTTGAAATAATATTGATTTTGAGTAGATCTGGAAGTGTATGTAAAAATTTTCGAGAGAAGTTCACTTGGAGCTGTCGGAAATTTCCGACAGTCACTGTCGCCTGGGCGACAGTGTTCCATTGCACAACACATGTGTAATCTAATTTTTTTTTGTTATTTGCAGAATGGCTTCCAGTTCCAAAGCTCGAAAGAGTACTTCGGAAGATGCACATAGTTCATATCAAGTTTTTCCTGGGGTGGAGAAAGCTATTGTTGGAGTTGCGAAATATATTGAATTTGATTCGCCGAAGCATGATCATATCTATGATCGGTTTGCGAATGCAGGTATTCTCTCAATAATCTCACCAGAGGGGTTTTCTTCCTTTTTCATTCGTGAATTTTATAACCATTTGGAAGACCCAAATTTCACTGAATTGGATGGAGGAGTGAGATCAAGGATCCAAGGTCAACATGTGGAAATAACACATGTTGATCTAAGAGAGGAATTCGGACTAGTGATGAGTGAAAATATGCCTGATATAGTGGAGAATTATCGAAAGGATAGAGATTGGACCCTTGTAAACATGAGTTTACATGGGAATCAAAAGAAGACTCTTACCACTGAAGTTACATCACTCACTCCGGATGCTTTCTTAGTTCAAGATATATTAAGGAATTCAGTGATGTTGAAGAGTGGAGATACAAGAAGTATTACGGCTCAGTTGACCCTCTTTACATACTACATTATGGAGGATGAGCTTTTTGATGTGGCGGACTTCATACTCTCCCAGATTAGGTATGCGTATAGATTAAAGCATCCAAGATGGGTGAAGGTTCATACGCTGCCAATGGGGGCGGTAATTCAGCGAGTACTCTATAAGAAGTACGGATGGATAGTGCAAGGTTCTTATTTGGATGATTGTTATCCGGAGATATATTATACGGGTTCAATGAAAGTGAAGAAGCCGCAGAGAAAAGCCCATCCGGGGATTGAGATTCGAGAGCCGCCATTGCCTAGGGCAGGATCACTACGAGAGTCGATTGATGATTTACGTGATTCACTAGAGGATCACAAGAGGGAAGTGAAGAAGGACCGTAGTCGAATGCAGAAATTTATGAAGTTTCTCGTCAAAGGTCTGAAGTTAAAGCCAACTCCGGAGGAAGAGGCCGAATGGCAAGTTCCGGACGAAGAACCGCCACGCGAATTGGTGAGGCGGACTCGCCGTGGTAAAGCTGTGAGACGAGGACCTCCAGAAGATTGTCCAGAGAGCAGCGGGGCTGGTTATGAAGATTCAGAGTAGTTTCTTCAGGTTGCTGCTGCTGGGAGATGTCGGAAATTTCCGACATCCACTATCGCCTGGGCGACAGTGAATTTCTGCAGATTTCTATGAATTTGATCCTTATGTTGTTCTCTACTGTTTTAATTTGAACAATATTGATGTAATATTAATGATGTTTGAATTTTGTTAACTCTTTTGAATTTCTATTGTTTGATTTTTAAAATTTAGGCTTTTGCTTTTTAAATTGTTTAGGTTTTGTGATAATTTTTTTTTTAATTTTATAGGCTTTAAATAGTGATATATTCATTGTGAAATGTCTAGAATTCCCAATTCTAGCCTAAGCATAGAAAAATGGGAATCCGGTAACGGCTTAGTGAATATATCCGCTATTTGATTTTCCGTGCCTATAAAGTTGATTTTTATATTACCCTTCTTAATATGATCCCTTATAAAATGATGTCGGACATCTATATGCTTAGATCTAGAATGTAATACAGGATTGTTAGTTAAGTCTATAACACTTTTATTGTTACACTTTAATTCTACACTACTTTGTTGCATGCCAAAATCGTCTAATGTTTGTGACATCTAAAGAGCTTGGGCACAACAACTACCTAGTGCAATATATTCGGCCTCGGTAGTAGAGAGGGCAACCGAATTCTGTTTCCTACTCGACCATGAAATAAGTGAAGGGCCGATAAAGTGACAAGTGCCACTAGTGCTTTTCCTATCTAAGGAACATCCCGCATAATCCGAATCCGAAAAACCATGTAAAATAAAAGAATCATTATGAGGATACCATAAACCTAATTTTGATGTGCCTATGAGATATCTAAAGATACGTTTCACCGCTTTTAAATGTGACTCTTTAGGATTAGCTTGAAATCTAGCACATAAACAAACGGCAAACATAATATCAGGTCTAGATGCGGTTAAATACAATAAAGACCCTATCATACTTCTATAAAGGGTTTGTTCAATTGAAACACCACTTTCATCTTTTCCTAATTTTAGTGAAGTACTCATAGGAGTGTTTGCATGCTTAAGATTTTGAAATCCAAATCTTTTTAACATATCATGAATATATTTGGTTTGACATATAAAAATACCATCATGTTTTTGTGTAATTTGAAAACCTAGAAAATATGAAAGTTCTCCAACCATGCTCATTTCAAATTCATTTTTCATAATTTGAACTACTTCATTACACAACTCTTCATTAGTGGCTCCAAAAATAATATCATCAACATAAATTTGTAATATAACTAAATCATGATCAATTTGCTTAATGAAGAGTGTAGAATCAGCACTTCCTATTTTATAATCGTGCTTTAACAAATATTGAGTTAATCGATCATACCAAGCACGAGGCGCTTGTTTTAATCCATAAAGCGCTTTATCTAATTTATAAACATGATTTGGATATTTCTCATTTATAAAGCCAGGGGGTTGTTCTACATAAACCTCTTCTTTTATATACCCGTTTAAAAATGCGGTTTTGACATCCATTTGATATAATTTAAATCTTTTAAAACAAGCAAATGCAAGAAATATTCTAACCGCTTCTAATCTTGCTATGGGTGCAAAAGTTTCATCAAAATCTACCCCTTCAATTTGTGCATAACCTTTTGCAACTAATCTGGCTTTATTTCTAACAATTCTAGATTCATTATCCATTTTATTTTTAAAAATCCACTTAACACCAACTACAGGACAATTTTTGGGTCGTTCTACAATATTCCAAACCTTATTACGTTCAAATTGATTAAGTTCTTCATTCATAGCTAAAAACCAAAATTCATCATTTAAAGCGGTGAAAACATCTTTTGGTTCTATTTCAGAAACAAAGCAAAGGTTTGAAAATAAAACTTGTAGCGATGAACGAGTACTAACCCCTTTTTGCGTATCTCCAATGATAAGCTCCTTTGGATGATCCTTTGAAAATCTCAATTCACTTGGAGGCACATATTCTTCTCTTTCTTCTTCTTCTCTATCTTCTTCTCCTCTTTCTTCTTCTCTTTCTTCTTCTTTTTCTTCTTCATCATTCTCCACCGTGGGAAGGAGTTCATCTTCTTTTCCTGTAATTTTCTTTTCTACACATGAAGCAAACTCATCAAACCTAACATGAATAGATTCTTCAACTATTTTTGTTCTTTTATTAAAAATTCTATAAGCTTTACTAGTTGAAGAATACCCAATAAAAATACCTTCATCACATTTTTCATCAAATTTTCCTAAGGAATCTTTAGAATTCAAAATAAAACATTTACAACCAAAAACTTTGAAATAAGAAACATTTGGTTGTTTACTAAATATTAATTCATAAGGAGTTAATTTTAAAATAGGGCGAAGCATTACTCTATTAATTACATAACATGCCGTGCTAACCGCTTCAGCCCAAAAAAATTTTGGTAATTTAAATTCAGATAACATCGTACGGGCTAACTCTTGAAGAGTTCTATTTTTCCTTTCCACTACACCATTTTGCTGTGGTGAGCGTGGAGCGGAAAATTCATGTTTAATTCCTAACTCCGTACAAAAAGAAATAAACTTTTCATTTTCAAATTCTCCTCCATGATCCGATCGTATGCGTTTAATTTTTAACTCCAATTCATTTTGAATACGCAAACATAATTTTGAAAATTCTGAAAATGCTTCGGATTTGGAGGTTAGAAATAAAGTCCAACAAAAACGAGAATAATCATCAATCAAAACAAATGTGTATTTTCTACCTCCTAAGCTAGAAATTCCAATTGGCCCAAATAAGTCCATATGTATTAATTGAAGTGGCCTAGTGGTAGAAATAATGTTTTTACTTTTGAAAGATGATTTTGAAAATTTTCCTTTTTGGCAAGGCACACATAGTGAAGAAGATAAATTTCCATTTAGCAAAGGTAAACCTTTAGTTAATTTATCTTTTGAAAGTTTTGAAATTAACTTGGCACTAGCATGTCCAAGTCGCCTATGTCATAAATCTAATTCATCATTTTTTGATAGAAAACATTTCAAAGTAGAATTTGAAAAATCAAGAAATTTAATCATATATATTATGACATCTAGGTGCGGAAAAAACAATTTCATTTATTTTGGAATTAATAATTTTGCACAAATTTGTAGAAGATTCAAATAAAACATTTAAACCCTTATCACATAATTGACTAATAGAAATCAAATTATGCTTTAATCCTTCTACAAATAAAACATTTGAAATTGAAAAATTTTCGTTACCCACAACACCGATCCCGATGATTTTTCCTTTTCCATTGTCACCGAATGTAACAACTCCTCCTTTCTTCATCTCCAGGCTAAGGAACTTCTCTTTATTGCCCGTCATGTGCTTTGAACAACCCGAGTCCAAGTACCACACGTCTTCTTTGTCCTTAGCCTGCCAACACACCTAGAAAGAAGAGGTGAGTAAAGATCTGGTTACCCAAGTGGTTCCACCCATAGTATCGGTAAAATCCTTCTCTCCGGATTTTTCATAAATTTTCTAAATTTTTTAACAAATAAACTTTCCTCATCTTCTTCATCCTCCTCAGAATCACTAGTTTCTTCCTTCTTTGATCTTAGAGCCAATCCCTTCTTCCTTGGCTCCATATACTCTTGTTGTTGAATTTTTAATTCAACTTCATGAGTTTTCAAGTTCCCAATGAGGCTCTCCAATTGTAAGGTCTTAAGATCATGTGACTCGGAAATTGCAGTCACTTTAGGATTGAACTTCGGGGGAAGCGATCTTAAGATTTTCCTTACCAAATCTCCATTTGAGAACACCTTTCCTAGCACCTTTGAGTCGTTCACAATTTTTGTAAATCGTGTGTACATCGTATCAATCTCTTCATCTACCTCCATTTTGAACCTTTCAAATTCAGATTCCAGTTGAAATAGCTTTGAATCCTTTACCTGCGAAGTACCTTCATGAGTGATTTCTAATAAATTCCAAATTTCAAATGCAGTATTACAAGCACAAACTCTATTAAATTCAGTGCGATCTAGTGCGCAAAATAAAGCATTGATGGCTTTTGCGTTGTTCTTACATTTTAATTTATCGTTGTCATCCCACTTGTCTTTGGGCTTATCCATGGTTACATCTCCTACAACAAATGTTGGAGAAGTGTAACTAGATTCTACCATATTCCAGACTTCTATATCTAGCGCAATTAGAAAACAACGCATACGTGTTTTCCAATAATTGTAGTCTGTGCCCGTAAAAAGTGGTGGCCTACTAATTCCTTGCCCCTCAACGAACGCGTGATCGTTGTGCGCCATTACTCCCGGTGGTAAAACCGTTTTGGAGTAACCTCGCTTTGATACCACTTATTGGATCGTATAACGCCCTTAGAGGGGGGGGGGGGGGGGGGGTGAATAAGGGTGTGTTTAAAAATTAAATTTTTACTTAGTAATTTTTTAAAGAGATTTTACTTTACTAAAAAATTACTTCTAAATACTTTCAAAACAATGCAATTTTAGTATTAAACCAAAACACAAATTTCTAAGATAAAGATTATGCCATCAAATATGTAATTAAAGAAAAAGACATAATTATATTAATCATGAAATTTGAGTACAATAAAAATGATCTTAACAATGCTTAAGATCAAGGCACAATTATATTAATAAAAAATTCTACAATTTTGGTTTACCAATCCTTCTCCCAAGGATCGGAAAGCTATCGCTTGTCTCTCCCAAGACCAAGCCCAAGCCTATCCTCTAGATCTTCCCAAGATCTAGACGTAGCACACAAGGCCACGATTTCCCACCAAGCCACGCAAGGACTTGGATGCTCCGCACAAGGAAGCGATTTTCCCCTAAGCCGCGCAAGGACTTAGACGCTGCACGCAAGACGACGATTTCTCTACCAATAAAAAATGAAAAGTATGTGAATGAGAATACAATATGAAAAGAACAACTCCCTAGAAAATTAGATCTCTGAACGGATTGTTGAAGCCTCGAGATGATTGATGATGTAAAAGCGCGCCTGATCTCGTCTTCAATCTTCAATCCTTCTTTGCACAAATGGGAGTTGAGGAGGTTCTGGAGCTCTCTGGTTCGTATGCACTCAGGAAGGGACTGGAATTCTCAAAAGCTTGGAATGCACGAACCAAAGGAACCAATTTATAGAAATTCACTGTCGCCTGGGCGACAGTGACTGTCGGAATTTTCCGACAGCGCTAAACTGCCGCTGGAGTGCCGTCGTGGGTGGAGTCGTGGGCAGTTGCTGTAACCGTCGAGATGTCGCCTGGGCGACATCGATGTCAGATTTCCGACAGCGCAAAACTGCCGGTCGTGGGTGGAGTCGTGGGCAGTTGTTGTAACCTCCGAGCTGTCGCCTGGGCGACATCGCTGTCGGATTTCCGACAGCGCAAAACTGCCTTTCGTCGATCTGCCGTGGAGGGAAGTAGTTGTAACTTCTCTGCTGTCGCCTGGGCGACAGTGGCTGTCGAAATTTTCCAACAGTGAAATTTTCCCACATTCAATTTTAGCTCCAGCAGAAATGTGAACATTTCATACCTGTTATCTGCACACCATTAATAAAAATAGAATCAAATACAAACGGGACTTTGTTATTATCAAACCGGAGGAGTGCGAAACGCATGCTCCAACAGCCTCAACGTCGTGTATCAGAAGGGTGTGGCCTCTACCTCCCAGACTCCGTCACCGTCGGGTGAAATCACTTTCTCGGAGGAAGACATGTTGGGGAACGAAAACCCCTTTCATGATGCGGTGGTGATCAAAGCCGTAGTGGAGAACTACACGGTCTCCCGCATCCTGGTGGACAATGGGAGTTCCGTCAATGTGGTCTTCAAGAAGGCGTTTGACGCCATGAAGGTGGAAGAGAAGAGAGTCACCGCGACTGAGGGACCGCTCTTCGGCTTCTCTGGAGAAAGAAAGGAGGTAGAGGGAGGAGTAGAGATGGTTGTGACGCTGGGGGGTACTACTAGGTACTGCAGGTTCGTCTTCATTGACGCCCCCAGCAGTTACAATGCCATCTTTGGCAGGCCGCTCATCAGTGCTTACAAATGCGTGCCCTCATCCTATCATCAGTGCCTCAAGTATTATCAAGGAGGGATGCAGATCAGGATCCGGAGCGACCCCAAAGTAGCAAGGCAGTGCTATCTCAATGCAGTCAACACGATCAGTTGGAAGGAGGTGGCTGAGGTGGTAGACCAGGTGATGGAAGAGATGGCAAGGCTGGAGGCAGCCGAGGAAGTGGAGGAGAAGGAGATCCTATCTGAAGGAGGGAGGCTGGGAAAGGTGAAGATCAGCGGGGAGCTGGAAGAGGAAGACAAGGAGAAGATCATGTCCTGCATCCAGAGGAATGCAGACATCTTTGTGTGGAGCGCAGCCGATATACCAGGCGTCGACGCGGACGTCGCCTGCCATCATCTCAACTTGGATAAAGGAGTCCACCCCATCCAACAGAAAAAGAGAGCAACCACCACCACCCTGGTCGAGCCCATCAGGGAGGAGGTCAGGAAGCTGCTGGAGGCAGGGTTTGTGTCGGATATCCAGTACCCAGGTTGGGTCTCCAATGTTGTAATGGTGAAGAAGGGGGAGGGAAAGTGGCACATGTGTATTGACTTTTCTATCCTTAATAAAGCTTGCCCCAAGGATTGCTATCCCTTGCCTAGAATCGACGAGCTAGTAGACTCGACCGTCGGATTCACTGTCATGAGTTTTTTAGATGCTTTTTATGGTTATCATCAAATCCGCATGCACCCACCCAACATAAAAAACGTTTCTTTCATCACCAACGACGGGTGCTACTGTTATAAGATGATGCCCTTCGGGCTTTAAAACGCAGGAGCAACTTACCAGCAAATGATGGACATGGTGTTCAAGGAGCAAAAAGGGCAAAACCTGGAGGTCAACGTCGATGATCTAATGGTGAAAAGCAAGAGCATAGAGGAACACCTCCGTGAGCTGGAGGATACCTTCGCCACACTTCGGAAGTTTAAGATGAGGCTGAATCCGGCCAAGTGCATTTTCGGGGCCGGAAAGGGAATGTTCTTGGGCCACCTCTTGACCCCGGCAGGAGTGGAACCAAACCCCGACAAAGTTAAGGCAATCATGGAGATGGAGGCACCCAGAAACACCAAAGAGGTTCAGCGCCTGACAGGCCGTCTAGCCGGGTTGAGTCGGTTCCTCTCCAGGGCAGGGAAAAAGTGCTCACCTTTCTTTAAAACCCTCCGAGACAATAAGAAGTTCGAGTGGTCGACAGAGTGTCAGGGAGCCTTCGATGGCCTAAAGCTCCAGCTGGCCCAGGCACCCTTGTTGCAAGGGCCTAGGGAGGGGGAAGATCTCTTCTTGTACGTCGGGGTGGGGGCGGAAGCGGTAAGTTCGGTCTTGGTCCGCGAGGAAGGAAAGCGGCAACTCCCCATTTACTCTGTAAGTCGGGTCCTGCGGAAGGCTGAACTACGCTACCCCATCCTAGAGAAGCTGGTGTTTGCCTTGATAGTCCCAGCCCGAAGACTCCGACCCTACTTTCAGGCTCATCCGGTCAAGGTAGTGACGGATCATCCTCTCTGCAGCATTCTGGAAGGGGTGGAACATTCGGGAAGACTAGCCAAATGGTCGGTAGAGCTCAGCGAGTTCGACGTCACATACATCCCTCGACTGGCCTTGAAAGCCTAAGCAGTGGCGGATTTCCTAGCCGACTACACCGTGGAGGTGGGAGAGGAGGAAGCACCCCAACGAATGGCTTGGGAAATGTTCGTGGATGGAGCATCAGGGAAGAACTCGTGCGGGGGAGGCATCATCCTGATCAGCCCCCAGGGCACCAGGATCGAGCAGGACATCAATATTCATTTCCCTGTCACCAACAATCATGCGGAGTATGAGGTCGTCATCGCAGGGCTTCATCTAGCATAGGAGCTGGGGATTCACGACATAAGAGTCCACTCCGACTCTATGGTGGTCGCCTCCCAGATCCGAGGAGAGTTCGAAGCAAGGCAGCCACTGTTGCAACGTTACCTGATAAAGGTGTAACGTCCCAATTCGAGCTAGACCCCTTGTGCGTGTTTTTGAGTCAAGCGAGTTGACTCGAGCTCGGGGTGTACTGAGGGCCAGGCTTGCAGCTGATTTACCCAAAAACGTGCAATCAAACAAACGACCTCGCAACCTAGTCAGTCTTATTAGACTCGTAATAATAGTGCGAGTTCAACGAATCTATCCGTTTGCGATTCCGACTTCGTTTGGAGGAGTTTTCACGTTTAAGTTAATTTAGGCCGCAAATGCTCCGAGGAGCGAAAAATGAGCAAACAAACTTGAAATTAATCGTGGATCATTTTGATGGGTGTGTATAGATGAGACAGTCGTAACGAGCCCATCCGGGGCAAATTCTGAGCCGTATAGAGCGAGATACGAGCATTTGAATCCATTGTTAATAATAGAAATGATAATAATAATAATATTATTATTATTATATAATTATGTATTATATATAGAATAATACTATGCTCACCTAAAGCTTACCTAAAAACCATAAAAAATGGGCCCCACTCAGCACAAAACACCCGACTTTAGGGTTATCTTTTGCACCAAACCCTAAAGTCAGGTGTTTTTGTGCCGAGTGGGCCCCACTTTTTGTGATTTTCTGCGGAACCCTAGAGAAATCGGGTGTTTTTGTGAGGAGTGGGTCCCACTTTTTGTGGCTTTTTGGTAGACTTTAGGTATATGTAGTAGCGCCCTTATATATATACACACACACGTAATGCTAGGTTAGAAAAGGGGAACTTACCCGACCCTTCTCCCATACAGCTGACGGCGAAAAGAGATTGAGCTCCCCTTCCTCCCTCAAGGTTGGCAACCTCCAGATCCGGCAAACTCTTCTCCAAAACTGAAATGGCAGCAGGTCCGAAAGCTCCTCCACCTCTCCACTCTCTTGCAGAACTCTCTATTTCACTCTCTCATATCTTGACATCTCTCTCTCTACAATCCCCATCTCCGAAACCTTCAGATCTACTTCGGCGAACCTCCTCCGGCATGCTCTCCAACTCCGACTTCTTCTCCAGAACTGTCGGCCTACTCACATTTACGGTGGTCTCCAAGCCGAATGCTGCCTAGCTCAGTTCTTTGGCGAGATCTCCTCTTCCGAAGATCGAAAACAGCGAGCCCTCGCTCTCCAAACCAAAACAGCCCACTCGAGGGGCCGGCTCCTCTTCGACGACGTCCGACGAGATCCGGATCGGCGAGATCCGACCATGACCAGGAGCGACAGACAAATGCCGCGTACACGGCTATTGGGTAGCATGCATGGACACTCAGTGAGCTTCCTCCCCTCTCCCTTGGTGCTAATTTCCTAGGTCTGATTAGGCGAGACATCGAGCTCAATTGAGCTTGATTGGAGAGGAAGCCATGGAGGAATGGCCAAATCTATGTTCCGATTTGTTGTTCCGGCCATCTCCGACCACTGATTCACGCCCGACGATGCACCTTATGTAGGAGGATGGGGCGGTAGTGTTGGTTGGTCGGCCGGGAAAATATGGTGGCCGATGGGAGAGTTTTTTTATTAGGCTCCAGGTCGGGCAAATCACCGCCCCAGGCTGGAGGAAAAGATGATCGGATGTTGTCTGTTCAGCTTTTAGATTCGTGCAGATTATAATGTACACAAAATCTGTCTAATGCACGCGGCTGGCTTGGAGCCACTTTTTAGGCATGTTTCGGACAGATTTGGTCCTCGGGCTCTACATGAACATTGTAGCCCCCGGAAAGGCCTTTTCGTAGAGTGGTTGTGCATTTTCTGGGGAGCCCCATGGATCCCTAAAACCCAAATCGAAATTGCTATCCTGAAAATAATTATGATTTAAGTACATGACAGTTTCTATCCAGGTTTGAGCAGCCGGGTTAAAACTCGATTTTAGACATGATAGACTTAGATTTGGACCTTAGACTTAACCCGAAAGTTCTAGCCCTTGGAAATACCTTTCCCGAAGGGGGTGGATCGTTAATTTTGGTGTGCTGTAGCTCCCAAAAATGTTGTTTTAGTGCGCAGGGAGGCCAACGTACGAATTCATAATATTTTGGTGATTTACCTCATTTTACTTATCAGAAGCATATGAAACTTGATAGAAATATATTTGTTGTAGTTATCAATACCCCCATTTAATCTTATAACTTTTGTGTTAGAATGCTTCTTAGATTAAATATTTCATCATAAATACTTATGCTGATTGTGAAACACTAGGTTGTCAGTGAAGAAAGAAATATGGAGTCATGCTTTATAGTAAAATTCCAGTGCACTTTTGGCAGAGGTATTCATGCGATAATTATGTCTTGATGTAGCAAGTTCGATGTTCGGTTTTGGTAATATTATTCCACTAGTATATTTGCTACAAATAGATGTGCTGACCTAGATACGACAATGATATTAATAACAGGAGGTTGCATATTTGGAATCATTCTCATGTTGTAGTGTAATAATGTTATTGATAGAATACGATTGAATAAAATTGCATCCCTGAACTTGTGGTGAAATTAGCCCGAGGATGAGAAAGGTCGGGAAACATATTGGGTAACCCTTCTAGTGATCTGATACGCCACAAGGTACACAAGTAGTCCTTAGGATCACATAGAGTGTAATCCCATGACTTATACCTTCCACTGCGTTAGAGTTATGACAACTCTGTAGGTGAAGCAGTGATGGTTGGTGAGGCTTCTAGGGTATGGATATATCCTGAGAGGTGAGGAACCCGGTTGGTGAGTCCTTGGGTTCTTGATAGCACGGGTGGTGCATGGGAATTTCATGAATGTGCATGGTTTGCACATGGTGGTGTGATGATCCTGGTTGGAGGATTACTTGTGGCGGGTCTACGGGCTTGCTGGTCGTGCACCGACAGAAGCCGGCGGGTAGACTTTAGACCGGTTGGGTTGGACTCTTGGTGCTCACCTACCCAAGTCCGCTTCTGTGTTAGGAGGAGAAATGGAATAAGGCTCCTTACGCGAGTCCTTGTGTTCTTGATAGCACGGGTGGTGCATGGGAATATCATGAATGCGCATGGTTTGCACATGGTGGTGTGATGATCCTGGTTGGAGGATCACTTGTGGAGGGTCTACGAGCTTGCTGGTCGTGACACCGACAAAAGCCGACGGGTGGACTCTAGACCGGTTGGGTTTGACTCTTGGTGCTCACCTACCCAAGTCCCCTTCTGTATCCTTGATGGCTCAGCATGATGCGAGTAGTTCGCAGGGTCTCCGCTGTGTGTTCTTAGCGTCGAGGCATACAGAGGCCTAGGACTGGTAGTGTTCATACCCTCCTAGTAGTGGAGGAGCTCGTTCCACTGTCTCCGTCTGGCCACGACGGGAGATGCCTGAGTGGTTAGCTACCCCTCAAAAAGCGAGAATTGTAGGTCTATGTCGACATAGCAACTTTGCATGGGTGAGTATCATTACATAATCATTGCATTGCATTGCATTCATCATTTCATAACCATGTCATTGCATCGCATCGGAACTCATCATATAAACTTGTATGGGCACCTTTATATGATGGGTTATATTATGCTCGGATCCTTAACTTATAAGCTTGTATGGGTACCCTTATAAGTTAAGTTCAAATTTTGTTATTATATGCTCGACTGCTTATACACTGTCATTGATCATGCTCTCTTTTGGTGCACTTTCTAATATATATGTTATTACATGCTCGATTTCTTATACATTGTCGTTGATCATGCTCTCTTTTGGTGCACTTTCTTATACATATGTTATTACATGCTCGATTGCTTATAGACTGTCGTTGATCATGCTCTCTTTTGGTGTACTTTCTTATACATATATTATAACAGCCATGATTACATCTACTCTTGTCACCTATTTTTGCTAGTACTGATTATATTGCAGCTCCCCTTTCTTCCCTTCCGCCCGGTGCCTTGGAGTCGCTGGGGGAGAGGAAGTGAAGCCACTTAGTCTTTATGACTAACGGTTGTTGCACCCCTCTTTTTAGGAGCGCACCATGGGGCAGCAGCGCACGGTGCTGGAGGTGGATAGTCAGGCCAGGACGACAGGGCCGGAGACCACGATACCCTCACTACCGTCGATGACCGATGTGAGCGCAATTTGAGAGGTAGCCCTTGGGGCATTTAGCTTGATACTCTGATAGTTTTGTAGGAGCTCTCGGAGATTCTTGTCTTTTGTACTTATTTGGACACTTACTTATGTGAATATATTTATATGGCTTCTTGCTTTTACATTATTGATGGGTTGGCGCTGTTTAGTTGGTTTGGCCGGCAGGATAGGCGTCTTGTGGGGGAGGCTAGCTCGTGTGCTGGCGCTCCCGCAAGGCGGCTGTCCTGGGCATAGGACTCCCCTCGGCCGTGTCTTGTGTTCCGGGAGGGGGGGGGGGGGGGGGTCTTACAAATGGTATCAGCTTGCAACGATCCTGAGATAAAGAAGTCCATTAAACCACTAGGCCACCCTCTTAGCTAAATCAGTTTGAGGACAAACTGATGCAGCGAAAGCGGTGGTGTGCCCATGTGTGATTCACATTAAGTATGTCCACTTTTTCCTATAGGAAGTGCCAACCTAAGCCAAACTCGTACCCTTACGTATAGATGCTGTCTCATTCCGAGATAGTAATTGGTATTCCCATTCCAACAAGTAGAGTTGGTTTGGCATAGGATTATGCCAACCTAACTAGGATACCACTTTGGTCGAAATAGCAGGATATGTTGTGACATACCCCTACCTTATACCGATCTCAGGGATGATGTGGCCAATCAATAAGTGACCGCAAATGACTAAGGGAAGAGTTCAACGTGAGTGTAAATGCTAGAAACTCACACCCTGAGATTTCTATCTCAGATATGGAGTGATATTATCACATTACCCAAAATATTAGGGCAAACTCATTGAGATTGGTGCATGTAGTCTATTATCAGCTTAGTAAGAGACCACTAAGCATGCCTTCTATACTGTATGTAGATACCTCTCACTTGTATTTATGTAGAAGGTTTCATATGGAGAAGATATGATAAGAATTTGGATCCAGAGAAGGCCCATTTTTGGACGAATGTGTTATATTGGTGGTAGAAGAAACTCAGCCGAAGAGATACGGGGGCTTATTTCTTCGTTTATTGGTCTAGTTATGTACCGACTTGGGTTCCTTGAGGATTTAAAATCGTTGTAATTTTTGACATGGGAAGTGGGGACCCTTGAAGGGTTAATTCACCTTAAGCAAGGCGGGCTGTTAAGGCCATTTTTGGGTTGATAGGAATTTTAATAGCGTAACCTAACTGAACATTGTTTATGTTCTCAATTGGCGAGGCTCATTAAATAAAGTTATCTAGGTCACAAGAGAAAACTGACGAGAATTCTGAATTTGGTGCTATTCTAAGTAGGATCTAGATTAGATAAGTAGTACTTGACTCAGGTCCTCATGTTCTTAGAAGATAATGATGTGATTATAACCCATGCGAGGCATGGAGTCAAGATTCACCTCCTATTTGATCCTTAGAGAATGGTTCGTTATATCATCAGGTCAAATTGTTAAACATCACAGGTCGAACAAATATTGATTTTTGGAATCATTGAAAATATAAAATTTACTAAGCTTAAATCTTTAAGGCAATAACATCATGTTTGAGAATTTGTAGATTGAAATGAGATAATGTCATAAAAAATGAGTTGGGTAAATGCGAACTCGATTGTTTTATGAACTAAAAGATAAATGGTGAAAATTCTTGATGATTAAACACATGAATATTTCGTCATGACATGACATTGGAAGTATCCTTACCCCCCAAAAGTTAAAAGTTAGTCAATCACTTGTTAAATTTCGAAGATGTATACTATATGTATGAATCCTTTTTACTATAAATATGATGATATAGAGAGTCAGAACACATAAATCGAAAATATCATGATCACCTTTAGAAAGATTCATGATTTTGGGAAATAAATTTTAATTATCAACAGTAGATATAGTGAAATCACATGATAAATGTTAAGACCCCACTTATAGTGAGAGCAACTCGTGACTAGTATTGCGGTTAGAAGTAGTGCTTATTATCTACTGTTGGGACAGTAAGAGAGTTCTAAGTTTGATGTTCGTACCCACAATGTGATGCTCATCACTGTAGTTTACATCCAATAAGACTGCGAGTCTAGAAAGTGACCATTTTGTAGACGGGAACATGTCGACCCCTAAAAGGGTTGTTGAAAATGGTAGTCTTGAGGGCCTAGAACACTTTAATAGGTCCCAGGAACTGTTATTCAAGTGCCTTGTGGCAAGTGGTTATAGGGTAGAACTCCTAATCGAGGACAGCATGCCCATAGGGCCGGTGTGCATACAGGGGGTGAATGTACCATACTGGTGGTCGAAGAAACATAACTCAGGTGTATGGGGGCTAACCCTATTTCTTTGTTTATTGGCCTAGCTAATGGACCAACTGAGGTTTCACCGGGAGTTAAAAATCTTTGTAGACTGCTTCACTTAGCCTCGCTATAATGAGGTTTTCTCATCTAAATCGTTACAAGTCGACGATATTAGAATTAGGTACTCCTTGATGAATGAGTCATTTTAAGCAAGGTGGATGATTAAACACCAAGTTTTGGATTACGTTGACTCCCCTACCAGAATAACAGAGGTGAGTACCTAAAGGATGGTTATGTCTTCGCTCTGATCGAAGGTTATGCGGAGAAGTAGACCAAGGAGAAATGGTGATCTAAAACCTTTTGGGATATACACCGAGGTTGTCGAGTTTTCATACATGAACTCCTGGATAAATTATATAGCTGGGTAATTGAGGATATGAATACATCTTGTTGTGTACCAATTAGGACCTTTGTGGGTAACGTTGAGTAAAATTTAGCATGGTTTTAGATGGATGTCAATACTATGTGAAGGATGCGATGATGTCCTGATGTGATGGTAAGGACTTGAGTTGGCAGTCCTTGAGTGCTGCTATGCACTAGTCGGATCCTGGCAAGTGCTTGGATGACATAAGGACGTGGTGGTATTCCTTGGGTTCTGATAGCATAAGTTCCATCATTAGAACCTCATGGGTGTAGTTAAGTGAAAACTTGAATCCTCTTGATAGTGTTGTAGTGCCTCCCAGTGATCAATGGTTGGTCAGACGACCACGTGACAAATTTTGGGGGACACCTTGAAATTTGTTGAGTTGGAGTTGTATTTGATTGTTGATCAAAGAGGTGTGTTTAAATGTGACATATTTAGGATAATTGGTTTAAATCGTTGCACTCATAGTGCTAAGGTTTTGCAACATGGTTGTTAAGTTAACAAATTTACAATAGCGGTAGCCTGTTCCATCATGGTTTTATAAATGAGTAGCCTGCTTGATGTCGTTCACACCAAGTCCTTGCTAAATGCTCTCTTGTATGTTGTGGTCTTGAGATTAAATCATAACATAATCAGTTAGACTGATGTAGTGATTATTGAAATAGTGTGTCATTATTAGTTCGTATGACATCACAAGGCAAGAGTGCGCATGCAATCTAGTTTCTATGTATAAACCACAACAATTGAGAATGCAATATAAGCTTGAAATTATTATGGATGAGGTGACCATGAATGAATATGGTGAGTATATTTTACTCTCATCCAGAAAATCCTCATAACCTCAACCTAATATTTCGGGGACGAAATTGTTTCTTTGTTTATTGGATTTGTAACGTCCCGATTCGAGCTATACCCCTTGTGCGCGTTTTTGAGTCAAGCGAGTTGACTCGAGCTCGGGGTGTACTGAGGACCAGGCTTGCAGCTGATTTACCAAAAAATGTGCAATCAAACAAACGACCTTGCAACCCAGTCAGTCTTATTAGACTCGTAATAATAGTACGAGTTCAACGAATCTATCCGATTGCGATTCCGACTTCGTTTGAAGGAGTTTTCACGTTTAAGTTAAATTGGGCCGCAAATGCTCCGGGGAGCGAAAAATGAGCAAACACATTTGAAATTCATCGTGGATCATTTTGATGGGTGTGTATAGACGAGACGGTCGTAACGAGCCCATCCGGGGCAAATTCCGAGCCGTATAGAGCGAGATACGAGCATTTGAATCCATTATTAATAATAGAAATGATAATAATAATAATAATAATAATAATATTATTATTATTATATAATTATGTATTATATATATACACACGCATAATGCTAGGTTAGAAAAGGGGAACTTACCCGACCCTTCTCCCATACAGCTGACGGCGGAAAGAGATCGAGCTCCCCTTCCTCCCTCAAGGCCGGCAACCTCCAGATCCGGCGAACTCTTCTCCAAAACTGAAATGGCAGCAGGTCCGAAAGCTCCTCCACCTCTCCACTCTCTCGCAGAACTCTCTATTTCACTCTCTCATATCTTGACCTCTCTCTCTACAATCCCCATGGCCGAAACCTTCAGATCTACTTCGGCAAACCTCCTCCGGCATGCTCTCCAACTCCGGCTTCTTCTCCAGAACTGCCGGCCTACTCACATTTACGGTGTTCTCCAAGCCGAATGATACCTAGCTCAGTTCTTTGGCGAGATCTCCTCTTCCGAAGATCGAAAACAGCGAGCCCTCGCTCTCCAAACCAAAACAGCCCACGCGAGGGGCCGACTCCTCTTCGATGACGTCCGACGAGATCCAGATCGACGAGATCCGGCCATGACCGGGAGCGACAGACAAATGCCGCGTACGCGGCTATTGGGTAGCATGCATGGACACTCGGTGAGCTTCCTCCCCTCTCCCTTGGTGCTAGTTTCCTAGGTCTGATTAGGCGAGACATCGAGCTCAATTGAGCTTGATTGGAGAGGAAGCCATGGAGGAATGGCCAAATCGATGTTCCGATTTGTTGTTCCGGCCATCTCCGACCACCGATTCACGCCTGGCGATGCACCTTATGTAGGAGGAAGGGGCGGTGGTGTTGGTTGGTCGGACGGGAAAATATGGTGGCCGATGGGAGAGTTTTTTTATTAGGCTCCAGGTCGGGCAAATCACAGCACCAGGCTGGAGGAAAAGATGACCGGATGTTGTCCGTTCTGCTTTTAGATCCGTGCAGATTATAATGTACACAAAATTTGTCTAATGCGCGCAGCTGGCTTGGAGCCACCTTTTAGGCATGTTTCAGACAGATTTGGTCCTCGGGCTCAACATGAAAGTTGTAGCCCCCGGAAAGGCCTTTTCGTAGAGTGGTTGTGCATTTTTTGGGGAGCCCCGTGGCTCCCTAAAACCCAAATCGAAATTTCTATCATGAAAATAATTATGATTTAAGTACATGACAGATTCTATCCAGGTTTGAGCAGCCGGGTTAAAACTCGATTTTAGACATGATAGACTTAGATTTGGACCTCAGACTTAACCCGAAAGTTCTAGCCCTTGGCAATACCTTTCCCGAAGGGGGTGGATCATTAATTTTGGTGGATTGTAGCTCCCAAAAATGTTGTTTTAGTGCGCAGGGAGGCAAATGTACGAATTCATAATATTTTAGTGATTTACCTCATTTTACTTATCAGAAGCATATGAAACTTGATAGAAATATATTTGTTGTAGTTATTAATACCCCCATTTAATCTTATAACTTTTGTGTAAGAAATGCTTCTTAGATTAAATATTTCATCATAAATACTTATGCTGATTGTGAAACACTAGGATGCCAGTGAAGAAAGAAATATGGAGTCATGCTTTATAGTAAAATTCCAGTGCACTTTTGGCAGAGGTATTCATGCGATAATTATGTCTTGATGTAGCAAGTTCGATGCTTGGTTTTTTTAATATTATTCCACTAGTATATTTGCTACAAATAGATGTGCTGACCTAGATACGACAATGATATTAATAACAGGAGGTTGCATATTTGGAATCATTCTCATGTTGTAGTGTAATAATGTTATTGATAGAATACTATTGAATAAAAATGCATCCCTGAACTTGTGGTGAAATTAGCCCGAGGATGAGAAAGGTCAGGAAACATATTGGGTAACCCTTCTAGTGATCTGATACGCCACAAGGTACACAAGTAGTCCTTAGGATCACATATAGTGTAATCCCATGACTTATACCTTCCACTGTGTTAGAGTTATGACAACTTCGTAGGTGAAGCAGTGATGGTTGGTGAGGCTTCTAGGGTATGGATATATCCTGAGAGGTAAGGAACCCGGTTGGCGAGTCCTTGGGTTCTTGATAACACAGGTGGTGCATGGGAATTTCATGAATGTGCATGGTTTGAACATGGTGGTGTGATGATCCTGGTTGGAGGATTACTTGTGGCGGGTCTACGTGCTTGCTGGTCGTGACACCGACAGAAGCCGGCGGGTAGACTCTAGACCGGTTGGGTTGGACTCTTGGTTCTCACCAACCCAAGTCCCCTTCTGTGTTAGGAGGAGAATTGGAATAAGGCTCCTTACGCGAGTCCTTGGGTTCTTGATATCACGGGTGGTGCATGTGAATTTCACGAATGTGCATGGTTTGCACATGGTGGTGTGATGATCTTGGTTGGAGGATTACTTGTGGCGGGTCTTTGGGCTTGCTGGCCGTGACACCGATAGAAGCCGACGGGTAGACTCTAGACCGGTTGGGTTAGACTCTTGGTGCTCACCTACCCAAGTCCCCTTCTGTGTCCTTGAAGGCTCAGCATGATGCGAGCAGTACGCATGGTCTTCGCTGTGTGTTCTTAGCGTCGAGGCGTACAGAGGCCTAGGACTGGTAGTGTTCATACCCTCCTAGTAGTGGAGGAGCTCGTTCCACTGTCTCCGTCTGGCCACGACGGGAGATGCCTGAGTGGTTAGATACCCCTCAAAAAGTGAGAACTGTAGGTCTATGTCGACATAGCAACTTTGCATGGGTGAGTACCATTACATAATCATTGCATTGCATTCATCATTTCATAACCATTTCATTGCACCTCATCAGAACTCATCATATAAACTTGTAATGGCACCTTTATATGATGAGTTACATTGTGCTCAGATCCTTAACTTATAAGCTTGTATGGGCACCCTTATAAGTTAAGTTCAAATTCTGTTATTATATGCTTGACTGCTTATACACTGTTGTTGATCATGCTCTGGTGCACTTTCAAATACATATGTTATTACATGCTCGATTGCTTATACACTGTCGTTGGTCATGCTCTCTTTTGGTGCACTTTCTTATACATATGTTATTACATGCTCTATTGCTTATACACTGTTGTTGATCATGCTCTCTTTTGGTGTACTTTCTTATACATATGTTATAACTGCCATGATTACATCTACTCTTGTCACCTATTTTTGCTAGTACTGATTATATTGCAGCTCCCCATTCTTCCCTTCCGCCCGGTGCCTTGGAGTCGCTGGGGGAGAGGAAGTGAAGCCACTTAGTCTTTATGACTAACGGTTGTTGCACCCCTCTTTTTAGGAGCGCACCATGGGGCAGCAATGCACGGTGCTGGAGGTGGATAGTCAGGTCAGGACGATAGGGCCGGAGACCACGATACCCTCACTACCGTCGGTGACCGATGTGAGCGCAGTTCAAGAGGTAGCCCTTGGGGCATTTAGCTTGATACTCTGATAGTTTTGCAGGAGCTCTCGGAGCTTCTTGTCTTTTGTACTTATTTGGACACTTACTTATGTGAATATATTTATATGGCTTCTTGCTTTTACATTATTGATGGGTTGGCGCTGTTTAGTTGGTTTGGCCGGTAGGATAGGCGTCTTGTGGGGGAGGCTAGCTCGTGTGCTGGCGCTCCCGCAAGGCGGCTGTCCTGGGCATAGGACTCCCCTCGGTCGTGTCTTGTGTTCCGGGAGGGGGGGGGGGGGGGGGGGGGGGTCTTACAAAAGGTCAAAGGCTTGGTGGGCTCTTTTAAATCCTTCTCCATACAGCACGTCCCTAGGGAGGAGAATGCCCAAGCAGACCTACTGGCCAAGTATGACCCCACGGTCGGAGGAACAGCCACGAATTTGTTTTGGCCCTCTATTGAGGAAGGTGAGATGATGGACATCGATCAGCCCTTGTCGTGGATGGAACCTCTCATTACTTTCTTAACCACGAGCGAGCTGCCTGCGGAGGTTCAGGACAAGAGGCGGTTCAGGTACAAGTCAGCTTATTATTTATTAGCTGATGGGATACTCTACAAGAAAACTCTTTCCGGTCCCCTGACAAGATGCCTGTCCGAGGAGGAAGCCTCCCGGGTCTTGGATGAGATTCACACAGGCGAGTGCGGAAGTCACTCGGGAAGCCAAACCCTGGAGAAGAGAGTGCTCCGGGCAGGGTACTTCTGGCCTACCATCAGGAAGGACGCGGATCAGTTCCCGAAGAGGTGCCCAAAGTGCCAACTCTAGGCCCCGCTCCAGTTGCAACCAGCCCAGCATCTCCGGTTGATCACCACCCCCTGGCCCTTCGCCATTTGGGGAATGGACCTGGTTGGACCATTCCCTCCGGCGAGTGGGCAGAGGAGGTATCTCCTGGTGATGATTGATTATTTCTCCAAGTGGATGGAGGTGAAGGCCCTGGCCAAAACAACCTCCTTAGTGGTGAAGAACTTCATTTGGGGGGAGATCATATGTAGACACGATCTACCCCTCGCCATCGTCACCGACAACGGTCCGCAATTCGCAAGCATTGAACTCACCGACTTTTGTAGCCAACTTGGCATCGATCTCCGCTTCACCTCAGTCCATCATCCAAGGAGCAACGGTCAGGTGGAGGCGGCCAACAAAATCATCGTCAACCTGCTCAAGAAGAAGGTGGAAAACCTGAAAGGGAACTGGGTGGAGCAGCTCCCCTCAGTCCTTTGGGCCCTGAGGAGTACCCCCACCACAACGACCGGCGAAACACCATTCAAGCTATCATATATATCGGAGGCTCTCATCCCAATAGAGTTTGAGGTCCGAAGCCCTAGGGTGGTGGCGACGGAAGAGGGAGACGAGGGGTGGAGACTTGAGAACAAAGACGCACATCGACTTGCCTTGGATTTTGTGGAGGAGCTTCACGACCAGGCCACGATCCGCTAGGAAGAAATCAAGCGGAGGATGGAGAGGCACTTCGACAAACATGTCCGAGTCAAGCAATTCGACAAAGGAGACTTGGTCCTCAAAAAAGTTGACGCCGCAGGGAGATCCGCAGCAGTAGGTAAACTCCACCCCAATTGGGAAGGCCCCTACATTGTCTTTGAGGTATTAAAAATAGGCGGGTACCGTCTGCGAAATGTCGAGGGATAACTCCTAGGAAACACTTGGAGTGGAGACGACTTGAAACGTTTCTACTCCTAATATCAATGTAATACCTAGTTTATTTTTGTTATTCTAAAAAACTATAACACTTTCCGTTGCAAACTCATAGCGCTTCACCACTTGGACGACAGATACCGAGCAGTGAGTTCTATGTCCTCAAGCAGAGAGTTGTCGTAGACTAGGCCGTAGCACTGAGCTCCTCCCCTGCAGGATGGCTACTTGCCCCCTCGAGTGAGTTCTATGTCCTCGGGCAGAGAGTTGTTGTAGACCAGGTCGTAGCACTAGGCTCCTCCCCTGCAGGCTGGCTACTTGCCCCCTCAAGTGAGTTCTATGTCCTCGAGCAGAGAGTTGTCGTAGATCATGCTGTAGCACTGGGCTCCTCCCCTGCGGGCTGTCTACTTGCCCCCTCGAGTGAGTTCTATGTCCTCGAGCAGAGAGTTGTCGTAGACCAGGCCGTAGCACTGGGCTCCTCCCCTGCAGGCTGGCTACTTGCCCCCTCGAGTGAGTTCCATGTCCTCGAGCAGAGAGTTGCCGTAGACCAGGCCGTACCACTGGGCTCCTCCCCTGCAGGCTGGCTACTTAGCCCCTCGAGTGAGTTCTATGTCCTGGAGCAGAGATCATGCGTTTGATCGTGCGTGAAGAAGTGAATTCTGTGCGGGTAAATCTGCCGCCCTAAAATTTTTAAAGAGACCATGCATTATGGAAAGCACACGATTGTGCTATTAATTGCATGAGCATGTCCGAAATGAGGGGTCTCTCAGGTGGATCATGGTATAACGCTCATGATCATGCACACCTCGTGCGAGTACAAAATGCACCAGGTCGTGTGATTATATGGAATAACCAACATCTGCCCGTGCGCTAACTAATGCATGACCGTGCATATACAAAATGCACCGGCAGCTGCATTTTTACTTAAAAATGACCACAATTACCATGGAACCCACAACAACAGTTGTATAAGATATTCACAAGAATAATAAGGCCTATAAAGCATACTAATCATGAATGAGAGGGAGGGTTGATCTCTCTAATTCATGAAATACAATAAACTCACTTGATCTAGCACAAATACTTTCACAAGATGGTTTTTGCGAATATGAATGAAAGGACACGTAAATCTACTAAAGAGTGAGCAAAATGATATGAAAATAATGCTATATGAGCTCCTAAAACACTATATGAAATTTTCTCATCAGAATTTCAGGATGTTTATGTTGTTTGAGTTGCGACGAATACTAATACGTGGTGTAAATGCTTGTATTGCTCTTCATTGTTTTTGCGAGAGAAGACCTTTGGAGGTGGCGATTACTAGAGAGTGTCTGTTGGGGTTTGTGAATGTTGGTGCTTTGTCTTTTAAGGTGAAGTACCGCGGTTCGTCTATAAATAGGGGCTACCTTTTCTTCATTTCTTACCTGACCTGTGTGAGAAAACTTAGACAAGATGGTGTGAACACAAACTGGAACCTCCCGATGAGTGGATTGTGCGGTCTCTTTCATGAGTAATGAGCCTGACCGCCCATCATATCTGACTTAAACTTCACCCATTTCATGTCGCGGTATCAAATCGATGATGGATATGGGGTGTGGTTACCTTAGGGTGAAGAGCAGCTTACCACTATCTTCAAGGACAAGACGCGATGCATTTTGACCACTTTGACATGGGCTGGACCTTCCCCATCTTCCGGGATATGGTGGAAATATTGAACTATTACGATGTAGTGGTCGCACAGCTCCCGCTAAATGCTGTTATCATGATCACTTATTTTATGATTTATCTATGGATGGAGGGAATCTGCTTCATCCTTGAGGTCTTCTACTACATGTTCTCAGTAAGGGCATGCGACCATGGGCAGTGTTGGGTATTGTAGCCACAATAGCCTTGATTTGAAGAAATCCCCTTGAAATAAGATGAATTGATATTGTATTTGATCTGGTATTTTAGTTATGTGTTTGCAGGATATTAATTGCTAAGTACAAACCAATGTCAAGTTTCAATGAGTCATAAACATAGGCTTATGCAATGTAATCCCTCATTGTGTAGACTAAGGTGTTGACTCATATGAAATCTCTCTATTGGGGTGTACTTCATATTCAAACACTATGGAGGAGTCAAGATGAAGTAGTTGCCGTGTTCAGGACTGGAAGAGATTTTATTCAAGTCAATTCGTCGAGTACACTCGACGAATTCGTCGAGACATCTCGAGTGGACTAGACGAATTCGTCGAGATTACTTGATAGGTCTCGTGAAATGTCTTAAGTCTTTTCGTCTAGTAATAAAGTGTTCACTCGAGAACACTCGATGAATTCATCGAGTGGTCTGCTGGTTTCTCGTGAACACTCGATGAATTTGTCGAGTGCTCTCGAGAAGGTCTCGAGTGATCTCAGCTATAGCTTCTTCCCGTCTCAGCTTTTTGCTAAGTTATTTTCGTCGAGTCTTCATGTAGTTATCATCGAGTCACTAAGTGAATTCGTCGAGTGGTCAATTATTACACGAATTCATTCGATGAATGAAGACAAAGCTGTTTCTTTTTAAATGTGCAGATGGAATTTCTATTTTAGGCCTTCACCATGTATAGTACACGTGGAGGTCCTTCCTTGATTTCATTTTTAGTCGTTAGAGAGGATGTGCTATATATATATATATACTTAAGGGTTATTTATAACCCTAATCGTGCTTATTATTAGAAATCGTGAAACATCTGCGTCGGCCTTCTTCGTTCACGCAAAAGACATTTTTGTTGCCGACAACTTTCTTGCACGATCCTTCTCAAAGAAAAGATTCAACAAGATCTCTGATTTTAGATTCTCTCAAGTTCTTTTCAGATCTTGTTGTCTCCAAAGTTTTCAGATCAAGTTCTCTCAAGATAAGATTTCTTTCCTATTCCTCTTTTCAAGATCAAGGTTTTCATTTCAGTCAAGGAGGAAGAAGATCCATTATTTTTAGATCTGAAGAAGTTAAATCTCATAGAGATTTTAGAAGATTGTCTTTCAATCTAAAGAGTTGTAAAAATCCCTTTGCAATATTTTTGTAGGAAGTTTTTCTTCCGAGTTTTTGTAGATCTTAGTTTAAAGGATCGAGTGTAGGAGAGGTTGTTCTCCGAGTTTTTGTAGGAGAGATTGTTCTCCGAGTTTGTAGGAGCTGCTAACTTCGAGTTGTAAGATTGTTACAATTTGAGATTAGTGAAGTAGCCTAGTCTAGACGAGAGTGCTAGATAGGTGAGGCGGGAAAGTGGACGTACCCATTATGGGGAACCGCTATAAATCCTTGTGTTTGTGTGTGCTCTTTATTCCTGTGTGCTTTTCTTTATAAAATTTAATTTCACATAAAAGCCATAGAATTCACCTATTCACCCACCTTCTAGGTGATTTAGGCAGCAACTAGATACTTTCAATTGGTATCAGAGAATGTTTGTTCGTTAAGAGGTTAACACTTTGAACAAAGTCTTCTATCTAGTTGTTCAAAGACACCATGTCTGGAATGGACAGAAACAAGAATTCTTCCATGAAGTTGCCGATGTGCATAAAAGAGAACTTTCCTATGTGGAAGGAAAGAGTAAGGTTCTACATGGAAGCCACCGACCCAAGAATCTTTCAGATTATTGAAGAAGGTCCTCACATTCTAATGACAGCATCTAAAATCAACCCAACAGTTCAAGTTCCTAAAAAGATGCTGGATTTAACAAAGGATGAGATTGCTATTGTATCCTTGGACAAGAAGGCAAAGAACATCATTGCCAGTGCAGTGGATGGATCCATGTTGCAAAATCTTTTTCACTATAAGTCTGCCAAAGAGATGTGGGATTCTCTTGTTGTCTTGAGGGAAGGTACAAAAGAAGTCAGAGTTGATTGTAGATCTCTGTTGAATCAAGAGTACGAGGCCTTCAAGCAATACCCACGAGATAGCATATTAGATTCCTACAAGAAATTCTTCAAAATTGTCAACGGTCTAAGAAATTATGACCGGGAGTTCACTGTTGGAGAAATGAACGACAAGTTCTTGAGATCCCTGACGAAAGGATGGGATACCAAGGCAATCACTATAAGGGAATTTGGCAAGCTGGCTATAATGGAGCCTCAGATCTTGTTTGGGAAGCTTCTTTCCCATGAACTGAAGCTCATCATCAGGAAAGCTGAGGAAGAGGGGAGCAAGACTTCTGGAAGGGAGAAGTCCGTAACACTGAAGGCTGAAGGGTTAAGGAAAGGTAAGATTGTGTCACCGATAAGGACATAATCATCAGAAGAAGATGACGAGTCAGTGGCTTGCTCCTCAAGCTCAAACATGTCTGATGGAGAGTTCTCCTTACTCTCCAAGCAATTCAAGAGATTGCTAAACAAAAGGAAGCAGAGGAGAAGTCAATCCTCCTCATCAGATCATAGAAGATCAAGACTTGATGGTGAACATCACAAGAAAGGATACATCAACGATATGTACAAAACTAAACTGAATAAACATATTTCGACAAATATTATTTATTACTGTTGTAATAAGCCAGGACATTTAAGTACGGAATGTCCATACAAAAAGAAGGAAGAGATGAAATCCTTCAAAGGAAAAAGGAAAGAAGAAAAGAGCTTCATCGCTAAAAAGTCAAAGACTCTTAGCGACAGCGATTCAGACGAGTCAAGCTCAAATGATGAAGCCTATTTTGGGCTTATGGCTCATTCAGATTCGGATAACTGCGACGCCCCTTATAATGGGATGGTAAATTCTCATACTCCTTTATCTGAGTCTGAGTCTGAGACTGCATCCAACACGGATGAAGGCTACTCTTCGGAGGAAGATTCAGATCTTCTAGTTCAATAAAGAGCACTATTTAAGGTATCTGAGAAATGATGTAAGGTAGTCAAATCTTAGGAAAAAGAGATTGAGTCTCTCAAGGTCATGGTATCAAATCTGAGGGGAGAAATTGAACAATTTCCTTTCAGAGATGAAGTACAACTCTTGAAAGACGACTTGAAAAGCTCTACTGAACTGGTAAAGCTGAAGGAGAAATCCATAAATGAGTTGGAGGGGAAGTTAGTGGTTGAATGGAAGCTAATAGAAAGCTTCTCCAAACCAAAGACCATCCTACCTCTTATTGATGTTTTTTAAGCTCCTGTGAAGGGTAGCAGTATCGGTCACGAGACCGAAAAAAGTATGGCTGCTAAGAAAAGGGCCGTCAAGGGTAAGGGTAAGGCGAATCAAAGTCAACCTTCGTTCAAGAAGGTAGTTTTTCCGACAAACAACTATGACTTTGAAACATTTTATGGTTACTTTACAAGACCAACTCATGTTGAGTCAAATAAGAGTAACCAAGGATGGATCCATCCCTGAAACTTCAGAACGACTATTTTCAAAGCTCCTTACGAAGAGATAGTCCTAAAGGACTATGGTTCATTCGTGCATGGACCGTCAGCTAAGAAAGCACCGAAAGTCAAAACTGTCTCTACGAAACCACTTGAGAAGGAGCCATGTGTATGCTGCAATCATGAGGCTTCGACTCCCAAGTTTGTAGCTCCTGCTCAACTCCCCGTTCAAATTGTTAAGCAAGAGAAGAAAAGAAGATACAACAGATTTGACTGTTGGTGCTGTGGCAAAGTTGGTCACTTCGCCATAGATTGTTGGTTCAATCCCTTGAATTTCAAGACTCCACGAGTTAATAATGTAAGAATGACCGCTCACAATATTAACACTCCAAGTGGTAGTCGTCTAACCAGGAACCTAGGACCCAAATCTGTTTAGGTTCCTAAGGGTAATTAATCTGTGATTGCAAGTATGTCCAAAAGCCAACCAAAACTCCTATCAGGCATTTGGACAGTGGTTGTTCGCGGTACATGACCGGAACAAGAAGTCTATAATGAAATTGTTGAAAAGCTCAGGAAATCAGTCCAAGCACTGAAATTCTAAGGGGGAGAGAAGATTGAGGGGGAGATGAAACAAGTTTTCAAAGTCTACTTCCAAATAAGGACTCTGGTGCAGTTGCTGATGGGGAGAACCATGTTGAACTGCCTAGTTATCACTTCTCTATCTGAAGCAGTCAGAAAGGAGGAGAGAAGGTTGAAAGAGGGAGAGAAGGTTGAAAAGCAAGAAGGTTGAAAAGCAAGAAGGTTGAAAAGCAAGAAGGTTGAAAAGCAAAAATGTTGAAAAGCTAAGTATTTAACTCTCTATGTCACATTATGTATTTTATATTATTTATTATCTGTGAAATTCACCTTAGTAGATAGAGTTCTAACTTCTTCAAATAGGGGGAGATTGTTAGGTATTGTAGCCACAATAGCCTTGATTTGAAGAAGTTCTCCTTAAACTAAGATGAATTGATATTGTATTTGATTTGGTATTTTAGTTGCGTTTGCAGGATATTAATTGCTAAGTACAAACCAATGTCAGGTTTCAATGAGTCATAAACATATGTCTATGCAATGTAATCACGCATTGTGTAGACCAAGGTTTTGACTCATGTGAAATCTCTCTATTGGGGTGCACTTTATATTCAAACACTATAGAGGAGTCAAGATGAAGTAGTTGTTGTGTTCAGGACTGGAAGAGATTTTGTTCAAGTCAATTCGTCGAGTACACTCGAGAAGACTTGACGAATTCACCGAGACATCTCGAGTGGACTTGACGAATTCGTAGAGATTACTTGATAGGTCTCGTGAAATGTCTTAAGTCATTTCATCGAGTAATAAAGTGTTCACTCGAGAACACTCGACGAATTCGTTGAGTGGTCTGCTGGTTTCTCGTGAACACTCGACGAATTCGTCGAGTGCTCTCGAGAAGGTCTGAAGTGATCTCAGCTATAGCTTCTTCTCATCTCAGCTTTATGCTAAGTTATTTTTGTCGAGTCTTCATGTAGTTTTTTGTCGAGTTACTAAGTGAATTTGTCGAGTGGTCAATGATTACACAAATTCATTCGACGAATGAAGATAGAGCTATTTCTTATTAGATGTACAGACAAAATTTCTATTTTAGGTCTTCACCATGTACATTACACGTGGAGGTCCTTGATTTCGTTTTTTGCTATTAGAGAGGATGTGCTATATATATATACTTAAGTGTTATTTCTAACCATAATCATGCCTATTATTAAAAATCGTGAAACGTCTGTGTCGGCATTCTCCGTTCTCGCAAAAGACATTTCTGCTGCCGACAACTTTCTTGCACGATCCTTCTCAAAGAAAAGACTCAACAAGATCTCTGATTTCAGATTCTCTCAAGCTCTTTTCAGATATTGATGTCTCCTAGGTTTTCAGATCAAGTTCTCTCAAGATAAGATATCTTTTTTCTTCCTCTTTTCAAGATCATGGTTCTCATTTCAGTCAAGGATGAAGAAGATCCATTATTTTCAGAGATCTGAAGAAGTTAAATCTCATAGAGATTTTAGAAGATTGTCTTTCAATCTAAAGAGTTGTAAAAATCCCTTTACAATATTTTTATAGGAAGCATTTCTTCCGAGTTTTTGTAGATCCTAGTTCAAAGGATCGAGTGTAGGAGAGGTTGTTCTCCGAGTTTTTGTAGGAGAGATTGTTCTCCGAGTTTGTAGGAGTTTGCTAGCTCCAAGTTGTAAGATTGTTTCAATCTGAGATTAGTGAAGTAGCCTAGTCTAGCCGGTAGTGCTAGATAGGTGAGGAGGGAAAGTGGATGTACCCATTCTGGGGAACCACTATAAATCCTTGTGTTTGTGTGTGCTCTTTATTCCCGTGTACTTTTCTTTAAAGTTTTTAATTCCGCATAAAAAGCGCTAAGCCTACTGCGTCACGCTATCCAAAGACAGCAAGAGTATGTTCTCCGACACCTTATTGATTTGGCACTGGATAGTTGGCGAAAGCGCGTAAAGATGCAACCGCCGCGTGGTAACTCTACCGCCAGCGGTAACTTAAAAGAACATGCTATTAAAGGTCTTGATTCTTTTCCTGATAAAGGAAGACACACACTTACGAGAATAGGGTTCCTCAGCCACCTCTGGTGCAGAGAATCACCATCTCCATGCAAGGAAAAGAAAGTTATCTCCCTCCCGCTCAAGCTTGATGATCTCCGAAGAGCAAAGCCTACAACGACCATCCGCTGTTGATCAAGTGCAAGAGAAATGATATTCAGAAGCATCGATCGCTCACCACTTTACGAAGGATATTGTTTTGAGGGAGCAATAGTTTTTATCTCTTTCTTATTCATTCATTCATTTTTCTCTTTGTTTTGTGTGAAGGAAAATTGACCGGGGAGGTCGTCGGAGTCCGGGGAGGATTCTGTAGGAAATCATCCTGGGAGGACGTCTAGATCTGGGAGATCTAGCGGGGCTCTAAGACCCTTCCTGGGAAGAAGAAGAAGAAGAGCGGCTCGAAGACCTTTCCTGGGAGAAAAGGGAGAGAGCCAACCAGTCCTTGGTTTAGGGTCGGTATAGAAAACCCATGGTTATCATATGCATCGCCTCTGATCTCCAGCGTCATGGAGATCTAAGTTTTGTATAAACAATGTCTTGTTATTCAATGATATCTTGAGTTTATACTTTATCATATATCTTGCTGTGTCTTCCTGGTGAAATATTGGTTACTGCAGTGTGTTTCCCGATGTATTATCTTACGGGAATTGTGTTGTTTCCAGAGCTAAAGCCGCACGATAGTGTTACCGCCTAGCGCTAGCTCCCAGTGCGCATTTTCCTGCAGTGTTTTATTTAAAACTACAAGAATTGGTTAAAACCCTTATTCACCCCCCCCTCTAAGGCTGGCCACCCGATCCAACACTTTTGTCTTGAGAAACAACTCATATGATTTGAGCTTGCCCATGAGAGCATCAGTGGTAATCTCATTTTGACATCATGCTTCTCTTATGGCCCAAATTCTACCATCCCATGAGCTGGGTAGGCACATCATCAACTTATCATTGATCTCAGTGGTTGAGATCTCCTTTTCTAGAGACCTTTCAGCTCACTTACGATATGTTAGATCTTAAGGCGGCCTTAAAGCGGGGATGAATAAGGGTTTTAGAAATCTTTATATTATTAATCAAAACTTTTGATATTTTATAAGAAATAGATTGGATCAAAAGTAAATTGCAAGAATTGAAAATCAAATCAATTTTATTGAACAAATAATGACATGATTATCATTGATAAAATTGATTACAAAATAGGATTTCTATTACACTAGAAGTTGAGGCGACTACGAAAAACTTTTTTGTTTTCTATACCAACTCTTCTCCCTAAGAACTGGTTCTCTTTAGCCGATCTATCCCCAGATACGACCTCAAGCCGCTCTAGCCGCTCTATCCCCATTAAGGCCTCGAGCACCCCCTAGATCTAAGCCCTAGACCCAGTCGCCAACACACGCGGTGAATTCCCCCTAAGCCGTATACGGAATTAGTCGCCAGCAACCGCGGTGAATTCACGTAACGATCACAAAGATAAAAGGCATTACAAAATATGAAAGTCAAATTTAAAACTGCCTGTGAGGAAATCTGAAGGAGACGACGAAGAACCGATGAAGATCATCGATGTCGAAGCGTGCATTCTTCGCATTGAGTTTACATTAATCTGATCTTCTTTAGATTCCTTCTCTTGAATTTAAATGGGAGATCTTTGGTGGTCTGGAAATACGGCCCTCACAAATATTTCAGAGTGGTGTATTAGGGCTCCAGGAGTCCTAAAGTTGAAGAGAACAAATGTCACCCTTTATAGGAGAGGAAGCTAATGCTGACGTTAGACCTAACGCCAGGCGTTGCCTCAGTTTAGAAATGTTTTGATGGAACGTATCCTCATTCTAGGAAGGAGATATTGTATGTTTAGAAACTTCTCATTTTAGGCAACCCTAATGCTAGCGTTAAGGCTAACGCCTAGCGTTACGCCAAATCATTCACAAAATGATCCTATAATCACGACAACTTCCCTCCATAGCATTTTCATACTGGTGAGATCGACGGTCAATGCCGATGTTAGCTCTAACGCATGGTGTTAGACCATATCCTTCTCTTTTAGCACATTGAGCTAGTACAGATCATAAATATAACATCATAGTGTCACCTTTATTAAATCCTACATACAAAAAACACAATGACAACTTGCTCAAATATAAGTAGGATTTGTTATTCTCAAACCAAAGGGATACCAAAAAACGTGTTCCAATAATCTCACCATTTTGATAATAACAAATCCAATTAGATAAATCAGATTTAAAAGGTAAATGATGTGTTTTTTTATAAATAGATATGGCACTATGCTACTTAGAGATTTTTATGAGAAATATATTTAGAGATATGTGCTCCCCCTGTTTAAGTGCTCCTCCTTAGTGTATTCTCCCATATAATAGATTTATGCTCCCCCTTAATCTAGTGAATCCTACTGCTTAATCATTAAGATTTATCATTTTATTCTCCCCCTTTTTTATTAGTAAAAGTGGGTGGAGTGAAACAAAACTAGGTTAGAATAAGGTAAAGAGGTGAAAAGTAGTACTGCAAAGAGAGGGTTAAGAGTTTTTTTTGGAAAATAGAGGAAGTCATGATCGAGCATAGAGGGATTAATGCAACGAAAAAAAATATGATAAGCGTGTAAGAAACAAAATCCCTTGTAATTTACCATTCAAGTCTATCACTTGTTGAAAAAAATATGAAAAAGAGTTTTGAAACATAAGTGATAAAAAATGACTTCAAGATTAAGACTTGGGATAAGCATGATAAAACATGGTAAAAATACATTATCATATTAATATTGCGGAAAACAAAGTAACCAAGATAAGCATTTGGATTGTTAGAGAATTTTTTTATTTTTAGGTTTGATTTTAAAAAAAATGCAAATAATTTTTCTAGAATTTTCATATATAGGGAGCATGAACCTTGAAAAAATTTTCAACAACTAAAGACAAGCATAATTTGTCATATTCAAAGTGATAATAGCTACAATGTAACTAATTCATATTTCAAGTAAAGAAAACATTGTAGAGATCATGTAGCTTTTTAGAGAATTATGAAGATATGTATTAGGATCCAATTCTCATGAGTATAAGCTTTATGAAAGATAATGATGTGTGTAAATAGTGTATTTATAAGAGTATGCAAGTGATATAATCAAAATATATAACATATGTAATGAAGTAGTAAAACAATATTAAGAGTGTAGTCTTAGAATTACTTCCACACACCAATTCTAGATTAATATCAAAGCACATAAAAGAGTACAACTACCAAGGTGCTTCGCCCACACAATGCTCATTAAGACTTATCAGGGAGCAAAGTATTGCTTGGGGGATCACATAAGCATTTGTAATTTGTTTGCGGGATCCGGTGTACAAATAGAAGTGAAAAGAAGATGTGTTTACACAAGACACTTTGCAATTCTTTCTAAGGTGCTCAACCTCACAATGCTTATTAAGACTTATCAGGAGGCTAAGTAGTGCTTGGTGGAGTTATCTTTGTCATTTATTCATATATTTTTTTATTTAGGACAAAGGTCTCTGAATTCACTTATTTTTTGCCAACAACAAAAAAGTTTGAAAACACACTTCTATTTGTGCAAGAAATTTATTTTTGAAAAGAAGGTGTAGGTAATTTAGACATACAACTTAACATGTTAAACTATTACACTACACAATCATGCAAGACTAAGATTATGATCACATGTAGATTACCAAAAAAGTGAGTGAATGAATCATTATTTAACATAAAAGCATTACTCATACTTAGAGGCATGCTAGACAATCATACACAATTTTCTATACCTATTTCATTGCACATAACAAGATTAGGGTCAATGCATGACAAGACAAAACAATGTTTAGGAAACTTAAAATGAAAATTAAACATTGAAGAGAATCTTTAAGAGTATGATTAATCAAGTTTGACCATAGAAGATAATGACAAGATTTTTGCTCATATGAAATCCTATAGTTAACTAGTAAAACAAAAATGTATTTATTGAAAATTAAAAACAAAAGCATGACATGTTCACCCGGAAGATCGCGGCTTCAAGTTGTCTTAAGAAGACCGCATGGTCTAACATATGAGACCGATTTAATTAGACCGCGCGGCCTGGCTAACAAGATCGTCTTATAAATCCCGTCATTCTGGTTCAACAATCAATCCTGAGCTCGCACGGTCTGACTTCACTTCTTCGCATAACAGGTAACCCTCTCACCTCTGTCTAACTTCTCATAAATTTCGGGCAGCCCGTATTTTCAAAGCTACCCGTCTGGGCAGCCCTCACATCTATAAATAGGGGGGTAGGGCTCCCTAAAATGGCGACTGGGAAAGTGGGGGAAAAGAAAAGAAGAGGGTGATCACTGGAGCAAAGCGGTCTCAATCTTCAGCTCGCTCTATCTCACCTAATTTCGGTCTGTTCCAAACCTCTTTTTAGTCACTAACCTTTTCTTTTGTAAGAACAATTTTCACAGCCAAAGACCGAGTAGCTGGCAATCCACAGTCCCATTCTCATTTTCAAAGCACGAGACGCGGAGAAGGCAATTTTTGCATCAACAGAATGAAACACGCGACCTTCAAATTTGGGTTTGCCAGTGAAGTATAGCGGTCTAAATATGTCAGACCGAGAATTGAGAAACCAGACCAATGCAGGTAGCGCGACATCAGATGATTTGGAAATACGTTTTGAACGAGCCCTTGAGCAAACCCGTCAAGAGTTCGCTCGAGTACAGCTCCAGGCCGCCCAGCAGATGGAAGCGATGGGGAAAGCTCTCGAGCTAATCTCTCAGCGATTGGCTCCTCGAGTTGTTGAGGTCGCAACACCTGCAGTCATTCAACCAACTTGCAGACAGGTTTTTGACCGCACAGTTCTCGAACCTGTCGCGCCCCTGTGATCGCAAGGAGTCGAGCTCGCTGCCCGGCAGGAATTTTTTCAGGCCACTGCCCAGGGAAGTCCTGCCCGGACCTTGAGTTTTCAGGAAAATGTCGCTCCTCGCTCTGTCGACTTACTGGAAGAGCCATCTCCGTTCGTAGAACAAGTTAGGTGGGAACCTGTTCCGATAGGTTTCAGAGAGCCCAGGCTTCCACTATACACCGGAAGGGATGATCCAATCTCTCATCTACAAGCTTTCGAAGCTGCAGTATTAATGAGGACCTTGTCCGAGGCTCTTCGCTGTAAGTTGTTTGTAACCTCTCTCGGAGGTGAGGCTAGAGAATGGTTCTTTAACCTCCCTGCCAGGACTGTTGCCAATTTTACGGATCTAAGGAGAGAATTTCTCTTAAGATTTGCCACCTCGAGAAAACGGAAGAGTGGACCTGTAGCTCTTTTCAAAATCAAACAAGGAGAAACTGAGACAATAGCTCATTTCGTCGCTCGATTTCAAGAAGAATCTTAAGTATCCGTGACGTTGGCCCCATCCTCCATCAAGTCGCATTCATTAATGCTTTACGAGAAGGCCCTTTGAAGTTAAAAGTCACCACCAAGGAGCCGAATTCTTACCAAGAATTAATCTCAACTGTGAATAGGTTTATTGAGGGTGAAATCTGCAACCCAGAATACGTCTCGTACCTCTCCAGTATGGCTTACCAGGGTGGAAACAACTCTTCTTCTTCTTCGAACCCTCAACAACATCAGAAGACAACCCGCCAAGAGTATCAACCTCATATCTCCCGAGGCAGGAATTTTCGTCATCATCACCCGAGCAACAACCATCAACAACTCATCCAATGGCAGCAACCAGCTCAGGCTCAGCCTTTAGCCTGTCTTCCTCTCCTACCCCTTCCCACTAATCAACCTAGACAACTTTTTAACAATTCGCAAGAATGTTTTGCAGATCCACCTCTTCCAATTTCAGAGATTTTGGAAATTATTGAAAGACAACCCTTCTTCAAAAGACCGGCCCCCATGAAGACCGACATCAAATTCCGAAATCAAAGCCTCTATTGCGAGTTTCATAAAGAGAGAGGGCACCATACTGAAAATTGTAGGGCGTTCAGATTCTTGATCGAAAAACTCCTCAAGGAAGGGAAACTCCAAGATTTAATCAACAAAAAAGTTGACGATCAGTCGAAGAAGGCGAAAACCGTTGCTGAGGTCGGTTGGGAGTGCCAGGAGGTAGAAGATGCCGGTCTTTTTGGCAGTCTCCATATCGGTTGTGAATGTGTGGAGGCAGACAATGAAGGGGAAAATGGTCTGCTCTTCTGCATCCATGGAGGTGCTGGACTTGAATCTTCTACAAAATCTAGCATAGCAAGAATCTTCAGGGATGAAGTCTCTGTTGCCTCTGCCTCCACTCCAACCCTAGAAGTGGTCATCTTCGGCAAGGAAGATCTCCCACCCCACGGGAATCCATTTAACGATGCACTTGTCATCAAGGCTATGATAGAGAACTTCACAGTCGAAAGGGTTCTAGTGGATACTGGGAGCTCCGTGAACTTACTGTTCAAACCTACCTTCGAAGCTCTGAAAACTGGGAAAGCAGTTCAGGGTTAGGAGTGATCCTAAACTAGCCCGAGAATGCTATGTCAGGATAGTTAGCTTTATCGACATAGGTCCTCAGCTGCGAGTCAAAGAGAAAATGTTGATACCATTATGCTCCAAATAAGGGGATCGCAGTTCTCAGTTTTAAGTTTGTTTGTTAACCAACAATAATTCTCTTTTGTTCTCAACCAATAAACCCCCTTAAGCATTTTCGAAACTAAAGTTTGTAAATAAATATGTGTCAATAAAATACGTATTTTTCTTCATCCTTTTTTATTTGTCATTACCTCAATCAGCTTAGATTAATTCCAAGTTAATTATTTCTTGTCTTATCATTTGTTCTAAAAAACTCTGGTTATCTACTCTCTGATACACTCAGGTCATAAATGGAAATTTTAGAAGAATTCACCTTAGAAGATCATGAAGTTAAAGATAAAAATAAAGCTGAGGGAACTCATTTAGAACCAACCCAAAGTATCCAGCGTATTCCAATAAAAGGAGATGAGAACAAAACACTCTCAATTAAAGCCAAACTTTCCGAAAATGAAAAAGAAGAGTTAACAACTTGCTTATTCAGAAATCTAGACATATTCGCTTGGTCCGCAAATGACATGCTAGGAATGGATCCTGATATAGCCTGTCATCATTTAAACATAGATCCAACTTTTAAACCGGTTCAACAGAAGAAACGAGCAGTAGCAGATACTCTAGCCGAACCAATTGGAGAAGAAGTCCAAAAACTTCTCAAAGCTGGTTTTATCCAGGAAGTACAATACCCTGACTGGGTCTCAAACGTAGTTATGGTAAAAAAAGCCCGGAGGCAAGTGGAGAATGTGTGTAGACTTCACCAAGCTCAATAAGGCCTGTCCAAAGGATTGTTATCCTTTACCCCGCATAGATTCTCTGGTTGATTCAGCAGTTGGATTTCGCTACATGAGCTTCCTAGATGCATTCTCGGGTTATCATCAGATCAGAATGCATAAACCAGATATTCCTCACACCTCTTTTATAACAAACAATGGATGTTTTTGTTATAAAGTAATGCCTTTTGGTTTAAAGAATGCAGGAGCAACCTATCAGAGAATGGTGGATTTCGTATTCAAGAAACAGAAAGGCAGAAATCTCGAAGTATATGTGGATGACCTTCTTATCAAAATAAACAATTTTCGGTTCACTTAGAAGACCTTGAAGAAACCTTCTCAACACTCTGAGTGTTCAATATGAGGCTCAACCCGCTGAAATGTGTTTTTGGCGCTAACAAGGGTAAGTTCTTAGGACATCTTTTGACTCCAGATGGCCTTGAACCTAATCCAGATAAGGTTAAGGAAATTCTTGAAATGGCACCGCCGAGGTCACCAAAAGAAGTTCAGCAGTTGGGAGGTAGAATGGCAGGGTTAAGCCGATTTATATCTCGATCAGGAGATAAAAGTACTCCCTTCTTCAGAATTCTCAGGAAAGCCTCCAAGTTCGAGTGGACAGAAGAATGTGATTCAGCATTCACCCAACTGAAGAAACAACTAACATCGATCCCTCTCCTCCAAAGCCCCCGTGATGGTGAAAATTTATTTTTGTATTTAGGTGTTGGAGCTGATGCAATTAGCTCAGTTTTAGTAAGGGAAGAAAAGAAGAAACAATTTCCAGTTTACTACGTCAGTAGAATCCTGAAAAATGCAGAAACCAGGTATCCAATATTAGAAAAACTTGCTTTAGCACTTATCATTTCAGCTAGGAAGCTCAGACCTTACTTTCAAGCCCATTCGATTCAAGTAGTAACAGATCTACCCCTAAAGAATGTGCTAGAAAAGCCAGAACACTCAGGCAGGTTGGCTAAATGGGATATCGAGTTAAGTGAATTCAATATCTCGTATGTTCCTCAAACAGCCATAAAAGCACAGGTATTAGCTGATTTTTTTAATTGATACAGCGAATAATGAACCTGAGGATAATATCGAAAAACCTATACCTTGGATAATCTATGTCGACGGGGCTTCAGGAAAAAATTCTTCAGGAGCAGGGGTAATCTTAGTTAACCCGAATGGAGTTAGAATAAATCAAGCTTTGAAATTTCGTTTTTCAGTCACCAATAACCAGGCAGAATATAAAGCCCTCTTAGCAGGACTTCATTTCGCCAAAGAATTAGGTATCGAAGATATCGAAGTCAAAACAGATTCATTAGTTATGGCATCTCAAGTAAACAACACCTATGAAACTAGAGAACTAGTCTTGAAGAAATATCAGAAGATGGTAAAGCAAGAGATCAGAAAGTTCAAGAGTTTCACTATCCAACATATCCCTCGATCAGAAAATTCAGATGCAGATCACTTAGCTAAATTCGGGTTGTCATCAGGAGGAACCACATCAGATCTCTTCCATCCAGCAATTGAGGAAGAGTCAGTAATGCAGATCGATCATAAAAGTTCCTGGATGGATCCCTTTATGTTATATCTTTCATCAGGAGAATTCCACGCTAGTGTAAAAGATAAAAAAAGGTTCAGATTAAAAGCAGCTTACTATTATCTAATCTCAGGTATCTTATATCGAAAAACTTTTTTAGCTCCTTTATCTAAGTGCATCTCAGAAGAAGAAGTCCCGATTATTCTCAGAGAAGTACACTCAGGTGAGTGTGATAGTCATTCAGGTGCACGAACTCTAGAAAAAAGGATTTTGAGGCAGGGATATTTTTGGCCCAAGATAAGGAAAGATGCAGCAAACTACGCTAAGAAGTGTATTCAATGTCAGAAATTTGCTCCGCTCCAACATCAGCCTGCCCAGCAGTTAAAGTCCATCATGACTCCCTGACCATTCGTAGTATGGGGAATGGATCTTCTAGGACCTTTTCCCACTGCAAGTGGACAAAGGCGTTTTATTCTGGTTATGATAGATTACTTCAGCAAATGGATTGAAGCAAAAGCTTTAGCTAAAACAACTACCCAAATAGTAAAAAACTTTATCTGGGGAGAAATTATCTGCAGGCATGGAATTCCCATGCCCATAATAACAGACAACGGGCCTCAGTTTAACAATTCAGAAATGATTAACTATTGTGATGAAGTAGGAATTAAGCTTCGATTTACATCAGTCCATCATCCAAGAAGCAATGGGCAGGTAGAAGCAGCTAATAAATGTATTCTGAATCTTCTCAAGAAAAAGGTAGAAAATATCAGGGGCAATTGGGCAGAACAACTCCCGGCAGTTCTCTGGACTCTTAGAACTACCCCAACAAGTGCGACTGGTGAGACCCCCTTTAAATTATCTCATGGTTCGGAAGCTTTAATTACAATCGAGCTTGAGGTAAAAAGTCCCGGGGTCTTATTGGCTCAGCAAAACAAGGATACCTGGATAGGAGATAATAATGAAGACCTCAAACATAGCCTCGACTTAATTGAAGAATTAAGAGACGAAGCTGTAATAAGGCAAGAAGAGATAAAAAGAAGAATGGCGAGATATTTCGATAAAAATATTAGAATCAAAGAGTTCACTTCTGGAGACCTGGTTTTAACGAAGGTAGTTGCAGCAGCTAGATCCAGCTCAGTCGGAAAATTAAACCCAAATTGGGCAGGTCCTTATATCATAAAAGAAGTATTGAAAATGGGGCTTATCGCCTCAGCACTTATGACGGAAATGAGATAGCAAATACCTGGAGTGGAGACGATTTGAAACGTTTTTTCTCTTAAAACAGGCTTCTCATTATTCTATCTCTACCTCTCTTAGCAATGTATTCATCTCAAACAGTTACTAGACGAAAGATATTGACTTTCCTAGTTTTTCCATGCATATTTTTATATGGGATCGAAATGAATCAAAACAAATAAACTTAAAGACATGCCAAAGCAGATATCGTCGGATCATACATGAACCCCCATGAATTGACGCTGAGCGTAACACCTACATTGACCACGGATTGCAGGGACATTTTGCTTCCGTGCAGCAATAGCTCACCAATCTCATTTGAGAGGGTTCTATATGATATCCCAGATCTTGGACGATATGTGAGCACACCACTGCATCAAGGGAGGTCTTGGTGAATGCCACCTATGTCGTGCCTTCAGATAGTGGCAACAGGCCATCACAGCCTGCTACACTCGAATACTGTTTGGTTGTCCATTCTTAAAAATAACCATTAAAAGATAACATAGATGGCACTCTCCTTAACCCTGGCCAAAAAATCACTTCATATATTTCTTACCCTATGTTATCTTCTCAACCCCCAGGGTCATTAACCAAAAACACCATAACTTTAAATAAAAATACAGGAGGTCATTGTTTTAAGCTATGGCTTCTTTCTCAAAACAAGGTCGAGCGATCTCTATATTCAGACCGCTCCAGAAGAATCTTGACATAAATCAGAAGCATCTCAAGAAAGTCTCAGAACTCTCCAGGCCCCGGTATCCAGAATAATTGTTATCTAAAAATATGGAGTCAAAGTGCGATCTGCAGTTCGAAGATCGCTACATCTTACTCAATATTCAGTAAGGCTCTTCGATAAAAATGATTGAAACAGTATTAAGACCGCTCGATCACAATGTGAGTTTGACTAATCATTAAAAAGATAGCTTGCAAAGTTATTACCATCTTTTATGAAATTGCAGAAGGTGGGAAAAGAAAATATACAAAGACAGATGCTACAATCAGATGAAGGTATGCAAGGAGAAAATGCTATTCTATTTTACTATTTCTTCATTCAAAAGTTTTCATTACAGATAAAAACAAACTAGAATTTAAACCGCCATATCAGCAGCCGAACACATTAAAGAAACAAAATATTTTTTCCTATTTCTTCTTTTTCTTGGAGGGTGGGTCTTCATCTTCAGATGAATTGGAGTCAGCACTGAGCCCGCTCGAACTAGAGGATTCTCCCAAAGAGCCAATATCAGATTTTGCCGCCGAACTCAGCTCTTCATCTGGATCGAACTGACTCCCACTCAGCTCATATTCGTCTCTAATCAATGGCTGGCTGAAATCAGCATTAAGGAAATCTTCCAGACCATCAAGGTCGAGTTCATCAGATACAACATGCGTGACCGCCCGGTCTTCCAGAGAATTATCTTTTCTCCCTTCATATTTTTCCCCAGGTTCATCCTTCTCATCTTCTTTTCCTTCTCCCTCTACCTTTTTTCCTCCATCCGGAACCTCCTCTCCTTCATCTCTCTCTTCCCCTCCTACCTCATCAAGAAGTTCTTCTCTTTCCTTCTCCTCCACCCCTTTTTCCACATCAAACATTTCTTCTTCTTCTACTATATCCTCTTTTTCTGCCTGAAGAACAGTGGCCTCAGGAAATAAAGATAAGAAACTGGTATCCTCTGGAATCTGAACACCATTATCTCGCAACTTAGAAATAGTCATTTCAACTGCCTCATTTATTTCTTCTAGCATCACTTTCCGGTAAGCAGGATTATTTTCGTCATACATCTCTTTCTTTATTTTCTACAAAGAAAAAGATCATGGGTCAATATCACCCAAAACAAAGCAAACGAGAAGAAAGAAATCAGATCGCGCGATCTCAAATTACCTCCAGCTCAGCCTTAACAACCTTATTCTCCGACATATATCTCTGAAGCAGCCTGCCCATGTGATGACAGAAGACCTGATGCCTAAGACCGGTCTGCGAACACATATCTGGGATAAGGGTATCTTCCCAACTATAAACTTCCTTAAAATTTTCTTCGCCATATAAAGCAGCTGAGACCGCTCTAGCATGACGAGAAAGTTCACCGCCCCAGTTTGGGAGGGACGTGGAAACCCCCACACGTTTTCCTATAGGATTCCATTTCATGAGCAGTCTCCCTTGAAGATCAATCATGGATTTCCTATAACCATATAAACCAAATGATTTATCGGAATAATCTGAAGGGCCAGCGGTCTGAAAAAGGTATCAGTCTCGGTTTTTCTTCAATCTTTTTTCCCTCTGAGTAAGATCGCCCTCTGGAGCATAAGGTAAAGAAGAAGGAACTTGCAAGATCGCTGCAAGAAAGAAATTCAAGTAAGTTCAAAAACTCATGATAAGCGGTCAAAGCATAAAGATCGCTCGAACTCACTATCTTTTCGTCTGATGGAAGAAACCTCAGCCCAAAGCACCGGGTAATGGTCCAAATCACCCTTTTTTCTTTAAGCATATCTTTTATCTGCTTTTCAATAGCATACAAACTTTTCGGTTTTCGGAAGACCGATTCATCTCGAAGTTTTGGCCGTGTCCGGAGACAGCCTAACCGCCCCTGGAAAATCAAATACCTCTCTGCCCAATTCGGGACCTTGTTAGGGAGATTAATGACTTTTAGACCGCTGCAAGTAAAATATAATAGTCCTTTGAAATCTTCCTTTCTCGAGCCCTCCTTCAAAATCTTCAGGGTGAAAAGAGATCTAAATAGATCCAGAGTGAATCTAACATTGACCGATCGTAAATAGCCTATGCAAGTAAAAATTAAGGCAATGGAGTTTGGAGGGAGCTACCCAGTTACAAGACCGTAATATCTGAAAATTCGTTTCATTTCCCACGGCAGAGGAAAACGGAAACCATGGTAAAAGTGGTCAATAGGAACCGCGATCTCATTCTCTCCGAACAAATTAAGGCGCTCACCTGCGGCGGGCAGGCGAATCACTATCTGCGAGCTCATAGGATAATCCCTCAGAAAATGCAAATACTCGACTAGAGAAAGGCGGCAAGGGCGCTGCTCGATCTCAAGGAAAATTTTACAAGCACCAGCTCGCGTGGACAACATTCTTCAAAGAAAATCTAGACCGCTTAGGTATAATGTTCCAGGAGAGCGTATTAAATAGGGCCACCTACCGGATATTTATAGTCACGGAGACAATCAAGTTATTATCATTACCAAAATCCAGACTCATTGAGGCCGCAAATTCAGACCGTATAAGACAAATACCACGTGATAAAGTTTCAGACCGAGCGATCTCAATATATTTTCTCAAAACTATAAGAAAAATTTATAAGAGTCATGAGATAGATAAAAATTTGACCAAATCCACAACATAAATACACATCACAACAATCTGATCAAGTCCCTCAAATATACAAACCATAAAAATAGTTAAAAATTATTTTGGAAGATCCTTTTTCTTTCTAAGGAAAGCTACCCTGTTCTGAAGCTTATTAACCGCTGTAAGCGTCATACAAATACCCATGTTAGCATCAACAACATATCGTTGAAGATCGCCAGCATCTCGCTTCAGCTCTTCCCAATTGACAATTTCTTCCTGGTCCACACGATCATCAGAAGCAGCGTTGGACGATCCCGTGAGCAGAGGAGCAGGAAAACCTGTTCTTAATTGAGAAAATGCAGTATGAAGAGCATCAACTTTTCCTCTAATGAAAATTGTTTCCTCCTTAGATTCACGGAGCTTTCTCCGAAGATTGATTACCTCCTCCTCCAGCTTCTTCTTACCATCCTTTTCTCGTTGTTCGAGCGATCTCCGCTGCTCATTTAATTTTTGCTCATTTTTAGCCAAGGCCGCACGAAGTGTTTTAATGGTGTCTGCTTCAGCTAGCAATACCTCATCTTTTTCTCGCAACTTTTTCTCAAGATCTTTTTCCCGAGCCTGGAAAGCTTGAATCACCTGCATAAGGGGAGATGCAAGCAGTGGAGGGGGAGGTAGATCGGTCTGAGGAGCGATCAACCCACTCTTCTCTAGCAGGTTTTGTGCCTCCATATCTTCTCCTGCAGCTAGAAAGCAGTTTTCAATCAACTACAAACCCAAAGAGGAAGTTTAACAAGCATAATACCCATACTTGGAGAAATGGAAACGGGATGAGTAGAAAAATCATCTCGAGCGACCTCGGAGACTGCAGGTGCAAGATCTAAAATCAGACGAAGGGGACGCTTTCGGCGTTCAAGATCTATCTTTTCTAACTGAGTTTTTTGCGACCGATCCCCTTCTTTTCTTCGTCGTTTTAGCTCCGAAGAGCTAAGGAGAATATCGTCGGTCTCAATAAGAATGAGCTCACGTCGCCGAGTTGGAGATTGTGGCCTAATGTAGATTGGCAGAGAAATATCAGGTGGAGCGGTCAAGAAAGGCTTACCAGCCCGAATTGAAAAAATAGCGGTCGCGCGGTCTTTGGCCTGTCTCATCGCTATAATGTCATCCTCCAAAGTTAAAGGTTTTTCGGAAGCAAGACTTTCTTTTTCCTTAAGCATTTGAGCTTCGAAGGTAAGCTGGTTTTCCCCCCTTTCTCTTGACTTCCTTCTCTCTCTCCATCATTCTTCTTCAAGACAGTACCCAAGATCGTTTCGGTCTCCTTTGAGACCGCGTCAACTTACTCAGGATCACCTTTTCTCTTTTTCTCCTCCTTTTCTCAGACAAACTCCCTTTGGTTTTCTTCTCTTCTCTTCCTCTCTTCTTATTCTTTTTCTTTCTTTCCCCTTCCTTCTCTTCTCCTTCTTCTTTCTCTTCTTCTACCTTTTCTTCTTCTTCTTCTCCCTCTTCTTTCTTCTCCTCTCCTCCATCTCCATCTTCTAAATCAGGGATCTGGTCGAGGTATCGCGCGGTCTCAGGATCGGGTGTTTCAACCGTGTTTACATGCACTACAACTCCCTCTCTAGAAACCCCAAGCTTCTTTCCGGAGTTCTCCCCTAAACTCACTTCTAAATCCTTCCCTTTTGCTTTCTCCTCCTTTTCTTTCTTTCCCTCCTCATTTTTCTCTTCATCTTCTTTTCTCTTCTTTTCTTTCTCCTCTTTTTGTCGTTGTATCTCGTTATCCAAGGAGGCCCTATGTTGTTTTGATATCAACTCCATCCGCTGTTTCTCTAGAATAGCCTGACCTAATTGTTCCTCAGTCTTGACAACAGCAAGAATATTTGGTGTATAGCTTCCAGGATCTTGTAAAGCTCGAGACCGCTCGTTCTCAAAAGGGTCGAGCGACTACAAAAGGTAAAAAAAAGAATGTTAACGAAATATGCTAGAAAAAAGCCTTGAGACTGCAGCTACCTGTAGAGGAGCGATGTCAAGCGGTCCAGTAGAGCAAGCATCGGTGGATTTGACCGCAAGGGTCTTGGCAAGAAGCTTCAATTTGTCCTTTTTTAATCTCAACCCCCCGATCTATGATTTGTTGTCTCATCTTTTTAGCTAAAGATACCTGCTCCATGATGCTGGCTGAGATATCCTTGGAAGACATTCCAGCAGAGGGCAAGTTTTCTGTCCTATTGGTCTCTTTAGCTCCTGGAGATGAATTTGTAAGATCCAAAAAATTTGAAGTCGCCGAAGCTGAAGGTTTATTCAGCATTATTTCAGATGAATCTTTTAAAGGTGAAGCGGTCATCTTTCCCTTTTTGAAGGGAGGTTTTCTTGAAGACACCGAAGGAATGACTCCTTTCTCAGCTATCACACTTTTTAACAAACCCATTATCGATCGGCATTGAGGTAAGTTCAAATTCCAGACCGCCTGAAAGATTTCTACCTCCAGGATTCGCTATTGGCAAAAAATACAAGGAACCCCCGGGTCTATTTATAGCCTGAAGAAAAAGATTAAAATATTCCAAACTTTCGCGATCTCCGCGGCCTGATATTAACATTTTCGAAGCACCTCGGAACTTGAAAATGTATGGGGATTATGTTCACTCGGAAGATCGCGGCTTCAAATTGTCTTAAGAAGACCGTACGGTCTAACATATGAGCCCGATTTAATTAGACCGCGCGGCTTGGCTAACAAGATCGTCTTATAAATCCCATCAATTTGGTTCAACAATCAATCCTGAGCTCGCACGGTCTGACTTCACTTCTTCGCATAACAGGTAACCCTCTCACCTCTGTCTAACTTCTCATAAATTCCGGGCAGCCCGTATTTTCAAAGCTACCCGTCTGGGCAGCCCTCACGTCTATAAATAGGGGGTAGGGCTCCCTAAAAAAGGGACTGGGAAAGTGGGGGGAAAAGAAAAGAAGAGGGTGATCGATGTAGCAAAGTGGTCTCAATCTTCAACCCACTCTATCTCACCTAATTTCGGTATGTTCCAAACCTCTTTTTAGTCACTAACCTTTTCTTTTGTAAGAACAATTTTCACAGCCAAAAACCGAGTAGCTGGCAATCCACAGTCCCATTCTCATTTTCAAAGCACGAGACGCGGAGAAGGCAATTTTTGCATCAACATGATAAAACATATTTTTGAACGTTTTTGATTAATTGAAATTTTGTTTTTGAATTTTGGAATAAAGAAAAAACAAAGATTGATAAATAAAATAAAATATTTCAAAACAGAGAAACAAATAGAAAAAATATCCATGAGAGAATACCAGAGATTATTCAACAAAAATGGAAATTAGAGCACAAGGTCTAACACTGGGCGTTGACTCTTAACGCAGGGCATTGACCACTAACGTTGTGTGTTAACTCTTAACGTTGAAACAGTACATGATTTTGTGTATTTTTGAAAAAAATTATTTGATTTAAAATTATTACAAAACACAAAATCGTCTAAAGGACCAATCAGCAGATGTCGTTAAGGAATGAGTTTCTGACATTAAAGAATGCTCAGAATAGACCGTTAGAAGGCTTTGTCATATAAAAAGACAAAGTGTGTGCCCCAACGAGACATAGAGAATAGAATCGGAACACATAACTATTGTAAGACGAAGGAAATATTTCTTGAGAATAATATGCTTGTACCCTTAGTTCTCTAAGTCCCAGTCAAGCATCATTGACTGATAAGCTGTGTTCCAGAAAGAAGGAAGAGGATAGAAGAAAAGCCTTCGTGCATCAATAATACTCTCTCTTCAAGTCCAGAGGCCATCTGCATCAGGCTTCAGAAGAACTCTCCAGAGTTGTGTAGTTTTCTTCAACTTTGTAAAACAATTCATTTTCTGTTGGACTCTTTGAGTCTGAGCTGTAGGTCCCATGTGCCTGAGTTGTAGGATCTCTTGTAGATCTAAATTATAGGGCTTGGAGTGCTTGAGTTGTAGGGCCTTTGTGCCTGAGTTATAGGGTTCCTGGAACCTGAGGTGGGATCCTTGAAGGATCTAAGTTGTAGGGCCTAGAGAGTCTAAGTTGTAGGGCCTTTGTGTTTGAGTTGTAGGATCTTTGCAATAGATCTGAGTTTTGGTGGAACTTGCTGATTCCAACACACTACTAGATAGGCGCAAAGGGACAGTGGAGTACTCTAGACACATTGTCTAGGGGACCACTATAAATCTAGTGTTTCTGTGTGTTGTGCTTGGTGATTGTTTATGTGCTGTGATTTTCTTGTTTAAGTTTATAAATTAGCTACATCACCTATTCTCCCCCCCCCCCCCCTCTAGGTGATAATTCCATAAACAACAAATGGTATTAGAGGGAGGTTGATCAAAGAGTTACTTACTTGATAATTCCCGTCTTTCTAATATACCGAGCCTACCGCTCGCAGGACTTATCCCGTCCTTACTTGAGCAATGCTAATCCATCTAAGATTTGGATGGGGGTTATCTGTTGGGAACATTGCCCAGCAGTGTTCCTGATTTGAAGAAGTGCTCAGTTCAATGATAAGTACAAGTTGTATTTGATGCTATATTTAGTTCATTCTTGCATAGATCAGACAATATGTCCAGTACTTTAATAACTCACTAAGTACAATATCGTCGAAAAGGACTGGACATATCGTCGAAAATAGTATGCATGTCGTTGAAATGATTTGCAGAGCAAAGCAGAAGGATCATGTCAGTTATCGTCGAGATAACATGAACATGATGATATCATTGTGACATCAACAATACAACACCACACGACGATATCAGGATGCCGAGATGAAGGAAGAACACTTAAGTACAAGTACAAGACAATATCAACGATATCGTCGTAAAGAAGGCTTGATGTCGAGAAGGCTAAGGAAGGTCTTATGAAGACAGACGGTTGCTGAAGAATAGCTTATCGACGTAATGGTGATTATGTCGTTGATAAGACAAGGTGGTGTCGACGACATCATGAACAAGACATAGAGTAGTCAAAATTACGCCGACATCAATTAGATGACTTCATGTCATCTTAAGTGCAAGTGCAGAAGGGATGTCTCTTATCGTCGAGATATCCTTTTCTGAAGAAGAAGGAAGAAGACTTGAATATCTGTCCAAGTCCAAGATAACGACAAGCTCCATCATCGAGATATTGTCCATGTCGTCGTAACGATGGAAATATCATCGAGACAAATTCAAAAGTTGCCCAACGCACTGTCAGCATTTAATGTCGCCGCCTGATTGTCCAATCAGCGCGTACTCTTAAAGTATGGGCATCTATCATTAAAGGACATCATAAGGAGACCGTTGGACTGCTCCTCCATCCTATAAAAGGGAATGGTGGATACCCTAAAAGCACTCTCAAACCTTGGAACGAAAAAGTATCCCGCACAACATATCAATAAAACAGTAATAGCTATGGAGATGTCAAGAAGGAGAAAAGAACAAAACTCATATCTTGTGTTCTCTAAGAATCAGTCAATCAGCATCGACTGAAAAGAATCGTTCGAGTCAAGAAGGATGGAAGAAGAACTTGCGTTGCAAGAGATAATATTAGAAGCATTTTCTTCAAGTCAAGAAGCCAGTCAACATCAGGCTAAAGAAGATGCTTGAAGAAGATCTGTGCTGCCAAGGTTCAAATCAGAAGCATTTTCTTCAAGTCAAGAAGCCGATCTTCATTAGGCAAAATAATCGTTGTTTATCTTTCTCTATAAGGCTTGCGGGCCACAAACTGTAGGATCTGTTTACAGATTTGAGTGTCGAGCTTGCGGGCTTAAGAGCTGTGAGGCTTGAGGGCCAGGGCAGTGGACTTGCGGGTCCGATTTTGTCGAGCTTGCGAGCTTGAGAACTGTGAGGCTTGAGGTCCAGGGCAGTGGAATTGCGGGTCCAAGAGGCAACACTTGCGAGTCTGTGTTGTGTAGGGCTTGAGGTCCTGAGTGTCGGGTTTGTGGACCTGAGTGCAGTAGGGGCTTGCGGGCCTAGGCTGTAGGACTTGCGGGTCCGAGTTGTAAGGATTGCGGGCCAGAGACATTGACGGAGTTTGTCGAGCCTAGCACACTGTTAGGTAGGCGCAGATGGACAGAGGACTACTCAAGACGCATTGTCTTGAGAAACCTCTATAAATCTTTGCATGTTTTCTGTGTAATGCTTCATATTTCATAATCTAACAAACCAGAAAACAAGAACGTCAAAGAGGGGCAAAGTAATTTGAAATACCTATTCACCCCCCCCCCCCTCTAGGTGATTAGTTTACACCCCATAACTAACATTATCCTATTAAGTTCTCCTATTTAAACTACTCTTGTCTATCGTTTAGTTAATATTTAGAAGTTTAGGGTGAATCCCGGAATTCCCGAGAGTTACCCGGTTAAGGGATCACAGCGGTACTAGGGGATGCGATGGTGGCTGAAGTGCAAATCCCCCTTTCCAGGATATTTACTCTTCTTGGTGGCTACCCATTCTTATATGCCCACTTGCTCTCTAATTGCTCTAAAATCCTAAGCTGGATTTCCAATTTGACTCGGCAGACAAGTGTTGGTGATCAATTGAGCAACGAACCCTGCCTTCCCTAGTGTTCTGCTATTTCTTGGTGTTAACTCTCAATCACAACTTGTTACTCATGTTGGGTCACTCCTCACCTCTCCCAATGGGCCGTTGTCAATTCCTGAACTAAAAGTTTTACTAAACGCACCCCAGTCTTTACTTCCGATAACTTCCCTTGGTGATTAACCTTCCAACCCGACTAGGCATATGCAAATCTCTGAGAGTTGATAACTCTAGGGGTGGTGACCATAAGGGAGAGGTCAAAATCAAAATTTTTTGTTTTTACTATTCGCAGACCGGTGACCTTTAATTGAATCCTCATGTTCTAAAGTTGGTCTATATGGATACTAACTAAGTATGAGGTCATTTTAATTCCAGTAATTTGTATTGATGTCAAAGTTCTATGTATAAAATTTCTATAATATTCCAGTAATTGTAAATCATTAATTAATTTCTCGAGCCATGAGTTCAAATACTACTCTGTGAAGGAAGTATGAAGTTTACTCTGTGAATAATTCTAATAAAATTTCCATGGCTTCATACTGATATAAAAAGACCTTTTACAAAATTTCATAATATTTCAGCATTAAAAATTCAGGGAATCAATTTCTCAAGCTATATGTTCAAATTCTACTTTGTGAAGGAAGCAAGTTATTTACTCAATGATTAATTCTAACAAAATTCCCAGAGCTTCCTACTAATATGAAAAGTTTATATACAAAATTCTATAACAATCCAGCAAGTATATTTCATGTTATGAATTTATCAAGTTATAAACTAAAATTATACTATGTGAAGGAAGTATGTCCTATACACAATGATTAATTATAGAAAAATTCCCAGAGCTTCTTACTGATATGAAAAGTCTATATACAAAATTCTATAACCATCCAACAACTAAATTTCATGGTGTGAATTTCTCAAATTATAAACTCAATTTGTACCTTTGTGAAGGAAGTATGTCAAATATTCAATGGTTAATTCTAATAAAATTCTGAGAGCTTCCTACTGATATGAAAAGTCTATTTACAAAATTCTATAACCATCCAGCAACTAAATTTCATGGTGTGAATTTCTCAAGTTTATAAACTCAAATTGTACTTGTGAAGAAAGTTGGTCATATACACAATGATTAATTCTAGCAAAATTCCCAGAGCTTCCTATCGGTATGAAAAGTCTAAAGACAAAATTCTATAATAATCCAGCAAGTATATTTCAGGTTATGAATTTCTCAAGTTATAAACTCAAATTGTACTTTGTGAAGGAAGCATGTCATATACTCAATGATTAATTCTAGCAAAATTCCCATAGCTTTCTACTGGTATGAAAAGTCTAAATACAAAATTCTATAACAATCCAGCAAGTATATTTTAGGTTATGAATTTCTCAAGTTATAAACTCAAATTGTACTTTATGAAGGAAGTAGGTCACATACACAATGATTAATTCTAGCAAAATTCCCAGAGCTTCCTACTGGTATGAAAAGTCTATGTGCAAGTTTTCACAACATTTCAGCAAGCTTTGACTCTATAATATCTTATGTAATTCTAATGCTACATGGTGGTGCTATACGCACACGAAATTTTCCTTACACTTGCATGTGGAATAGTCTAACATGCAGAGGTCCAAAGGACCTAAAATTTTAACCATAGCCTAGTATATACATGACCAACCTCCCAAGGTAGATTTGGAGTGATTTGACCCAAATCACCCATATTATACACCATATGTGATTTATTAAATTTCTACTAAAACCATAGAAAAATGAGCCCCAAAAATTCTGATTTTTAGGATCATAGTAGATCTAGGGTACATTCACATATGGTTAAATTTTCATCCTCATATCAATTACTATATAAAAGTTATTCATATTTTAAGGTTTGTCCTTCACTAGGACCAACCTTACTAAATCTGCCCTACAGAGAGTTGTAGGGCTCCAAATGGTGTGATCTCACTTTATGCAAGAACCTAATTGATCCAAAAACTTTACCAGTGACTAATATACTCATAACCAACCTCCCAAAGGAGATTTGGAGTGGTTTGAGTCAAAATAACTGATAATGTGCACCATACAAGATTTATTTAATTTCTAACAAAACCTTAGAAAAGTGTGCACCAAAAATTCCAATTTTTGGTTAGGTGATGTATTATATCATCACAAGGGTATGGCCACAATTTCATAGACTAAAACCAAGTCAAAAGAGCTAGGGTCACATAACACCCATTTGGGCTATATGCACACCACACCTTAACCAAGTCAAGACATGCATGTGAGTTAGCCCAACATGCAGTGGTTCAAATGGCCTGAAATTTCTACCATAGATTGTATTTGGCTTGATCTACCATCCAGAGAAGATTTGAGTGGATTTGGACCATTATAACAATAGATCTAGCAATACAAGAAAAATGAAATGTTGTACAAAACCTTATAAAAATTATTTTCAAAAATCTCCAATTTTTGTCAGAGTATCACTTTAGGGCAAGACTCATGCATGCCTCAAATTTCAAGTCATTTAGAGTTATTTATCTCTCTAAAGTAATTTTTGAAGGTCTAGGGGCCCATATGTATATGTCTCACCAAAATGAGAGCTTAGAGAGCTACAGTTCTCCAAATCACCTCAAACAAATTTCTAAATTTTGTTAAGGTCATTGGCTACAATTTTCATTCAGGGTGTATTTTCGGTTGGTTCTCTAAGGGATACAAATAAATTTCCTAAGTTCCTGCATCATGTGTGACAGAAATTAATTTGCTATATTAATATCTTATAATCTCTATGATTAACCATCATTCCCAGATATAACGGTTGGGGCTCATCATCCTCAGCCAGCCAAGGGCCCAGATGGCCTCCTACAGGGACGACTTTGGCCCTTGATTCCGGCGACCTCCGACCTTTTTCGGCAAAACGCCCAAGCCACCACGACCAGCCGACATTTGGACGTCGACTGGTGGTGCCCGATTGGCCAGAGGTGGCCGGAGGTGGCCTCCCGTAAAACTCGATTTCTCAGCCAGAACATGGAAAATAGAAAATGGTGAAAGCTCAATTTCTCAGCTAATTTTAAAAATAGAAGATGGGGATAACTAGCACAGGTGGAGAGGGTGGGGATCTTGCCTGAGCTCGAGTCGCATTGGGGGTGGTTGTCGGGTTTGCCATTTCCGACCTTAGTCTCCTTGGATCCATGGCTTTCCTATGCTGCTGAGCTGGAAATCTCTTGTTGGAAGGGGGGCTCGACTGCTTGGAGAGTTCTCAAGGAGGTGGAATGGAGAAATGAGGCGGAGGGGGAGTATATGTCTGCTTTCCATTGAAGAGCTCTCTGCCAGCTCTTTGGCCGCCCATTTTGGCTAATCAACTGCACTTCTCTCTGCCCCAAACTGAAGGAAATTAATCCCCCAGCTCAGGGAAGAGCTTGGGGAATGGAAGTGGGGTGCCATTTAGCACCCCCATTCCTTATTCTTCTCCTCCATGTCTCCTTTGTCCTCTTCTCCATTTAATTCAAAAACTTTTGTAATTAACCTTCTAATTTCAAAATTTCAGAGGGCTTGGGGTCTAAACATCATGCGGGCTGGCTATTTGGGTCATGAGATTGGGCTAAGTCTAATTAATTTTGAGTTTGGGCTCACTTGACCCAAATAGGCCAAATTGGGGCTTTTGGTTTGGGCTTGACCCAAGCTCACCCCATCCAATTTGACTGACCAACATTGTTTCCTTAGACCCTATGGACCTATTCTAAGAGGAATTAAGTCATGGTGGGGTCATATGGGGCTTAATTGCACACAATTGCTTATATGGGCAATTTGGGCATTTTGGTGATTTTGCACTAATACTCCAAAATTGAATGTGCACCTTGGTTCATTTATGTCTCATATACTCCCCTTAGGGTTTAGGAAGGGTTGTGCTAGGTCAATTTGGCCAATTGAGGGCCAATTGAACCATAAAGGGCATAAATTGTAATTTGGGGCAATTTGGAAATTTTGCCTAATTTCCCAAAATTGGCTTGTCCCATGGGTCCAATGTGGACCCATTAGACTCCCTAAGTAATCTTGGAGTGTTCAATATAATGTCCATTGAAGAGATTAGTTCATTTAGACCAATTTGGGGCTTTTGGTAATTGGCCCAATTTCCCAAAATTGGGCCACCCCAATAAGTCAATGTTGCCACATTAGTGTCTCCTAATTGTCATAGGGTGTTTGGTGTGACAAATTTGTTCACATTGGGCCAATTGAAGGTCAATTGAGGGAATTAGTACATTTAGGTCAATTTGGGGGTTTTTTGTGTAATTGACCTAATTTCCCAAAATTGGTCCACCCCAATGGGTCCATTTTGTCTCATTTGTCTACCCTAATGTTTAGGCAGGGTGTGGTGTGGTCAATTTGACCAAACTCAGGATAATTGACCCATACTAGAGTGGATTATGTCAAGTTGGGCCTTTATGTGGAACTTGACCTAGTCAGGTCAAAGGATCTTATAATGATCAAGGGGCACCCTTTTTGGTTTAAGTAACCATATATGTTACCTAACAAACTTTAATTTAGCCTAGGGGTTCTCCCCATGGTTATAAGTGATGCTTGGGGTGCTTCACCCCTTCTTGGTTTACCCTTGAATTTTCCTTAAATTGGGGTGACCCCTAGTGGGTAAGTGCTCACCATGGTGTCTTCCTCTTAATCAACTTGTCACCAAGGTACCCTTGGTCTCTTATCCTATTTTTGTCATGACTTTGTCATGAAAAAAATTTCCTAGGGGTCCAGTAGTTTAGGGGATGTTACACTAGAATTCCCTTCTGAACCAAGAGTATGAGGCTTTCAAGCAAGGCAAAAATGAAACCATCTCAAGTTGTTATGAGAGTTTTTTCAATATTGTGAATGACCTGACAAATTATGGAAGGGTGTTCACAAACTCTGATCTAAATGATAAATTCCTTAGATCCCTCTCTAAGAAATGGAATATCATGGTCTGTGCCATTAGGGAGATGGGACATCTGGGCATCATAGAGCCCAAGATTTTGTATGGAAAGCTGCTGTCCCATGAGCTTCAGCTTAACACAAGAAAAGCTGAAGAGGGAAAGCTCAAGGAGGAGCACCAGAGAGAGGTCTATGACCCATAAGGCTGAAAGATTAAGGAAGACCAAGAACAAGACTCTAGTATTTTAGGATCTGTCTAAATGCAGTGAGACTTCTGTTGCCCGCACATCAGAGTCAGACAACACAGATAATGAACTAGCCCTCTTCTCCAAGCAGTTCAAAAAGTTAATGTCAAGAAGGAGAAGAGACTGCCATACATCATCTTCTTCTAGCTCCAGGAGATCTTGTCACCGTGACAGATCAAAATTTTCAAGGGATGACAGGTATAAATCTAAACCCAACAAATTTGATTAAACTAATACAGTGTGTTTTTGCTATAATAAGATAGGTCACATGATAGCTGACTGCCTCTCCAAAAAAAGGGAATCTATAAAATATGAAGATAAACGAAATACAAAGGATAAGAAGAAAACAAAAAAAGGATTCATTGCAAAGAAGATCAGAACCTTAAGTGATTCTTATTCAAGTTCCTCAGAATCTGAGGACGAATCCCTCATTGGCCTCATGGCCATAGATGAAGACATCCAGGATGAGAACCCCTCTCCTGGGAAGGTACATATCAGAGCCCCTTTATCTATATTTGATTCTGAATCAGTTGCAAATTCTATGCATGATGATGATTGTGAGTCTGCTCACAATAGCACATCCTCAAGATCCCCACATGAGGATGAATCTGAGCTGATGCAGCAATATGAAGCTTTGTGGGAAGCTTTCAAGAAAAGAAAGAAGCTCCTTAGAGATCAATCTAAGGAGTTAGATTCCTTGAGAAATACCCATTCTGAGCTCCAGGAGTCAGCTGAAAAGTTGGGTGCTATGAGCAAGGAACTGGATAAATTCAAGGAAGATACAAAGCTCAAAAATGTTGAATTAGGACAGAAGAACAAGGTCATTAAGGACCATAAGGAAATGTTGTTGGCTGAAAAGAGAATAGTTGTCAGCTTCTCAAAGCTCAAGACTGACCTTCCAATCACTGACAGCTTCTCTGCACCATACAGAGGTGGTGTAGGTTTTAGCAAAGAGACAGCCAAGGGAAAGGCTTCTAAAGCCCCACCCTCTTTAAAGAAGGTGCTACTGGCATCTAATCCTTTTGTTCAAGATTCTACATATGGTCATCTGGCCAATGCCTGCTCTACCAGTAGTTGCAATCCCCCTATTACAAACAGAAGAGCAGGTTTTGTGCATAGTGCTTTTAAAGCACCTCATGAAGAAATCCAAATGAAAAATCCAGGTCCTTTTGTCCATATACCTACAATAACAGCACCTAGGGAAAAGGTAAAGGCAGTTCCTACCAAGTCAACCCTTAAGAAGGTGAATCACAAAGTAGTGAGATCAACTCCACAACACTCTCACACTTGTGAGGTTCACCCATGACCTATTAGGCCAGATGTCTTCACTCCTGCTCACCAGCATTACCATCCCACCCAAATGGCGAGGCAGAAGAGAAGATACAATAAGTATGAGTGTTGGTGTTGTGGCAAAATTGGGCATTTTGCCTTAGATTGTTGGTTCAACCCAACAATGCTTAGGGCAAGAAGAGTGCAGACCACTCAGAAGTTTGGCTTTCCAACTTATCCTCTTAACATGAACCAAGGAACTAAATCCAATTGGGTACCTAAGGTAAGGTAATTCCTCTTGCAGGTATGTCCAAAGGCCAACCAATCTCCTATTTGGTATTTGGATAGTGGTTGCTCCAGACATATGACTGGAGTAAAGAGCTACTTGAGGGACAGTACTTCAGTGGAGAATGGACCTTTAGTGATATTTGGAGGTTCAGAAAAGGGAGTGACCATAAGATATGGTAACATTTCCAATGGCTTAGTCACCATCACAAAGGTTGCTTAAGTGGAGGGATTGAATCACAATCTCATAAGCATAAGTCAACTTTGTGATCTAGGTTTTATTATTGTTTTCTACAAGGATAAGTGCTTAGTTAAGAAATTCTTGAATTCTGAGGCTATCTTAACTGGCACTAGCAGTGGAAACTTCTATTGCCTTAATTTTCTTCATTTAAATTGTTCTATCCCAATGTGCCTTGTAGCTGATGAGAAAGAAGCTCTTTGTGTTCAATGGCATAAGAGACTTTCTCACATCAACTATAAAACCATATGCAAACTTTTCTCTCAAGACCTAGTTAGAAATGGACCCAACATTAAATGCATTAAGGAAGATCTATGTCATGCATGCCAACTTGGCAAGCAAACTAGGACTAGCTTCAAGGGCATTACTAACAAAGACTCTACTAGGCGCCTCTATATATTGCGCATGGATCTGTTTGGTCCTATGTAAGTTCATAGCTTAGGGGGGAAAGTTTATACTCTTGTAGTAGTTGATGACTATTCAAGGTTCACTTTGGTGTTCTTCCTTAAAAAGAAGTCAGATACCTTGGATAACTTGAAGAATTTTGTCAGACAAATTCAGAATGAAGTGGGTTGTACTGTGGTCAAATTCAGAAGTGACCATGGTATAGAATTTCAGTCAGGTGTCGTGACAGAATGGAGTTGCAGAGAGGAAAAATAGAACCTTAATAGAGGCCAGCAGGACAATGCTGAGTGACTCCTCTCTACCAGAATCCTTCTGGGCAGAGGCAGTCAATACAGCCTGTCATGTGATCAATAGGGCCTCCATCACCAAAGACCATAAGAAAACTCCCTATGAGCTCATGAAGGATAGAAAACCTACCTTATCCAATTTTGGAATCTTTGGTAGCAATTATTATGTCCTTAATAATGGAAAATTCAAACTAACCAAGTTTGCTGAGAAAAGCAGTGAAGGTTTTTTTGTTGGATACAACTCCTATAACAAAGCTTATAGGGTATACAACATTAATACCCAAGCAGTAGAAGAATCTTTCTGTGTTATATTTGATGAGAACAGCCTTATTCATAAGGGTTGGTCTAGTTCTTTAGTGGATGCAGGTATATCAAAAAGGATGGAGAAGTTATCCATTGAAGATCAAGCTGAAACTCTAGTGAGAGTTAAAAATTACTCAGTGGCAGTAGACTTGGAGGAAGATTTTGTAAAAGGTGTGGACACAACAGAAGAAGAATATAGCCTACAACACCAATCCCAGGAGAAAACATCAGAAGACTTCCAGCTGCAACTAGACACATTAGGCATCATCCATAGGAGCAAATAATAGGGGTTGTCAATCAAGGAGTTCAAACAAGAAGCAGGGCCTTGAATGAAGCCATGTATCTGAGTTTCCTCTCCTAAATTGAACCCAAGAAATTTGAGGAAGCAAACATGGATCCATTATGGATTGCAGCCATGCAGGAAGAATTAAACCAATTTAAGAGATGCAAAGTATGGAAACTAGTTCCTAGAGCCCAAGGACATAATATCATAGGAACTAAATGGGTATACAGGAACAAATTGGATGATAATGGAGTTATTACAAAGAACAGGGCCATGCTATTTGTAAAGGGATACATGCAAGAGGAGGGCATAAACTTTTACCAGACCTTTGCTCTTATTGCAAGACTTGAAGCAATATGATTATTTCTGGCCTATGCAGTCCACAAAAGATTCAAGGTCTACCAGATGGATGTAAAGTCAGCCTTTCTAAATGGTGATCTCAAAGAAGAGGTTTATGTAGAACAACCCTCAGGTTTTGTTGATTCTGAACACCCTAATTATGTTTACTTTCTAAGAAAAGCACTGTATGGATTGAAACAGGCTCCTAGAGCCTGGTATGAGACCTTGTCAAGCTTTCTCGTTGAGAACAAGCTCTCAAGGGGGAAGATTGACAAGACATTGTTCCTAAGGGAAGTAAAGGGTAAGATCTTTCTACTGCAGATCTATGTAGATGATATTATTTTTGGCTCTACAGATGATCATCTCTGCACAAAGTTTGTTAACTTGATGCAGGAAAAGTTTGAAATGAGTAGTATGGGAGAGCTCAAATAATTCCTAGGTCTCCAAGTGAAACAATCTGAAGATGACATATTCATCTCACAAACTAAATTCACTAGAAAGCTGGTAAATAAATTTGGATTGGAGAGTGCTTCTTCTATGAAGACTCCTATGGGATCTAATGTATCTCTGGACAAGGATGAAAAGGGAGTACCCTTTGATGAAACCAAGTACAGATGCATGATTGGATCTCTGCTCTACCTAACTGCCAATAGGCCTGACATAATGTTTGCCACATGTGTTTATGCTAGATACCAGGTGAACCCCAAGGAATCTCATCACTCCTCTGTCAAAAGGATCTTAAGATACCTGATGGGCACCCAATCTTGGCCTTTGGTACCATAAGAGCAATGATTGTGCACTAACTGGTTACTTAGATGCAGACTATGCAGGATGTAAGGAAGATAGAATGAGCACTTCAGGGACTTGCCAATTCCTTGGAGGAAGACTTATTTCATGGAGCAGCAAGAAGCAATCTAGTGTGGCAATCTCCACGGCAGAATTGGAATACATATCTGTTGGGAGTTGTTGTGCTAAGTTACTGTGGATCCAACATCAGCTCCAAGATTACAATATGAAGATGACCAAAACACCCTTGTTTTGTGACTCTTCAAGTACTATCGTTATTGCTAAGAACCCTATCTCACATAGCAGGACTAAGCATATTGAGATCAGGTATCACTTCATTAGGGAGCATGTGGAGAATGAGGATATCATCCTTGAGTTTGTCCCCACAAATAAATAAGTGGCTGATATATTCACAAAACCCCTAGATGAAGCTAAGTTTAACTTCTTCAAGTTTCAATTGGGGATGTTGAACTTAGAGTAAATTCTAACTCAACTTCAATGATGAAATTTTACCAAAGTCGGACAAATATCTGTTGGTTGTCTTAACGACACAGATAACTTCACAACGATACATAGTTAATCGTATCAACTATATCGTGAGACATCTTGATGACATCATATTATTCTCAATGACACAGAGGATATCTTGAAAAATTGAGAAAGATCTATGGTGTCGGGGGATGGATGCTTGTCAGCTAGATATTTTGAAGACACAATACGTATCGTCGTAATGCATCCAAGTTGCTTAAAACCTCATTGGATCTTTTAATCAGAGCGTGCGATGATCAACTTTTCATATCGACAGTACAAAAGGTGTGTGTCCCTTCATCTACCTCTATTATAAATAGGATAAATGTTTAGGACAAAATTACGCTAACATTTGCCCTAATTCATCTCTGCGACAAAGCCCCATTTCGTTCCCGACCCTCGATCGTTCCTGCCAATATGCACCAATGGCTCCAAAGAAAGATAAAGAAAAGAAAGAGGCTTCAATAATCTCTGGTTGTGAGCTTCTGCGAGGAGGCTTCAACTCCTACTTAGAGGAAATTCAATCAGTAATAAGGTTGTTGGAGGCGGTCGGGCTGGAGTACCTGTTGTGTGAGCCATGTGTCCTAATGGATAGAGAACTTCTGAAATTCCTTGAGGGAGCAAGAGTTAACCACTCTAGAACCTCTCTGAAATCCAAAGTGGCTGGGAGGAAAGTCAAGGTATCAGCCAAAAGCCTAGGAAAATCTTTAAGAATGCCCCGACTGGAGGCTGAATAAGATGAGGAAGGCTTATCTGTTGAAGACTTCTCTGAAGGATATACATGGTGTGGCCATAGTGGAAAGACCTATAGGTCAATAAAAAAAGCTAAATTCAACCAGAAGGGAAATTACTGGTTGTTATAGTAGGGAAGGTGTTGTTGTGTAAACCTGGTTCTCATGACAGGATTTCAAATTGTTTGAGATAATGTGCAGAATTATACTCTCCAAGAAGACTAATTGGAGAGACCTTCTATTTCAAAGAATCAAAGGCATATCTAAATACCCCATCCTTTGGACGGATTTTATCTCTTTTCTTTCAAAATTCTTTTGGAGATGTTCTGAACAAGAAAATGGGAATGCCACTGCACTATTCAAAGAAGTTGGACTCCAAGATGTTGGAGAGATGGGACAGGGTGATTTCCAAAACCCCTAAAGTTAGTAAAGTAGTTCTGAAAAAGAAGAAGAAGAAGAAAGTTGAGCAGACTGCTGATCCTGAAGATGAGAGCAGGTCATCAAGCAGTTCTGCGGAAGAAGTTGCCGCATCCATCTCAAACCCTACTCAGACAGAGGGGGAGAGATCCCAGTCTCCAGTGGTTCCTTTGACAATAATTGAACTTGCTACCATAGAAGTTTCTGAGGAAAGGAGAGCACCTTTGGGTGACCCTCTAGCTGTCTACAAAAGAAAAAGAGACCAGGAAAGAGAAGTAACTTTTGAAGGGAATCCCTTAACAAAAAAGCTCTGGTCAAGAGGCTGATCCAGTTGAGGGGGAGTCCCTACTTGAGAGCTCAACCCAAGACACTGAGGTTATTGAGTGGGAGACCCATCTGGGGTACTCTTCCCTAGTTGATCAAGATGAAGATACTACTGATAGAAAGGTTGGAACCTCTGCTGAGGAAGGAGCTCAGGAGGAGGTTGTGGAAGATTCTGAGAAGATTATAGATCATGAGCCTGAGAAGAGTGCAGGTCATGAACTAGAGAAGGTTAAAGGATCAGAACCAAGATTGGGCTTGACCTGGTACTATTCAAAGCAAAGTCAGTCATGACAGAAGGAGAGAAAATGCAAACAGACTCTCCCATCTTCCAATTCATTGTCATTGATTTTGAAGATGCACCTGAGGTTGATACTACTGAACCCTCTAGTGCACAGTCAGGATCCATGTTTCAAATGATGTCATCTCTGCTGAATGCACAAAGAAAAAGATGGAAACCTTCATTCTAAAAACAGTTGATGATCTGAGGAAGGAAACAAAGGCTAAGTTGTAGATTGTGAAGGAGGACATGCACCATCTCAACACTCAATATACTCACTTTCTACACATAGCACCTCCAACAATGGATAATCTTGGTGAGCAGCTAAATCTCACCAGGCAATCGACTCATCAAATTATTTAAAATCAGATAACCATGGCAGGGGATACTCAGCAAGCCTTTCAAGAAGTCACAAACTTCATTGGTGAAGATAGACAATATATTATTCAAAGAGTGGACTCCAATGCTCATACTCTGGATGAGCATCTGATCCAACTAAGAAACAATATGGATGAGGCTGAGCAAAATCTTCATGAATGGATCAACATGGAGAAAGTTGCCTTAGATGATCAAATAGTTGAAGAAGTCATAAAGGGGGAGAAGACTGTAATAAATGTTGGCTCCCATCAGGTTATGTGGGCAGTCAATTAAGTAAAGCAAGTCATGCAAAATCCACCTTATGTATTTGAAATGGCAGAACCATAAAAAATACTGACTCAGAGGATTATGAAATTGATATTGGAGAGTCATCAACTTCAAGGAAGGGGAAAAGAACTCAGAATAGTTTGTACAGGCAAAGGAGGCTAAAATAAATTGAGCAAGATCCTCAATCAGGCAGATGGAGTCCTAATTCTAGAACCCTAATTTCAGAAGCATGGATTGAGTGTGGATATCCTCATGCTGGTTCAGAAAGGATTTACTAATCTACTAATTGGAATCTTCATTTGTAACAAGAAGTGAAGAGGAGGAACCACAAGCTAGCTTTTCCCCATAGTCCTCCTCCCTCTCCCAAAAGAATTCCCAAGCCAATTAGCTTCTATGAAAGACATTGGATAAAAGGAAGAGGAATCAGCAGCATGAACAGAAAGAAGAAAACATCTAAGAATGGTTGTCTGCAAAAATGAATTGGGAAAATGACTGTGTCAATTTTGTATAAGACATTATCTATTATTTATACATTGTTGGTGGTTGAATCATTTATATTGCTTGAGTATCTATAATTTTGATTCTACTTGTCATTTGACATTTATCATTGAGGTGAGTTATGACTTCTTCAAATATGGGGAGATTGTTAGGAACAGTGTCTTGCAATGTTCCTGATTTGAAGAAGTACTCAGGTCAATAATAAAAGTATGATGTATTTGATGGTATGTCTTATTTATGACTGCAGAGTATAAACAGTATGTCCAGTACTTCTCTAATCTCTCAAAGTCCAAAATCACTGAGAAGTATTGGACATATCGTTGAAATGGTATGTATATATCGTTGTGACTACTCGCAGAAGACAGCAGAAGGAATAAGTCATTAATCATTGTGACAATAAGGATAACATGACGATATCATTGCGTCAACAAAGTACACACTATGATATCATTGTGAGAATGAGAAGAATCAACCAAGTCACGGTATCGTCGTGATAACAAGAATCACATGATGATATGGTTGAAAAGACTACCGTGCTGAAGTTCTTCAGAGTTCTTAAGTAAAAGTATCTGGCTAAGATGACATATCATCGCAAAGAAGTTGTATCGTAATGAAGACTAAGTTAGAGATCGTGGAGACACTTTGCAGCTGAAGTAGCAGTCAGAATGTTCTCGGCGATATTGACAAGAAGACCTCATGTTGACAAGGAGATCTCGACGATATCGATAAGAAGATTTCATGTCGTCATGACTGCATATGTAGCTGAGATAATTAATATCGTTGAGATAGCTATCTCAGATGAAGTTTTCAGAAGACTTGAATAAATGCCCCAAGTCCCAGATGGATCATTGAGACAACAAGTTCTATCGTCGAGATGTTGTTCATATCGTCGAGGCAGGCCGAGATTTTTTGAAACGTGTTGTCTGCATTTAATGTCGTCGTCTAAGGGACCAATCAGCGGATGTCATTAAGGAATGGGTTTCTGACATTAAAGAATGCTCAGAATAGACCGTTAGAAGGCCTTGTCATACTAAAAGACAAAGTGTGTGCCCTAACGAGACACAGATAATAGAATCAGAACACAGAATGGTTGTAAGAAGAAGGAATGATATTTTGAGAACAATATGCTCGTACTCTCAGTTCTCTAAGTCCCAGTCAAGCATCATCGACTGATAAGTTGTGTTTCAGAAAGAAGGAAGAGGATAGAAGAAAAGCCTTCGTGCATCAGTAATACTCTTAAAGCTTTCTCTTCAAGTCCAGAGGTCATCTGCATCATGCTTTAGAAGAACTCTTCAGAGCAGTGTGGAGTTTTCTTCAACTTTGTAAAACAATTCATTTTCTGTAGGACTCTTTGAGTCTGTGTTGTAGGACTCTTTGAGTCTGAGCTGTAGGGCCCTTGTGCCTGAGTTGTAGTATCTCTTGTTGATCTGAGTTGTAGGGCCTGGAGTACCTGAGTTGTAGGGTCTTTGTGTCTGAGTTGTAGAGTTCCTGGAACCTAAGGTAGGATCCTTGAAGGATCAGAGTTGTAGGGTCTCGAGTGCCTGAGCTGTAGGGCCTTTGTGTCTGAGTTGTAGAATCTTTGTAAGAGATCTGAGTTTTGGTAGACCTTGTTGATTCTAGCACACTGCTAGAAAGGCGCAGAGGGATAGTGGAGTACTCTAGACACATTGTCTAGGGTAACCACTATAAATCTGGTGTTTCTGTGTGCTGTGCTTGGTGATTATTTTTGGGCTGTGATTTTCTGGTTTAAGTTTATAAATTAGCTACATCACCTATTCTCCCCCATAGGTGATAGTTCCATAAACAATAAGGTTATTGAACTAATATGAGTTTGATAATCATTTCTCAATTCTTCAAATGTTTCATTCATCTCTTTAATTTCAATATTATAATTTTTGCATATAGCACAATCAATTTTCAAAGATGAACTTTCTAAAGACAATTTTTAATTATGTTTTTTAAGAGGCTCTCTTTCATAAACTTTGAATTTTTCTTTTAGAGAGTTACAATCAAGGCAAGGAATAGTGTTTTCAAGTGATGGGAAAGGTGGAGAATTAGATAAATCAATTTTGGAGTTCTCAACATATTTTAATTTGATAGTTTTATTTTCTACACATAATTTGAAAATAATGTTTTTAATATTTTAATTTTCATTTGGCCATTTCAAGCATATGAAAAGAAGAAATAGAGTTAGCAATAAGAAGAGAGGAATTTGATTTGCTTACAACACTATTTGGCTTGGAATTTTGATTCGAACACAAAGTTCCTTTAACATCTTCTCCCTCTTTCATTGATGAGTTATCATCTTCCCTTCTGCTTGACGTGCACTCCATGGATTCATTAAATGAGGAGTTTTCTTGAATACACATGCATGCTTGCACATTCTCCAAATCTTGTATTTGATCCATGTTGGAACATGCTTTCCACATCTCTTGGTTTGAGAATAATAAATCTCATTGTATTTGATCATACTTGCCATGTGTTATAGTGTGCAGGAACTTCTGCTTTCAAGCCTCTAAGAGTACGAAAAAGAAAGATGATGATTTCCTATCAGATCAATACTCTATTGCTAGCGCGATGAGCTACTGCTACCACTGACGGTAGCTTCTGCATATATAGAAACATCATCGAGAAGGAAACATTGCCAAGAAAGCAATGTCGATGGGACTCATATATAGCAAGTTCTACCGCGGCGCGTTAACTCTATCGCCGAGCGGTAGCTTTAGGAAACCCCAATCAATCATGAGTTGTTTGATAAACCAAAAGAAGCATCCAATATCATTATGAAGGCAAGAATATATCATATTTTTGCGGGGAATAATTTATTTCCAAAGATAAAAGCCAAATCCACGAAATTGAAGAGAAGATAAGGAAGGAAATTGAAGATTGCGCGCTACCGCTCAGCAATAGCTCTACCACTGGTGGTAGCTTCCTACACAACAAACCTCTATTTAAAATAGCCCGAAAATGAGTTTCCTTTGATTATTTTTGACAAAATTTTCGAGGGCTGAAAGACCTAGCCGTCTAGAGAAAAGTGAGGGGTGTTTCCCACTCATCTAAAGAGAGAGTTCTTCAGAGGATATCAAAAAGTAATTCATGCGTAAGGATTGAAAGCTATAAAAATGGCGATCAAGAAGCTTTCTCTCAACATACACATGGAGTGTTCACCCTGCAACAAATTCTAATCAATTGGAGACATCCAAGGATCTAAAGAACATCAAAGAGGAAGACTCTCAAGCCACAAAGATCGAACTTTTGCAAGCGAAACGACATATGCATCAAGGGTTCTATTTAGAGTGGAGTTTTCTTTTACCTTATCTTGTAACTCTTACATCATCAGTAGAGAAATTCGCCCATGTTGGCGACTAGGGCCTTGCGAGGAATATGAAGTATTCACCATGTGGGTGTGGAGACTAGGTCTTGAGATTAGATCTAGGGGGTGCTCGAGGCCTGTCTGGGGATAGAGAGGCTAGAGCGGCTTGAGGTCGTATCTAGGGATAGATCAGCTAAAGCCAACCGATTCATAGGGAGAAGAGTCAGTATAAAAAAACAAAAAGGCATTCTCCGTCACTAACGCAGAGCGGTAATGCTACCGCTAGCGTTAGCAACAGAGTGCTCATCTCTCGTGCCTAGTGTAACCCACTTTCATAAAAAGCTTACTGCAGTATTTTAATATGAGTTATCCTTATAAATACTATCTACTTACTTTTAAACTCTTTTAAATCGTAAAAGTTTTAAAACCTGTATTCACCCCCCTCTAAGGGCGCCTACCGATCCAACAAGTGGTATAAGAGCAAGGTTATTCCAAAACAGCTTCACAACCGGGAATAATGGCGCTTCATGATCTCGCTTCCATGAGAGGGGATGAAATTTTAATAAATGAAAATTCTTTAGCACCGCCTTTATTTATAGGCAAAAATTATAAAGGGTGGAAAATATTAATGGAAAATTTTCTTAAATCTTTAAATGAAAGAGTTTGGAATATTACTATTGAAAAGCCATCAAGCGTATTAAATAGAAATGAAATAGTTTTAAAAGTAAAACTATAAATAGTCTATTTTGTGTGCTAGATCAAAATATTTTTAAACTTATTTACACTTTACCTACTGCTTATGAGATTTGGAGTTTTCTTGAAAAAACTTATGATTCTCCTTATACAGTCACTGTACAATTGCAAGAACTGGAGAATAGGCAAGCTTGCTTAGGCAATCAAGAAAAATCCTCTCATGAAGGACCCATGGAATGCTCATCAAGCGGAAGGGAAGATGCCAACTCATTTATGGAAGAGGAAGAAGAAAATGTTAAAGGAACTTTATGTTCAAGCCATGCCTCATCTAAAAGCACTATAAGGAAATCAAATTCTCTTATTGTTTGTAATTCTATTTCTACATTACAATTGCTAAGCGCAAAATTAGGAAATTAAAAAAATGCTAATTGTAAATTGTGTTTAGTAAATCAAGGTTTAAAAGCAAAAGTTAATGAAGATTCAAATTTTGAGCTATCTAGGTTTACCCATGACTCTTTAGTTGAAAATATTACACCTTGTGTAGAATATAATGAATTAAAAGAAAAACACAAGAAACTTGAAAAGGAGTGTATCTTTGTAAAAGAACAAAATGAAAGATTTTGTTTAGAAAATTCATCTTTGAAAAGTAATTGTGTTATGTGCAAAAATTATAAAATTAAAATCAAAGAGATGGATGAAATATTTGAAGAATTAAGAAATAATTATAAAACTCATATTAATTCTATTGTTACAACTCTTAAAAATAACATAATCGCTTATAATAAAGCTAGACATAATTTCAAAACTAAGAATAATGAATTGAAAACTAAAATCAACTTGCTTAAGGAAATTATAAAGAAAAATTCTCAAAACATACATTCACAATATCATGTAAAATCCAAAAGCAAATTGAATATGAATTTTCATATCTTGACTAAGCCAAATAATGGGAATAAAAAAGATCAAAAGCTTGTAAATGAAATTCCAAAACACAATCATCATTATTATTTACAACATCAATCTTCTCCCAACACAAAATTAAATGCAAACAAATTTTCTAAAAATAATAAATTCAAAAGTCATTTTTATCCAAAGATTCAAGTAAATGACTATGGAAATTTGAAAAATAAATATAACATTAAACCAAGGTTTGAATGGAGGCCCAAAGTTAAAAATGGCACACTAACTCCACTCGAATGGGCTCATTCATCTCTATCTCCCCAAAAACAAACACGATGTATTGGGTACCCAAAGGAACCATCCTACTTGGTCCTCTTTGGATACCTAAATCTCTTATTCATTAGGTATCATAAAATTGCATGAAGTAGAAACAAATAAAAATGAATACCATTATTCTACGTCATGATATGCTTAACTCTTTTTTTGTTTGATTATTTTCTTTTGTCTTTTCTTAAGCTAACATGCTATGGTCACTTTATATAGCTTGTGATATGACTTTCACACTTTATGCCAAAATTCTTTAATAAATCAAATTTAATGAAATTGAATAAAAAGACATATCATTCTCAAGTGGCCTATCTATTTCTTGGTTTTTAAATCCATTATTTAAAAATGAATACTAAATTTGCTATGTTATATTATCACAACTAATATTTTCAAAAATTGATTTTAATAGGCTATTTAGGGATCTTAGGCTAAATTTTAAAATGCGCAACTTTTTGATTAATTTTCTTTGATGCATGGCATAACCTCTATAATGTACAATCATAATCAAGAGAAATTGGAATTGAAAAATCACAAAAACCATATTTTTTAGATGAAAAATTGAACCTTTGTTTGATACAACCTGGCCCTAACTCTATAGTCGGTGGTATCTATAATTTCTGAAAAATCCTGATTTTATCAAAATTACTTCTCTCTGAAAATTATATTACTGATCTCTTCTACGTCAGAACACTTTATATATGTTTTGGTTATGTTCACAAACAATCAAAAATAAAGAAAAATTGTGAAAATCATTCTAAATGACCAATAACATATTAACAATTAATCCTTCACTATAAATAATTAAAATAAATATGAATAGCTTATCATATGTTGAAGTAAAAGATAATTTATTTATCTCATGTTTAAATGTTCTAATTATCATAAGAATTAATGATCTTATAAAAATTCTCATAATAAATACAATTGGAATAGATTTCATTGTTTTCATAACTTGTTTTACATATGAATTATGTCTTGTGTTTGCTTATATCTCATTCTTGTCTAGACCTTAGAATCAACCTTATACATATTGAAAATAACTCACAAAGCTTAATCACGTCATTCTAGGTCTATGAACATTTAGATTGAAACTCCATGTTGGAGACATGCAAATCAATTATATATTTGTAATCTTTAAATAATATTGCACATTGTTACCATAACTCATCATTCTAGCATCACCTCTTACTAAAAGTAGAAATCAATGACCATGATAGTTATATCGTGCTATGCTATGTTAAAGTAAAATAGAATAATGAATTTTGAAAGTAAGGAAAATTATTTTTGCTTAAATCAACTATCCTCATTTCAAAAATTTCTAAAAAAAGCCATAGTCTATAAATTGGTATTTAGGACTAAACGCTTAGTATGTCGATGATCATTCGCTCATATTATATGTCTCACAATAGCGGGGGCGAAGGATTATGTGCATTAATGATCTAACCTCTAAGTCATATCTTATCCTTAACTGGGTAGGGTTCCATTGGGGCCTTACGAGGCACTGGGGGAAAGAGTGCTAGGTTGAGCGTCATCTTTTGTATGCATATGGGATTAACACTCCAACCTATGGCATATGTGCAGATCCTCATGCCCATCTGTCACTTAGTATGGGGCTAGAGTGTATACATATAGTTAGGGTATCTTGATCTTATACATACTCATATTATATACATTTCATAAGTATTATTTCACTCTTTAAGATCATTTCACTCATGCATATTTTGTTCAAACATGTTATCTTATGTTTTTCATGCTATATACTCTTTGGAATTTCTCGATTTTGAAAACATAAGTATTTTGAAAGAGCATTTTGACACCTTAAGCAAAAAACCTTTTATCTGCATCTTTCACACTATGATTCAAAACTCCTTGCGGTACTTAGTGTCTCTTATCTTAGAAAACAAGAATCAAGAAAAATTAGAATGAAAAATTATAAAAAAAATCATATTTTCTAAGCAAAATACCAAATCTCTATTGCTAGCGCAACGCGATAGAACTAGCGCTGGCGGTAGCATAAAATCGATATTTTTCCTTTTTTCTTTGCAATTTCTCTGGCATAGAATATCATTTCCTGATAGTCTTGTTAAAGACTTCTATGTTTTCCAGAAAATATTTAAATTTAAATACTTAAAAATCAAATACAAAATTACAAAATAATTTCAAAGAACAAAAATATGTTTTTTATGTGTGCTTATTATTTTGTATTTGTTATACAAAATCAAAAATAATAAAAATGGATTGCTATTCATTGAAATGTTTCAAGGATGATTAGGTCTATCTCTTCAAGATTAAAATACAATGTTAAATTCTAATTTCAAGTATCTTACAACATTGTTTTGTGTCATGCCTTGAACATTATCTTGAAATGTGCAATGAAATTGATCATAAAAATCATGTGTAGAAGTGCTTAACATGCCTCTAAGTATGAGTAATGTTTTATATTTGATAATGATTTATTCACTCACCTCTTTGATAATCTACATATGATTTTAATCTGACTCTTGCATGATTGTGTAGTGTAACAACTTAACATTATTTTATGTGTGCTTAGTTTACCTATACCTCATAAATATCCTTTTCTTTTCATGCACTCATATTTGAAGAAGTGTGTTTTATCAAAATAAAAAAACTATATGTTTGCAAAAACAAGTGAATTCGAAGAACTTTGTCCAAAACCAAAATTCAAATGAATATTTGGCAAAGAAAACTCCACTAAGCACTACTCACCCTCCTGATAAGTCTTAATGAGTATTGTGAGGTTGAGCACCTTGGAGAGAATTATAAAGTGCCTTGTGCAAAATCTTTTATACACTACTTCTTCTTGTACACCGGAGCACAAAAATAAAAAAGATAAAATATATGTGATCCCCCAAGCACTACTTTGCACCCTGATAAGTCTTAATAAGTATTGTGTGTGTAGAGCACCTTGGGAGTTGTACTATCTATATGTGCATTGAAATCAAATATAGCTTTGTGGGTGGAAGTAACTCTAAAAACGCATTTCAATAATGTTGTGTTTATTCCATTATACATGTCGTGTGTTTTGATTAAATCATTTGTACACTCTTATCAAAAACACTACTTGTACACATCATTATCTCTTATAAACCTTCTACTCATGATTATTGGACTTTAATGCATATTTATATGTCTTTTCTATAATTTATAGTAGATGCACTAGATAGCTTTGCATGATCTTTACAATGTATAAGTCTACTTGAATTACGAATTTAGAACATTGTAGTTTCTTATCTTGACTTGATAAATTCAAATCGTGCTTGAATCATTTTTGTGTACTACAAGCATATCTTGGATTTAAAATTCAAAACATCGACTTTCAAAAACTAACACTCTTATTCATTTTCAACACTTGCAAATTTCAAAAATGAAGTTTATTTTAAGAATGTTTATTATAATTAAACTTATCTTCCGCTACACCTTATATACTCACTCTTGCTTATTAACTTTCTAAACAAGTGCTATTATATTTTTTGATATTGTGATCTTGGCCTTCAAATTGCTAAAAGATATTTTTTCTACCAACAAAACTCTTCCTCATTTACTATGCTTCAAACTCATATAAAGATGTTTATTTTGAATCATGCTTTCCACTATCCTTACTACTTGTACGCTCGATCATGAATATGTTCTTACCCAACAAGTAGTATTGGTTACTTAACAAATGATACTTCATTCTTACTCCACACTTCCCACAAAAGGAGGAAAATAACTAAATAATTCGAACTCTATCCTTTACTCACTCACCATATAGTATCACTAAGTCATAAATCTATGTCTTGCTCTTTCACTTCTCTCCACCCTCTTTTGATAATACCAAAAGCGGGAGAATAACTTTGAAAGAAATTCACACTTAAGGGGAGTAAAATACATAGGATGCTTTGATGTAGGGGGAGCACTCTTATAGAGGGAGAATCTATATATGGGAGCATATTCATACTATCACGCCTATCCTTTACTATAAACACAAGTCTTATATTTGAATGATTTCTTTCTAAGAGGATTTGTTATTATCAAAAAAGGGAGTTTGTTGGAACATGCTTTCCACATCTCTTGGTTTGAGAATAACAAATCTCATTGTATTTGATCATACTTGTCATGTGTTTATAGTGTGCAGGAACTTCTGCTTTCAATCCTCTAAGAGTACGAAAAAGAAAGATGATGATTTCCTATCAGATCAATACTCTGTTGCTATTGCGGAGCGCTAACGCTACCTCTGGCAGTAGCTTCTGCATATTTAGAAACATCGTCGAGAAGGAAACATCGTCGAGAAGGAAACATCGTCGAGAAAGGAATGTCGATAGGACTCATATATAGCAATTTCTACAGCGGTGTGTTAACTCTATCACCGAGCGGTAGCTTTAGGATACCCAATCAATCAAGATTTGATTGATAAACCAAAAGGAGCATCCAATATCATTATGAAGGCAAGAATATATCAAATTTTCATGGGAAATAATTTATTTCCATAGATAAAAGCCAAATCAACAAAATTGAAGAGAAGATAAGGAAGGAAATTGAAGACTGTGTGCTATCACTCAGCTATAGCGCTACCGCTCAGCTATATCGCTACCGCTAGTGGTATCTTCCTGCACAGCAAACCTCTATTTAAAACAACCCGGAAATGAGTTTACTTTGATGGTTTTTGATGAAATTTTTGAGGGCTGAAAGCCCTAGCCGTCTAGAGAAAAGTGAGGGGTGTTTCTCGCTCATCTAAAGAGAGAGTTATTTAGAGAAGATCAAAAAGCAATTCATGCGCAAGGATTGAAAGCTATCAAAACGGCGATCAAGAAGCTTTCTCTCAACATACACATGGAGTGTTCTCATTGCAATAAATTCTAATCAATTGGAGACATCCAAGGATCTAAATAACATCGAAGAGGAAGACTCTCAAGACACAAAGATCAAACCTTTGCAAGCGAAATGACATCTGCATAAAGGGTTCTATTTAGAGGGGAGTTTTTCATTTATCTTATCTTGTAACTCTTACTTTCATCGGTAGAGAAATTCGCCCGTGTTGGTGACTAAGGCCTTGCGAGGATTAGGGAGTATTCGCCGCGTGGGTATGGCAACTAGGTCTTGGGATTAGATCTAGGGGTGCTTGAGGCCTATCTGGGGATAGAGAGGCTAGAGCTGCTTGAGGCCGTATCTAGGGATAGATTGGCTAAAGCGAATCAGTTCTTAAGGAGAAGAGTCGGTATAGAAAACCAAAAGGGTTTTACGCATTCACCTCAATCCCATGCATCATTGGGATAAGATTTTGTAATCATTTCTAAAGCAATAATACTATCTATTTTTCTCTAATATTATCTTGATATCTTTGATCGTTGAAATCTAAACAAAAAGGCATTCTCTGTCACTAACGCCAAGAGATAACGCTACCGCTAGCATTAGCAACAAAGTGCTCATTTCTTATGCGTGTAACCCAGTTTCATAAAAAGCTTACTGCAGTATTTTAATCTGAGATACCCTTATAAATATTATCTACCTACTTGATTAAACTCTATTTAATCGTAAATGTTTTAAAACCCTTATTCACCCCCTCCCCCCCCCCCCACCTCTAAGGGCGCCTACCGATCCAACAATCTATACCTATACGAGGAAGACTATAAATCTCTTCAAGAAATTTCCAAATTGTGTACATATTAGAAAAATAATAAATCAATTTGAAAATATCTTGTGGCAATGCGCAAAATAAACTATTCATAACCTTTGCATTTAAATGACATTCTTTTTTATTTAGATCATCTGGTGGTTTGATTATTGTGATATTCCAAACATCGATATCTAAGGACTTACGAAATTTTTCTATTAGAATTTTCCACCATTTATAATTTTTTCCTTCGAATAAAGGTGGTGCTAGAGATTCTTCATTTATATAAAGGTTCTCCCAGCTAGTAGAAGTGAGATCATGATCATGAAGCGACATTATTCCTGGTGGTGAAACCATTTTGGAATAGCATCGCTCTGATACCACTTGTTGGATCTCAAGGCGCCCTAAGAGGGGGATAAGGGTTTTAGAAATCTTTATATTATTAATGAAAACTTTTGATATTTTATAAGAAATTGATTGGATCAAAAGTAATTTGCAGGAATTGAAAACCAAATCAATTTTATTGAACAAATAAAGACATGATTATCATTTGATAAAATTGATTACAAAATAGGATTTCTGTAACGCTTGAAATCGAGGCGACTACGAAAAACTCCTTTTGTTTTCTATACTGACTCTTCTCCCTAAGAATCGGTTGGCTTTAGCCAATCTATCCTCAGATACGACCTCAAGCTGCTCTAGCCTCTCTATCCACGGAAAGGTCTCGAGCACCATCTAGATCTAAGCCCTAGCCCTAGTCGCCAACACAAGCGGTGAATTCCCCTAAGTCGCACACGGACCTAGTCGCCAACAATCACGACAAATTCAAGTTATTAGTCCACTGGGGATCTTGTTGATCAAGATGTTAACCTTTTTCTAATCAACCTCCCTCTGATACCAATTGAAGGAGATGGTAGTCACTTGAGATATACTCTAGAGGGGTGAATATAGTAATTAAAAGTTTATGAGAATTAATTTAACTATTTTATATAGCTTCATGGAGTTCTAGTTATATCACAATCACAGTAATTTAACAGTTAATAAGAGAAGTTCAGAAAATGAAAGCGCAGAGAAAAGGGACACAATACAGATGGCACAATATTTTATAGTAGTTCCCCAATAAATCTAAATGAAAGCGCAGAGAAAAGGGACACAACACAGATGACACAAGATTTTATAGTAGTTCCCCAATAAATCTAGGAACATCTACTCTTCTGCTCGCAAGCGGGATTCCACTATCACATTATGGGGATTTTGATAAGAAACCCTTAAAATCATGGAGTTGTTGATAAGGTATCTCCAAATCGAGTAAGTTGTTGATATGGAAGCTCAAACAGGAGTTGTTGACAAGGTCTCTCCAAAACCTAATGAGTTGTTGATAAGGAAGCTCAACTAGGAGTTGATGATAAAGTCTCTCCAAAAACAAGAGTCTTTTCTAAGGGAGACTCAATGAACTATGAGTTGTTGATAAGGTCTCTCCAAACCAGTTAGAATCTTTTAAAGAAAGATTCAAGAACTCTTTCAGCAGGTTGAGTTTGCATTTCCACAAAGTGTACTTCAACAAGAGATCTCTGAAGGAACTAAGTCGTTTAGCACTGTGTGGATTCTGTTTGGAATGATCAGCAGCTTCCTTGAGAGAAGAAGATAAGGTTGATTCTTAAGAGAAATAAGAATCTTCTAATTATTCTCCAAGTGTAGAGAATTTCATTTTCTTTCTTTTTCTTGCTTGTTGCACTTGTTCTTTTGAAATATCAGAGAGGAAGAATAAGAGAGTGTTCAGGGAGAAAGAGAGTGTTAGAGAGATGGATTTCTGAATTGTTATTGTGCGATATATATATATATATCTTCTTATATTCTTCTGCATATATTATGCTCAAATTCTTGGACATGGAAGATATTCAAAAATCTTCTTCTATGTCTTCTTCTGAGTAATTAATGTTGATAGCTTCCTCAAATCAAGTTCCAAAGATGGAAAGTCTGTGCTTCATTAAAACAGGTGATAACAGATAGAAGATATACTTTGCGATGATGATGTTCCCTTCTTGGAAGCATCTATAACGGTCAAAAAGTATTCTTTCTGATGGGTTCAAGAGCTTATTGATATTTAAATGAACTCGGTGTTGTTTTGAGAAGAAGAAGAGAAGAACTCAATGCTAATTGGACTTCTGGATACTCATGACTCTGAGGTGTTGGAGTAAGAGAACTATAAGTGACCTGGTGAGGAATTTGACGTAACTTTTATTCGTGTTGAAGTAGAGGAGATATCAGAGGGACTTTGAGAATCGCTCTGATTACTCTACTCATTGCGTTGAATACTATTCGACGCTACTCTGAAAAGTCTTTGGCTTAGAAAAATTCTATTGATGACTTCTAGACTTTCTCAAGACTCTAACCGACAGAATTATACATAACTTTTTCTATACATCTTTAAGGCTTAATCTAAAATCACTTTAACCATATTCTATTTTATCAAATCAGAGGTTTTCTCAACAAGACAGTTCTGTTCAACCGTGTAATGCATCCCATGCAACAACCATGTAATATGGGTCCGATCGGGACCCCACAGCATAGAGTCGACACAGCTTTAGCATTAACATATAATACAAGAAGTTTGCCCAATATTTAACATGAGTACACATAGCATAAAATACTAAACAAGCACAGGAGTTATCCACATCTACATAGGAGAGGTTTGGCCTTATGGCCTTACAACACAAAAGTTCAAGTCAACAATACATCACATCATAATTTAGGGTTTCCTGATAAAAATACTAAACAAGCACAGGAGTTGCCGACTAGAGGGTTTCCTGCTGAGTTGAGGTCGTCGTGAGAGCTGAGCATGCCATGTGTGCAACGCTGGTTGTGATCCTTTGCAGCCACGTACGTGCGGCCGGGAGGCACGACGGAGGCCGGTCGCGAGTCACGTAGGAGGCCGGCCGCGAGGCACGGCGGTGGCCGGCCGCGAGGCACGGCGGAGGCCGGCCGCGAGGCACGGCGGAGGCCGGCCACGAGGCACAGCGGAGGCCGACTGCGAGGAACGGCGGAGGCCGGCCACGAGGCACGACGAAGGCCGGCCGCGAGGCACCACGGATGCCGAGCGCGAGGCCAACTGCGGCCCTTCGCGACGGCGGTCAGCACGGCGGTTTGGGACCATAGCTCACATGCACTGATCACGTGCATGCCAGTTTGAGCGGTTCCCTCCATATCCCCCACTAGGTTAGTGGGGGACATGGGAATTCTAGTTATTTGCAGCCCGAAATTCTTATAAATGAAGGAGACCCCCATCATTTTCCCCCCAAAGTTCCCGGGGTCTGGAGCCGGAGCGAAAGGAGAGATGGGACTTTCATCTTGATTGCGCATATGAATGGTTCACAACTACCATGATGAAGGCAAACGATGGGGCGCGGAAGGAGGTACGCAGAAGAGGCGGTGGCACAAGGGAAAAGAGGCAGTGGGAGGGGGCAGACCATGATAATGTCGTGAGGGGGGAAGTCCCTGGAAGTGTCATGACCTACTGTGGGGGCGAAGGGCGGGAATTTGATCTGTGGCAGTGGGAGGTCACTGGTGGTTAGCCCTGGAGAGACGTTGAAGGGCAGACGCTTCGAACCATTGGCGTCGTGAGGGTGGCAGGCCCTGGCGGCACTATGACCTATTTCAGGGGTGAAGGGCGGACCTTCGAGCCGCGGTAGTGGGAGGCCACTGGGGGACTACCCCCGAAATTCAAGTGAAGGTCAGACGCTTCAAACCGTTGGAACTATTACGTGGGCAAAGGGCAGACGCTTTGAGCTGGGATAGTGTGTGGTCTGGGGGACTGACCCCAAGGTGTTCCAACGATTGCAAAGTTATGAGAAAATAAAACATATTAATTGAAATAAGCAAATGTGTGTGCGCAAGTGCGGACTTGCGACTTTAGAGTAGTAGTGGTTTTTTGTTACAGACGGAAAATGAAGTAAAAGGCGTTATTGATAAAATTGGCGCAAGTTTCACACATTCCAGGTGCGAGGGAGAGTCTTCCCTTCTGTTATTCTGAGCTTGAATGTTTCGGGCTTAACGACTGTGGTGATGATAAACGGTCCTTCCAATGCTAGTGAGAGTTTGTCTTTTTGCAGGCCCTTGCCCGTTGCTTCCACACTGCGCAGAATGAGATCTCCAACGTTGATCGGCCTAGACGTAACCCTTCTGTCGTAGAGGTGAGATACGCATCTTTGGTAAGTTGTGATGTGTTGGATTGCTGCTTCCTGGACCTCGGAGAGCAAGTCAAGATTCCCCCGGAGCAGTTCATCATTCCTCTCTGGGTTGAAGGCTTGGAAGTGAGTGCTTGGGATGCCAATGTCGATGGGGATGATGGCTTCTGCTCCGTTGCACAGACTATACAGAGTTTACCCGGTTGGAGTTCATAATGTGGTGTGGTACGCCCATAATACATTTGGGAGTGCATCTACCCACTGCACATGCCTCCTGGAGGCGTGTCTTCAGCCCATTGAGGATAATGTGATTCATCACCTCTATCTGCATGTTTTCTTGCGAGTGTGCCACAACGATGTGGCGAAGGCTAATCTTCAAGTCCTCACACATTCTGGTGAATGATTTTCTGATGAACTGGGTGTCATTGTCCATGAGGATGACCGTCGGGATGCTAAAGCGGTAGACAATGTTCTTTCAAATGAACTGCTTGTTGTTTTCATCGGTTATCTTGGTGAGGGTTTCTTCTTAAACACATTTGGTGAAATAATTGATGGCCATGTTAATGAACTTTCTTTGCCCTGACGCCATGGGGAGAGGTCCTAAGAGATCAATTCCTCATTGTGCGGACGGCTTTGACAGAAGCGGAGATGAAGCCAAGTACTGCTTAAGGTGCTCAAATATCGGCTGGCATTCATCCGTCCACTAAAAGCCTAAGTTACGCGCCCCCATAGAATTTTGAAGAATGGGAGATATTTGTCTCTCGTTCATGCTAGAAAATGTGAGAGTGTGGCGATCTTTCCATTCAAACATTGTACCTCTTTCATGGAGCATGGAGGCATCATGTATTCTAGCGCCTTAATCTTCTCTAGGTTTATCTCAATCCCTCGGTGGGTTAACATGAAGCCCAGGAACTTTCCCACTGTAACGTCGAACGCACACCTGCTAGGGTTGAGCCACATTTTGAAGCGGCAAAGAAGTTGAAAACATTCTTCTAGGTCCGCTAAGTGGCTGATCCGGTGGATGTTTTTTACTAACATGTCGTCGACATAAACCTCCATCGTCTTCCCGATAAGGTCCTTAAATTTCTTGTTCTTCAGCCTCTAGTAGTGTTGAGAACTTTTCCATCAATGTTTTTGATTTGATAAAGTCCTTAAGTCAAGGATAAACGCACTTTGTATTTGATGCATGTGTTTAGTATGTTATTTTTAGGTATTAGATAGTGCAAGCCGAACATAGGGCTAGACTTAGTGTCATCAGACATAGTTTTGTCAATGTAATCCCTCATTGTGCAAAACACCATGTCGACATAAGATCTAGATTATATTAGACTTATCAGTCACTTTTAAACTCTTCGTCTAGCAAGTTGCAAATAACAAAGGAACTGAATTCAAGATGATCAGAAATTGTCTAAGTCATATCGTCTTGGAGAGTTTCAAATATCGTCTTGTAGAGGTTTCGATATCGACTTTATGACCTTAAGCTTCAAAATGATATTGTCTTGTAGTCTCTCAGCTAAAGTCTCATATCGTCTTGATTAAAAGAAGCAGCTCAAGCTCCAAATATTATCTTGGTAATACACTATCCAAGACGATATCATCTTGTCAAGTATCAGCTATACTCATATCATCTTGAAGAAGATTAACAAGATGTTTGGAAGTTTTTCATGAAGGTGGAATTTCTCTATGTCCATTATCGTCGAAGATATGCCAATTGTCGTCAAGGACAAGTAAAATGTTGTCGAGCAACCTAGATGACATTTTAGAAGAATAGTGAGTTGAGAATAACATAACTCCATATCATCTAGATATGGCTCCCTTGTTGCCAAGACAATACTCAAATCTGAGTGTTAAGTCTTGTCGTCTTGATAAGCAAAAATGTCGTCTTGATAAGGTTGATCATTCGACTAGAAGAAAGTGGTCATGTTTAACACAGAAATCATCTTGAGAAGCTTGATCATACGACTAGAATAAAGTGGTCATGTTGAATACAGAAATGTTGTGTTGATAAGCTTGATCATTCGACTAGAAAACAATGGTAGTGTTGAATGCAGAATTCGTCTTGATAAGCTTGATCATTCGACCAGAAGATAGTGGTAGTCAGATATTGTCTTGTATACCACCAATATCATCGAGAAGAATTGAAATATCATCGAGACAATGCTAATATCTTCAACACAGTTGAAGACCCAGAAATACAAAGATTACCGCTGTGATTCCGCCATTCAGATCAGAGCTTTAAGGAAAGAGATTTATGACATATAGTTAGTCTGAGATTTGACCATTAAGGATCTTGGTCCTATAAAAGGAAGAAGATGTGGATAGAAAACCCTAATCGATACATTTGAAACAAGATCTCTTTCCGCCGTCATCATCTCGAAAGGGTTGTTCATCTGGTAACTCAAGAACGGAGAAGATATTCTTTGAAACCAATCTTTTCTTCTCCAGAAGTAAGAATTCGAATCATCTTTCCGATCTACTCAAAGCTCAATCATCTAACGACAAGAAGAGGAAGGATCTTCTAAAGTGCAGAGGAGATAATCTTCACGGAAGCATGTTCTTTCAAAGTCCTCTGCAAAAAGATCAAAGTTGAAGCCAATCCACATCAGGCTTCAAGAAGACTCCAGATTTATCAAGATCTATTATTCTGAGTCTATATAAAGGTTTTGTACTAAAACTTGTATAAATGTAGGATCTCTCTGAGATCTGAGCTGTTGGATTCCTTTGTTGTAGGGTCTGAGTTGTAGGGTCTGAGTTCCCAACAGGGCCCTGTGTGGCCTGGATTGTAGGGTCCTGTGTGGACTGAGCTATAGGGTCCTGTGTGACCTGAGGTAGGAGGTCAGTTAGTACCTATGAGGTAGGAGACTTGGTCTTTGAGTTGTTGATCTAAGGTAGGAGGCCAACCAGACAAGTTCCAAATAAAGATAATGAAATGACTAATGATGAAATCATCTTAGTCACCATGGACAAGAGGGAAAAGAACATTCTGGCCAGCTATAATGATGACTCTCATTTCCAGAACCTAGTTCACCACAAGACAACCAAAGAAATGTGGGAATCTCTGGTAGTTTACATGGAAGGCATAGAAGAAATGAGAGATGACAGAAAATCACTTATGTATCAAGAGTGTGAGGCTTTCAGGCAGGATAAGAAGGACTTCATCTCAAAATGCTTTGAGAAGTTCTTTAAGATAGTGAATGGTCTGAAACATATGTGAGAGAGTTCTCCAACTATGATTTGAATGACAAGTTTCTCATATCATTAAATAAAGAATGAGATATCCAGAGCTGGCAGCACAAGAAGGTGTAGGGAGGACTATCCAAGTTATCAAGAGAGAAATGTTGAATATGATGAATCTGAAGCCAGCACTTCAGGCTCTGAACTTTCTGATGAAGAGTTACATCTTCTCAGCAAACAAGTAAAGAGATTGATGTCAAAGATGACACAAGACAAGCACAGGGCCTCCTCTTCAAGCTCTAAAAAGTCTGATCACTACTATGATAGACCAAAGCACAAGTCCAAAGAGGACAGGTATGAATCTAAACATAACAAATATGTTTATACTAATGTTGTTTCTTATGGCTGTCAAAAAATCAGGTCACATAATTACTGATTGCCCGGAAAGGAGAAAAGAGAAGAAGAATGCCAAGTATGATGAGAAAAGATCTCATAAGGGAAAGAAGCATGAGAAGAGCTTCATTGCCAAAAAGACCAAGACTCTAAGTGACAGTAGCAGCAACTCTTCCAAGTCTGGATAAGAAGTCCACATTGGGCTTACTGCACTGTCTGAAGATAAGGCTGAGCATATTATTCGAAACTCAAAATTCGCTCGAAAATTGCTCAAATTTTGAGCCAAATCGGAATCAGTTACAATTGATTCAACTCAATTTGAGTCGATTCAGTTTGACTTGAATCAAATTTCGAGTCAATTTCGAGCCAACCCTGAATCGCTCGAAATATGATTCGAATCAACTCGAATTGATTAAAAATATTATGTATTTATTAATATATTATTATTTTAAAATTAAAAACACAAAATTTTAAACCTCAATAAAAATATTGAATGCAGTGTTTGATTTCCTAAATTTAAATGTTTCCCAATTTAATTTTGAGCCAACTAGGAATAAAGAGAAAATTTTCTCAATTTCGAGACAGCTTGATTTGATTTCGAGCCAGCTCTATTCGATTTCAAGCCAGCTTAATTCAATCTCGAGCCAGCTCAATTCTATTTCAAGCCAGCTCAGAATCGAACCATTTTGAGTCGAGCCGGCTCGACTCAAAATCGATTTTGATTTTGAGCCGAGTTTGACTCGAAATCGATTTTGAGTCGAGTTCGACTCAAAAATTTTGATTTCAAGCCAATCCCAAATCGCTCGAACTCGACTCGATATCAACCTGATCTAAAGATAGGGGTAGGCTGCTTATTCTCCTGCAATGGTCATAAGGGCACCCTTGTCCATGTCAACAGTGAGTCTGAAGAAGAGGAATGTTATTGGCCTTTAGTTATGTCAGAAGAAAGTCAGGATGAGTCCAACTCACCTGCAAAGGTACAAATCAAAACTCCTTTATCTTGTATTGATTCTAATTCAGAAGCAGAATCCTGGTATGAAATAGATTCTAAAAGATCATCCTCACCTAAGTCTGATCATGAGGATGACACTAATCTAGTGGATCAGTTTGGTGATTTGTTGGATGCTATGAAAAGAAGCAAAAATCTTATCATGGCACAAACTGAGGAGATTGAATCCCTCAGGGTTGCTAAATCTGAACTCCTTGAGAAAGCTGAGAAGCTAGCTCAAGTGAGTGATGAACTTAGCAAGCTAAGAGGGATCTCCAAGATCCAAGTTGATACACTAAGTCAGAAGATCAAGATCATCAAAGATCTTGAGGAGAAGCTCTTCTTTGAGAGGAAGCTTGTGGCTAGGTTTTCCAAACCACAAACAGTGATGTCAATCATTGATAGTTTTTCTGCACCATATAGAAGTGGAGTAGGATATACTGAGGAGGCAGGCAAGGGCAAGGCTATAAAAGATCAGATTTTTTTCTAGTATATCATATTGCCTACCAATACTTATGATCATGATCTCTCACATGGATTTCTGTCCAATGAGTGTTCTACCAGAGGAACAAAGCCACTGAACTCAAAGAATAGAGCAGACATTGGACTGAGTGCTCTCAAGGCACCTCATGAATAAATGTAGATGAAAAGTCATGGATCATTTGTGTTTGACTCTACAGCACCAACACTCAAAGGGAATGGAAAAGTTATTCCTCAAAAACCTATTCCTAAGATAAAGCATGTGATTGTGCATCCCATCTTCCATCATGCTCATAGCCACAAGATTCATCTAAGAAATGTTAAAAATGCAGCAACCTGCTCTTCGAATCATCAACATCATCACTCCATTCAGAAAGTGACTCAAAACAGGAGGTATAATAGATATGAATGTTGGTGTTGTGGAAAAATTGGTCACTTTGTCATAGATTGTTGGTTCAATCCAACAGTGCATAGGGAAAAGAATATAAGGCTTGTTAGTAATCTTGTTGTGCAGCATACTGTGATTATGACTAACAAGAACCAAGGACCCAAACATATTTGGGTTCCTAAGATAAACGACTATGTTTTGCAGGATAATCCAAAGTCCAACCAAAAATCCTATTTGACATTTGGACAAAGAATGTTCCAGGAAAATGACTAGAATGAGGGGACTTCTATATGACTCATTTCTAAACATCCCATGCCTATATTGAGGGGGGGGGGGAGTCCATCATTAATCCACCCCTTCCTGCAAACATTAAGGGGGAGCAAATCTCAGATTCACTGTTATATAAGTCATCTTGGAAGGAAATCAACATGCACTAGAGATGGATTCAGTTGAGGGGGAGACTCATAATGAGCTCTCAATCCAAGCAGTAGTTGAGGGAGAGATTCATGAAGAAGTTTGGAAGTATTATCATATGTTAAGGGGGAGACACGTCTAGAGTCATCTGCCCTAGTTAATCAAGTGCAAGGTTATATTCTTCAATCAACTCATTAAGAAGTAAAATAGTAAGAATATTTCAAGACTCTTATCCTCCAACCAGCAAAAATTGAAAAGTAAGAAAAGGGGATAAGAAGCTGAAAGATCAAAAGGGGGAGAAGGTAACAATGTGAGGTACTATGAATCCCTTTATCTAAAGCACATGAATCTTATTTTTAATATTTTTATTGTGTGTTAATTATCATTGGTTGATGTTCTGACTTCATTGGTTGAGGTTCTGACTTCTTCAAATATGGGGAGATTGTTGGGAACTATGCCCTCAATGTTCCTGATTTAAAGAAGTCCTCAAGTTAAAGATAAACGCACTTTGTATTTGATGCATGTGTTTAGTATGTTGTTTTTAGGTATTAGATAATGCAAGCCTAACATAGGGCTAGACTTAGTGTCATCAAACATAGTTTTGCCAATGTAATCCCTTATTATGCAAAACACCATATCGAACTAAGATCTAGACTATATTAGACTTGTCACTCACTTATAAACATCAAGAAGAAAGGCCTAGCAAGTTTCAAAGAGCAAAGGAACTGAATTCAGGGTGATTAGAAATTGTCTAAGTCATATCGTCTTGGAGAGTTTCAAATATCGTCTTGTAGAGGTTTTGATATCGGCTTGATGACCTTAAGCTTCAAGACGATATCGTCTTGTAGACTCTCAGCTAATGTCTCATATCGTCTTGATTAGAAGAAGCAACTCAAGCTCCAAATATCGTCTTGGTAATATACTATCTAAAATGATATCGTCTTGTCAAGGATAAACTATACTTATATCGTCTTGAAGAAGATCAATAAGATGTTTGGAAGCTTTTCATGAAGGTGAAATTTTTCTAAGTCCATTATCGTTGAAGATATGTCAATTGTCGTCGAGGACAAGTAAAATGTCGTCGAGGAACCTAGATAACATTTCAAAAGAATAGTGTGTTGAGAATAACTTAAGTCCATATCATCTAGATATGGCTCCCCTATTGCCAAGACAACACTCAGATCTAAGTGTTAAGTCTTGTCGTCTTGACAAGCTAAAATGTTCTCTTGATAAGGTTGATCATTCGACTAAAAGAAAGTGGTCATGTTGAACACAGAAATCATCTTGATAAGATTGATCATTCGACTAGAAGAAAGTGGTCATGTTGAACACAGAAATGTCATCTTGATAAGCGCTTGATCATTCGACTAGAAGACAGTGGTATCATTGAATGCAGAATTCATCTTGATAAGCCTGATCATTCGATTAGAACACAATGGTAGTCAGATATCATCTTGTAGACTACAAATATCATCGAGAAGAATCAAAATATCGTTGAGATAATGCTAATATCGTTGAGACAGTTAAAGACACGGAAATACAAAGATTGTCGCCACCGATTGTGACAATCAAATCAGAGCTGTAAGGAAAGAGATTTATGATATAAAGTCAGTCCGAGATTTGACCGTTAAGGATCTTGGTCCTATAAAAGGAAGAAGATGCGGATAGAAAACTCTAATCGATACATTTTAAATAAGAGCTCTTTTCGCCATCATCTTCTTGAAAGGGTTGTTCATCAGGAAGCTCAAGAATGGAGAAGATGTTATTTGAAGTCAATCTTTTCCTCTCAAGAAGTAAGAATTTGATTCATCTTGCCAATCTACTCAAAACTCAATCATCTCACGACAAAAAGAGGAAGGATCTTCTAAAGTGCAGAGGAGATAATCTTCACGAAAGCACATTCTTTCAAAGTCCTATGCAAAAAGATCAAAGTTGAAGCCAATCCACATCAGGCTTCAAGAAGACTCCAGATTTATCAAGATCTATTATTTTGAGTCTATAAAATGGTTTTGTACTAAAACTTGCATAACTGCAGGATCTCTCTGAGATCTGAGCTGTATGATTCATTTGTTGAATATGAGTTGTAGGGTCATGTGTGGCCTGATTTGTAGGGTTCTGTGTGGTCTGAGCTGTAGGGTCCTGTTTGACTTGAGCTGTATGGTCCTGTGTGACCTGAGGTAGGAGGTCAGTTAGTACCTCTGAGGTAGGAGACTTAGTCTCTTAGTTGTAGGATCTGAGCATCTGAGTTTCGGTTGGAGTTTGTCGAGGCTAGATCATTTCTTGATAGGCGGAGGGGGAAAGTGGACGTACCCAACTTGGGGAACCACTATAACTGTCTTTGTTTGTGCTGTGGATTTTCTGTGATTGTGTGTTTGTTGCATTTACTTTCATTATTCCGCATTAAGTTTATAAAAAAGCGACAACACCAATTCACCCCACTCTAGGTAAAGATTAGACAGCTCCCATAACTTACAAGTAGGTTGCTCCGACATTTTTGAGGCCGAAGAGCATCACCTTGTAGTAGTAGACATCTTTGTCTGTTCGAAAAGATGTATGCTCTTCGTCGGCTAGATTCATCTGTATCTGGTTGTATCCTGAGTAAGCTTCCATGAAGCTGAGGAGCTCGTGCTCAGCTGTTGCATCCACAAGCTGGTAGATCCTAGGGAGTGGGAAACTATCTTTTTGGCATAATTGGTTCATATTGTTGTAGTCGACCCACATTCTCCACTTTCTGGAGGCTTTCTTCACCATGATGACATTTGTTATCCACATTAGTTACTCGGCTTTACGAATGAACTTTGCTTCTAAAAACTTTGCTACCTCCTCTTCGATGGCCTGCAGTTGCTCGGGGAAGAAATATCTCTTCTTCTAGATGACCGGCCGGCAGGAGGGATTGATATTCAGAGAGTGCAAAATAATTTCCATGTCTAATCCTGGGCATGCCCTCTGGACTCCAAGCGAAGATATCTTCGTTCGCAAGAAGTAGAGTTGTGTACTGCTCCATTTCTTCCGGGGACAAGAGGGATCCAACTTGCACCGTACGGGATGGGTCTTGTGAAGAAAGAGCTACTTCCACCAGTTATTCAATGGAAGCCCCTCGCTGCAGCGCGACCTCGTCTCGCAGTTCGAAGTTGTCGATGTCGAGAGTGGTGGCCTTTGCTGGTCGAGCCTGCTTCAGGAAGCACGTCCTAGCTGCCTCTTGGTCGCCCTAAATGACACCTACCCCACCAGTAGTTGGGAACTTCAAGGTCAGGTGCGTAATGGACGAGATTGCTCCAAAGATCGATTGAAGTGGCATCCTTAATATGACATTGTATGTCAAGCTGGAGATTACGACCATAAACTGAACGTGATGCGTCGCCTACCTTAGGAGCTCGATAATTATGACTAGAAGAAAGACCAGTCCTTATACCGGAATGGGGTGATTGTGAATGCCGTAAACCGATCCTGCCGCGAGATTGAGATGTCTCTCGGTGAGCTTAATGTCATGAAGTGTGAAGATAAATAAGACATCGACTGAGCTCCCGTTATCCACTAGGATCCTCTTGACGTTGTAGCAGGGATCTCCAATCTTTGCGCTTATTACTAGGGGATCTTGATGTGGCACCCACACTCCTCGGAGTTCTTCCTCTCCAAAGGTAATAGTTGTGTCATGCTTGAACCTTTTACGGTCGTGTCCATTTTGGGCTTCTCGATGGAGAGTATCGGAGCTGCAAGATTGGGGGACTCAGTGATGGTCCCTACGTCCTTTGCCATTGCCATTGATCACGAGTATCGCCGAGCAGTGGATACTGTCTTCAGAGTCTTTAGAGTTTCGAGGCGCCAAATTATTGCGGCCAACTCGAGGCTCCTACAAACTGGTCTAGATTGCACATCTTAGATCAGGAGCGGTCGAGCGCGCACAGTCAATGAAAAGGAGACGGCTGACAAGAGACTTTTTTAATATGGAAAACCTCGGAAAGAGGTGAAAACCCACACGACCTGGGCTGTGCCGACCAAACTTCATTATTTGCTGGTTTTGTATAATTCTTTGCAGAGAAGGTGAGGGAGACAGGACGCTCCTCGTTACAATCGGGGGAGAGAATGATGGGCTCGGAGGGTGATATGCCAACACTCATGAAGCTGAGTCTTTTCTTTGCTATAGTTAGTGGGGAGCAGTGCGCTCTGGATGCTTTGAGGTCTTCTGCTTGTGCTTAGAAGCTGAGGGGCGCACTTTACATGTCTTGACGTCTACGAATTGACTCTTATGGTGCACCGAGGAATCTGGAGCGATGTACTTCTTGTCGACTATAGGGTTTCTTGCTTAGTTGAGGGCATTGTGAGCGCTGAGCGCATCATGCACGCAATGCTGGTTGCGGTGCGCGCATGATGCTTGATGTGGTGCGTACGGAGCGAAATGTGCGTAGGAGCGCTTGAGGGAGGTAGAAGGCCTTCAAAGAATCTTTAAGGCGCTCGAAGATCTTCAGAGGAGTCTTCAAAGGTGAATGTTTGCCCAGAAATCCGCGACCTCTCTTCTCCAGTCAGAAGGAACCCCTCCAGCGGTCTCATATTTGAGAGATCGCGCAGATAGCCTGCTCCCCCTTTAGTGTTTTCTTCCAAGGCACGGGCGATCAAGTCTTTTCTAGACCGCCAGACCGCGCAGTCTGGTCTCTCTCTCCATTTTTGTTATTAGCACCCTCATCCTCTGCCCTGGTTCTCCTGTACCCCGGGCAGCCCGTAATTTTTGGATATACCCATTTGGGCAGCCTCCACGTCTATAAATAGAGAGGTTGGGGTACCTGAAAAGGTACTTTTGCTTCGAGCCTCCAACTTACAACCTGTGTATGCGGTCTCGAATTATGTCGCTATTCTACTTCTCCCTCTGGCCTGTTTTGGACCCCCTTTGGTCCCTTTATTTAGATCAATTCCAGCAGTTTTCCCCTTTTCTTGATCTCTCCTCTAGCATCTTCATCCTTAGTAACCTGCACTCTGCAGTTCCTTCACTTTTATTTTAGTGTGAGTCCTGGAGGTACATTTTTTGTACCAACAGAACGAACACGCGACCTTCAGATTTGGAGTGTTTAGGTGAAATCAGTGGATATTCGAGATGTCATGTTGTAGACGTCATTCTCTCCGGTCTCCCAGTGTTCGCCGCTCAAACAATCTGACCTCCTTAGAGGTTTTGGAGCGTCGTTTTCAGCTTCGCGTCGAGCAAGCTCTCCGAGAGGCCGCCCGAGCTCGCCGAGAGACCGCTCAGGCTCAGCAAGAGTCTTCCAAACAGTTTAAAGTATTGAGTCAAGCCCTGGCCGCGATCTCTCAGAGGTTTCTCCCCCAACTGAGTCAGACCGCCACCCTAACCGCTTTGTTGGCGGTCATCCTCCTGATCATGCGACCTCCCAGCCCGCATCTCCTGTGCGACCTCAAGCAGGAGAGTTCGCAGCTCGCCAAGATTTCTTCAGAATAGCAGCTCAGGGACCTCCTGCTCAGGCTCTGAATTTCCAGGAGGATTGTGTCGATCCTCCATCCCCTGTTGTTGCCTTTCCTGCTCCTTTCGACGCTGTTGAAGCGGAGGAGACTTCCCCCTTTACTGATAGAGTTCATTGGGAGTCAATTCTCAACGGCTTCAGGGAACCCCGTCTGCCCATGTTTACAGGGGAGAATGACCCAATTTCCCATCTTCAAGCCTTCAAGTCCATTGTTGCTCCGAGGACTCTCTCCGGTGCTGTGAAGTGTAAGTTTTTGATCACTTCCTTCGATGGGCAAGCCCGAGAATGGTTCTACAAGTTACCTTCCCAATCCATCCCAAGCTTCGTCGTCCTAAGGCATGAGATTCTTCTGAGGTTTGCAACATCTAAGAAGAGGAAGAGTGGCCCTGCAGCCCTCTTCAAGATCAAGCAGGGAGAAGGCGAGGCTTTAGCTCGCTTTATTGATTGTTTTCACAAGGAGATTCTCGGAATAAGGGATGTAGATCCCTCTCTCTATATTGTGGCTCTGATCAACGGCCTACAAGAGATACCTCTCAAGTTTGAGGTCACAACCAGGGGGCCCAGCTCGTATCAAGAGCTGATTAGTTTGGTCAACCGTCACTTAGAGGGGGAGATCAATAACCATGTCTATGTTTCTAATCTGACGAGTAAAGCCATCCAGAAAGGTTCGACAGGTTTTTATTCAGCCCAGCGATTGTCCAAACCACCTCGCCAAGAGTTCCAGCCCCCTTATCAAAAGGGAAGGAATTCCCATCATTACTGCCCTCGTCAGGGGAATCAGCAGTTCCAGCCTGAAGGGTCCTCGCTGCCAACCCCGGCTGCCCCAATTCAGCAATCCACACCAGTCCATCAGATCGAATATCCTCAGCCACATTTGTCAGCACCTTCTCAACCATCCTTCAACGATTCTCAAGAATCCTTCACTAACCTCGGCATCTCTGTGAGTAAGGTAGTTCAGGTTCTTCAAAAGTAGCCCTTTTACAATAGGCCTTCCCCGATCAACTCTGACCCAAAAACCAGAAATCTGGCCCTCTACTGTGAACATCACAGGGAGAGGATCCATGTGACCGAGAATTGCAGAGCTCTCCGCCTGGAGGTAGAGAAGCTCCTAAAGGAAGGAAAATTCAAAGATCTGTTCCAGAAGGGAAACCCTTCCAAAGCTTAGACCTCAAAGTGTAAGGTGGTAGCAGAAGATCTTTGGGAATGTGAAGAAGTGGATGATGTTGGCTCTCTCGGCAACATTAGATATCCAGGTGAATGTATAAATGCAAATGACGAAGGTATTTTAGGTGATCTATTTTGCATTCATGGAGGTGCAGGACTCGAATCTTCCAGGAAAGCTAGCCTCGCAAGAGTCTATCAATCCGAGGTTGCAGCTACCTCCTCCTCAGCTCCAGTTTGGGGAACGGTCACCTTCGGGCAAGAAGACCTTTCTTCGATCGCCAACCCTTTTAATGACGCAGTTGTTATCAAGGCGGTAATCGAAAATTATACAGTCGAAAAGATCCTGGTGGATACCGAAAGTTTGGTGAATGTCCTATTCAAACCAGCTTTCAAAGCACTAAAGACCGGAAAGCTCTTCTCTCTACTAAAGGGCCGGTCTATGGTTTCTCAGGGGAGAAGAAGGAGGTGGAAGGAGTTGTCACCCTCTCAGTGACGTTAGCAGGAATTGTAAAATTGGTAAAATTCATAGTCGTTGAAGCTCTGAGAATCTACAACACAATTTTTGGGAGGCCAGCCCTGAACGAGTATCAAGCAATAATTTCAACCTATCATCAGGCCGTGAAGTTTGCTTTGAATGGTAAACGGTGCCGAATTAGGAGCGATCCGAAGAAGGCTAGAGAATGTTACGTCAGGATGGTCCATGTGATCGAATCATCTCCTCTCCGGGTATTTGATATCTCCTCAACACCTCAAATTTTTGATCTAGTCAAAGTAGCAGAAGAGATAGAAGAAGAGGATGCAAGAGACGGAGCTTGCTTGGAACTTGCCCAAGCAATTCAAGTCGTGCCAATCAGCAAAGAAGATATAAGCAAGAAGCTTTCGATCAACGCTGAATTGCCCGAAGCTGGTAAGGCTCAGCTCATCTCTTGCCTTCTAAAAAACTTGGATGTCTTCGCCTGGTCGGGGGATGACATGCCAGTAGTTGATCCAGATGCTGTCTGCCACCACCTCAACATCGATCCTAACTTCATCCCAATCAAGAAAAAGAAAAGAGTTGTGGCAGAGACCCTCGCACAGCCGATTCAGGAGGAGGTGGAGAAATTATTAAAGGCTAAATTTGTTCAGGAGATTCAATACCCTGATTGGGTATCAATTATTGTGATGGTTAAGAAAGCTGGTGGAAAGTGACGGATGTGTGTAGACTTTACCAAACTTAATAAAGCTTGCCCTAAAGATTGCTACCCCTTGCCTCGGATAAATTCTTTAGTAGACTCTGCGGTGGGATTTTCTTGCATGAGCATTTTAGATGCATTCTCCGGTTATCATCAAATAAGAATGCACAAGCCCGACATTCCTCACACCTCATTTATCACGAATGACGGATGTTTCTGTTATCTCGTAATGCCTTTTGGGCTAAAGAACGTCGGTGCAACTTATCAGAAAATGATGGACACCATTTTCAAAACCCAGAAAGAGAGAAATCTAGAAGTTTATGTCGATGATCTCTTAATGAAAAACAAGCTTTTCTCAACTCACCTTAATGACCTAAATAAAACATTTGCAACCCTCCGAACTTTCAATATGAGATTGAACCCATTGAAATGCATTTTTGGAGTTAGCAAGGGAAAGTTTCTTGGCCATCTCCTTACTCCGGAAGGGCTGGAGCCAAATCCCGATAAGGTGTCAATCCTAGAAATGCATCTCCCAAGACCCCTAAGGAAGTTCAGTAGCTGGGTGAGAGGATGGCAGGTTTGATCCGTTTTATCTCCCGCTATGGAGATAAGAGTGCTCCTTTCTTCAAATCTCTCTGTGGAGGGGCCAAGTTTGAATGGACAAAGAGTGTGATGATGCTTTCAATCAGCTCAAGAAGCAGTTGACATCAACTCCCTTGCTTCAGAGCCCCAGGGAGGGAGAAGACCTCTTTTATACCTACGAGTTGGCTCCGATGCCATATGTTCGGTCTTAGTTAGGGAAGTGAAGAGGAAGCAGTTTCCAGTTTATTATGTAACCAAAATTTTAAGGAATGCAGAAACTCGATACCCCATTCTCGAGAAGTTGGCCCTAATGCTCGTGACTTCGGCGTTAAGGTTGAGACCTTATTTCCAAGCCCATTTAATTTAAGTTGCACTGATCTTTCGCTTAAGAGTGTCTTAGAGAAGCCGGAGCATTCAGGTAGATTAACAAAGTGGGCAATAGAGCTCAGCGAATTTGACATCTGTTATATTCCTAGAGTAGAGATCAAAGCTCAAGTATTAGCAGATTTCATGATCGATGTGAAGGAGGCTAGTTCAGAGAAGGTGTTCGGAGCTCGTCTTGCTTGGACAATTTTTGTTGATGGGGCCTCAGGAAAGAATTCTTCCGGAGCTGGAGTTATTTTGATCAATCCCAATGGAGTTAGGCTAGACCAAGCCTTGGAGTTTTATTTCCCGACAACAAACAATCAAGAAGAATATGAAGCTCTGCTCGCCGGTCTCAGATTCGCAAGAGAATTGGGAATCGAAGATTTTCAAGTCAAAACAGATTCTCTGGTAATGGCGTCTCAAGTAAATGGAAACTTCAAGACCAGAGATCACGTTTTGAAGCAATATCAAGCTCTAGTGAAAGTTGAGATAAGCAGGTTCAAGAGCTTTGCAATCTGGCATATCCCAAGAGAAGAGAATAAGGAGGCGAATGAGCTAGCAAAATTTGGTATTCTTTCAGGAGGAACTACCTCAGAGTTATTTCGTCCAGCTATCGGGGAGGGAGAAGTTATGCAGATAGATCAATGTCCATCTTGGATGGATCCTTTCCTACTTTACCTTTCGACTGGAGATTTTCACTCAACGGTAAAAGATAGAAAAAAGTTTAAACTTAAAGCAGCCCATTACTATCTTGTTGCAGGAATTATTTACAGGAAAACTTTTCTTTCGCCGCTGGCGCGATGTGTTTCCGAAGAAGAAATTCCAACTATCCTTCAAGAGGTTCATTCGGGAGAATGTGGTAGTCATTCGGGAGCTAGAACCTTGGAAAAAGGATTCTAAGGCAAGGATATTTCTGGCCCCAAATGAGGAAAGATGCAGAAAAATTTGCAAAGAAATGTGTTCAGTGCCAAAAGTTTGCCCCCCTTCAGCATCAGCCAGCTCAACAGCTAAGGTCAATAACCACCCCATGGCTGTTTGCGGTTTGGGGGATGGATTTGATTGGACATTTTCCCTTGGCAAGCGGGCAGCGCAGGTTCATTTTAGTCATGATTGATTATTTAAGTAAATGGATTGAAGCAAAGACGTTAGCTAATACTACTACTCAGATAGTGAGGAATTTCATCTGGGGGGAGATAGTTTGTAGACACGGAATTCCCATGGAAATCATCCCAGATAATGGCCCACAATTCAACAACTCAAATCTTATAAATTTCTGTGATCAGATCGGCACTGAGTTGTGATTTGCCTCTGTACATCACCCTTGGAGCAATGGTCAGGTAAAAGCCTACAATAAACTCATAATCAACCTCTTGAAGAAGAAAGTGGAAAATCTTAGAGGTAATTGGGCAGAACAGCTACCTTCAGTATTATGGGCTTTAAAGACCACTACAACTTCAGCCACTGGGGAAACTTCTTTTAAATTATCTCATGGCTCAGAAGCTCTCATTCCCGTCGAATTTGAAGTTAGGAGTCCGAGAGTGCTACTATCTCAGCAGCATCAAGATAGTTGGATGGAAAAAATGATGAAGAGTTGAAATGCAATCTTGATCTCGTTGAAGAACTAAGGGATACGACAATTATCAGGCAAGAAGAAGTAAAAAGGAGGATGGCCAAATTTTTCGACAAAAATATTAGGGTTAAAGAATTTGCTGTTGGAGACCTGGTCCTCAAGAAAGTTGACACAGCAGCAAGATCTGGCACGGTTGGGAAGCTTAATCCCAACTGGACAGGCCCATTCATTGTTAAGGAAGCGCTCAAGAATGGAGCATATCGTCTCCAATCTTATGAAGGGGAAGATTTATCTCACACTTGGAGTGGAGATGATCTCAAGCGTTTCTTTTCTTAAAATTTGTATTTTTTTTGTCTCTTTCTTTCTTTCTTTTTGCAAGTGTTATGATAATGTGGATGTAATCTCTTGCTTCATGCATATTAGAAATAAAGCCTTGAGATATATTAGCTAATTATTATAGGCTAAGGTCCTACCAAGAGAGATATCGACGGATCCTACTTCATTCCCCCTCGACTTGAAGCTTGAGACGTAAATCTGCTAGGACCACCGGTAGAGGGGAGATTTCGCATCTGTGTAGCAGTAGATCGCCAAGCTCGTGCGGAGGAACTTTAGGATGCAAGGTCCCAGCTGACATCTGACACACCTCTACATCAAGGGAAGTCTAGGTGAATGTTCAGCTCTGTCATGCATTGTAGGAGGACATCATTACAACCTTGATGATCTTTCTAGGGAAAGCAATGCCGGTGTAACCCCCGCGGTATGACCGCACCTATTGTAACGACCCAAATTTACTAATAAAATGAAATAAAAGTTCGTCCCCTATGATGAAAATATAAATTAGTGTCAACTAGGCGTAGCATTGCCAGCTGCGTATGAATTTCTTTGATGCTTTGTGGCGCTCGATATTTTTTAGCAGAATATGAGTTTATGTTGGCAAACTATATGAATATATATGTATATTGGGAAAGATTTGGGATAGTTATGCTGGACCTGTTGGCTTGGAGCTACATATATTAATTACTACTATTATATTAAGTATCTGTTAAAGTGGTGCGCCTTTGTGTGTTGTTAGAGAGGCATTTCATGTAGTTGGTGTACTAATAAGCAGCTTGGTGTGCCAATAGGACATATGGCTATATGATTTAAGCGGTGGTGTTGAGCGGTTCCCTACCTGTAAGCATCTTATTCAAACATTCCCCTCACTCACCGCTCGACCTTCTTCCAGCTCTCGCCTAGGGCTCGCAGAAGGCGCCCGATTTTTCCTCTTTTACCTTACCGATCTTCCTCCTTCTAGATTGGAATTTGATGGGAGAAAGCCCTCCAGTTGTGTTGGTTCCTTACCTAGCCGGCAGACTGAGAAAGAAGTTGCGTGTATGCCTCACTGTAAGCCTTCCTCCTCCTCTCCTCCTCTTCTTTTCACTGCTGGATTTTATGTTAAGGGCAAATTCATGATTCGAGTTTTGGGAGGTTAATTTATGATGGCCGGTTGATGCCATCTAGGTTACGATGTTGAATTGGGGAAGAGGTGAGGAAGAGGGGCAATACTTAGGGCAGTCATGATTTCCCTTTGAAAATATTTGTTTACTACTATATTGATGATGGTTGTTGTGAGTTTATCCTTAGCCAGCTGCTGTCTTTTTATCTTCTTTATGGGTCTGTCCAGTGGGGGCTTACCTGTACACTACATACGTTGGTTTGGTTTAAAGGGGGAATTCCTGTTGTGCTGCTATCATTATACACATCTTCATTTAGACAGGGAATTTAAATGTTATAATATGATTATGATGGGGGGATTTTACCTTGTGGCCAGCTATCGTTAGATTCCCTTTTCTGGCTATCTTATTCAGGTTAACCAGCTATTGAGTGAGTCTTTAAGTGGTTGGATGTTTTAATAACTGTTGAGCCCTCTTCTCTTCTATGTCTTGTTCAGAAGATAAGTGATTCCTTCTGGCCAGGTTTTATTATGGTGGCTATTAAGGTTTCGTTGTTTTGTCAACATTAACTAATTAGTATGATGGGGGGTTTCTGCTGTTGTACCTGGCAGTTGCTACTCCTAATTCAAATGATAATTGTTAATTTGGAGATTTGGGCTTTAATCTGACCAGCTATTTTAATAGAAAAGCTATATGGTTTTACTTTAACTGGCCGGCTATCCTTACCATTTACCATTTGCCAAGTATTTATATGTCTATATATACTGTTTTATCAAGGATATGAATTTGTCTCTTTTAGAGTTATGCAAACTAGAGGGCTGAGTAAGTAGCTTCCAAATGATGTTATCATCGTAAGCAATATTGTAGCTATAGCGAGGTGCAACCCCGATATAAATACCCTAAATAATATGATGCTATACAGATACCACGGAGGATGGCACCTCAAAATAGACATGACAATCTATGAACACTGATACTGATAGTGAGAGCTACCTGTTTCATTTAAGCTTTATTGCTTTATTTTCTTTTTACGTATACGCTCCTATTATACTGAATGTTAAATGCATAGTTGATATCACTGATACTTAATGTCGTTATATTGTATGGCCTTGATAAAGGCAAACAGGCAAATCATTTCTGAGGGGATTATAAAAATAAATAACTCACTTTATGTAAACGTGTCGACATGAGGTTATATTACGGGCGACTTGAACTGCATGCACATGAATGATATGAATATGATGAATTGTCAAACCAGTCGAGCCGAAACGCATAAACGCGGGTTGACCGTACTGGTTTGGGAACATGATGACCCTTCGGGGTGGGCCCAAAATATGAAAAGTTAATGATGAATATGGATTCAATCACCCTTAATATTACCTAAAGAATGAAACATTTATTGAAATACTGATTTATAAGATTACATGGGTACATTGATAAATGTTGATAAACATGGAAACTGATATGATATGACGTACTGGTACTGCTTACATGTTCCATAACAGATATGAATGCTAATGTTTCATAGCTGCTTATACTGTTTATGATTACTGCCATGTTCCTACAGTTATTATGTTCATTCACAGATACTAATACATAGAAATACCGATATACTGATTTACAGAGACATTGATATATTAATATACTGCTACATTGTTATACTAATATATGGATTTATTGCTTACACGGATACACTGCTTTAATCCTATACTGCTCATACTGTTTTATTGGTACTAACATGTTCATATAGTTATGTGCTTCATAAGTTCACTACTGAGACAGAATAACGGTTAGTATGAAAAATATGTTTTGAAATGCGTAAGTTTTTCTAATTGTATACAGCAATGAAAGAGGTATATCCTCACTTAGTCATATTTTTATGACTAAGCCCGTCGTCAAATTTTGTAGGTAACGGACATGACTTTGGATACGCAAAACCAAAAGAACTGATTATAGTAGGACAGAAAAGATTCATCGAATAATTCAAGGTACGAAAGTAAATGTATTATTATGTGTTTTTATTTTGGGTTCACTAGCCGCACTTCAACCTGGGACATCATGTTATGAAAATAGCTTAGATACAGAATTATGTGGGGTCTAAAATGGGGGCCTCACAATTTGGTATCAGAGCCAGGTTTCGAAGAAGTTCGGTTGTAGTGAGTACTAAATAAGTACACATGATATGTCGGTGAGTAGATCATTCATAGAAGTCTAGTAATTGGAAAATTTTTAAATCAAAGTACGTCCAAAGGTATTTAAAGAATTCATGAAATGATAGAAATTAAATGAAGTGTAAACAAACATAAAGCGACACGAATCTAAGTAGCAGTTGATATTGTTTCTACTACACAAATCAATCCAAATGTTTCCAAAGAGAGATGTTCTCGTATTGGTTGCGATAGATAAACGAATATGATAGGCTTAAATTAGATGAATGCGCTTCGAATTGGAAGAACGAGCATATGTAAAATAGTCGAACATGTAACGAAGGGTATGACAGATTTCATAGAGATATTGTTAAATCGTTATAGCGAAGAATGAAAGTGGAGAAAATCAGTAATAGTAAATGAAATGAATATGCATTGTAAGTACACCTTCATCTTATATGGCATGTATAGCTAAGTTAATTTGAACCATAAATTGATTATATTTGATGAAAAAGATAATAGATATATGATTGTGCCCTGATTGTACTCTTAGAGTAATCTTAAGTAAGAAACAAATTCTTTATATATGAAATTGTATTTTCGCAAGGATGAAGTGAATGTTATAAAAGTACGATTCTCATAACGACAAATTGAGTGTATATAGGAAATGTATTTTCATGACTCAAAATAGTGAATATGGATTGGGTAAACCTATCACTGTTCGTGTATGGTGTTATCGTAGTAATCAAAATAATTTTGATTAGATGAAATATAAAATAATATCAAGGATTATTGTGCTTATCATTAAGGTGCCCGTATACGCAAAAGGATTTAGCTTCAAATTAAAGTTGACATACAAGTCCGTCATGACCGGTTGTAATTTTGGCGAAAAATATGTTTTCCAAGAAACATTTCTTATATATGTAAAAGCAAGAGGTATCTTCGCTAAACAAATTTATAAGAATGTGCATAAAGTGTGACATGTTAAGACTGAAACATTAAGGTGAAGGTTACCTAAAAAGGAAGGATTTCCTTAAGTTAAAATTTATGTTGAATTAGGTTCCTTTCAAAATGAAATCATTCGACTATAACAAGTAAGGAGAAAAACGACGCGTAATCTTAGAAAGCATGAAATGAATATGATATCTAAAACGAGAGGATGAAAAGAAAACATTGATGTGTGAAGAGAGAAGGGTATCGTTAAATTCAAAAATTCTAACGTGAAACTTCGAATGAGTATGGAACATTTAAAGACACGATTGTATATGAAGAGTAGCAGAGATGGAAAACCTCTCCATTTTAAAATAAGAGGACCAACGATTGTAAATTAATTGATTACATGGAACAAGAATATATGAAAGTGGAATAGCTAAGGAAGAGTGCACAGATAAAAGATTTTTAACATCCTAAAAGACGCGATTGTTTTTAATGCAAGCTATAAAGATTATATCACTTTGGGCTAAGAATCATGAAATACTTACTGCTAAGAGTAAAAGGAGAATGTTATTATGAGTATGTAACATTTAAAAAAATGAATAAGCAAAGTAAAGACTATAATGAATTGTAATATCACTTTCACTCTCTATAGTATATCTTGGATTTCGGCCGAATCTTTGATACGTTATATGGTTTTGAAAATGGTATTACAAAATTATTGTTGAAATATGAAGGTAAAGAAACAATATAAATGGTAAAACTCTAACCTTTATGTCACAAACATTTTAAGGGGTTGAACAGTTAACTTCGAGATATATATCATATTTTGGAGGTTATGGAGACATTGCTAAACGCCCGTAGAAAGGTTACATAACAATATTCATTGTCAAAGCTTTGAGACCATTTGCAAGCCATAGGTAAGGAAAGGAATGTGCATTGAAGTCTATCTTCGTCTTATATGGCATATGTGATTTTGAACAAAATGTAATACACACGGGTAAACTGAAAATGAAATAAGATTACAAGTTAAAATTGTTTATAAAGTACGTCGTTTCAATCCGATGTAATGACCTCAAGAAATGTGAAATTAAGTGAGATGTTATACGCTAAATGAAAGCGAGATTGAGGTAAAAGAATAAATGAGAAAAGAAATTTGTAAATGAGAACAATGTGAATATGAAAGTACGATGCTATGATAACAAAAGAATAATGAGATATGAATATAAATCAACGATGTAAGAATTTGACATAGGATAATGCTACGCAAATTGAAAGTCATAATTGTACGTCGAGTGACGAGCAAAAAGATATAGGAGGTAAATGAAACTTTGATTTCATGAATATACATTATGTCCTAATTGAGGAAAAAATCCAATATAATGCAAGAAACGAGTTTAATGATAAGTGATGACATGTGAGTAGGAAACATAGTAATGTGACAAGCGTGATATCAGTTGAGATACATAGAAAAATAAAAGTCCAAACAGTGAGCAAAGAAAGAAGTATGAATGTGTTTCACGACAATGTTTTCGGTGCGAAATGTTTCATAGAATAATAATTTTCTTTTCTTATTAATTGTGGCGGTTTATCAATCACTCTAATTTAAGGAGTAAGTTTGAATGAATAGAAACGTAAGTAATCTAAAATAGTATTTGGAAACTGATAATGTGTCCTATTTTCGAGGACGAAAATTTCTCTAAGAGGGGAAGAGTTTGTAACGACCCAAATTTACTAATAAAATGAAATAAAAGTTCGTCCCCTATGATGAAAATATAAATCAGTGTCAACTAGGCGTATCATTGCCAGCTGCGTATGAATTTCTGTGATGCTTTGTGGCGCTCGATATTTTTTAGCAGAATATGAGTTTATGTTGGCAAACTATATGAATATATATGTATATTGGGAAAGATTTGGGATGGTTATGCTGGACCTGTTGGCTTGGAGCTACATATATTAATTACTACTGTTATATTAAGTATCTGTTAAAGTGGTGCACCTTGGTGTGTTGTTAGAGAGGCATTTCATGTAGTTGGTGTACTAATAAGCAGCTTGGTGTGCCAATAGGACATATGGTTGTATGATTTAAGCGGTAGTGTTGAGCGGTTCCCTCACTGTAAGCATCTTATTCTAACATTCCCTTCACTCACCGCTCGGCCTTCCTCCAGCTCTCGCCTAGGGCTCGCAGAAGGCGCCCGATTTCTCCTCTTTTACCTTACCGATCTTCCTCCTTCTAGATTGGAATTCGATGGGAGAAAGCCCTCCAGTTGTGTTGGTTCCTTACCTAGCCGGCAAACTGGGAAAGAAGTTGCGTGTATGCCTCACTGCAAGCCTTCCTCCTCCTCTCCTCCTCTTCTTTTCACTGCTGGATTTTATGTTAAGGGCAAATTCATGATTCGATTTTTGGGAGGTTATCTTATGATGGTCGGTTGATGCCATCTAGGTTACGATGTTGAATTGGGGAAGAGGTGAGGAAGAGGGGCAATACTTAGGGAAGTCATGATTTCCCTTTGAAAATATCTGTTTACTACTATATTGATAATGGTTGTTGTGAGTTTATCCTTAGCCAGCTGCTGTCTTTTTATCTTCTTCATGGGTCTGTCCAGTGAGGGCTTACCTGTACACTACATACGTTGGTTTGGTTTAAAGGGGGAATTCCTGTTGTGCTGCTATCATTATACACATCTTCGTTTAGATAGGGAATTTAAATGTTATAATATGATTATGATGGGGGGATTTTACCTTGTGGCAGCTATCGTTAGATTCCCTTTTCTGGCTATCTTATTCAGGTTAACCGGCTATTGAGTGAGTCTTTAAGTGGTTGGATGTTTTAATAACTGTTGAGCCCTCTTCTCTTCTATGTCTTGTTCAGAAGATAAGTGATTCCTTCTGGCCAGGTTTTATTATGGTGGTTGTTAAGGTTTCGTTCTTTTGTCAACATTAACTAATTAGTATGATGGGGGGTTTCTGCTGTTGTACCTGGCAGTTGCTGCTCCTAATTCAAATGATAATTGCTAATTTGGAGATTTGGGCTTTAATCTGACCGATTATTTTAATAGAAAAGCTATATGGTTTTACTTTAACTGGCCGGCTATCCTTACCATTTACCATTTGCCAAGTATTTATATGTCTATATATACTGTTTTATCAAGGATATGAATTTGTCTCTTTTAGAGTTATGCAAACTAGAGGGCTGAGTAAGTAGCTTCCAAATGATGTTATCATCGTAAGCAATATTGTAGTTATAGCGAGGTGCAACCCCGATATAAATGCCCTAAATAATATGATGCTATACAGATACCACGGAGGATGGCACCTCAAAATAGACATGACAATCTATGAACACTGATACTGATGGTGAGAGCTACCTGTTTCCTTTAAGCTTTATTACTTTATTTTCTTTTTACGTATACACTCTTATTATACTGAATGTTAAATGCATAGTTGATATCATTGATACTTAATGTCGTTGTATTGTATGGCCTTGATAAAGGCAAACAGGCAAATCATTTCTGAGGGGATTATAAAAATAAATAACTCACTTTATGTAAACGTGTCGACACGAGGTTATATTACGGGCGACTTGAACTGCTTGCACATGAATGATATGAATATGATGAATTGCCAAACCAGTCGAGCCGAAAGGCATAAATGCGGGTTGACCGTACTGGTTTTGGAACATGATGACCCTTCGGGGTGGGCCCAAAATATGAAAAGTTAATGATGAATATGGATTCAATCTCCCTTAATATTACCTAAAGAATGAAACATTTATAGAAATACTGATTTATAAGATTACATGGGTACATTGATAAATGTTGATAAACATGGAAACTGATATGATATGACGTACTGATACTGCTTACATGTTCCATAACTGATATGAATGCTAATGTTTCATAGCTGCTTATACTGTTTATGATTACCGCCATGTTCCTACAGTTATTATGTTCCTTCACAGATACTAATACATAGAAATACTGATATACTGATGAAAGTGCACAGTTAACCTCACTAGAATTCTCTAGAGGGGGGTGAATAGAGATTTAAAAATACTTTGTGCTATTATATATATATATGTGTAATAATCACAGATTTAGGCTTCCCACACACCAACAAGAATTAAGCAAGTAAAGAAGAAAAATAGCAAGAAAAAAATCACAGCACAACACAAAGAAATATAGTGGTTCCCCAAACTTTGGGTAGTCCACTCTTCTACCCCCTTGGTAGGAATTCACTAACTTGCACTGAGTCTTTTGATAAGGAGACTCTTAGAACCAGACTGAGTCTTTTGATAAGGAGACTCTTAGAACCAAACTGAGTCTTTTGGTAAGGAGACTCTTAGAACCACTACAACTGAATTTTTTGAAGAGAGATTCTAAAAACTCTTTTACAGAGTTTAAAAGTGAAATGAAGATAAAGAGAAGAAAAAGTAATTTAAACAAGAAGGAATCTTCTTCCTGGCAAGAAGATTAGAAGCACAAGAATAGTGAATGTAATCTCTCTTCTATAGTGAGAAGGAGATTGTAAGCTTTTCTCTCTTTTGTGAGAGCTATCAGAATTTGCAGCAGAATGGCTTCAGGAGGAGAAAATGAAGGCTTTTTCTTTGCTGCAGCACACTATCTCTTTTCTCATCTTTCTCACTCTTCTCTTGGGAGCTCTTCCTCTTTTTTAAATGTATATGGTGGATCACTTCTTGTCATTCTCTGCCGACCTCCTTCTTATTTATAGCTCTGTTTAAAATATATTGCTAGAGGAGAATAATCAATTAGCAGACAGAGAATTAGAAAGAGATAAGAGTTTCCTTAATCAATATTTCTGTAGAAGGAAAAGAATTCATTCTGATTTCAAATAATATCCATAATAATCTTAATCAAATTAGCCAAGAATCAAATAGAAGGAAAGGCTGATTCAGAACGGCTATAAAAGAATAATATCATTCCATAAAAATCAGATCTACAGAAAGAAGGAAAGAGATCTGGCGTATTTTTGAATTACTTATAGATATCGACGTGCGTTGATTACTATTCGACGTAAACGTCGATTTCATCCTGGCTGAACGTCGAGAGGAGAATAAGGAAGGTGCGTCGACTTTATCAAATGCGTCGACTAGAAGTCAGAGGTACGTCGACTATGATTACGTCGAATTCTTCTAAGAGTTACTTCGACTCATTCTGAGAGAGACGTCGACTATATTTCGACGTTGCGTCGAATACTATTCGACGCATATTTACTTAGCCTAATTTTTCATACTTAGAATTTATATTCTTCTTAATTCTAGGGGTTAAGATAAATCATTTCCCCAACAATCTCCCCTATTTGTCTTAACCCTATATAGAGAGAAATTGTATCAGCTTTTAATCAACAAAGCAAAGCATTTATATAAAGAAGAAATATGCTAAGCAATCAGAAGAAATCATATAACAAGTAATTGTCTTTCACAAAATTTTAAACTAGAAACTTCTTGTTATACATGAAATTAACAAAAGCAGAATAGAGTTTTCTAGATAAATATTCAATAGCATCAAAAATATAGCCCCTGGCTCTATCAGGATGCTATTGGACATTTCTGATGATTGTGTGCAGTTTCTCCAGGACTTTGTCAGCATCAGGGAGAGTATCATTTATATAATAGCCCTTGCTGATGATAATTGATGCCTTTTCATCAATCATTTCAATTGTAATGTTTTGAGTTTTCTTTTGAGTAGGCTTGGGCTCAGGTGGTCCTTTATTGTCAACCTTTGGCCTATATTTTCTCTTCTCTGATTGCTGTTTCTCAGGGATCTCAGTCATTTTTACTTTCCCTTTCCAGGGTGAGTCATGCCATTTGTCTAATCTTGCAGCTCTTTTGGGCTTCTTATAGGGAATGTAGATATCTTCTGCACACCCTACACCCCTCTTGTGTTTTTGTCCTTTTTCTAGGATGAGCCCTGCCTTAGGATTTTTCTTTTGATAAGCTTCAACATCAAACAATTTCTTTGGAAGTTTGATGGAAGATTCTGCAAGAATCTGTTCTTTAGTCATCCCCTTCTTGATCTTTTCCAACCAGACATTCCTCTTATCTTCTACTTCTTTCATAGCTGCTTCATATTCATACAGCTCTCTTTCTCTTATTTCTTCATGCATCTTTTCCATGTCTGGATCATAGTACTCCTTTATAGGACTGTTAGGAGTGATATTAGGCATTTTTTCAAACCTCTTTATCTCCTCAACAGCCTTTCTAGATTTCTTTTCCTTTGCATATTCTTTTCTTTCTTCTTTGGAAAATTTCTGCCAATGAGGGATGGCTTCACTTCTTCTTTTCATTTGTTCTCTTGGTTTTTCCTTAGATAGCTTTTGTGGAGGTAGAGGTAGTAGAGGAGGTAGAGATGGAAGTTGAAGTGGTGGAAGAGGCAGAGGTGGAGATGTAGTTTTCTCTTTAGAAGGTGAAGGTGGAGAAGGGACTTTTGTAGGAGAGGGAACAGCAGGCAAAATGCCCTCTGGAGGAATATCCTCAAGTAAGGGTGTCTTGAGTTTGATATAGCTGGCAGAGAAGCCAGGAGAATGATGCTGATATTCTTCCTCACACAAGGGTGCCTCAATCCAGACTTGCCATTTTAGGTCATCAGAAAAAGTTGTTTCTTCCTCCCCCTGGACTTCTATATTCTGTACTGCAACAATCTCCCCCTGAACATATGGGGCATCTATTCTGAATGCTGAATCCACAGCATGATCTCCTTCTGTATGATAGGAGGAGGATTCACCAAGGTGTTTGTTGAAGGTGTAATCAGAATGATTGGAGAATATTTGGGCCTATGATAAGAAAAAAATGAAGTTGATTTAATACTTAAGGATAGTATTTAGAGATTGGAGAAGAGTTAGCCCTGAGCTTTAAGAAAAACCTGGATAGGGGGGTTTCTGGAGCAACTTGATCTCCTTCTGTATGATAGGAGGAGGATTCACCAAGGTGTTTGTTGAAGGTGTAATCAGAATGATTGGAGAAGATTTGAGTCTATGGTAAGCAAAAAAATGAAGTTGATTTAATACTTAAGGATAATATTTAGAGATTGGAGAAGAGTTAGCCCTGAGCTTTAAGAAAAACCTGGATAGGGGGGTTTCTGGAGCAACTCTCCCCGTGGTTTATATCCTTCAGAAAGGATGTAAACCCTTTCGGCGACAGAGGTTGTTCTTGAAGAAGAACATGAAGCTCAGGAAGAGAGGCAGAGAGGTTGGCCAATTTGGCTTCACAGGTGGTGAGCAAGTCGGCGCACTCATTGGAGAAGGTGGTCAGACGTGTCTGGAAGTCATTCAGAAGTTGTTCCAGAGCATCGTTTATTGTTTTGAGGAGGGCAGATTGAGCAGGGGTTGGCGCCATTGATGTAGAGAGAGAGGTAGAAGACGAAGATTTTGGCGGTTTGGGAGAGTATGAGTTATGAAATAAGAAGTGTTATTTAAAGGAGGTGAAACGTCGAAAAGGAAACAGAAATCAAGGTATATTAGTTAACCAATCGTCAAAAGAAGAAGGGAATATTTGTTTCCTGTTTTATTATGAAGTCAACATTACGTCGAGTTGGAGTCGACGCATGGTCAATGTATCGGAGCGTATGTGACGTCGGTCATTGATGTCGACGTATGCGTCAATATGGAGTCGACGCTCCATCGAAACATTGTCAGCCTAATGTCCTGTCGACGTGGTCGCAGACTTACATCGATATTAGATCGACGGTGCGTCGATAAGAGATCGACGTATCTTTGTCTTTAAGAAATCAGTGCTAGCGTCGAGTTCCTCTTGACGGTGCGTCGATAGTTAATCGACGTATTTGTAAGCACTGGCTTAGTTGTTCTGATCTCTTTTAGATTTCCCCAACAATGATGTTTACAAGCTTCCATCAAGCATTCCCAAGGTGTTGATAAAGTAAGTATGCTTAGTTTCATCTAGGGGTTTGGTAAAAATGTCTGCTCTTTGACTATCTGTAGGAATATATTATAAGGTTATCTTACCTTTTTCTACATTGTCTCTAAGAAAGTGATGTCTGATCTCTATATGTTTGGTTCTACTATGAAGAACTGGGTTGGATGCTATGGATATGACACTAGAGCTATCACAATAAATTTTAGAGTTATTGACTTCCAATTTATAGTCAAGAAGCTAATTTTGCATCCAGAGGATTTGTGAACAACAGCTCCCAGCAGCTATATATTCAGCTTCAGCTGTTGAGGTTGAAACTGAAGTTTGTTTCTTACTGAACCATGATATTAATCTGTCACCTAGGAATTGGTAAGTACCAGATGTGCTTTTTCTATCAACCCTACATCCAGCATAGTCTGCATCTGAGAATCCTATTAATTCAAAATTTGTTTCTGCTGAGTACCACAGACCTAGTTCAGGTGTTCCTTTTAGGTATCTAAGAATCCTTTTTACAGAGGTGAGATGGGATTCTTTTGGGTCAACCTGAAATCTAGCACATATACAGGTTGCAAACATAATGTCAGGTCTGCTAGTTGTTAGATAGAGAAGAGATCCTATGATTGCCCTATATGTCTTTTGATCTACTGATTTTCCCTTATCATCCTTTTCTATAATGTCATTAGTTGCCATAGGTGTTTTCATGGTAGATGTTGATTCCATACCAAACTTTTTAATTAACTCTTTAGTGTATTTAGATTGTGATATAAAGATTCCCTCACTGCTTTGTTTCACTTGTAGCCCTAGGAAATAAGAGAGTTCTCCCATACTACTCATTTCAAATTTTGATTGCATTAAATCAACAAATCTTTTACAAAGTTTGGGATGAGTTGAGCTAAAGATGATGTCATCTACATAGATTTGAACAAGAAGAAGTTGATTTTTATGGGTTCTAGTAAAAAGTGTTTTATCTACTTTTCCTCTTTCAAAAGAATTTTCTAAAAGGAAGTTGGAGAGAGTTTCATACCAGGCTCTTGGTGCTTGCTTAAGACCATAAAGTGCTTTGTTAAGTCTATAAACAAAGTTAGGTGAGGAGGGATTGACAAAACCTGGTGGTTTCTCTACATACACCTCTTCTTGAAGGTCACCATTCGGGAAAAGCACTCTTGACATCCATCTGGTAGACTTTCATCTTCATGAAGGCTGCATAGGCAAGAAAGAGTCTGATTGCTTCCAATCTTGCTACTGGAGCAAAGGTTTGATTGTAGTCTATTCCTTCTTCTTGTCTGTATCCTTGTGCTACAAGTCTTGCCTTGTTCCTGACAATTACTCCAGTGGAATCTAGTTTGTTTCTGTATACCCACTTTGTACCAATAACTGGGTAGTTTCTTGGTCTCTCAACTAGGTTCCACACTTTGTTTCTCTCAAATTGGTTTAGTTCTTCTTACATGGCTATAATCCAGTGAGGATCACAATTTGCTTCCTCAAACTTCTTTGGTTCAACTTGAGATAAGAAGCATTGGAGCATCATCTCATTGGAGACTTGGTGTCTTGTTCTTACTCCAGTATTGGGATCTCCAATTACTTGGGATTGTGAATGATTTTTCATGTTGATCCCTGTCCTGCTTGGATTTATCAGATGCTCTTCTTCCTCATTAATAATAGGATCATTGCCCAACTGTTCTTCCTGAACCATGTTCTCTTGTGGGAGTTGGTTTTGATTGCTCTTTTCTGAACCTTCTTCATGCTCTTGTTCAGACTTCTCACTTGTTTCATGTAGCTGGTTTTCTTTCCCAGTGTCTCTGTTCTCTAGAGTCAGTTGTTCAAGCTGAGTATCTATGCTGCTATTTTCCTGTGGAAAAGGATTGGTGGAAGTTTCCTCCCCCTTAAACATCATGTTAGTTTCATCAAATATAATGTGCATAGATTCTTCAATTCTGAGAGTTCTCCTGTTATAGCATCTATAAGCTTTACTAGATGATGAGTACCTAAGAAATATTCCATCATCAGACTTCTTGTCAAACTTGGCAAGATGATCTTTCCCATTATTTAAGATAAAGCAAGCACATCCAAATATTTTAAAGTATTTAACAATAGGTGCTTTTCCCTTCAGGAGTTCATATGGAGTTTTTGACTTAGTCTTGTGTATGAGGCTTCTATTTAGAACATAGTTTGCAGTGTTGACTGCTTCAGCCCAGAAGGTTTTTGGTAATCCTGATTCTGCAAGTAAGGTCCTTCCTGATTCAATTAAAGTTCTATTCTTTCTTTCAGCAACTCCATTTTGTTGAGGAGTTCTAGGGGCTGAAAAACTTTGTTTAATACCTATATGCTCACAGAAACTACTGATTGACTGATTTTTAAATTCAGTCCCATGATCACTCCTGATAATTGAAACATAAGTATTGAACTCAGATTGAATCTGTCTTATGTATCTTGAGAGAATCTTATGGGTTTCAGATTTGGCCCTTAGAAAGAATACTCAGCTAAACCTAGAATAATCATCTACAATAACTAAGGTATAAGACTTTCCACCTAAGCTCTGAGTGGATATGGGACCAATGAGATCCATGTGCAGTAAGTAGAGAATCCTAGGGGAGTCATCCTTACCAATTAGTTTGAAGGATGACTTGGTCTGTTTTCCTAGTTGGCAAGGTCTACATGGGGAGTCCTTAGAGAATCTTCTCTTTGGTAGGCCTCTTACTAGGTTATTCTTTGATAGTTTACTAATGGTTTTGTAGTTTAGATGACTCAGTCTCCTATGTCATAATTCACTTTTGTTAATAATATTGTTGAACAAACAAACTTATGTGGGTGAGGAGCTAAAATCTACTATATATACCTTCCCTTTTCTAATTCCATTAAGTACTATGGCATCAGTCTTGATATCAATAATATGGCAGAATAGTGTGGTGAATTTTACCTCATACTTACCACTGTCACATATCTGACTTATACTTATCAGATTGTGCTTCAGTCCTTTGACTACTGCCACATTCTTGAAGGTAACTTTCCCTTCCTTGAAATCTTCAAAGCCCCTGGTTTGGCCACAGCTAGAGTCTCCAAATGTCACTGGTGGTCCAAGTCTATCCTCAAAATTGATTAATAGGTTTTTGTACCCTGTCATGTGCATGGAGCATCCACTGTCCAAGTACCACACCAGCCTGGAGATGTGATACATCTGCACATAAAATTTTAAGCATTAGTTTGGACCCTCCTAAGCTGGGGTCCTTTCTTCCCATCAGTGAAAGGTCTAATGAAAGAATAAGTGGGTTTTTCATAATATCCTTCCTCCTTTAGGGGTATTGGCTTATCATACCAATTGTCTTTGGTAATGTTGCAGAAATAGTGTTCATAATAAAAGGAAATGGATTGAGAAGACTTTTTGGAAAAGGAGACATTTCTTTTAGATTGGTTGCGTCGATATGAATTCGACGTATGTTTAAAGTTGCGTTGAGTGGAAGTCGACGCTTCCTTCATTCTGTGGTTACTTTTAGTCGAAGCATAGGAGAGATTGCGTCGATTGGGAGTCGACACATTTTGGTGTCTGCGTTGATTAGAAATCGATGCATTATTTGAGTTGCGTTGAGTAGAATTAGACGCATGTCGATAATGATTCGACGCAAGTTTGTTTCTTTTCTGAGGATATTTTCCTAGGATTCCTTTATACATAGTGGGACTATTTTTGTTAAACACAGTGGTTGTTTCTGAATTTTCTTGTGATCTTTCTCCTGTTAAATGATTCTCCCTAGTGAAGTGAATAGGATGTCTCCAGACAGATTTGCTGGGTGATTGAGGTTTGGGTTCTAAGTCAGTGTTATGTTCTAGTTGTCTAAATCTATCAGTGAGATTGTTAGAGATATTCTTGAGCTTCTGACTTCTGCCATTTAGAGAGTCTTCAAAAGCTTTTGCATTTGCTAGCTCATTTCTTAGTGCTTGATTTTCAGTATTGATTTTATTTAGTTGTTCCTCTGAGAGTCCTAGACTGAGCTCATAGTTTTTATGTTGTGTATTTATTTGTTTGAGATTGTTTAGTTCATTTCTTAGTTCTTTTACCTCTTTCTCAGATTTGACTAGATCTAAACAGAATCCTTTGAAACTATTTTTGAAATCAGTGGAAGAGAAATCTATATCATCAAATATATTTACCAGAGATGTATCTTTAGGCTTTTCAGTAGCCATCAAACAGGTTTCCTCTTACTTAGCCTTTTCCTGATCATCTTCAGATGAGGTACTCCCTTCAGATTCTGAATCACTCCATGATTGAGCAATGAACCCTTTCTCTTTCTTCTTCTTCTTCTTTAGATCTGTTCTTTTCAGATCTTTCTTATTGCTGATCTCTTTAGAACATTCAGGTGCAATGTGTCCAGGTTTCCTGCAAGAATAATAGATAATCTCTTTATTAGGAGTTTTGTCATACCTGGTTTTTGAGTCTCTCCTTCTGGATCCTTCTGTTTTGATCCACTTCTTGAACCTTCTGGCCAGTAGACTGATCAGCTCTTAATCATTTGTAGAGGGTTCACCTTCAGTAGCCTTCAAAGCAATGCTCTTTTCTTTTGAGAGTGGAGAAGCCTTTTCTTTCTCTTCTTTCTCAGCTCTTGTTTTCAACAGCTGTTCATAAGATCATAATTTACCTAACAGGACATCTGTTGAGATTTCTTTTTGACTTCTGGAGTCTTTAATTGGCCAGATTCTTGAATCCCAAGAGCTAGGGAAGCAAGTTAGCAATTTGTCATTTATCGCAGTGAGAGATATGTCCTTCTCAAGTGTTTTTAGCTCATTTATCATGAGGCTGAATCTGGCATACATGTCAGCAACACTTTCATTTTCTCTCTTCTGGAAGTTTTCATATTGAGAGATGAGTAATGCCTTTTTATCCTTCCTCTCATCAGCACTCCCTTCTACCATTTTATTGAGAGCTTCCCATATTTCCTTAGATGACTCATATTCAGCAATCTTTTGGAAGATTTCATCTGAGAGGGTTGAGACTAAGATATTCATAGCCTTGGCATCACATGCTTGAGCTTTCTTTTCTTCATCTGTCCATTCAGCCTTTGGAGCAAGTGTTTGTGTGACCTTTCCACTTGAGTCCTTCTTGAATGGCTTGGGAGGACCTGTCATAATAACATCAAATAATTCTCCATCAATAGAGTTTAGATAAATTTTAATTCTTGTTTTCCAAAGTGCAAACTTTTCAAGGTTGCAAATTGGTGGTCTGGTGGAAGCATAATCTTTGATTTGTGCCATGTGAAAAGATATAGTTTTCAAAAATATATATATATATATATATATGAGGTAGGATCTTTTTGATCAAGGAGTTATCCTTTTTAGATCAACCTCCCTCTGATACCAATTGAAAGTACACAGTTAACCTCACTAGAATTCTCTAGAGGGGGGGGGGGGGGTGAATAGAGATTTAAAAATACTTTGTGCTATTATATATATATATATGTGTGTAATAATCACAGATTTAGGCTTCCCACACACCAACAAGAATTAAGCAAGTAAAGAAGAAAAATAGCAAGAAGAAAATCACAGCACAACACAAAGAAATATAGTGGTTCTCAAACTTTGGGTAGTCCACTCTTCTACCCCCTTGGTAGGAATTCACTAACTTGCACTGAGTCTTTTGATAAGGAGACTCTTAGAACCAGACTGAGTCTTTTGATAAGGAGACTCTTAGAACCAAACTGAGTCTTTTGGTAAGGAGACTCTTAGAACCACTACAACTGAATTTTTTGAAGAGAGATTCTAAAAACTCTTTTACACAGTTTAAAAGTGAAATGAAGATAAAGAGAAGAAGAAGAAAAAATAATTTAAACAAGAAGGAATCTTCTTCCTGGCAAGAAGATTAGAATCACAAGAATAGTGAATGTAATCTCTCTTCTATAGTAAGAAGGAGATTGTAAGCTTTTCTCTCTTTTGTGAGAGCTATCAGAACTTGCAGCAGAATGGCTTCAGGAGGAGAAAATGAAGGCTTTTTCTTTGCTGCAGCACACTATCTCTTTTCTCATCTTTCTCACTCTTCTCTTGGGAGCTCTTCCTCTTTTTCAAATGTATATGGAGGATCACTTCTTGTCATTCTCTGTCGACCTCCTTCTTATTTATAGTTCTGTTTAAAATATATTGCTAGAGGAGAATAATCAATTAGCAGACAGAGAATTAGAAAGAGATAAGAGTTTCCATAATCAATATTTCTGTAGAAGGAAAAGAATTCATTCTGATTTCAAATAATATCCATAATAATCTTAATCAAATTAGCCAAAAATCAAATAGAAGGAAAGGCTGATTCAGAACGGCTATAAAAGAATAATATCATTCCATAAAAATCAGATCTACAGAAAGAAGGAAAGAGATCTGGCGTGTTTTTGAATTACTTATAGATATCGACGTGCGCCGATTACTATTCGATGTAAACGTCGATTTCATCCTGGCTGGACGTCGAGAGGAGAATAAGGAAGGTGCATCGACAAAGGTGCATCGACTTTATCAAATGCGTCGACTAGAAGTCCGAGGTACGTCGACTATGATTACGTCGAATTCTTCTAAGAGTTACTTTGACTCATTCTGAGAGAGACGTCGACTATATTTTGACGTTGCGTCGAATACTATTCGACGCATATTTACTTAGCCTAATTTTTCATACTTAGAATTTATATTCTTCTTAATTCTATGGGTTAAGATAAATCATTTCCCCAACAACTGATTTACAGAGACATTGATATATTGATATACTGCTACATTGATATACTGATATATGGATTTATTGCTTACACGGATACACTTCTTTAATCATATACTGCTCATACTGTTTTATTGGTACTAACATGTTCATATAGTTATGTGCTTCATAAGTTCACTACTGAGACAGAACAACGGTTAGTATGAAAAATATGTTTTGAAATGCGTAAGTTTTTCTAATTGTATACAGCAATGAAAGAGGTATATCCTCACTTAGTCATATTTTTATGACTAAGCCCGACGTCAAATTTTATAGGTAACGAACATGACTTTGGATACGCAAAACCAAAAGAACTGATTATAGTAGGACAGAAAAGATTCAGCGAATAATTCAAGGTACGAAAGTAAATTTATTATTATGTGTTTTTATTTTGTATTCACTAGCCGCACTTCAACCTGGGACATCATGTTATGAAAATAGCTTAGATACAGAATTATGTGGGGTCTAAAATGGGGGCCTCACAATTTGGTATCAGAGCCAGGTTTCGAAGAAGTTCGGTTGTAGTGAGTACTAAATAAGTACACATGATATGTCAGTGAGTAGATCGTTCATAGAAGTCTAGTAATTGGGAAATTTTTAAATCAAAGTACGTCCAAAAATAGAAGAGCTTACTTGTGCACATACTCCACAACAAAACGATCGTTCAGATGACGGATCTTCCGCTCTGCAACTCCGTTTTGTTGTGGAGTATGTGCACAAGTAAGCTCCCTCCGAATGCCCGCCTTCCTGCAAAAATTAGAGAACTCACCGGAGGTGAACTCCCCCCCCCCCCTATTGTCAGTTCTCAGCTTCTTAGCCCGCAGGCCTAGCCGACCTTCCACAAGCTCCTTGAACTCCACAAACTTGGCAAACGCCTCCGCCTTCTCCTTCAAAAAATAAACCCAGACATATTTGGTGTAATCATCGATCAGCACCAACATATACATGCTGCCTCCGAGGCTTGAGGTAGCAGTCGGTCTCATCAAGTCACCATGGATGCACTCCAACGACACATTTCTCCTCGTCTGCGACTTATCAAACGGCAATCGATGAGACTTGCCGAACTGACATCCCGCGCAAACATGACCGTCACCGTAGGAAGATAGACTAGGCATGCCCTTGACCAAACCTTTCACCGCCATAGCCTTCAGCTTGTCCATCCCTACATTCCCCAACCTCTCGTGCCATATCACGACACTATCATTCGTCCTCATCTTGTCGACATAAGAACTTGTCGATAAAACGAACAAGTCTTTTGCCCTTCTCCCGACATGAACGACCTCGGCCTTCACCGCCTCAACATTTCGAAGAAACGTCACTTCTGTTGGGCCGAACAGAACGTGATACCCAGCGTCAACAACGTTGATCACGGAGAAGAGATTTTTCCTCATTCCGGGCACATGATAGACACTCTTCAAAGTTAGTGGCCCTCTATCATTGCCCAAGGAAACAACCCCCACCTTCTCGACACTATGCACGGTATTATCAGTAGTTATGATGGCATCGTTACCTGAGTAGGGCTGCGCTGAAGTGAGCTTCAACTCGTCCCCGGTGAGGTTATGACCACGCCCCGAGTCCATGATCCAGTCCTCCTGATAGTTGATAGGAACCGCAGCTCCAACAGAAGCCGAGAAGGCTCCTCCCCATCCTCCATCATTCTGCCTGGCCTCAGCTTCCTGCTTCCCTGCAGCAGCATGCCCCGGCTGAAGATTCACTCGACAATCCTTCCTGATGTGACCAAGCTTCCCGCACATGAAGCACTTGGGTCCTTCTCCCTTCTTCTTCCCTTCAGTCTTAGGAGCATAGCCCCTCTCTTGCTGTCCAGAAGTTGAAGGCCCATAGCCTCCAGCGGTCTTCTTCTTCTTATCCCATTTCTTCTTCTTCCCTGTGAAGAGCACCTCGCCATCTCCCCCTGATACTGACACCCCCGCCATCTGCCATGCCAGACTCTCCTACGATGCAAACATATTCTCCAGCTCCAGCAGAGACGGCTGATTTGCCCAACCCTGCACCGACGTCACAAAGGCCACATACTCCTTCCGCAACCCACGGATGATGTGTCTCTTCAGCTTCGCCTCGGAAATGGGCTCATCAGGATCCAGTGCTGAAATCTCAGCGCACAGGTTCTTCATCTTCAGGAAGAACGTAGAGATAGAAAGATCACCCTGAGCCGACCTGACCAGCTTATTTTCCAGAAATTGTAGCCTCGCTACATTCTTCTTGTTAAACAGCCCATCCAGGGCTCTCCAGATCTCCGCAGCTGATCCACACCCCAAGATGTGATCGAACATGTCAGGTGATATTGCCCTCTTTAGAGTGAATTCTGCTTTCGCATTAATCCTTCTCCAGTTCCTCACCTCATGACCATTGTCCCCAACTGGGACAACCTCCTTTGTACTATCTCCTCCGACCACCTCCCAGAGGTCCTTACCCAGAAGATAACTCTGCATACACGACTTCCACTTTTTGAAGTTAGTCGAGTTGAGTATCTCAATTCCAAGACCTCTTGCTTCCATGGCTCTACCACTGGTTCCTTCTTCACAAAAGGCGATGGCAACTTTGAGTTATTCACTGCTTTATCCACTCCAACCTATCTCTGATACCATGTGAAATTTTCCGTAGATCTAGGAGCGAGCAAAAATAGAACAACTCAAAGCTATAGCCAACAACCAGAAGCACATGAAAAAACTCAATCTTTATTGGTATTTGCATAAATCTTCATTACAGAGCGAGGTATACATGGCGAGACATGATTTCGCCAGTACACAAAAAAAACAGGAGAAAAAACAAGCTGAAAAAGATAACCAGCGGTCTGCTCACTGAGACCGCCTGACCGCCCGACTTGCCAGTTCGCTCGACTAGAACCTGAGACCGCCCGAACTGCCTGCCTGCGACTTGAACAACACCAACCGCAAACCCCGCGACCTTCCGAACTCCACTGATTCTCCCGAAATCCAGCAACCCACATTGCAAGCCGCGAGACCGCCCGAACACCTTAGAAGACGAGGTGACCGCTGCTGCCCGCACAATCCGCAGAAGCTGCACAAGGAAAGTTCAATCAGCAAACCGACCGGTCATAAAAAACGAGACCGCGAGATCTAAGCGCGAGTCCAGCTTACACTTGGTGCGATGGTTTTGCTGCTATAGTGACTCCTATTTATATGCGTGCAGGCTGATCCAGTCACCACCCTATGAGATAGAGTCACCACCCTTAATCGCGCGACCAGACCGGTCAACCCGCGCGATCAGCAAAAGATCATTCTGCTTAGTGAGCTCGCCAGCTTCAACATAGACAAGGAGATCGCCACTCCTACAAGAAGCCGCCCACTACCAGTGTTCGCTAATGAGACCGCAAAAACGACCTGTTCGCCAATGAGACGGCGAACACAACCTGTTCGTATTGCCAGCCTCCACCAGAGACCGCGAACAGAGACCGCGCGACTAACAAGCCTTAGTCGGCGAACCCCACCAGGAACCCGGACAGTCGCCAGACCGGACTTCCGGATACCTGAACCAACCCTGTGCGGTCACAGCTTGACCGGCCCAGTCCTGAAGTAACAACCCGCCACGCGGTCACAGAACCAGACTGCGCGACCTCACTTCAGCAGCATTGGAAAGAAGAGCGGCGATCACGCCGAATAGACCTGCGGCTAGACCGAAGAGATCAGACCGCAGATGGAGAACGCAAGACCGCGCGGTTTGCCAGACCGCATGACCTCTCCCCCAGACCGCCAACTTCCACTTCAACATTTTCAACAGTTATTAGCACCCCCTTCCTCTGCCCCGGTTCTCATGTACCCCGTGCAGCCCGTAATTTTTGGATCTGACCGTTTAGGCAGCCTCCGCGTCTATAAACAGAGGGGTAGGGGTACCTGAAAATGGACTTTTGCTTCGAGCCTCCAGCTTACAACCTATGTAAGCGGTCTCGAATTTTGTCACTTTTCTACCTCTCCCTCTGGCCTGTTTTGGACCCCCTTTGGTCCCTTTTTTGAGATCAATTCCAGTAGTTTTTCTCTTTTCTTGATCTCTCCTCTAGCATCTTCGTCCTAAGTAACCTACACTTCGCAGTTCCTTCCCTTTTCTTTTAGTGTGAGTCCTGGAGGTACATTTTTTGTACCAACAACGAAGATGAATTTCAAGGGATTCCTTGAGGAACTCTCGCGTGCGTAGGAGTCGGAGGAGGAGAAGATGGAATGAAGGAGGATCCTGAGGTCCCATTTATAGGTGGTGAGGGTGGTTATGTTGGTTACGCGGTTATCTGCATGCCATAACCAATTTATAAGCTATTTGCAGTCCACTTTCTTATAATTCATGATGTGTATTTTTAGTAAGCTTGTTATACGCACACCGAATATTAAATTCGGTTATGCGCACCCTCCCATGACGGGTGGTTACGAGGTGATAGGACGGTGGAGATTATGTGGCAGACAATGGTCCGATTGGCGGTGAACCGGTTGATGGCGACTCAGGGGCCGACTGACGGTGAGGGTCCGACCGCCCGACCGCCCACTCCCCCATAGGGGGCTCAGATTTGGTGAGGGTCGACCGACCAATGGGCCATCCGGGGGTGAGGTCGCGGCGGCCGGTCGGGGCCGGCCGCGACATGCGGTCGCGTGGCGCAGCGGCGGCTGGCTGAAGGGCCGACCGCGGTCCTTCACAACCGCGTGTGTGCGGCGGCCGGCCGCGCCCCTTCGCGGTCTCCTGCGTGCGATAGCAAGGCGCGGTGGCAGTCGACCGGAAGGCCGGTCGCGCCCCTTCACGTCCGCGTGCGTGCGACAGCGAGGCGCGTCGGCGACCGATCGTGGCACCTTGGCGGTCATGCGTGCGGCGGCGAGGCGCGATGGTGATTGGCCGGGAGGCCGACGGCGGCCCGTCGCGGTCGCATGCGTGCGGTCGCGAGGCGTGGCGGCGGCCGACTGGGATTTTATAAATACCCCCAAGCACCAATCCGACCCTCTCTAATTATTAATTTTATAATTTGATTTTTTAATTAAAAAAATTATTTATATTTAAATTGGGTGCCTCAGCCTTGCTTACCTAAGCCCGAGTGGTAAAAGCCCGCCCGGGTCTGCCGGGCTTCTTGGACAGTGCTTTATTACACACGCAGACACGCGCTCACCAAACATTGATTAGCGAGACTGACAGTCGGAGAAAAGCTAAAGAAGAAAGGAACAAAAGCAAAGAACAGAGCTTAGCTGGGTTCCTCCACCTTCCCTCCCTTTTCTCCGTCCTCATTTCCCTCCCTCTCCCTCACCTCACCATCATCAACCACACAAACTTCAGCGGGGAGAGTGTTACAGTGTCCAGGAGAGGAAGCAAAAAGGAGCAATTTTGATCTAATGGGCACCAGGTGGCTCGCGGCGGCTGCTGCTGCCGCGATGCTGACGTGTCTTCTTACTCCGGCGGCCGCCTCCGTTGCATATGACCACAAAGCCATCATCATAAACGGGCAGCGCAGGCTACTTATCTCTGGATCCATTCACTACCCCCGAAGCACTCCCGAGGTGCGCGCAGCACCCTTCACAGAAATGTGGCTTCTTCTTTACCCCTTTCGGATCTTCTGTGATATTCTCCTCCCTCTCTCCTGTTTCTCTTCTGCTGCTTACCCTTTTTCCCCTTTTCCTTATGTCGATGATCTCTGGGATTGGGATTCAGATGTGGCCGGATCTGATTCAGAAAGCTAAAGACGGCGGCTTGGATGTCATACAAACCTACGTCTTCTGGAACGGACACGAGCCCTCTCCCGGCCAGGTGTTCTTCTTCTCGGCCTTCATTTCATTTATATATGAATCACCTTATATATATATCATTCCATCCATATATTCGCAGTATTATTTCGAAGATAGATATGATCTGGTTCGCTTCATCAAACTAGTGCAGCAGGCTGGGCTCTACGCCCACCTTCGCATTGGCCCCTATATTTGTGCTGAATGGAACTTTGGGTGATCTCTTCTCTATTTCAAGCTCGATAATCCAATTTCTATTATTTCCTTTTTATTAATTGTAGCTATGTTCTTCAACTTCGTGTTTGATTAACAGAGGATTCCCTGTCTGGCTAAAATATATTCCCGGGATCCAGTTCCGAACGGATAACGAGCCTTTCAAGGTTAGCAGTTCAACCTTCACTCCATTTCTCTTTTCCCCATTCATATTCTAAAAATTCCATCCACATTTATTTTAAATAGGCGGCAATGGAGAAATTTTCATCAAATATAGTTTCTATGATGAAGGCTGAAAATCTATTTGAGTGGCAAGGAGGTCCCATAATCCTATCTCAGGTGCTACTGACAAGTTTCATTCATAAAAAACTGTCCTTTGTTCATATATATGCTTTGATTTATGATGGAATGATGTAGATTGAGAATGAGTTTGGGCCACCTGAGTATGACCAAGGAGAGCCGGCGAAGAAATATGCGGCATGGGCCGCGCAAATGGCGGTTGCACTCGACACAGGGGTCCCATGGATCATGTGCAAGCAAGATGATGCTCCTGATCCTGTTGTAAGCAATCATTGTGCCAATTAGACCTCGTTGATGAAGACTTTTGTCCTTGAATCATTTAGGCCCCACTGCACATGAATTAGGTGCAATGTGGATTGTATAATATGAATTTTTCTTACTGTGTCCTTTACTTTTTTTATTCTTGATATTTCCTTTTGTAGAACTTCAAAAAAATTAAGAATCTTTGCTTGTTTTGGCAGATAAACACTTGCAATGGTTTTTATTGTGACTATTTCTCCCCAAACAAACCATACAAGCCTACCATGTGGACAGAAGTTTGGACTTCCTGGTAATGATTTGGTTAAGGTTTAGTTTGTCAACTTTAGGTCATCTCAAATTACCATAGTAGCTACATTATGCGCCCTTATCAATCTTGGCCATCCAATCAACCATGGATGGCTGGGATCGATTCTTCAAATGGTGCAGTCACCATGGTAATTGAAGAGGGTCTGATCTATCCTATGCACTCAAATTTCTTTAAGATTCAAGGTAATATGCTATTTGTGATTTCAGGTTCACTGGATTCGGAGTTCCGGTGCCACATCGACCTGTTGAGGACTTGGCTTTCTCTGTTACAAGGTTTATACAGAAGGGTGGATCTTTTGTTAACTACTATATGGTAAGAACTCGTGTTGTTCAGATTTAGTAAGATTTGCAATCATTTTGGAATTAATGTGGGCGAACTTGTATGCCATTATGTTTTAGTATCATGGAGGAACGAATTTTGGCCGCACGGCTGGTGGTCCCTTCATTGCAACCAGCTATGATTATGATGCTCCAATTGATGAATTTGGTGAGTAATAAGTGCTTATTTATGCAATTTAGGCCCCATTTGGAGAGAGGCACCGGTGTCTTCGGTGAAAAATGGAGCTCCGATGAGATATGGAGCTCCGGTGAGAAATAGAGCTTCATCATTCCGTGAGAAATGAAGCTCCGGTGAGAAATAGAGCTTCATCATTCCGTGAGAAATGAAGCTCAAAATGAAGTTTTGGCTTTCCCACCTCATTGGAGTTCCAAAATGTAGGTTACTCAAACACTTCATTTCTCCAGTGAGGTCATAAAAAACATCAACAGACAAAAATGGAGTACCAAACAAAGTCTTAAATTCTCTTTTCCTTTGTTTTCTTTTGACGTTCAATTTTCCGGCAACCCCGCATTAGATTATGTTGTTATGAAGTTCTTCTATTGATATTTATGTAAGGAATTTGTTACTTTAGGTGTCGAGATTCTACTTTACATTCTTAAGTGCATGTTTAAATTTACAAGAAATAGAAATAAGTTCCATAAATTTTCGACCAAGTATGTAAACTCTTGAACTCTATTCAATTATTTGCTAGGGTTGTTAAGGCAACCGACATGGGGCCATTTGCGAGATTTACATAGAGCAATCAAACTGTGTGAGCTGGCTTTGGTTTCTGTTGACCCTTTAGTTACTTCTTTGGGAAATCTCCAAGAGGTATGGCTGTTTTATGGCCTTTTTCATTGCTTAAATTTCATGAAAGGCTTATAACATGTGTGAGCTAACTATTACATTCATTATCATGCCAGTCTCATGTTTTCAGGCCAAATCCTGGAGATTGTGCTGCATTTCTTTCCAACTATGATGTGGAATCTTATGCCAGGGTTTCTTTTAATGGAATTCATTATGATCTTCCTCCTTGGTCCATTAGCATCCTTCCAGACTGCAAAACCACCGTTTTCAACACTGCAAGGGTAAGAAGATAAATTCACTTATTGAAAATTGTCATCATCATTATTAGCCTTGTGCCAACTATCTAAAATTGGCTTTATGAATCCTAAATTTCTATTTTTCTCATGTTAAGCGATGTCTGATATATTGAACCTATCCAGGTACAATAGGTATATCCATTCTTCTTCCTTTTTGGGGATATAATGTCGTAAATAGGTCATTTTTCATCCTTCATTTTACATGTTCACATCATTTTAGTTTATTTTTATTGAATTATCTTCAATAGATTGAAGTCCTAGCATCTATTAGATATAATAATTCTTATATTTAACCTTCTTAGCTTTGCCCAGCACCATCTTCTAACATTCTCAGTTATTTCCTGTTCAACATGCTATGAATGACTTATTTATCTCCGAAATCCATATGTCCCTGATTGCAATTTTCTTAAATTTATTTTTAGGTATTATTTCTCATATAACATAATACTTGGAAACATTTTTCCATTTTGAACACCTGATCTTGACTGTTGAGGTCATATTCTCGTTCTTTTTTTTCCATTTAACCACCTGATCATAACTGTAGAGGTCATATTCTCATTCTTCTATTTAATAGATTCAAGATATTTAAACCTATCTAACAAAGACATCACTTCATCTTTTAATGGTATTGATTGATATTTCTTATAACAACAATAACAACAACACTCAAGCCTTTATAGTGAGGTCGGCTATATGGATCCTTTGTCTCCATTGTGCCCAATCTTTAGTCATAACCTCACTAATGCCTAAGTACATCATGTCTTTCCTTATAGTTTCATTCCAAGTCTTTTTTGGTCTACCTCTCCCCCTTTTAACATGCCTAGTGGCTAAACTCTCATAACGCCGAACAAGTGTCTCTAATGGTCTCCTTTGTACGTGTCCGAACCATCTTAATCAAGCTTCTCGCATCTTCTCTACAATTGGTGCCACTCCTGTCTTATCTCTGATACATTCATTCTTAATTTTATCCAGTCTTGTGTGTCCACACGTCCAACTAAGCATTCTCATCTCCGCAATTCCCATTTTTTGCTCATGTACATAATTCACTGCCCAACACTCAGAATCGTAGAGCATCGTTGGTCTAATTGCAGTACGGTAAAATTTGCTTTTAAGTTTTAATGGTACTTTACGTTCACATAAGATTCCAGACACGACTCTCCACTTCAACCAACCTGCTTGATTCTATGTATCACATCTTTATCTATACTTCCATCTTTTTGAACTATCGATCCATCTTTTTGAACTATCGATCCATATATTTAAAACACTCACTGCAAGAAATATCTTGGTCACCCAACTTAATAACAGAGTCATCCGTTCTTCTTGCACTACTAAATTTAAGCTCTATATACTTCGACTTTATCCCGCTAAACCTAAAATTCTTCTTTTCTAAAGTGTCTCGTCAGAATTCAAGTTTCGCGTTTACACCCTTGCGCGACTCATCGACCAAAACAATATCACCTGCAAACAATAAACATCAAGGTATTGCTTGTTGGATATGTCCGGTGAACTCATCTAAGACAAGGGTAGAGAGATGAAGGGCTTAAAACTGACCCTTGATGTAAGTAAACAGTGATAGAATTCCTGTGTTAATCCTCCAGATGTCCACACCTCGTCACTGAATTTCTACACATATTTTGATTACGTAAATGTATGATACATTTACACCTTTCTTTTCTATAACACATGCTAAAATTAGATATTATATAGCTAGTTTTTGTTTTATTAATTCTAAGCTACTATCTTCTGCATCTTTTTTCGTTCAAATTTTTCTTTTATTCCAATTGATGTCTCGTATGTTAGAATTATGTCCTCCCCCCCCCCCCCCCCCCCCCCCCCCCCCCCAAAAAAAAAAAAAACATATTCATTTATAAGCATATTCATGACTTACATTAACTTAAATTTCTTGTCAAAACTAATTGGATTCGTTGATGGTCTGTGATTTTTTTAAATTGAAATAAAGGCTTATTACTGAAATATGGTCTGCTTATGCCTTAACATCTTTCTAATATCTCATTAAAATTTTTTCCCCCACATTTCCTACTTGATTTAGCTTTTCATTTTATGTGGATTCACTTAGTTGCCTACTGCATGTTAACAGGTAGGAGCTCAGACCTCTCTAATGGAAATGAGCTGGCTAGGAGGATTCTCTTGGCAATCGTACAACGATGATACCCACTTCGACGATGACATGTCATTTACAACTATAGGATTATTGGAACAAATAAATGTCACTAGAGATACGACTGATTATCTCTGGTATACGTCATAGTGAGTATACAATAATGGATGTATTGGTGACTGCGAAAGTGAAGGAACTAATACTAACGCTTAAAGCTTATTGAAATGGCAAATCACTTGTTTTTATACCAACATATTTTTCACACATCCAAGCTTCTCTGCACCTGCTTCGCCGAATTACCAACTTTGCACCTCATCCTTAAGCTTGTTTGAGTTTTTCTAGCCCATGTATCACCCAAATATAGGCACTAAATCATCTAATTTTACTTTTCTGTCCGTTCTAAACCTTAGGTAATATCTTTAAAACCATAGTATTTCACTACATGCCCTCATTTAACCACTATATCTCTTTTGAATAATCTGGAAGTCTGGGAAAACTGTAGAGTATAAGTCACTTATCAAGAAGAATTACCGTCAGTGTATCAAAGTTTGAAGATCTTCCTTAAGGGATGAAGGAAAATCATTCATCTACTCACCATCATGCCTAATGGTGCTGACCCAAGGTTTCTCAAATGGGATGGAGTAGATTCTATGATCATGCATTTAAGTCTTTTACTCCAAAAAGGTTTCCAAAGAAAGATGTGTGACCTTGTCCTAGAGAAAATATGAGCAAGGAAATAAGCACTCCATTTGCTCTCAAGTACATGATTGGTAGATGAAAGGAGATAGTACACTCGATAAAGAGAGGTATCAGGGACTAGTTAACCTCTCCCAGACTATGCTAGGTATAGCCTGCTCAATTTGAGTAGGAAGTTGGTTCATGCATAGTTTTAGAGAAGAACATACGTAAGACGTTCAAATAATTTTCCATTATCTGAGGGCTATACCAGATAAGTAAATCTTATTCCAGAAAGAAAAAAGACCTTACTTTGGAAACATATACAAACACTAACTAAACATGCTCACAAATTGATAGAACATAGACTACAGGGCAATGAAGCTTCCTAACTAGAAATCTTGTAATATGGAGAAGCAGGAAGCTGAATGTAGTTATTAGATCGAGTGCTGAAGTTGAATTAAGGTTTTGATCATAAAGAGAACTAGTTTTCCCTAACACATTTCTTCGTAAAGCACCAAAGACTCATGGAAATTAGGTGCATGAATCACCTGATCCATTCGAACACTCCCTCAAACTGCTTACTGAGGAGTGTGGAACCAAATTATAACTAAAGTTGTGCCGGATATATCAATTCTCAAATCTAATTTGAACCCCAAAAAAGCCTATGACAGAGGGACAGCCACTTGTTTTTCTGCATTGATATATTTTCCCAAGATCAACAAGGGGTTAATTGTCATGATTTGTTTTTCTGGCCCTCGCCGTAGTAAATAGTTCTGACCATTTCATCCTCTTTTTTCAGTGTTAACATAAATGAATCTGAAGGCTTTCTGAAGGGAGGAGATTATCCTGTTCTCACAGTGATGTCTGCTGGTCACTCTTTGAATGTTTTTATCAATGGGCAGCTGTCAGGTTAGGAACTGATTCTTGTACAGTAGATATGTGCATTTATCCGTGGAATCACGCTGACAAATTTATAGATAAAAAAGACATTTCGTTAAAATCCAAAATCGTGTTTCAGGCATGTCTTATGGCGGAGTTGAAGATCCCAGACTTAAATATTCTGGAAGTGCAAAGTTTCAGGCCGGAAGTAACACGATTTCTATCTTGAGTGCATCAGTCGGACTTCCTGTAATGTTTCTTCTGGCCTTTTGCCTAACTCCTCTCATACCCCAAAACTTCAACTTTGTCATAACTGATGCACGTGAATCGTGTTCAGAATGTCGGCGAGCATTTTGAAACGTGGAATGCTGGGGTTCTAGGTCCAGTGGTATTGAGCGGTCTCGATGAAGGATGGAGAGACTTGACATGGCAGAACTGGACTTATCAAGTTGGTCATCCCTAGCTCATTTCTCTTTCACTTCTGATTTTAACACTAAAAGAAGTCACGATTCTATTGCTTATAGGTTGGATTGAAAGGAGAGGCTCTGAATCTTCATGCTCTCACCGAGAGTTCTTCTGTCGAGTGGGAAGAATCATATCCAAAGCGGCCGCTGACATGGTACAAGGTGGGTATTTTTTTAATATTCTAAAAAGAATTACAAGTTATTTGTTATAAATTCGAGGAATTACAAGTTACAAGTTATATGTTGTTTCAACTACTACAGTTTTATGAATTTGGCACCCTTTTCATTCCTGCAGGCCTTCTTCGATGCACCGAGTGGGAGTGATCCATTGGCATTGGATATGAGCAGCATGGGGAAGGGGCAAATATGGATTAATGGGCAAAGCATTGGCAGATATTGGCCTGGATATACAGCAGCTGGTGATTGCAGCCCATGCGATTATCGCGGAGAATACAATGAGAAGAAGTGCCAAAGCAATTGTGGGGAGCCCACTCAAAGATGGTACATGTTTGTAAAAACCTTAAACCTGAATTTCTTAGCTTCAAATTATGTGTTCTATGCAACTAATAGTCAGTTTGGAAATGCTTTCTGCTGCTTGCGTCTTCATTCTTGAGCATCAGACGTAGTTCTAGTCTCTGTTTGGGGCGGTGGAAGCCACATCCCTAGATCCGTGGACGCCGGGCCACTGCGCACTCAAAATCTTAGGAACGAAGATCGAAAACAATGAAGAAAGAACAAGAAATCAACGCAGAAAACACACAGATTTACGTGGTTCGGCAACCTTGCCTACGTCCACGGCCGCACTAGGGTTTTCACTATTTCTTTTCAGTTACAGAAGCGAGACGCAGAGAAGCCCTTTTATACTTGTCTAGGGCAACCTTAATAATGAAATTACATAAATATCCCTGCCCAAAAAATGTTTCGGGGGCGCTGACCCCAAACCCCCCAGCCAACTCACCGCGGAGTTGGATCCGCGAAAAGCAGTGGATGAATCGCCAGTACGATCAGACTCCATATCTCCAACACAAAATTCATGGGTGTATAATGGATTTCTTGCACAGACGTCGGCGGAGCACCCAAATGGCCGGTGGGCAATCCACGGCCCCAAATAGGGGCCTTAAGCAGCTTTCTCAGGGTCTGTTTGGGTGGGTGGTTGCGGTTGGAGATGGATCGGTTGGAGACGATGATAAAACAAAGTTCTTGAATGTAGCTCTTCTTTCGGTTAGAATCAACCATAAGAAGGCTTTTTGGGGGATAGGTGGTTTCAAATGGAGGCCAATCAAACGGGCAAAAATAGCATGTGTTTTTTTTGAAAAAACACAAGGTACAAAAAACGCCCTAACAAACAGAGCCTTTATGCTCTGATAAAAAGAGTGGTAAGAGAGCAGTGCAGCATTTGGATAGCATGCCAAAACATCAACACAATTAATACAGAGTTTAGTTGAGAAAACTAACACAAAAGTTTCGAACGCATATAAAATGCTGCTATTGCATTTAATACCATAGCTTCACACTACCACCTATACATGATGTTTTATTAGCTTGTCATACTATAGTAATAAAATAAAATCAATAAGATTTATTTCAATTGCTTAAACAAAGCCTAAAGAATCTAAAATTTTCAGGTACCATATTCCCCGCTCATGGCTAAACCCAACAGGAAACTTGCTGGTTTTGTTTGAAGAGTGGGGCGGTGATCCATCTGGAATTTCGCTCGTGAAAAGAAGTATAGGGAATGTCTGCGCTTATGTTTCTGAATGGCAGCCATCGATTATTAGCTGGCGAACCAAAGAATACGGAAAACCAAAGGTTCGACTGACTTGTGAGGAAGGAAAAATGATGACGAGCATAAAATTCGCGAGCTTTGGTACTCCACAAGGTGTTTGTGGAGGCTACTCAGAAGGGAGCTGCCATGCTCACCAGTCCTATGACATATTTGAGAAGGTAAAATTCATTCCTTTTTGTCAACTCTAAGCATTTGGATTTTAAAGATTCAAAGTTGAGAATTTTTATTCTGCGCAGAGATGCATTGGTAAGCAATCGTGTGCAGTAGCCGTTGTTCCCGAAGTTTTTGGCGGAGATCCGTGCCCGGGAGTAATGAAGTCAGCTGCAGTGGATGCCATTTGTGGGTAGAATCATGAACTTACACACAGGAGAGTTAACAGATTCTTAAGCATCAACTTATATATACAACTTGATTTCAGTAGATAATTAGATGTTGGAACTGAAAATTGTTTGATGAACTGTAGAGCTTGAAGAGTAGAATCGAGATGGGGATTCTTCGTAGAATTTCAGATCACGGCGAATCTCTAGCGGAATCTTCGCAGAGCTTTAGATCATGTTGAATCTTTAGTGGAATTTTCAGAGCTTTAGATCACGCTGAATCTCTAGCGGAATTTTGATGCAGAAGATGAAGAAGAAGATTCTCCGTGCCATTGTTTGTCATTAGATTGAGGTTGGTATATCCTGCAGTCAAAGTTACTGAAGCATCTTGATTCAAAGATGATGTCCTGGGAAATGATATTGTTTTGTCACTGTTTGAAACAATATTAATATTTCTGAACTATATTAATAAGCTTATCTAACATAATGGCTTGCTTTATAAACTCTTTCACTTTTTCTATGTATGCATTTATGTATGTAATATATACATACGTATGAACGTACGTACTAGCAGCCGTGTATGAGCTCCCCGCTGCGCATTGTGCGACGACGATAATATCTGACATAACTCAAGTGACTGTCAAACATTATTGCTGTTCACATTGCTCTGGGTGGGGATGGGGTGGGGGGATTTATGTAGCGTTTAGGAGAGCTGATGGGCTCCGGTGCGGCAGGTCCAAAACGGAGTTTCGACCAAAAAATGGCGTTTGGTTAAGCTTAGGAATAAAACCCCATTTCTAAAATAATCCGCATACAAGCTATTTCTCAACCGCGGGGAAATCCTCCGGTCCAACCGCGCCGCAGAGGGAGAGCTTGCTCTCCCTTGGCTCCCAGGTCATTGCCCGACAAATGGCTCTGCGGAAGATCTGTGTCCTACCAGGTTGGAGGCGACAACATGGGATTGATTTGGGCGGCCAAGGCTTGTGCGTCAGCTCTTCTCTCCCTCGACTGCAGTTGTGCCCTAATTTCAGTCGTCGATTGGGTGTCACTGTAAGCTTCCTCTTCTTCTCCTCCCTCTCCTCTCTTCTTCTTCTACTGTCTTATGTATGTGGTTATTGGAGTGAAATGTTAAAGCTCTTATTGGAGTGAAATGTTAAAGCTTGAGCTGTTATGGTGATTGGAAAGTGCTAAATTCTCTTCTTTCCTGAATCATGCTTGCAACTATAAATGAGTTCAGATTAATAAATTTCTGTGGAAGGATTAGATTATGGGTATTCTGGTTCCTGGATAGTTTGATGGGGTTCACTTTTATGTTTTGTGTCATATTTCCTAGTCAGTATAATTTTTAATGGATCTTTCAACCAAGGATTCAAGCATGTAAAATGAGATCATTCAAAGTCCTATAGATTCATATGTTCCTAGTCTGGGCGGTTCACTGGAGCATATAGAGTTATCTTTTAGCGTTTGTGAATATTTTGCATGAATCAACTAATAAAACTCCATTTTACCAAAGAGTTTTTTGAAAACAGTTTCTTCAACAACACTGTAAATTTCATTTCATCCAAATAGTTTTATAACAAAATTTCATTTTTCAAAACAAGCTACTTTTGATCAGCTCTATTCGATCAACAACTTTTCCATCAGCAACAGTTCTCTCAAACTGAGACTTAATTGACCATTGAGATTATTTTGATGATCTTTTTTCTTCGTATAGTATGAATATAAAAGAGAAAATTTGTGATCCTCAAACATTACCTTCAGTTTTTTTTATTCCACGAGTTCTCGCACAATTTGTATTTAAATTTTTTTTTTAAGAAGGGGTGCATAATGGAAGAGAGAGAAAGGGAGTGAGATTCTTGTTTTTCCATAGAAAAAAATTGAGTTTAGTCATTTAATTGAAAACATAACTAGTTGAGCATGACAATTACCCTATAGGCAGACCATTACCCTATTCAAATCGTTGATTTTTTCAAGTAAATGACTACTCAATTTTTTAATATTAAACTCAATTGTAAGATCCCCTCCCGGAAATTTGGCACTGCCGAAGAGAATCTTATGCCCAGAATAGATGCCCTGCAGTATTGTTAGTACACAGACTAATCCCTACTATATGACACCTACCTTGTAAGACAAAACATCATCACCTCATAACCAACCTATAAGAGAGTAGCGCAAGAATGAAACATGAACTCCACATCACATATATACATAACACAGTAAATATCCACAAAAAATAAGAGTCCAATATATATGGGCTAAAATATGCCCTACATAACTATCAAGTAAAAACCCTCATGTCTCTCGTAGTATCCTCCTGAGTAAGGATCGGTGTAGTATGAGTCAGAGTCATTGTCTCTGTATCAGGACTGTCAAAAAGTGGTAGCAACAAACCATTAGTCAAACGACTAAGTAGTTTCTTTTTCGCTCCCCAGATGCGCCCTAGGCACCGGGCGAAAGAAAGGATAATGGAGCTGAAATGTTAGCAGAACAACAAGCAGATGACAGGAAAACGAGGTTATTATATCCAATCATCATATACACGTGTCTTAACAATACTTAAGAAGTGTATATAAGAAGTATATCAACAAGCATGAAAAGAACTACAATGAAACTGTAAGCAAGTTGTATATATGTAACATCACCTAAACAACTAGACCCATAGAGTGGTTTTGTCATGACTAGGTCATAACAAAACCCTAGGAAGCTTGAAGAGATCACTTGGCCTTAGGCTTGAAGGAGAAGAGCACCTTGGTCTGCAAATAGCAATTTCCAGTTACCAAGCTTAGGGTTGGACTTTAGGGCCTCACCTTGACCCTTTGACCCCACCATGGCACACCTAACCCTTTGGAGGGTCCCTTAGAGCATCAAGGACCATTGGGGTCAACCAAAGATGCCAAATTGACCAAAGTCAACCATAACCTTAAATTGGTCAAAGTAGCCTAATTAGGGTCAATTGGCCTCCATCATGCCAAATTGACCTTTCCCCTACCATTATAAGGTTATTAGGGACTCAATGGACCAAAAAGCATCATCATGGGGCCACCAATTTAGCCAATTTGACCTAAGTCAACTCTAGCCCTGTTTTGGTCAAATTGCCCTAATGTGGGTCAATTGACCTCCACTTTGACAAATTGACCCTACCTAGACCTTCCTAGCCCTTAGGGGAGGCCAATGGGTCACTAACCACTCATTGGGGCCAACCCAAATGGTCAAATTGACCAAAGTCAACTCCACCCTAAATTTAGGTCAAAATGACCTATTTTGACCTAATCAAGCCCAATCCACTTGGGCTAGACTCAATTGAGGTGGTCCACCACCTAATGGGGTTGGGAATTACTAAAATTGCCATTCAATTTTAGAGAATTCATCCAGGAGAGAAAATCTCATTTTCCTCAAAAATGGAGGAGAGAGAAAGAGAGAAGTAATGACATTCATGGCCAAGGGGAGGTCAAAGGCTCTCCCAATTGATGGGGATTCATCTCCCCTGGATGTTACAAGAATTTTAGGAGTTTTTCCAGCCCACATGGGGGCTGAAATGGGGAGTTTTCACCATGGCCGAAATTAGGCTTAATGGCCATTAATGGCCATGGCCGAAATCCCCCCCCCCCCCCCCCCCCCCTCAAATTCCCCCTATACAACCCCCCCATTCTCAAATCTAACTCCACCATTAGCTTCAAAAGGTGGATGGCAGTCAAAATCATATATTGGATCGAAGGTTTTGGTGGAGAATGGAGAGATCAGGCAAGCTCGCCGGATAAGGGAAAAGCCATGGCCGAACACCGCCGCCATCGTCGTCGGGATCCAAGAAGGTCTGGTTCTTCTCCTCTCCCTCTATGGATATATCTTAGATCAAAATAGGTGAGAAATCGAGCTCAATTGAGCCCGGTCCAAGTGAGAAAAATCTGAAATTTCCATGGATTTTCTTCCCGTTGGGTTCGCCGGAATCGGCCCCTCCGACGGCCGTGCCGCCGCCCAGCGATAGCCACCACCTCAATGGAGGTGGTGGTGGCCGACCAGGGAGGTGGCCGGATGGCCGGGAAATTGAGAGAGGAGGTGCTACAGGTCGGTGCAATCCTGACCCTTGGCTGGAGGAGGAAGATGACCAGCTGCCACCCGATTTACTTCAAGATTCGTGCTGAATCATTTAATATAAATCCTTATGAAATTATATTTTCTGTCACACTTTTTGCTGTACCTAGATTAATTTATTAAAAATACTTAGGCCCTGATGAGTCTGGTTTATACAGTGATTTCTGGCCTCATTTGGGTTTATTTTAGTGTCATTGCACTTCATTTGCTGTTCATATACGCTTATTGTGATAGCATGGCGTTTCTGCGCCTTTTGTGCAATCCTTTCCCCTTTGTGGCATATTTTTCCTATATATTACTGTATGCATGTGTTATGGATCCGGTGATGTGCACGGATCGGGGTTATTTGTACTTTTCCTGCAGGTCTTGGGGTCGTGTGCAAGTTCGGGATGATGCGGGGTGATTTTTGGCCTAAAAAGCCTCTGATCGTGCGCATTCCTTCGCGCACGATCAGGCGCACGATCATTGATCGTGCGTTAATTCCCAACCCAGATCGAGATCGGACCAAAGATATGCGCACGATCACAGGCCTTTCTTCGCGCACGACCACTGGTCGTGCGCCCCTGACCGTGCGATGTTTTCTATTTTTCCTTTGCTACAGGTTGACTGCGCACGATCACAGTCATTCCTTCGCGCACGACCATTGGTCGTGCGCCACTGACCGTGCGCAGTGCTTATTCTGCTCCCTATTTAAGGCACTGTTCCGCGATTTTAGGTATTGCAGCGGGTTTTTGGCGCGATTTCTGAGCGCGACTCCGCCGTTCCACCTCTCCAAGGTCCCTTCTTCCATTCCTCCCCTTGGGAAAGCTTCATCCATTGATCCTAAGGTCATTCTAGGGTTCCGGAAGCATTCTCCGCCATCTACAGCCAGCATTCCAAGAGGAAGACATCTCCATTGGGTGAAGGAGAAGTGAACCCAGCTCTGAGAAGAAGACGGCAGCGGTTAGAGGTAGTGACAGCCTCTGCATCCCGGAAGCAACCAAGGACTGAGCTCGGAGGAGGCGTGACGACCCCCCATTCCGACCACGATCCGCGGCGAGGCTTCTCATCTCGTGGTTACTTCTACCCCTTCTCTTTTTGTGATTTGTACTCTTAATGGTTGTAATGAACTGAATGAACATCTATTTGTCTATGAATGGAAGTTTATTTATGAACTTGTCTTTACGTTATGCTGTGTTGTGATGCGCTCCGCCCCCGCTCCACTTACACCCACACGTTCCAGCACCCGCTCGAGCAAAAGCTGGAAGCGATAGCGAAGAGGTGCCTTCGACCCTCAACCCTCACATCTGCACTCACCTCATCCATATGCTCACCGGCCATCCGCTAAGCGAAGCACGGCATCGCGGCCTGCACTAAACCCATCCACCAAGCGACGCGGTGATTGCGACCCGCATAGTGTTTAGTTTTCTCATTTCCCGCTCTATAAAATCAACCAAACCCCCTTCTTGTTTTGTTAAACTTAGAACCCCCATAATTAGTTTCCTAACGAGCAAATCGTATTCCCTAACTTGCGGTCCTTTGAGAACGATATTCGGGGAGCTACTCCCTACTTTTATTACTTGACAACGACCGGTGCACTGCCGTCGTACCGCATTTTGTGCCCGCTAATTAGCGGTGTGGAAATAGCGTGTCAAGTTTTTGGCGCCGTTGCTGGCATAAATTAGGATCGGGGATGCGGGACGGGGCGCAGTGGGTGCAACACGAGCAGGAGGCTGAGGCACGTCCAGCCCGCCCCGAACAGCTTGCTGATAGATGAGGTCCTGCATCCAAAACTGCGACGCCTCCAGATCGGAGAGACGCTCACTTAAGTACGGGACGCCCTGCATCGCATAATTGCTGAAGTGCTGCCCTGATGGCTGCTGAGGTTGCTGCTCAGGTTGCTGCTCAGGTTGCCGCGACCCCGGTGACTGCTGTGGCGGCTCCGCCGCCCTGCGTCCTCCCCTTGCCGAAGACTCTGGCTGCTCGTCCTTATCCTCCTCCTCATGGCTACCAACACCACCATCACTCGGACCAGTTACCACATAGGATCGGTTGCCCTTTCTCCCCACCACTCGCAGCAGGTGGAATCTCACCATTGTTGCCCGCGTGATCATGGAAGGAGAGGTAACCTTCTCCATCGGGGGTATCCGGTCCCACACTCCCAACCCTTTCGCGATTCGGGTGACGTAATACGCACCCCCAATCGCTCCAGCGAGGCCATATGTGGCCTCATGGTGGAAGAAGTAGGCCAGCATGAACCCCAGATGAAGGGGATACCGCTGCTGCATGCTGTAAAGGTACAAAAGATCATGCCAACCTACCACATTCTGGCTTAAGCCACGCGCGGCGATAGAATGACTGATCAGGTGCTGCAGGTACCGCAAGGCGGGAGATATGATCCTTGTTGATTTGGCCCGGCGAGCCACATACTCCTCATCAGTGCCGATGAACGACCGCCAGACGCTTTGCGAGGAGGCATCATCCGGCAACATCGTCGCCAAGTTCTGGAAATCCAAGCTTGCGGCCTCGCCTTCCGTGTAAAATCCAGCGTGGGTGGCAAGCTCGGGAAGTGTCAGGGTAAATACATGCCCCGTCATCCGGAAAGAACAAACAAGAGGCCGGAATCCCGCCGGACTGACCTCCCACTCAAATGTGGAGAGGAACTCCAACGTCAGCTCCTTGAATCCTAGCTCGGCACATTCGAAGACATTCCTCCAGTTGTCGAAGGAGTAGAGGAGAAGAACTGCTTCCATCAGAGCGCCTCCATCTCCAATCGACCGGAGTTCCTCCCAGTCGACAAGACGCTGCGAGAGGAAGGGCTTTCCCCTAAGCGCGGTGAAGCGGCGCGTGTGCTCTGCCTTTGAGAACTTGGCCATTCTCCCCAGGATTTGAGCGGGAGCGGCAGAGGAGGAGCGAGATCTTTGAAAAACCTTGGCAACGCGGCGGCTCCCGGATGGCTCCATGGACACGCAAGCTTGAAGGAGGAGAGGAGGAGAGGAGGAGAGGGAAGCTTACCGGAGAAGATGGAGTGAGGAGGAGAAGAGCTCCCAGACGGCGCACGCTCAGCGACCAAAAAATGAGAACCCTAGACGCACGCACAGGAGCCGCCGAAAGGTTTTAAAAGAAACTGGGCCCGCGCACGACCAGTGGTCGTGCGCCGATAAATAGGGCGCACGACCAGTGGTCGTGCGCGAAGGAATAATTCGCGCGCCCAGTTTCAGAATTAACAACTTACCTCCGTGCCTCATAAGTGCATCCAAGGTGTCCTCACCCCTAACACAAGACCGTTAGTCACAATTAATAGATAAAAAGTTCTATATATATAAAAAAATTCATTACGCCACAACAAAATGAACACCACAATTTAAAGTAATTCTAACGAAGATAACTATTGGGGTTTTATGTCTCCCAACTAGACTTATTCAGCTGCTTGCGTATGCTAGCTGATCGGTCTATGGAAAATGAAGTGAACAGGAAGCTGTTCCAATGTCCGTTTCGGTAACGGGTGACCATAAGGTGACAGGGTCGTCCCCCCTCTTCCTGAATAAAGATACCTGCACTGATCGTCAGGTAGGGGCAGGTAATAAGGTGAAGGGATCTCAATATTTGTTTCCACATGCAGATGATCCAAGGCATCTCCGGCCCGCATAGCAGGCTCGATTACATCCAGGATCAGATCCAATGTACAAACCTGCAGTGAATCAGACACAGGAATGGGGTGAAGAAACAAATTAGACGAATAACATAAAAGACTTTCTTCTTCAGGAGAGATCCCGGTATCACTCCTGATGGGTTGAGGTGGCGAGGAATTGTCGGCATCGCCAAAAATGCTGCAGGATCTAGCGGAATCGTCAGCGGCCACTTCCACGACTTGGACCTCCGCAAATGATGCTGAGGTCTCCATCTCCGCACTTTGAAGTACATCCTCCTCTCTCAGAGTGGGCACAACGCTGCAACTCACTACCTCTTCCTGCAAGACATTCTCATCGATACTGTCAAAAACAATTGTAGTAGCACACATAAGACTAGAAGAATTAGTGTTTGAAGAGAAATCAAGCACCGCATCCTTAGAAAGAATTGAATCAACATGTGGTGATAGACGAACGGGAGAGGCATGCGCAACCATGTCGGGGCATAGATCACCAATAACTTTGATCTGCATATCCGCATCAACCCCTTCAAAACATGAAGGTGATATGGATACGAAACCAGGGGAGGGGAGGGTGCTGCCAGAGATAGGAATTGGGACGATCCGGATACCCGGCTCGTCGTCCTCGTCCAGTTCACGCAGATACTCAGCACAATCCCTTAAAGCATGATCTGTGCTTCGACAAAACAGGCATTGTTTTGCATTCGTCTTTGGTCCAAGTGGGGCCGGAGATGAATTCAAAAACGGTACATGCGGAGCGGCAGAATAGCCATAAGCCTTAGGCACATTGTATGTGGTACCGTATGATGACAATGCCTGATACCACGGGCCTTGGGGACTAGAGCTACTCTCTCCCGATGGGCATCTATCACTAGCATGGGATGTATCCCCACACCCACGGCAGCGGATATTAAATCCAGCCCACATTGTATGAAGATAACCAGATTCACCAGAAAAACGCCCTTGTGCGCAACACTACGCTTGACAATGAATGAATAAAACAACCCATCGTTTAGACACGAGGAACAAATTAGGAAACTAAAAATCCTCACAATTAATTTTCCTAACAAAAATTTCATATAATGCTTGCGATCCCCGGCAACGGCGCCAAAAACTTGACACGCTATTTCCACACCGCTAATTAGCGGGCACGAAATGCGGTACGACGGCAGTGCACCGGTCATTGTCAAGTAATAAAAGTAGGGAGTAGCTCCCCGAATATCGTTCTCAAAGGACCGCAAGTTAGGGAATACGATTTGCTTGTTAGGAAACTAATTATGGGGGTTCTAAGTTTAACAAAACAAGAAGGGGGTTTGGTTGATTTTATAGAGCGGGAAATGAGAAAACTAAACACTATGCGAGTCGCAATCACCGCGTCGCTTGGTGGATGGGTTTAGTGCAGGCCGCGATGCCGTGCTTCGCTTAGCGGATGGCCGGTGAGCATATGGATGAGGTGAGTGCAGATGTGAGGGTTGAGGGTCGAAGGCACCTCTTCGCTATCGCTTCCAGCTTTTGCTAGAGCGGGTGCTGGAACGTGTGGGTGTAAGTGGAGCGGGGGCGGAGCGCATCACAACACAACATAACGTAAAGACAAGTTCATAAATAAACTTCCATTCATAGACAAATAGATGTTCATTCAGTTCATTACAACCATTAAGAGTACAAATCACAAAAAGAGAAGGGGTAGAAGTAACCACGAGATGAGAAGCCTTGCCGCGGATCGTGGTCGGAATGGGGGGTTGTCACGCCTCCTCCGAGCTCAGTCCTTGGTTGCTTCCGGGATGCAGAGGCTGTCACTACCTCTAACCGCTGCCCGTCTTCTTCTCAGAGCTGGGTTCACTTCTCCTTCACCCAATGGAGATGTCTTCCTCTTGGAATGCTGGCCGTAGATGGCGGAGAATACTTCCGGAACCCTAGAATGACCTTAGGATCAATGGATGAAGCTTTCCCAAGGGGAGGAATGGAAGGAGGGACCTTGGAGAGGTGGAACGGCGGAGTCGCGCTCAGAAATCGCGCCAAAAACCCGCTGCAATACCTAAAATCGCGGAACAGTGCCTTAAATAGGGAGCAGAATAAGTACTGCGCACGGTCAGTGGCGCACGACCAATGGTCGTGCGCGAAGGAATGACTGTGATCGTGCGCAGTCAACCTGTAGCAAAGGAAAAATAGAAAACATCGCACGGTCAGGGGCGCACGACCAGTGGTCGTGCGCGAAGAAAGGCCTGTGATCGTGCGCATATCTTTGGTCCGATATCGATCTGGGCTGGGAATTAACGCACGATCAATGATCGTGCGCCTGATCGTGCGCGAAGGAATGCGCACGATCAGAGGCTTTTTAGGCCAAAAATCACCCCGCACCATCCCGAACGTGCACACGACCCCAGGACCTGCAGGAAAAGTACAAATAACCCCGATCCGTGCACATCACCAGATCCATAACACAGGCATACAGTAATATATAGGAAAAATATGCCACAAAGGGGAAAGGATTGCACAAAAGGCGCAGAAACGCCATGCTATCACAATAAGCGTATATGAACAGCAAATGAAGTGCAATGACGCTAAAATAAACCCAAATGAGGCCAGAAATCACTGTATAAACCAGACTCTCATCACACCCCCAGACTTACCTGTTTGTGCGTCCCGAGCAAACAAATCTGGCGGAGCGAGAAAATACATAGTTGGGTTAGAAATTGCAAGGGCGAAGTAATATGCGAAGTCTCATACGCATGTGCATAGAAATCTAGTAGACAAAATTTCTAATTATACATATTAGTTTATAATTTTCTAAGAGCGTGGTTATATATTACGTTTACTCAACAAGTGAATCACGGTGAATCATAAGGTCGTACATAGGAAGAAAGTAAACTGAACGCTGAGGCGAGCGTTACCAAAGATCGGGACTCGGGACAACTCCATTGAAATCCATCAATGTCTATGGCCATAGGCTTGCCCGTTCGCACTCTCTCCACGACACTAGTATGACTCAAATGCGTGAATCAATAGGACTTTAGGTTTGAGATGAGTGAAAGTGCACAATTAACCTCACTAGAATTCTCTAGAGGGGGGGGGGGGGGGGTGAATAGAGATTTAAAAATTATTTTGTGCAAAGTTAATATATATATGTGTATGATCACAGATTAGAGCTTCCCACACACCAACAAGAATTAAGCAAGAAAATAAAGTAAATGCAAGAAAATAAATCACAGCACAACACAAGAAAATATAGTGGTTCCCCAAACTTTGGGTAGTCCACTCTTCTACCCCCTTGGTAGGAATTCACTATCTTGCACTGAGTCTTTTGATAAGGAGACTCTTAGAACCACCCTGAGTCTTTTGACAAGGAGACTCTTAGAACCAACTGAGTCTTTTGACAAGGAGACTCTTAGAACCAGTACACTGAATTTTTTGGAGAGAGATTCTAAAAACTCTTTTACAATGTTTAAGTGAGAAAGAAAGAAAGGAGAAGAAATAAAAACAAGAAAGAATCTTCTTCCTAGCAAGAAGATTGGAAGCACAAGAAGTGAATTGAATCTTTCTTCTATAGAGAGAAGAAGATTTGCAGCCTTTCTCTCTTTGTGAGAGCTATCAGATTTTGCAGCAGTATGACTTCAGAAGCAGAAGAAGAAGAAGTGCTTGAATGTTGCTGCAGAGCTTTTTCTCAATTTCTCTCTTTTCTCTTGGGAGCTTTTCCTCTATTTCAAATGTGTGTGGTAGATCACTCTCTTTTATTTTCTGCCGACCTCCTCTTTATTTATAGCTCTGTTAATTCAACATAATACTATAGGAGGATAATCAATTAGCAGTTAGAGAGAATAGAAAGAAAAAATGTTTCCATAATGTTTATTTCTGTAGAAAGAAAGAATGAATTTTGATTTCAAGTAATATCCAAAATAAAGTTAATCAGATTAGCCAAGAATCAAATAGAAGGAAAGAATGATTCAGAACGGCTATAAAATATTAACATTATTCCATACAAATCAGATTTACTGAAAGAAGGAAAGAGATCTGGCGCATATTTAAGTCTGTCAAATAAATCGACGTACGTCGATTGCCATTCGACGCAAGCGTCGAGTACATCCTGTCTGGACGTCGAGAGGTGAATAAGGAAGGTGCGTCGACTAAGGTGCGTCGACTTCACTAGTTGCGTCGACTAGAAATCAGAGTAACGTCGACAACACATACGTCGAAATCTTCCTAGAGTTACTTCGACTTAATCTGAAAGAGACGTCGACAACATTTCGACATTGCGTCGAACACTATTCGACGCATATTTACTTAGCCTTGTTTTTCATTCTTGGAATTCATATTTGACTTATTTTCAGGGGTTAAGAGAAATCATTTTCCCAACAATCTCCCCCTATTTGTCTTAACCCTTCTTAGAGAGAAATTAGCATATAATTAACATAGCAAAGCATTTGTAAAGATAATGAAGATTTCACACAATCAGAAGAGAATATATAAACAAACTTTATGTTCAGACCAATCACAAAGTAAAGTATGTGAAACATTGTTTTCAAGTATTATTCAGGAGGAGTAGGAGGAGTTTTTCTTTTTCTCTTGAATACTATTGTGGATTGCTCTTTCCCAGTAGCAGGTGATTCCCTCGGCTCCCCCTGGGTCTCAGCTCCCCCTGCCCCTGAATCCTGAGCCCCTTCTTCAGCCATCACAACATCAACTTCATTTCCTTTTTCAGTTTCAGCAGCTGGTTCATTTTCTTCTTGATTTATAGCAGTATTCAATTCTTTCTCACCTTCTTTCTTTTCAGCCTCATTTTCTGCTCTGCTTCCCTCCCCTTGCAGTAGTACCACTTGGTCTGCAGCCTCTCTTGCTATGCTGAGTACCTCAATTGTTTGTTCATCAATATGGAGCTCAGGTACTAACTCATTCCCAATTGTCTTGAGCAGTGTAAGACTGTCAGATTTTGAAGAAGAAGGGGATTTGTGAGAAGGAGATTTAGGATTGGAGGGCTGATTTTCATCTAGATTCTCCCCCTTCTTGACCTTCTTGGCCAAGGAGGTTAAGAAAGACTTAGTCACTCTAGAGGAAGAGAGAGATGACTTCTGATCTTCCACAGAGGCACTGACCCCATCTATTTGGGTGTGCATGTGAAGGATGGAGGAATGAATCTGGGAGCAATGCTCATCTAGCATTACCTGGAATCTTTGAGCTGTGGATTGTATGCACTGGGTGATGAGAGCCTCAGTGGATTCAGATGGTTCATGGTGCGAGAGATGATGAGGTGATGGTGGAGGAGGAGGAGAGGGTAGTCTATTATCTGGATGAGGTGTATCTGAATGAGGAGGTGGAGGGATAGAAGAAGTGTCTATTTGAGAAGGAGGAGGATGAGCAGGAGAGATAGGAGGAGATGGAGTATTTTCAGGGATGGAACCAGGCTTGGGAATTTGCCTGGTCCATTTGGAGAAGAGGGCAATGGACATCCTCTTTCCAGGAGGGATAGGAATTCCTTTTGACCTGCAGAGATCAGGGAAGGAATAGAAGAGAACCTGACTCATGATTCTCATATAAGCATTTTCCTTGTGGGAATATTTGGAGGCTATCATTTTGAGAAGACAGCTGGCCCAATCCACCTTCTTCTTCAGCACAAGGGCCCCCATGATGTTCAGCTGCTGTTTGGGCACTGCATCATGGGCTGAAATCTTGCATAGCAGTATCTTCCTTACTATATCTGCCAGCAATCTGTACTCATCTGAAAAGTCTATCTTTTTCAGATGGATTGGTCTGTCTTTTGAGAATTTCATGGTGGAGAGCACATGCTTGATTTCATCAGGTGTGAGGTCAATGGATTCATCACCTAATAGGGGGATAATTAAGACTTATTTAGTCATTCTTCTCAAACTTATTTTCTTCCCCTTTTTCATTTAAATAAGGATGATATTAGAATATACCTGATGGAAGATCAAAGGTGGCCCTAACATGTTCTGCTGAGATTGAGACAGGTGTCTCATATAGTGTTCCCTGGATTTCTCCTTGTTCAGATATCTGAACATGAGTCAGCAGCTCTGTGAGCTCTGTTTCCAGTAGCTTGCACCTTGTGGAGATGAGTTTGTCTAATCCAGCTTCTGTGAAGAGAGCAATGATGCTCTTGTAGTTTTCTGCGGCAGCCTGGAAGGACTCAAGGTCAATGTCGAACCCAAAATTTATCTTTGGAGCCATTGTAGATCAGTGGGAAAGAGAGAAAGAGACGGCTGGACGGAGGAGCAAGGAGAATAAAAGATGCAGAGGTCGTGAAGGTTTCTAACTGAAGAGTCTATTTAAGTCAGGTGAAGCGTCAAAACAGGACTCAATTCGAGGCTTATTAGGTACTTCAGTGGATGTGACCGAAAATGATTCAACCTTGCCGCTCGTTTTTATGAAGTCGACGTTACGTCGAGTGGGATTCGTCGTGAGCGTCGATATAGTCTTCTTTGGGATGAAGAGATTTCTAGTCGACGTACGCGTCGATAATAGTCGACGTATGCGTCGATTATGCCTATTGATCTGAGTCGTCGACGGTGCGTCGATTATAAGTCGACGTGACTTTTAATTTTTCAGAACAGCTCTATGTGCTTATTTCTTTTTGTCTCTTCCTATTCCTAAAGGCTTCTAAGTCAATTTTGGACTGATTTTCTTTTACATATAATTTGATTGATTATGCCAACATTGTTTGGCAAGGTGGCCGGGTTTGTTACATATATAGCATTTGATTGTCTTAGAGTTGTAAGGATTTGATTTTAGAGAAGGATAGAAGTGTTGATTGGGATATGAATATTGTTTAGAGTAGAAATTTTGATCAGGATGAATGGGTCCTGAATAGGGGTTTAGATGAGAGATTTTTGAAGGGAAGACATTTACGTTGCTCTGAATATGTGTGCGTCGATATCGATTCGACGCATGTTGATAGTCGCGTCGATTTCTATTCGGCGCTTTCTCCAGGTGGCGTCGATCTGATTTCGACGCGTAAAAAGAGTTGCGTCGATTGGAAGTCAACGTACTTTTGTTTAAGCGTCGAGAGGAGATCGATGCATCTGAGAGGTTGCGTTGAGTAGATGTCGACGCACTATTATGCATGCGTCGATATGAAGTCGACGCAACTGAATCTTCATAGATTTTTACTATTCCTTTTTCTGTTTTTACTTCTTTACGAGTTTTTCCTCTTGGTTTAGTTATCTCTTCAGATGAAGTTTGTGAGTCATTAGCTGAATAATATGATGTATCATCAATTTCCTTGGAGAGGTGTTCTTTCTTATGTTGTGATTCTTTTTCTTGGTTGTCTAATTTGACAGGTTTAGTGAATTTTACAGGGCTCATCCAAGCAGGTTTGTTGGATGGAATTAGGCTGATTGAGGGATCAGCCCCTAGCCCAAGATTCTTGTGTCTTATTGTTTATTTTTCAGTGATCTCTTCAAGAGTTTGGCTTCTCATTTTTATTGATTCTTCAAAGGCTTTTGCCTGGGTTACTTTATCCTTAAGGAACTGATTTTCTATTATAGCCCTTTCTATTTCCTTTTCTATTCTGCTAGCTATTGATTCATAATCTTTAAAGGATTTAATTTCTGTGTTTCTCTGGTTTTTATCTACATTGATTTGTTCTTTTAGATCTTTAATTTCTTTTGTTGCTTTTAGTTGATCTAGATACATTCTCATAAAATCATTTCTAAAGTTATCACTTTGAAAATCTATTTCATCAAACATGCTTACCTCATCCTCATCCTCAGATTCCTCTATGAGAATGAGGTTCTTTTCTTTCTCATTATCAGAAGATATGCTTTCTTCTGATCCTGTTTCACTCCATGATTTATCATCATTCTTTGAGTCTTCAAAGGCCATTAAGCATAGGTCTTCTTGCCTAGATTCTTCATTGTCACTCTTAGAGGATGAACTATCCTCAGAGTTTGTTTCACTCCAGACTTCTGCAATGAAGCCTCTTTTTTCTTCTTCCCCTTTTTCTTCAGATCTTTCTTTTTCAGATCCTTTTCTGTTTCAGCATTCTCTGGACATTCTGGGGCAATATGTCTAGGTTTCCTGCAAGAATAGCAAATAATTTCTTTAGTGGGGGTTTTGTCATACCTTGGTTTTGACTCCCTCCTTTTTGATCCATCTGTCTTGACCCATTTCTTAAATCTTCTGGCCAAGAAACTGAATAGTTCTTCTTCAGTGACAGGGGTTCCTCCTTCTGTTGCCTTTAGAGCAATGTTCCTGCCTTTTGAGGAAATTGGAGTGTTTTCTCTTCTTTCCTTCTCTTCTCTAGTTTTCAGCAATTGCTCATAGGATCTGAGTTTTCCTAAGAGAGCATCTGTTGAAATCTCTTTTTGTCCTCTTGTGTCTCTTATTGCCCATATTCTTGAGTCCCATGAACTAGGGAGACTCATTAGCAATTTGTCATTAATCTCAGTGAGAGAGATTTCTCTGTCCAAGTCTCTTAGTTGATTGATGATCAGACTGAATCTGTCATACATTTCAGAGATGCTTTCTTCAGCCTTCTTTTGGAAGTTCTCATATTGAGAAATCAATAGAGCCTTTTTATCTTTCTTTTCATCAGCACTTCCTTCCACCATCTTTGTGAGAGCATCCCAAATTTCTTTGGATGATTCACAGTCAACAACCTTTTGGAAAATGTCATCTGAGAGAGTTGAGACAAGTATGTTCATGGCCTTTAGATCATATGTTCTTGCCTTCTTTTCATCTTCTGTCCACTCAGATCTTGGAACAAGTGTTTGCGTGACATTGTCATTTGCATCCTTTCTATAAGGCTTTGGGGGACCTGTCATAGTAATATTAAACAAGTCAGCATCAATGGAATTCATATAAATTCTAATTCTTGTTTTCCAAACTGCAAACTTTTCAAGATTGCACATTGGAGGTCTGGTGGAAGCATAATCTTTGATTTGTGCCATATGATAAAATAGTTTTGATATATATATATATATATATATATATATATATATATATATATGAGAGGTAGGATCTTTTTGATCAAGGAGTTATCATTTTTAGATCAACCTAGCTCTGATACCAATTGAAAGTGCACAATTAACCTCACTAGAATTCTCTAGAGGGGGGGTGAATAGAGATTTAAAAATTATTTTGTGCAAAGTTAATATATATATATGTGTATGATCACAGATTAGAGCTTCCCACACACCAACAAGAATTAAGCAAGAAAATAAAGTAAATGCAAGAAAATAAATCACAGCACAACACAAGAAAATATAGTGGTTCCCCAAACTTTGGGTAGTCCACTCTTCTACCCCCTTGGTAGGAATTCACTATCTTGCACTGAGTCTTTTGATAAGGAGACTCTTAGAACCACCCTGAGTCTTTTGACAAGGAGACTCTTAGAACCAACTGAGTCTTTTGACAAGGAGACTCTTAGAACCAGTACACTGAATTTTTTGGAGAGAGATTCTAAAAACTCTTTTACAATGTTTAAGTGAGAAAGAAAGAAAGGAGAAGAAATAAAAACAAGAAAGGATCTTCTTCCTAGCAAGAAGATTGGAAGCACAAGAAGTGAATTGAATCTTTCTTCTATAGAGAGAAGAAGATTTGCAGCCTTTCTCTCTTTGTGAGAGCTATCAGATTTTGCAGCAGTATGACTTCAGAAGCAGAAGAAGAAGAAGAAGTGCTTGAATGTTGCTGCAGAGCTTTTTCTCAATTTCTCTCTTTTCTCTTGGGAGCTTTTCCTCTATTTCAAATGTGTGTGGTAGATCACTCTATTTTATTTTCTGCCGACCTCCTCTTTATTTATAGCTCTGTTAATTCAACATAATACTATAGGAGGATAATCAATTAGCAGTTAGAGAGAATAGAAAGAAAAAATGTTTCCATAATGTTTATTTCTGTAGAAGGAAAGAATGAATTCTGATTTTAAATAATATCCAAAATAGAGTTAATCAGATTAGCCAAGAATCAAATAGAAGGAAAGAATGATTCAGAACGGCTATAAAATATTAACGTTATTCCATACAAATCAGATTTACTGAAAGAAGGAAAGAGATCTGGCGCATATTTAAGTCTGTCAAATAAATCGACGTGCGTCGATTGCCATTCGACGCAAGCGTCGAGTACATCCTGTCTGGACGTTGAGAGGTGAATAAGGAAGGTGCGTCGACTAAGGTGCGTCGACTTCACTAGTTGCGTCGACTAGAAATCAGAGTAACGTCGACAACACATACGTCGAAATCTTCCTAGAGTTACTTCGACTTAATCTGAAAGAGACGTCGACTACATTTCGACGTTGCGTCGAACACTATTCGATGCATATTTACTTAGCCTTGTTTTTCATTCTTGGAATTCATATTTGACTCATTTTCAGGGGTTAAGAGAAATCATTTTCCCAACAATGAGGCTTGGGTTTAGGTGAGGTAAACAAAGATAAAAGCGACGGCTCAGACACTAAACCCAAATGAGCTAGCACCGAAAACTATCTTCATCACCACACAAACATGCGGGTACACTACACCCCCGGACTTGGAATTAACAACATGGGTGCGTGCACCGCCTACTCCCAACTTATACTTCTACAAATGAATTTTTCATTCAAACTCATATCTTTTTCTCTTTTTCATTTTTTTTCTTTTCTTTTCTTATCATTTTCAGCGAATAAATAATAAAACATATCCACAACTTCACAAACATGTCACCACATCAACAACCTAACTCACAAAAATAATAAACAGCTAAAGCTCATATTTGGGTGTGTGACTAGGATTGGCTTTTGGGCTTTGTGCGATACAAATGGGGCTGAATCAAAGAACGGGTAGGCACAACTGGGCTAACGAGGATATATCGATAGGAAAGGGTGCAAAGGCTCAACCGGGCCAAAATGATGGCCTATATCACATTCACGCAGTTGACCAACCGTATACCCATGTTTCAAGAATCGCTTGGGGCGAGTTCTAGCCACCGAGAAAGATAATCCTTCCTCCCGACTCAGGCAACACGAGACTAATGAACGTCTACACACATTCCTATGCTACCGTTTGATTCACATCGGATTCACCAAATTGAGTAAAGTAAACAATATTTACGCTAGTAGAAAAATGTAAACTAAAAGCATAAAAAGAAATTGAATCTACACGGATTCCTACGAGACATGAGCACTCGACTAGGAGCACTACAGGAGTCAACAAAGTACTTTGTCTCGCAATCCTAACCCAGCACCGTGATTTCCCATTCACACAATCGAGACTAGTTAGACTCGTCGCGCGCCTACAGTTAAGTGCGCTCACGTGGGTGTCGTGGTGTGCCATGAGATGAACAATGCTACAATATAACACAGTGTAAATCCTAGTATGCTGTGCATTGTGCTTGTGCACGAGGTAACGATAACTCCCACTCCCCCAGACTTATACTAAGCAAAAAAAACATGTTCGATAGCGGCATAAGCTTAAGAAGGCTAGGAGGAGAGATTACCCCATGCTCAGAAATGAGCATACCAGAAGATATGGCGTTTTGTTCAGAAGGCGGTGATCCCGCCGTGCTCCAATAGATGCGGACCTGCGATTAAAAGGATCCCAGCACGACAAAAATATAGCAAAGAAAATAACAAAAAAAGAACGGAACCAAATGATCCCAAATGGGTTGTCTCCCAAGAGCCCTTTTGTTTAACATCCTTGAAGGTGGACCAAATACCTGTATTATAGTTTGACAGCAAAAGTCTTATAATTAAAAGCTAAAGAGACAGTACTACGCAGCAAATAACATGAAACACAAAGCACAAAAAAACATCACAGATGGCACACAACACAACCCGGAGATGAAAAGCTTCAGAAGTAATAGTTTCCTCATGGGAACAATACTCTAGTTGACCAGATTAAGTTTTAACAATGTGGATTACAATCACGTCTACCTTATCACCAAAAAGGAAAACAACACGACCAAACAATTTAAACACACACCCACCAAGTCGAGAAGAGCTGTTTAGTTAACTAAATGTACCACTTGATGGTCAGGCAAGGCCGTGCTTCCCTCGTAGATCTTTAAGCGATGCCCGTTCACCTTGAATTTTTCTCCTTTTTCTCCGGATATTTCGATTGCTCCGAAGGGCGCAACGTCGGTAACCACGAATGGACCACTCCAGCGAGACTTCAGCTTTCCCGGGAACAGACGGAGACGGGAATTGTAAAGAAGGACACGGTCTCCAATTCTGAATTCTTTTTGCGCAATACGCTTAGCATGCCACTGCTTTGTCCTTTCTTTATATATGCAGGCATTTTCATAAGCAAACTGCCGAAATTCATCAAGTTTGTTCAACTGGGCGAGACGTCGGCTTTCTGCGGCATGGAGGTCCATGTTCAATAATTTGGTTGCCCACAGAGCTTTATGTTCTAGTTCCACAGGTAAGTGACATGCCTTTCCATAAACTAGCTGAAATGGGGACATCCCGATAGGGGTCTTGAAAGCTGTTCGGTATGCCCAAAGTGCATCGTCCACCCTCAATGCCCAATCCTTTCTATTAGAGTGTATTGATTTTTCTATTATCCGTTTAAGCTCTCTATTAGAAACTTCCACCTGTCCGCACGTTTGCGGGTGATAGGCTAAAGCGACTTTATGATGCACCCCAAACTTCTTCAATAGTTGAAGGAACAGTTTGTTACAGAAGTGGCTGCCTCCATCGCTAATGATTGTCCGCGGCGCTCCGAATCTGGAGAAGATGTTCTTGTGGATGAACTTTAAAACTGTGCGGGCATCATTTGCAGCAACGCCTTCAGCCTCCACCCATTTCGAAACATAGTCCACTACCACTATTATATAAAGCTTTCCATGGGACATTGGGAATGGTCCCATGAAATCAATCCCCCAGACATCAAATGGTTCGCAGACCAACATGCTATTGAGAGGCATTTCATCCTTCCTTGAGATGTTCCCAGTCCTTTGACATTCGTTGCATTCCTTCACGTGCACGTACGAGTCACGGAAGAGGGTGGGCCAATAAAAACCACACTGAAGAACCTTCTGTGCTGTCCGCGCAGACCCCATGTGGCCACCTGCTTCACGATCATGGCAATAGAGTAATATAGACTTTTGCTCCGATTCGGGAATACACCGGCGGACGATCCCATCAGCGCACGTGCGGAATAACAGCGGGTCTTCCCAAAAACAGTACTTCGCATCTGAAAGAAATTTCTTTCTTTGCTGAAATGAAAGGTTCGGAGGGAGTTTACCGCATGCCAGGAAATTAGCGATATCCGCAAACCATGGAGAGTTGCTCGGGACCGTTCCCACTGTGAACAACACCTCATCCGGAAAAGAGTCAGAAATTGGTGGGGGGCTGAGCTGAGAAAGATCTCCACACTCAAGCCTGGACAAGTGATCCGCAATCACATTCTTAACTCCCTTCTTGTCGCAGATCTCGAGGTCATACTCCTGAAGCATCAGGATCCAACGGAGGAGCCTTGGTTTGGCATCCTTCTTCTGCTTCAGATACTTTAGAGCAGCGTGGTCCGTGTGCACAATGACTTTGGACAGAATGAGGTAGGAATGAAATTTCTCAAGAGCGAAAATCACTGCTAACAGCTCCTTCTCAGTGGTTGTGTAGTTCTGCTGAGCTCCATTCAGGGTACGACTAGCATAGTGAATTGTGTAAAAGATTCTGTCCCTTCTTTGTCCCAAAACAGCACCAACAGCGATGTCACTGGCGTCACACATAAGCTCAAAAGGGAGCGACCAGTCCGGTGATGTCAACACCGGAGCGGTCGTCAAACAGTTCTTCAACACGTTGAATGCATGCAGACATGCATCATTGAAATCGAACCTCTCGTCCTTCCCCAAGAGATTGGATAACGGCTTGGCTATAGAGGAGAAATTTTTGATGAAGCGTCGATAGAATCCTGCATGTCCCAAGAAACTGCGAATCCCTCTCACAGATGTTGGAGGAGGAAGCTTCTTGATGATGTCAACCTTGGCTTGATCAACCTCTATGCCCTTATTTGAAACCTTGTGTCCCAGAACAACTCCCTCCCGGACCATGAAATGGCACTTCTCCCAGTTCAGCACGAGGTTTGTACTTTCGCAACGCGTGAGAACCGCCGAGAGATTTCTCAAACAGGAGTCAAAATCAGCATCGAAGAGAGTCAAATCATCCATGAAGACCTCCAGGAACTCCCCTACCATATCATGAAAGATAGAAAGCATACATCGCTGAAAGGTGGCGGGGGCATTGCACAACCCGAATGGCATTCGTTTGAATGCGAAGGTGCCGGACGGGCAAGTGAACGTAGTTTTCTCTTGGTCCTCTGGGTCAATGAGAATCTGATTGTATCCTGAGTAGCCATCCAAAAAACAGTAATAGTCCTGTCCAGCTAACCTCTCGATCATCTGATCAATAAACGGGAGAGGGAAATGATCCTTGTGTGTTGCGTCGTTTAGTTTCCTATAGTCGATGCACACTCTCCATCCTGTAACAATCCGAGTTGGCAATAGGTCACACTGCTCATTTTCAACAACGGTGATACCACCCTTTTTTGGGACAAGCTGCACTGGACTCACCCACTTGCTGTCGCTGATTGGGTATATGATTCCGGCATTGAGCAGTTTGTATCACCTCTTTCTTGACAACTTCCTGCATCCTAGGGTTGAGTCGCCGCTGAGGTTGTGCAGTCGGTTTGAAGCTCTCTTCCAGCAATATTTTGTGCATACAAACAGCAGGGCTGATACCTTTTAAATCCGTAATGTTCCAGCCGAATGCGCCCTTATGCGTTCGCAAGAGATCTCCCAAACGTTGCTCATGCTCGAGTGGAAGCAGCGCCGAGATAATAACTGGGTGAGTTTGCTGATCTCCCAAGAATAAATATTTCAGATTTGCTGGCAGGGGTTTGAGGGACAAAGCTGGAGGGGCATCGAAATATGCCGCAGATGTGCATTCCACAGCAGACTTGCTGTCGCTGTTGATATTCCAAGGAGCATCCTCAACAACATTGCCCCAAAGAGATGGAGACCGAAGGTCGGGTTCATCTTCCACAAGCTCAAGTGCGTCAGCGTCTGCATGATGATCTCTGCCAATGGCTTTATACATGTCAAAGGTAGTCAAATCGTCACCTAGACGGAGAGTCAACCTCCCCTTCTCAGCGTCAATAAGAGCGCGAGCTGTGGCAAGAAATGGCCTTCCCAAGATAAGAGGGACAGCAACATCCGAAGCGATATCCATAATTACAAAGTCAGCAGGGAATACCAAGTCATTGACCGATACTGCTAGGTCCTCGACAACACCAATAGGTTTCTTAACAGACCGATCCGCCAACTGTAGGCTGATGTTCGTGGGCCTCAAGTTACTAGATCCCAGCTCCCGGAAGATTGAAAGAGGCATCAGATTAATTGAAGCACCGGAATCGCATAATGCCTGATAGCAGCCCGAATGCCCAATGGTGCATGGGATGGTGAAATTCCCTGGGTCCTTACGTTTAACCGGCCAATGTGCAACAGCAAAAGTGACACCCTCAGTTGGGGTGGATATAGACTTGGACGTCTCAAGGCGCTTGTTCTGAATGAGAAGATCCTTTAGATATTTTGAGTAACTCGGAATCTGGGTGAGGACGTCCAGGAGAGGAATATTAACTTGCACCCCTTTCATAATCTCTTGAAACTTCTGGAATATTTTTTCCTTTTGCGTGTTCTTCAGTCTGTGCGGAAATGGGGCAGTAGTGGATGATTGAGCAAGAGCTGGGCTAAGAAGCGGCAGAGGAGTCTCGGCGTCAGCAAGTATCTTATCCTTGCTTGATGGATTTCGCGACTCTTCTTGAGACTCATTTCTTCTGATGGGTTCCACAGGTAACCTTCCGCTTCTCAGCTGCATGACATTCAATGTCTCATTTGGGTGGACCACCATTTCCGATACCATAGATATGATGCTCACAACCATGGACTGGAGCCTTAGCAAAGCTCAGTTTTGGGCCTCTATACATCCCAGGATACATTCGGTAAAAACACAAAATTTATCAACAGAAGGCTCAGGTGGGATACTGTCATCCGGTGGGCATGTTGTAGAGGTGATGCTCATGGTCTCGCCACACCTTGCGGGGGCACACCACATCCCACTGGTTCGTGCAACCTTTTCAACAATTTGCCACGTGTCGGCACTTGTTCTGCTGAATAAAGATCCACCCGCAGCCATATCGAAGTATGGTCTATACCCAACCGATACCCCCAAAATAGAATATCTGAAGGCGTGCCGGTTCTGTGAGGCTATGCACAAACCAGAACTTCTGAAGGAAATTGAACCTCTCCCAAGCGTCAATCAGCGTTTCGTCTTCGCCCTGTGTAAACAATAACAGTCTATTGTGCATTTCCAGAAGATAGTGGCGTGAATAGAATTTACCGAGGAACTCCTCTTCCACTTTGCTCCAAGATTGACCTTCGTTTGCTTGTATCTCCCGATACCAAACTCGAGCTTTTCCTGCCAATGAGAAAGCGAACAGCTGAAGCCTGACCCTTTCCGAATTGCCTTCAGCGTGCTGAAAAGTACTGCACACTTCAAGAAAATTCTGCAGATGGGACAATGCATCCTCACTAGGAGTCCCGGAAAATATGTCAGCTTGAGACACAAAGGTGATTAGTTCCGTAGATATTTCAAAGCAGTTGTTAGCCATGTCAGGTATGTAGATAAAAATAAAAGACTATAAGTATCCCAACAATCGCACACAGGCTAACGAGACAAGGGAACCTACATAAATGAAAAATATCAAAAAAAAAACAAAATACCCTTAGACTAATTTCCCATGAGACAAATTATAACCGCTTGCAGTCCCCGGCAACGGCGCCAAAAACTTGACACGCTATTTCCACACCGCTAATTAGCGGGCACGAAATGCGGTACGACGGCAGTGCACCGGTCATTGTCAAGTAATAAAAGTAGGGAGTAGCTCCCCGAATATCGTTTTCAAAGGACCGCAAGTTAGGGAATACGATTTGCTCGTTAGGAAACTAATTATGGGGGTTCTAAGTTTAAAAAACAAGAAGGGGGTTTGGTTGATTTTATAGAGCGGGAAATGAGAAAACTAAACACTATGCGGGTCGCAATCACCGCGTCGCTTGGTGGATGGGTTTAGTGCAGGCCGCGATGCCGTGCTTCGCTTAGCGGATGGCCGGTGAGCATATGGATGAGGTGAGTGCAGATGTGAGGGTTGAGGGTCGAAGGCACCTCTTCGCTATCGCTTCCATCTTTTGCTAGAGCGGGTGCTGGAACGTGTGGGTGTAAGTGGAGCGGGGGCGGAGCGCATCACTACACAGCATAACGTAAAGACAAGTTCATAAATAAACTTCCATTCATAGACAAATAGATGTTCATTCAGTTCATTACAACCATTAAGAGTACAAATCACAAAAAGAGAAGGGGTAGAAGTAACCACGAGATGAAAAGCCTCGCCGCGGATCGTGGTCGGAATGGGGGGTCGTCACGCCTCCTCCGAGCTCAGTCCTTGGTTGCTTCCGGGATGCAGAGGCTGTCACTACCTCTAACCGATGCCCGTCTTCTTCTCAGAGCTGGGTTCACTTCTCCTTCACCCAATGGAGATGTCTTCCTCTTGGAATGCTGGCCATAGATGGCGGAGAATGCTTCCGGAACCCTAGAATGACCTTAGGATCAATGGATGAAGCTTTCCCAAGGGGAGAAATGGAAGGAGGGACCTTGGAGAGGTGGAACGACGGAGTCGCGCTCAGAAATCGCGCCAAAAACCCGCTGCAATACCTAAAATCGCGGAACAGTGCCTTAAATAGGGAGCAGAATAAGTACTGCGCACGGTCAGTGGCGCACGACCAATGGTCGTGTGCGAAGGAATGACTATGATCGTGCGCAGTCAACCTGTAGCAAAGGAAAAATAGAAAACATCGCACGGTCAGGGGCGCACGACCAGTGGTCGTGCGCGAAGAAAGGCCTGTGATCGTGCGCATATCTTTGGTCCGATCTCGATCTGGGCTGGGAATTAACGCACGATCAATGATCGTGCGCCTGATCGTGCGCGAAGGAATGCGCACGATCAGAGGCTTTTTAGGCCAAAAATCACCCCGCACCATCCCGAACGTGCACACGACCCCAGGACCTGCAGGAAAAGTACAAATAACCCCGATCCGTGCACATCACCGGATCCATAACACAGGCATACAGTAATATATAGGAAAAATATGCCACAAAGGCGAAAGGATTGCACAAAAGGCGCAGAAACGCCATGCTATCACAATAAGCGTATATGAACAGCAAATGAAGTGCAATGACACTAAAATAAACCCAAATGAGGCCAGAAATCACTGTATAAACCAGACTCATCAGGCCCCTCTACAGAAAAAGTATTCAACACCAAAGTTGTAGCCCTTGGCGTCTACTTTATTTTAAAATTGATTTCACCCCAAAAGGAGTCTTGTAGCTCCCTGTAGGTCCATTTTGGTGGGACTGGTCCCTAGTGTAGGACAGCCGTCATTTCTTGAATAACTTTTGATTGGTTCATGGGATTGACTTGAAAATTGAAACCTAGGCTATTTTTATCAACCCCCTTATCATATCAAAAGATGGGAATTTTAGGAGAACCTTTTTCCAAGGTCTTTGTAATAATTTCATAAATTAAATATTAATTAACCATTGGGTCAATGAACCTCCAATGCCCTCCAAATTTTGGTGGGTACTTCTTAGGGTTATCACATGACCCTGGTAAAAATCTCAGCCCAATTGGGACTGATTTAGTTTTTAAATTGGTTAACCTAAGTTGGGTCTAATTAGGTCAAAAATTAGGGCATGGTGTTTATCTTGGGGTATTGTGGTCAAATCTCCTCACCATGAGTTGAAACCTTGGCCACTGGTTTAGGATCCCCTAATACACCTTCATGAGTAAGATGGGGTGGTGTAGAGGTGGATATGCCTTAGAACCCTAGTTTTACCCCTTGGGGTGCAGTTAGAGCTTTGTGAAGGACATGTGGTCAAAAGCTATAGAATGGCCATGGAACCTAGGAGATATGTTCATGGGATGTATTTATGCCCTAGGGAATTTTGAGAGAATTTTAGGAGAATTTATTCCCCCTAAATTAGGTCGTAAGCCCTTTAGGTAAACTTCTTGTAAGAGATATTTACATGCACAAATGATCCTGGATGAAGATGAAACCTTGGTAGTGCCTTTATAATCATACGATGGACCTCTGGTAATTTTTGTGAAATTTATTAGATGATTTAACCCGTACTTCATTTACAAGGCACTTATTTTACCTTAATCTTAATAAATATAATTAAGGGTCCAAAACTCTCTGGAAAAATGTGCAATTTGGTGATAGGACATTTCAGAGCACTAGGAAGCTCTATGAAGTTTTATAGAATTTTGGAAATTTTTATCAGTACGCTACTTCACAACATGTGCAAATTAGGAATTATTTGGATCAATTATTTCAGTAAAAAAAGATTCTCATAAATTGTGAAACTCTGTAATTAAGTTTTTCTGGAAACAATAGAGGTCTGGTAAATTTTCCCTAATTTTGGCATAAATATTCTTGGTAGTTCCTTCATAGATCTTCAAGTTTGAATAGATGATAAATATTAAAAATAGAGGACATTTTCTTACTGTAAAATTGTGATATTCATTACTTACTTTTATTTTGGCATGATAGATTTATCTTAATTTTATGGGAGCCATATCATAAGAATACCTTACACTTCATGCTCCTATTCATACTTGGCAAATATTGGAGAAATGATAATAAAAGCAAAAAATTAAGGAAAAATATGATTCTCTGGATTTAGTTTTCAAACATCATGATAGACCTCCAGTATATATCTTGAGTCAGTTGGATGAATATTTGGAGTACCTCTACTTATAAGCTTCATATAGTTAGTTTGGTCTGCGTATAGTAAAAATGTGAAATTTGGGTATTTAAGGGCCTACCAAGTGGAAGTGGCATGTAGTTGGTGAACATGGTCAGGTTGAAGAGATTGAAGGTCACCAGAAAGGAGTTTAGGTGATGAGAGTGCTTGGTGAGTTAAGGGTAAAGATGTGCTCGGGATTGACGAATGATCGTCTTTCCCCTAGCGGGTCATAAAATACTTAGGGTAATCCAAGAGAAATGACAAGGAGGGGGTAATCTTATGGGTAGATACCAACAACACTAAGTGTCTTGAGAAAGGAAACTTTGGGGTGTCATCTCATTACAGTTCCTAGTACCGCAGCGAGCCCCTTACAGGGTAATTCTCGGGAAGTCCAAGATTAACCATAAACTGTAGGAATAAGATGTTGTACAAGATTAACTTAACAATACACACACCCACACCCGGTGATTACGGGAGGTTAGTTGGTTTGGTTTTACGAGCGGTAGGCTCGGTGGTTGTAGCAGCAGACTAATTAGTCTGGTGAGCTTGTGACTCAGTAATGCTTGTTGGTGCGGACGGGTTGGTCCAGCGAGCTGGTGGCTCGGAAGGTTATGGTGACGGGCGGGTTAGCCCGGGGAGATTATAGCTCAGAGATAGATGGTAAACATGTTTGCATGTGCATAAAGGTGGTGGGTCTTCGGTATTGGGCGGTCGTTCACACCGACGTCAATATGTTGACTCGGTAAGTGTGGAATTTGCACTTAGCCATGAAAGTCTGGTGGTCCAGCCAGTAAGAGTACGCAAATGCTCTGCGGTCTTGCGTTGAGGCGTATGATATGTCTAGGTTAGGTAGTGTGAATACCAACCTAGAGGTGGGCAAGACCCAACCCACCGCTTCCGTTTTCCACTACGGGAGTATCCTGGGAGTCCTGCTAGCTCCAAAAAGGGTAACTAAAGGTCTATGCGCATAGAGTCGAAGTGTGTGAGTTGCACTTGTGTGAATATAACATTTAACTGCATACTTGCATGTCATAGCATCAACATTGCATTTCAACCCCTACCCCTATCGTATAAGGCGGTTATGGGACTTCTTATACGATAGGCCTTGCTAAACGACCCCTTGGTCTATAGGTTTGTATGGGCATTCCAATAAATCAATGGTTACTTTTATATTATACACATGTCTTTACTTACTGCACTTTACTTATTCTTTACCTGCTCTTACTATGCTCTTTTACTGCTTCAATTATATATATACACATGTGTAGTGTAGACATTCCCTGTACCCCTGTCACCTGCTATTGTTTATACCCCTTGCTGTCCTCCGCTTCATCCTCCCACACGGTGCCTAGGAGCCATTGGGGGTGGGGTGGGGAATATAAGACTTAGTCTTTTTAACTAACGGTCGGTTGACCATATCATTTTAGGGGACCGAGGAGACGCAGCAGCACCAAAGGCCGGTGCAGACGGAGGCGGGCTAGTCTAGTACAGGAGCACATGATTCAGGATCAGCGAGTGATTAGTAGTTAGCTTCCGCGAGTGATCTTGTAGTGAGGACATGATGTACAGGGCATGAGCCCTTTATTATAGTAACTTTGTTATTTTAGTTATACCATGTGGACATTTATTATATATAGCATGTGATTGTGGGCTTAAACTTCTTTTTGTTCGTTTATACTTTTCTTCTTCTGTGATCGATATGACTGGCAGGATCGACACTTTGTAGTGGCGACCTTCCCGTGTGATGGTGTCACCGCAAAGCGGCGGTTCTAGGCATAAGACTCAGGTTTGAAAAAGAAAAAAAAGGTCTTACAATATATGCCCAAGTAAATGAACCGTAGGAATAACAATTTTAACATGTAAAGAGACGAAGAGTAATAAGTAAACAGAAATTAACTTAACTTATAAAAATTTCCATACAATTTATAAGTTAAGAATCTTTTAATTTCTTATCATATATCTATTTGGAATGTCACACTCCAAAATGAAGAAGAAATATTGATTAAATAATAAATTTACTGAGTAGGCCTCTTGATAATGGTGTGATTCTTCCTCTCGACTACTCCACTGTGTTGTGAGGCATGTTAAATAATCTTCTCATTTCTGTTTAAATTCTTAGAATGTAAATGTTCAATCTTTTCATGTCTCTCTTTGGAACTTCTCAGGAAATAATACAAAAAACTTGGTTTTTGGATCTTATTGCATAAACTTTTCAAGAAGCAACCTCAATAAATATCATTAAATAATAGTTTCACTAAGATTTTATATTCACGAGGACCACATACATATTTTAGAGTAATTTTATGTGCAGACCAATTTTGATTACATGCAAATCATTGTTATGCGCAAATTATACAATTTTACATGCAAACCAGCTTGTTAAGTGCAAAAATAAATAAATAAATATTTTTATTAGTTTTGATGCAAACACGTGTTTGCGTTCATGTGAATCACATGCTAAATCTGAAAATAAAATAAGTAATTTTAATGGATCTGATGATTGATCCCTTGTGTATTTACATAGATCTAGATCAAACATATTGTGAGCATGTGAAATACTTAACATGTAAGGAAACAAGACTGGCGACAAGGTTTGGAACTTCTGTAGATGAAAACTTTTCAGAATAATCTAGGATCCATACAATGATCAAATAGATCTAACCTTTGTAGAAAACCAAATAAATGATAGAGATATTAGATTAAACACAACAAAAAGCTAAATCAAGATATTGAAAGTAGCTTTGCCTAGGTTGGAAAAAATCCTAAACCAAATCTGCCCTTTGTAATCATTGAGATTCTTGGCAACAAGAAATCTGAACCAGAGAATCCCCTCCAGAAATGATCGACGGAGATGGCTCTCGTTTTCTCCCAATTGGAGGAGCAGGCTGCTTGCCGCCGGGTATGTAGAGATCTAGGAAAAACCTGCAAGATCGTCGTATGGGAGAGAAAGAGAGAGAGAGATAGCCTGCAGTTACCAAAAGAGGGGAAAGATTGGGTAGGCTTTACCTCGACGGAAAGGATGTCACAAGAGAGGGTTTCGTCACGTACAGGGGCTGCTTGTTGGAAGCGTTACGCGCGAGCTCACCACCTCACTTGCGAGCACCTCTCAAACAACACTCCTGCTTCGCGAGTACACTTCACGGCGAGCACGCGCACCACCGAGCACTTCACTCCCACACTCGAACACCACCACTCCGGCGAGCACCTCCTATTCTCGGCGAGCACTCCCTTCAACCCTCCGGCGAGCACTCGACCGGCGAGATCCTCCTGCGAGCGGGCTGCTCCTCACCTTCCGTCACTCGAGCGGGCTGCTCCTCTCTTCCACGTCCAGGGGCTGGCGAGAACTTCTGCTCGCGAGATCTCCTACGGGAGATGGCTGGCGAGATGGCTGGGCGAGATGGCGGGCTGCCACTATTGCCGAGATGGAGACGGCGAGAGGGCTGCACACCAGGGCGAGATAAATTATTCCTGCGGGAATATAACTTATCTCTCTCACTAACTTTCCAACTCCCTCTCTCTCTCTCTATAGCGCCAAAAGAAATCTTCAGATTTTTCTATTCCAACTTCTCATAAAACAAATTACAAAGGGGGGGCCTATTTATAGGCAAATAAAAACTACATACATTCTCTCTCCGCAATAAATGTGTACTCTCTCTCTCTCTTCAACAACATTAATAAAATATATAACACTTAAAATAAAAACAAGTTGACTAAGTCAAACAAGACCAAAGCAAACAAACTCCCCCTCAAACTTGGCAGCACATGCCGAGTTTGCCTTTGAGCTTCGCAAACGTCTCTGCCTTCAGCGCCTTGGTGAAAATGTCCGCGACCTGCTCTCCGGTGGGGCAATACACAACTTCAACTGTCTTTAGTGTTAAAATTTTTGAAAGACCGTTTAGGAGTAAGCAGGAGTTGTATCAACAAGAGTTATAGCCAAACAACAACAATGCCAAAACAACAACACAAGAAATCTTTATTGAAACAGAACTGCTTTACACTTCGAGGTATACATGGCGAGACATGATTCATAAAAATCACGGAGATGAGAAGAACAAAAACACACCAAAACTGAAACTGGCGGTCTGCCAAAGCAGAGACCGCACAGACCGCAAAAAGGCTCAGGTCGCCCGGCTTGCTCTGCTGTACTCCCAGACCGCTTGCACAGTCAGACCGCAGAAACACCTTGAGACCACGCGAACAGAAGCAGACAACCTGTACTGCCAGATCGCAATCCCAGACCGCACGAACTGAAGCTTATTGGAACAAAGAACTGAAGCTGTCGCCAGACCGCAACTCTGATCGTCTAACCGCTGAAGGTCGCCTGATCGCCGAGCTCGCTGCGAACAGCACAAGAACACAATAAACCAGTTCGCTGACAGACCGCAGACGAACTGTTTATTCAAGACACCGGAAATCACCAAGGAAGGAGATCGCAACCTGCTGACCGCAAACCTGCGAACACAACAACCGGTTAGCTCACTTCCGAGATCGCGCGACTCCAAACTTGAGACCGCAAGAAACAATCCGGACTCTTGTTCTTACAATTCTTGTTAGGAATGACGGGCCCTGCACCCCTATTTATAGGCGGAGAGACGGATGTCGTCACTGCACAAACCGAGATACAATAACCCCATCAGATCGCGAACGGTCTCACAAGGCAGACCGCGCGAACACAACACTTGGACAAGATTCAGTCCAAGACCGAAGTCAGTAGCAGCCCGCGCACAAGCCGCGCGGACACAGCGACCACCCTTCCTGAGATCGCCTAAGCAGAGACAAACATCCCGACTTGAACCAAGTCGCCAGAACAGCTCAAACAAGCCGCCCGGTGACTGCGGTCAACCAAGAACCGGAAGAACTCGCAACAGGTCGCCAGAACCAACGACCAAACCAAGAAGCAAACTGTCCGATCACAGCAGATCGCCAGAACAGCAGGGAGAGATCGCAGAACCAAACCGCCAGAGCACCAGCGCAGGCCGCGCGGTCTCTGCGGTCTCCAGCCTTCAAACCGGCCGGACTCCCTTCCACTTCACTTCAACAATTTCAACACTCCTCCTTGAAGTGGGAAGTGGAAACTAGCCCGAGCAACTCCCTTAACCGTGTAAACGGTCCCTTTGCCAGCGGCTTAGTGAAGATGTCTGTGACATTGTCCGCACTCCGAACATGCTCGACCATAAGAGATCCTCCCAACACCTTTTCACGAATAAAATGGTGCTCAATCTCTGTATGTTTGGTCCTCGCGTGACAGACTGGATTGTTAACCAGCTTGAGAGCACTCTCATTGTCCCCGCGTAGCAAGGTGGGACCTCGAACCCCCTGATGAAAGTCCTCCACCAACCTCCTGAGCCAAACGGCTTCCTGAGCTGCCAAGGCCGAAGCCTTGTACTCCGCTTCCGTGGTAGATACAGACACCGAGTCTAGCTTCTTGCTGCACCAAGAGATAGCTGTGGGGCCCGTCATAAAGACATAACCAGACGTTGATCTTCGATCATCCACGTCTCCCCCATAATCAGCATCCATGAAACCATGCAACTCCAAGCTTGACCCTCTCCTATATAGGAGACCCAAATCAGAGGTCGACTTCACATACTTCAAGATGCCTTTTGCCGCCAGAAGATGAGGTTTCCGTGGTTCCGCCATGTACCGACTCACCTTGCCAACTGCATAAGCAATATCTGGCCTAGTGATCGTCAAGTAGATCAAACTCTCAACCAGAGCTCGGAATACCAACGGTTCAGATAAAACTCTCGCCTCATCCTTCTGAAGCTTATGATGTTGCTCCAGAGGTATAGAGCTGCTCTTCCCTTCCTCCATGCCGAATCTCTGAACAATCCGCTCCGCATAGCCAGCCTGAGAAATAAGCACTCCGCTCTCCCGCCTCTGCACCTCGAGTCCAAGGAAATGGTGGAGCTCCCCCAGATCCTTCATCTCGAATCTGATAGCAAGCTCAGCCCTGAGTCTTGCAACAACTTCCTTCGAGTTCCCGGTGACAATCATGTCATCCACATACAACAGCACAATCACCCGAAGCACCCCCTCCTTCTTGATGAACAAGCTAGAATCAGAGTCTGAAGCAAAGAATCCGCAGAATAAGAGATACTCTGCAATCTTCCCATACCACGCCCGAGGCGCTTGCTTCAACCCATATAGGGCCTTCTTTAACTTACAGACGTAGTCCGGATACTCCTTTGAGATGAAGCCTTGCGGTTGGATCATGAAGATATCCTTGTCAACCTCGCCATATAAGAAGGCATTCTTCACGTCGAGTTGCCAAATCTCTCAACCACATGAAGCCGCCAAGGCAATAACAAATTGAACCGAAGTCATCTTTGCCACTGGACTGAACGTCTCATCATAATCTTCTCCGTACTGCTGTGAGAACCCGCGAGCTACAAGGCGAGCCTTGTACCGCTCGATATTGCTGTCAGCTTTCTTCTTGAGCTTGTAGACTCATTTGCATGTCACAGGAGTGGTGCCCTTGGGCTTGGGCACAAGAGACCAGGTCTCATTCTTCTCGAGAGCTGCCATCTCTTCTTGCATAGCAATGTCCCACTCCTTCACGCCTCTGGCCTTCTCAAAGCTCGACGGCTCCCTCTCATCCAAGGGACCAGTGAAGAAGCATGAAACAAAGTTCACCATGTTCCCTCCTGTGTATCGATCTGGTGGTTGAATAGTCCTCTTCGACCTCCTAAGAGGTTGCTCCTGACTAACCACCTCCTCAGCTGCTTCTTCTGTGCAAGCTCCTCTTCCAGATGAACTTGGAGCATCGCTCCCCCTGCTTCCAGAACGTGAAGCCTCCATCTCAGATCTTGACACAGCTGGAGCTCCTGGTGAAACAGGCAACTCCACTTGAAGACTTCCCGCAGCTTTCCCTTCTTCATCAACCCTGCTCTCCGGTAGTTCAACTCCTGAACTCCCCTTGTAGGAAGTCACTTCATCGAACACCACATCCAGAGATACCACTGATCTTCGTGTCTCAGGATCCATGCATCTCCATCCCTTCTTTCGCTCATCATACCCAACAAAGACTAGCTTCCTTGCTTTCACATCTAGCTTTGTCCGAAGAGCATCAGGAATATGTACATAGCAGGTTGACCCAAACACCTGAAGGTGTGCAACACTCGGCTTCTCCTTGAACATCAATTCGTGAGGGGTCTTCATGTTGATAGGACTTAAAGGCAACCTGTTGATGATATAAGTTGCACAAGATATTCCCTCCGCCCAGAAGGACTTTGGGATACTCTTAGCATGAAGCCAGCATTTGCAAGTTTCCGTCAGATGACGGATCTTCCTCTCGGCAATGCCATTCTGTTGTGGAGTATGGGCACAAGTAAGCTCTCTCCTGATGTCATGCTTCCTGCAAAAACTTGAGAACTCACCAGAGGTGAACTCCCCACCATTGTCAGTTCTAAGTTTTTTAACCCGCAGACCTAGTCGGCCTTCAACCAACTCCTTGAACTCCATAAATTTTGCAAATGCATCTGACTTCTCCTTCAAAAAATACACCCAGACATATCTGGTGTAATCGTCAATCAACACCAACATATATATGTTGCCTCCAAGGCTCGGGGTGGCAGTCGGTCCCATCAAATCACCGTGGATGCACTCCAACGGCACTTTGCACCTTGTTTGCGATTTGTCAAATGGAAGTCGATGAGACTTACCAAACTGACATCCTTCGCAGACATGACCGTCTCCATAGGAGGACAAGCTAGGCAAGCCATTGGCAAGGCCCCTAACCGCCATAGCCTTCAATTTGTCCATGCCTACATGCCCCAACCTTTCATGCCAGGTAGCCGCGCCATCATTGGTCCTCATCTTATCAACATAGGTACTTGTCGATAAAACGAACAAGTCCTTCACCCGCTTGCCGACATGAATAACATCTCCCTTTATCTCCGGTTGAGTTTTAAGAAACTTCACTTCTGTTGGGCCAAACAGAACGTGATAACCGACATCGACCGCATTTGTCACAGAGAAGAGATTCTTCTTCATACCAGGCACGTGATAAACACTCCTCAACGTGAGTGGACCCTTATCACTGCTTAGAGAGACAACACCTTCGTGTTCTGGATGAATAGAGTTATCAGCCGTAATGATAGCATTGTTACCTGAGTAAGGCGCCAAAGAAGAGAACTTTGATCCATCCCCGGTGAGGTGATGCCCACACCCTGAATCAACAATCCAGTCCTCATCATAGTTGATGGAAGCCAAGGCCTTAACGGGCATCGCCGTTATATTGGACACAAAGGCTCCTCCCCATCCAACTTCATCAGACTTTGGCATCTCCTTCTCCACTGCATGTCCTGGCTGAAGATTCACCCGACAATCTTTCTTGAAGTGCCCGGTCTTATTGCATCTAAAGCACCTCGGTCCCTCTCATTTCTTCTTCCCATCAGACTTAGGGGCATAGCCTCTATCTTGCTGACCTGAAGTGGAGGGTCCATCATGACCCGACTTCTTCTTCTCCCATTTCTTCTTCTTCTTCCCAGAGAACATCACATCACTTTCTCCCCCGGAGATAGAAACCCCCGCCATCTGTCTTGCTAAACTTTCTTGCGAAGCAAGAAGGTTCTCCAGCTCCAACAACGACGGTTGATTAGCCCAACCCTGAACTGAAGTCACAAAGGCAAGATACTCCTTCCGCAACCCGCGGATGATATGCCTCTTTAGTTTTGCCTCAGAGATAGGCTCATCAGAGTCCAACGTAGAAATCTCTGTCGTGAGGTTCTTCATTTTGAGAAAAAAGGAGGAGATAGAAAGATCGCCTTGAGAGGCTTTCGCCAACTCATTTTCAAGATATTGTAGCCTCGCTACATTCTTCTTATTGAACAACCCATCCAAGGATGTCCAAATCTCAGCAGCAGATTTACATCCGATGATGTGATCAAACAGCTCCGGTGAGATAGCCCTTTTTAGAGTGAACTCTGCCTTAGCATTCGTCCTCCTCCAAAGTCTCACCTCTGCCATATTATCTCCTGCTAGAAACACCTCTTGTGTGTCTTCTCCGCCAATTACCTCCCATAGATCCTCGCCAAGCAAGTAACTCTCCATACATGACTTCCATTTTTTAAAGTTAGTCGATGTGAGGAGTTCAATACCAAGACCTCTTGCGTATCCACCTTCCATGGCAATCTAAGTGGTCTCTTCTTCACAAAGACGATGGCAACACTAGTTGATCACTGCTTATCCACTCCAGAAACCTCGCTTTGATACCATGTTAAAATTTTTGAAAGACCGTTTAGGAGTAAGCAGGAGTTGTATCAATAAGAGTTGTAGCCAAACAACCACAATGCCAAAACAGCAACACAAGAAATCTTTATTGAAACAGAACTGCTTTACACTTCGAGGTATACATGGCGAGACATGATTCATAAGAATCACGGAGATGAGAAGAACAAAAACACACCAAAACTGAAACTGGCGGTCTGCCAAAGCAGAGACCGCACAGACCGCAAAAAGGCTCAGGTCGCCCGGCTTGCTCTGCTGTACTCCCAGACCGCTTGCACAGTCAGACCGCAGAAACACCTTGAGACCACGCGAACAGAAGCAGACAACCTGTACTGCCAGATCGCAATCCCAGACCGCACGAACTGAAGCTTATTGGAACAAAGAACTGAAGCTGTCGCCAGACCGCAACTCTGATCGCCTAACCGCTGAAGGTCGCCTGATCGCTGAGCTTGCTGCGAACAGCACAAGAACACAATAAACCAGTTCGCTGACAGACCGCAGACGAACTGTTTATTCAAGCCACCGGAAATCACCAAGGAAGGAGACCGCAACCTGCTGACCGCAAACCTGCAAACACAACAACCGGTTAGCTCACTTCCGAGATCGCGCGACTCCAAACTTAAGACCGCAAGAAACAATCCGGGCTCTTGTTCTTACAATTCTTGTTAGGAATGACGGGCCCTGCACCCCTATTTATAGGCGGAGAGACGAATGTCGTCACCGCACAAACCGGGATACAATAATCGCCCATCAGATCGCGAACGGTCTCACAAGGCAGACCGCGCGAACACAACACTTGGACAAGTTTCAGTCCAAGACCGAAGTCAGCAGCAGCCCGCGCACAAGCCGCGCGAACACAGCGACCACCCTTCCTGAGATCGCCTAAGCAGAGACAAACATCTGGCCGACTTGAACCAAGTCGCCAGAACAGCTCAAACAAGCCGCCCGGTCACTGCGGTCAACCAAGAACAGCCCGCCCAGAATAAGACCGGAAGAACTCGCAACAGGTCGCCAGAACCAACGACCAAACCAAGAAGCAAACTGGCCGATCACAGCAGATCGCCAGAACAGCAGGGAGAGATCGCAGAACCAAACCGCCAGAGCACCAGCGTAGGCCGCGCGGCCTCTGCGGTCTCCAGCCTTCAGACCGGCCGGACTCCCTTCCACTTCACATCAACAATTTCAACATTCAGCTCCACTTGCTCCCGAAGGAAATGATACCTCGTCTCAATGTGCTTGCTCCTCCCATGCAGCACCGGGTTCTTCGCGAGCTGGATGGCCGACATGTTATCCACTAACACTGTCGTTGGCCCTTCCTGTCCATGATGCAACTCCTCCAATAAGTTCCTCAACTAGATGGCTTGGCAAGTACATGCTGCAGCTGCGATGTACTCCGCCTCACATGAAGATAAGACTATCGTAGCCTGCTTCTGTGAAATCCATGAGAACGCCGCGGTTCCCATATAAAACACATATCCGGAAGTGCTCTTCCGATCATTCACATCACCACCATAGTCGCTATCCGAGTTGCCGACTAACTTCAACTCTCCCGCAGATGAGCACTTCAGCCCATGGTCCCTTGTCCCATTCACATATCTCACGATCCTCTTCGCTGCAGTGAAGTGGTCCTGCTTGGGTTCTTCCATATACCTGCTCACCACCCCAACCGCATACATGATATCAGGTCTGGTGAAAGTCAAATACCTTAGACTCCCAACCAAAACTCTTGAACATCGTTGGGTCCACAGCTTCTTCCTCCGAGTCCTTCCTTAGCTTTGTTCCGGGATCAGCGGGAGTGGAGATAGCTTTGCTATTCTCCATCCTGAACTTCTTCAAGATCTCCTCCGCGTACTTCTTCTGCAAGATGAAGATCCCATCTCCTCTCTGCTGCACCTCCACGCCTAAGAAGTAGTTGAGCTCTCCCAAGTCTGTCATCTCGAACTCACTCTTCATCATCCTTTTGAACTCCTCGAACATAGCTGGGTTGTTCCCGGTGAATATCATGTCATCCACATATATGCATAGGTTCATGATATCACCGTTCTTCTCCACCTTCATGTAGAGGGCATACTCATAGGGACACTTCACATAGCCATGCTTCTGGAGGAAAGCATCTATCCGCCCATTCCAAGCTCTCGCTCCTTGCTTCAGGCCGTACATGGCTTTGTCTAGCTTGCACACCTTCCTCTCCTGGCCTTTCACCACATACCCCGGAGGCTGCTCGATGTACACATCTTCCTCCAGGTAGCCATTGAGGTATGCTGCCACCGCATCCATCTGCATGATTGTCCACCCATAGTGAGCTGCCAGTGCGATGATCAACCTGATGGTGTCAATCCTCGCCACTGGGGCATAGACCTCGTCATAGTCCACTCCTTGTACTTGCTTGTAGCCCTTCACGACGAGTCTCGCCTTGTGCTTCTCCACAGCTCCTTCCTTGTTCTTCTTCACCTTGTAGACCCACTTCACCCCGAGGGGTTTGTGGCCTGCGGGTGGATCGACCAGCTTCCAGGTTTCATTCTTCTTTATGGAAGCCATCTCAGCATCCATCGCCATCCTCCAAGATTTCTCCTTGGCAGCTTCGTCATAGGAGTGCGGCTCGCAATCTGCCAACAAACAATATAAAGAAAAAATGTTAAGTGTTGGTGCCGTCTCCTCGTAGATCTCATCCATCCTTCTCATCCTAGGTTGAGGATAGTCATCCTTGCTTCCACTAGTGCTTGCTCCACTAGTACTTCCTCCACTTGAGTTGGGAGTGCAAGATTCCCCTGAATGTCCGCTAGGTGGTGATGATGGCTCAGCCCCACCATCCTCAGCTCCTGCTTCATGACCACCTTCCTCCTCATCTTCAAAGAACATCCCTTTCTTGCTCCTTGTCTCCTCATCCCAACTCCAGCAGCTGTCTTCTTCAAACACCACATCTCTTGAGACTATGACCTTCTCTGTCACCGGGTTGTATAACTTGTAAGCTTTGCTCTCCGGAGCGTAGCCCACAAAGATGCATTTCTCGCTCCTGTCATCGAGCTTCTTCCTTCTCTGGTACGGGACGTGAGCATGAGCTACACACCCAAAAACCCTCAAGTGCTTCACGCTTGGCTTCCAGCCACTCTAAGCCTCGAACGGGGTCATGAATTTCACACTCTTCGTGGGACATCTGTTCAGTAGATACACCGCACACTGCACTGCCTCCGCCCAGAACATCTTTGGCAACCCTTTGCCCTTCACCATACTTCTCGCCATGTTCATGATGGTCAAGTTCTTCCTCTCCGCCACTCCATTCTGCTGTGGTGAGTGCGCCGCTGTCAACTGGTGTGAGATCTCATTCTCCTTGCAAAAGACATCAAACAGCCTCGAGGTGTACTCCCCACCTCGATCTGTCCTCAGCACCTTCAGTGGCTGACCACTCTCCGTCTCCGCCATCGCCTTGAACTCCTTGAACTTGTCAAGGGCCTCAGATTTTTCCTTCAAGAAATACACCCAACACTTCCGACTGAAGTCATCCGTGAAGGTGATGTAGTACTTGCTTCCGCCGACTGAGGTGGTCTCAAACGGACCCGCGATGTCCGAGTGAACCAGTTCAAGTTGTCTCCTTGCTCTCCGAGACTTCCCTCCTTCAAACGTTTGCCTCTTCTTCTTCCCCTTCGTGCACGCCTCGCAGACTTTCTCCGGAGGTGAGATCATATGTAGATCCTGCACCATCCTGGAGTGGGATAGCAACTTCAAGCCCGTGAAGCCTAAGTGGCCCATCCTATGGTGCCACAACTATGCTTCCTCTTCTTCCTCCGTCCTCGCGAGACATGCCGTCTCCTGAGTGTCCATCTTCATTCTAAATAGATGGTTCACCGTCATCTTTACCTTCACCACCTCTTTCCCTTGATGGTTCTTCATCGCCAAAGACCTATCCTTCAACTGGACGCAGTAGCCTCTCTCCACCAACTGCCCAAGGCTTAAGATGTTAGTCTTCAAGCCCGACACATAAAACACATCGTTGAGATGCACCTTCTCTCCATTCAACTTCACAACCACCAAACCCTTTCCTTCCAATGAGATCTTCGACGCATCCCCGAAGCTAACCTCACCCCCACTGGGTTCCAGGTTAGAGAACATCTCCCTATCTCCGCACATGTGGTTGCTCGCACCTGTGTCCAGGTACCACACTTCATTTCTACCTTCCTCCGCTCCTCGGTAGGTTAGGAACATCATCGGATCTCCAGCGCCAGTGTTGTTCCTAGCCTCGGCATAATGGTTTGCCTCTTCTCTCTTCCTCGGAGCCCAACAATCATAGCTCATATGCCCGAACTTGTTACAGTTGTAACATTGGATTTGGGACATATCTCCTCGACCTCTTCCTCGGCCTCTTCCTCTTCCTCTTCCTTCTTGCCAACCTCCTTGAGGTCACTCCGCCTCTCTCTGGAAATTTTGATTTCTTCCTTGGTCTCTACCTCCTCTTCTACCTCTGCCTCTACCTTGGTGACCTCGGCCACGCTGGCTGCCTCCTCTTCCTGAGCTTTCCCCAAAGTTCAACTGGGTCTGGAGTGCTTTTCCTAAGCCACTCACTTCTTCATCGTCTTGCAACATCCTATACTCATGAGCTTGCAAAGAGCCTACAAGCTCGTCCACAGCCATCTCGGTGAGGTCCTTCGATTCTTCAATCGCCACCACTACATGGCGGAACTTCTTGGACATAGATCTTAGTAGCTTTTCCATAAAGCTCACATCATCTAACGTCTCCCAATTGCGCTTCATCTCATTTGTGAGCGTCCGCAGACGGGTCACATAGACACCGACCTTCTCGGTGCTCTGCATCTTTGTTACTTCATACTCCACACGGAGGGACTGTAGCTTCACCTTCTTTGCCTTCTCAACCCCTTGCATGGAGCGTTGCAACACCTCCCATGCTTCCTTAGAGGTTCTCGCGTCTGAGATCTTCTCGAAGGTTGCTTCGTCAACCCCTTGGTATAACAAGAACTTTGCTTTCTTGTCAGTCTTCCTTGCTTCTCTAAGTGTTGTCTTCTGAGCGTTGGTCAACGTCGTCTCTGCTGCAGCAGTACGCTCCTCATACCCATTCTCAACTATATCCCATAGTTCTTTGGAGGTGAGTAGCACTCGCATCTGTATACTCCAATTCCCATAGTTGGTCTTCGTCAGCTTGGGGACTTGCCACGGCATTCCTCCACCAGTCTCCATCGCTACTACTCTTCAAACCTTTCGAGTCACCGCAAAGGTTTGCAACCTCGCTTTGATACCACTTGTTGGAAGCGTTACGCGCGAGCTCACCACCTCACTTGCGAGCACCTCTCAAACAACACTCCTACTTCGCGAGTACACTTCACGGCGAGCACGCGCACCACCGAGCACTTCTGTAACATCCCATTTCCTACTAGACCCCCTAACTCCAATTTAGGGTGAAACAAGTGGTGAGTGGGGTGAGCTTGAGCTAGATTGTAGCCTTAGGACTCACAGGGTTAGGTGAACTCACATGTGGTCTACTATAAGGCTCAAGTCAACCTAGGTCAACCTAGCTCAACATGAACTCATACTTGCAAATTTGACTCCTCCAATAGATGATAAACACTCCAAGGGATGCAATAGACCCAAAAGCCCCCATCATGGGGTCACCAATTGACCCAATTTGACCAAAGTCAAACTTGGGTCAACATAGGTCAAATCCTCTCCAATAAGTTCAATTGAACCCCAAAGCATGAAATTGACTTCACCCCTAGTCTTAAGACATCATGAGGGACCTAATTGACTCAAAAGCCCCATCACGGAGTCTTCAATTTGGCCAAATTGACCAAAGTCAACTTTTCCCCAATTTTGGTCAAAATCACACCTTTGGGTCAAATTGGATCTCCTAGGCCCTCACCTTGACTCAACCAACCTTGGGTGGTGTCACTAAACTCAATGTCAACACATTGGACCAGTCAACACACCCAATTGACCAAGTCAACCCAAAAGTCAACATAGGGTCAATTTTGCCTAAATTGGGCTTATTTGGAAGTAATCCAAATTCCAATGGATTAAGGCCCTCAAGGTCAGCCCACTCTGAAGCCCATAGACCTAATGACCAGCTTTGCCCCTTAAATCCAACATGCAAAGGCATGCTTGGTGGAAAAAGTGGAAAATCCCCCTCCCTCCATTAAGAAACAAGAGAATTTTGAGGAGAGCCTGCCATGTGGCCCTCCTCACCTCTGCCCAAAGCCCCCACTGAGCTCCCTACATCATTCCCAGCCGATTTGGTGATGGAAGGGTGCCATTTGGCAGCAAGGAGGAGCAACCAATGCTGGCCGAACCCCCCTCCTCTCTAAACTCCTATAACCAGCCTCTCTCAGCCCATTTCGACCTTTCCATCAGCTTCAGAGGGTCGAAAGGAGTGGAGCTAGCCATTTACAGTGAAGCAAACCATGGAGAATCGGGATTTCCGGGAGGATCGTCGGAGCTCGCCGCCGCCGTGCCGCACCACCTCAATACGCGCCACCAAGCTCGCTTAGGGTACGATTTCTCCCCCTCTCCCTCTGTGCTAGTATCTAGAACCCCTTAGGAGAGATATCGGGCTCAATTGAGCCCGATTCCATGCGAGATCGAGGGAGTTTTACCGAGCTCTTCTTCTTGCTCGGGATCGCCGGAGACGGGCTCTCAGGCGGCCGTGCCGCCGTCAATCGATGGCCACCACCTCAACGGAGGTGGTGGAGGCGGTGGCCGACGGTGGTGGGCCGTGGATGGCCGGGAAATGGAGGAGAGAAGTCACCCAGGCGGGATTAATCGCAACCGTCGGCTGGCTGGGGAAGACGACCGGATGTTGTCGATCTGCGCCGTGATTCGTGCTGGACAAGATTTGTAGATATGGATGTCTACTTTCAGTAGAAATTTAGATCAGGTCATTTGGACCACTGTAGGGTCCACAGTAGTCATTCTTGTGAGGTTGGTCAGAACTTAAAAATGCAATGGTTTGCATGCAAAAATTGAAGCCCCTAGAGGCCATATTTGCAAAAAAGGGCAGAGATAACTTCTGTAGAATTAGGAGTTTACTTTCATTTGCCACTTGAATCAACTCATTTGGTGCAATGTGGACATCAGGGCACCCTTTTCCCTAGGACTGCTCCATGTGTAGGGCAGAAATTAAAAAAGCTATAACCTTTAATTGGCTTAACCAAATCACTTGAATTTTCTACCATGCATACATGGTATGAAGACACACCTAGGGTTTTATTTTTAGAAGTTTTGGAGGTGTATCCATTGAGTTATTTCATTTATTAGTAAAAGAAAACTTTTGGTATTTAAGGAGTTGTATAACTCCAAACACCCCCTAATTTGGGGGGTGAGCTCTTCATACATATCTAAATCACTGGTTAAAATCTCATCTCATGTGCATGAGTAGTTTTCTCTGAACTTCAAAATGAAGTTAGGGTTTTAAGAGGAAAATTGGGGTGCTAATAGTCAATTTGGGCTTTTGAGCTTTTTGATGGAATTGAAGGTGGGAATCACCTTGCATGCCTCTGAAACCTTGGGGTTAGTGTATGTCATGAGGATATACATCATTGACATAAGTTTCATGATTATTGGAAGTTATTTTCCTAAAGTTTTTAATTAAATGAAAATTGTCACACTTTTAAATTAATGTAATAATTTGAATCATAAATTTAGGGATAAATCCAAAACTCTGGGAAATGGATCTTTGACTGGAAAGGCACATTTGGGAATTTTGTTGGAATTTTTGGACCTCATTTATTTCTCTGAATTTGATTTATTTGGTTAGGTCAATTTATTCAAATATGACATTTAGGTCTCATATGCATTTGGAGAACTATGAAATTATTCTAGTAGGTTTCCTTGGTGATTCTATAGCTCTGTAAATTTTATCATAATTTTTAGATGAATTTTTGTGGTAATTATCAATTTATTGAGGAAAAACCCCCTTTTTGTAATTAATTAATTTAATGGGGTAAAATAGTTTGTAAAATTCTAAATCTCTGTATTTAGTGTTTTTAGATGATTATTATACTAGGATAATTTTCTCAGAATTTATAGAGACATATTAAGGGTAGTTGTAGTGTAAATCCCTATTTGCACCCCATTTATGTTAAATAGAAATTATGGTCAAATATTCCTGTTAAAAATGTGAAACTTAGGATTTGGTGTTCTTAGACCATTATTATGCCATGATATGTTTCCCAGAATTTATAGAAGTCTTAACATAGCACTTGTAGTGTACACCCTTATACGCACACCAAATGTAACAAATGATAATTAAGGGTAAATACTCCTTGGAATAATATGAAACTTAGGTATTGTTGTTTTTAGGTTAATAACAGACTTTTGTGATTTATTCAGATTTTATTGAGACCTGTAGGTGGAGGTTGTAGTGTAAACTCTTATTGGCACACCACTTGTATTAAATGAATATTGTGGATAAATATTACCTGGAATATTATGAAACCTTGGATTTGGTGTTTTTAGATGATTAGTATGCTAGGTTAATTTTCTCAGAATTTTTGGAATTCACATTTTAGTACTTGGTGTGTAAAGTCACATCTTCATCTTTTTCATGATAAATATAAATTATGATTATAAATTTACTGGGAAAATATGATCTTCTGGAAATAGTGTTTTTATGTCAATATGAAGCTACTGTAATTTTTCCAGATTTTTAGGAAGTCTAATTTCAGTAATTGTAGTGTGGAGCCACGTTTTCTCTCCTTTAAAGATAAATAGAAATTGTGGGTTTAAAATGTTTGGAAAAATATGATCTTCTGGAAATAGTGATTTTATGTTCATATGAAGCTACTGTAATTTTTCCAGAATTTTAGAAAGTCAAAATCTTGTACTTGATGTGTAAAATTATTTTTCCATTCATTCATTGAAAATTAGGGATTATGGTTATTTAATTGCTGGAAAAATATGAATTATTGGAAATCTTTTTATCATGTCACATTTCACCTCTGGAAGGATATTTAACAAGTTTGAATTCACTAGCATGATACCCCCTTCACACTATAGATTCAGATTAGTAATTAATGAATTTTTATAGGGGGCAAAATTATATGAAACATGCTTGGATTTTGATCATCCCATCATATACCCTAGTACCTTGCGAACCCTTCACCGGGTAGCCCTCGGGAAGTCCAGGATCCACCCTAAACTTCCAAGTAGGATAATAACTAAACAAGAGTAGTCTAGTTAGGAGTTTAGAAGATGAGAGTGCTTGGCGAGCTATGGGTAAGGCTGTGCTCGGGATTGACGAAAGATCGTCCTTCCCCTTAGAGAGTTATAAAACGCTGAGATTAATTCAAGTGAAATGATAAGAGGGTAATTTTATGGGTAGTTACCAATAATACTAAGTGTCTTGAGGGAAGGGAACTTTGGGGTATCATCCCATCGTAGTTTCTAGTACCATAGCGAGCCCCTTACAGGGTAATCCTCGGGAAGCCCAAGATTAACCGTAAGCCGTAGGAATAAGGTGTTACAAGAATAAATTAATAACACACTCACCCACACCCCAGTAGTTACGGGAGCCTAGTCTGTTTGGTGCTGCGAGCAGTAAGCTCAGTGTTTGAAAGAGCGGATTGAAAGTTAGGTGAGCTTACAATTCAGTAGTGTTTGTTAAGGACGGGCGGGTTAGCCTGGGGGAGCTTATGGCTTAGAAGGTTATTAATGACGGGCAGGTTAGCCCGGGGAGCTTATGGCTCGGAGATAGATTGTAGAACATGTTGCATGTGCACGAAGGTGGTGGGTCTTCTGTATTGGACGGACGTTCACACCGACGTCAATACGTTGACTCGGCAAGTGTGGTATATACACTTAGCCTAGAAAGTCTGGCGGTCCAGTCAGCAAGAGTACGCAGACGCTCCACGGTTTTGTGTTGAGGCGTACGATAGGTCTAGGTTAGGTAGTGTGAATACCAACTTAGAGGTTGGCGAGGCGCAACCCACCGCTTCCGTTTGCCACTACGGGAGTATCCTGGGAGTTTTGCTAGATCCAAAAAGGGGGAACTAAAGGTCTATGCGCATAGAGTCGAAGTGTGTGAGTTGCACTTGTATGAACATAGCATAACAACATACCTTGCATAATATAGCATGAACATTGCATTTCAACCCCTACCCCTATCGTATAAATTGGTATGGGACTTTTTATACGATAGGCCCTGCTAAACGACCCTTGGTCTATAGGTTTGTATATGCATTCCTATAAATCAATGGTTACTTTTAAATTAATTTACTTGCGTCGCACTGCTTCTCTTGCTTACCTCTTTTACTGCTGCGATATTATTTTACTGCACTTATTACTGTTTACTTGCTCATACTGCTAGTATAGAATTTTATATGGACATACTCTTGTTAGCGTAGATTGTTTGTCACCTGCTACCTTCTTGATTACTCCACTTTGTTGTCCTCCGCTTCTTCCTCCCGCACGGTGCCTAGGAGTCGCGGGGGGAGGCGGGGACAAAATCAGCTTAGTCTTTATGACTAACGGTCGGTGGTGACCGTAGGTAACCGAGGAGCTGGAGCCCAGCTGGCAGGGGAGACAGGACCAGTGGAGCAGATGCCGTGCTTTACTACCGTTACTGGACAGGTGTCCGATGAGAGATGTTTATGTTTGTAGCTTCCGCATAGATATATATAGTGAGAGAGAGAATTGTACTTCTTTTATTCTTTCGGACATGTACCGGGCATAAGCCCTCTTTCTCTTTCTTTTGTTGCACTCATTGATGGACTTTTATATTTTGTTGTATAAATGTGTGATTGTGGACTTGGTTCTAGTTTTCTTTTTCTTCTTATCTCTGGTTGGCCTGGTTGATCGTTCTTGCCGGCAGGATCGGCGTCTTGCGGAGGTGGCTAACTTGTGTGCTAGCATCTCCGTAAGGCGGCGATTCTGGGCATAAGATCCAGGAACTCTTCCGGTGCGGGAGAGGGATCTTACAAATGGTATCAGAGCCTAAACGATCCAACGAGAAAAAAGTCCACAAAAACTGGGACACCCCCGCTCGAGTAAGTTTGAGGACAAACTAGCAGCGGAAGCAGTGGTGTGCCCATGTGTAAAAATCACACAATTTAGTCCATTTTCCAATGAGTTAGGCCAACCCAACTAAGGACAACACTTTAGTTTTGACTTACCAAGACGTTTTCATAGCGTATCTTAGTCTTAAATCGATCCCAAGTATAGATTTGGTTAGGACAGGGGGATTCCCGACATGATTAGAGGAAGGAGTTTAGTATGAGTGTAGGTGTTTGAGGCTTACACTCTGATGCTTACCGCACACTTATCAAATGATTTTACCCCCTTAACCAAACTAATTGAACTATCTCGAAGGATTTGGTGCCTGTGACCTACTTTTGGAGTAATAAGAGACTCTTGCGCGTAAATTATCCTACCAATTACACTTCCCGTTTATTTTACGGTGAAGCGGTCACCAAGACAAGTATTAGAGGTCGAATAATAATCCAAATCCAAAGAAGGCCCATTCTTGGTTAGGTCACACATTGACCTTAAGAAGGATTCGTGAATGGTAACTTTAAGGACCTTGAATGTGTATCATATCAATAAGTCTCAAGGTAGAACTCCAAGACAAGGTTGTATGCCCTAAGAATTGTGTGCTTATATAGGGTAAATGCAATATTGTGATATCGAAGGAATTTAGCCCAAAATATATGAGGGCTTATCCCTTTTGTTTATTGGGCCAACTTAGTACTGACTTGAGTTTCCCCTAGACCTCATTTAGAAGACGAATCTCAAACGTATATACTTTGAAGCTTTGTAGGTGTAGACAAGTAAATAAGAGGATAGCATAATAACCATTGGGGATATGCTTAGAGGTTGTCAAGTTATACGTGTATATATGATCTCTGAAATCAAGGAAGTCAGTGCGAGACTTTAGGATATGGATTGGATAGAAATAGAACCTAGCTGTAGGCCCCCGTGATCATAAGAAATGAATAAATAACCTAATGCGAAGGAGGATATCATAGATTCACCTCCTCGAGCTTGAGACGATGACCTATAACAAAATCGGGACGAATAGTTAGTTGACTGGTCTTTAGTCAAGTTATTAGAAGCATAAAGTTGCCAAGTTGGCTGCTTGGAATAATTTATCGCGTCATGAAGCTTGTGGATTGGAATTAGATTCTTGCACGATAGAACTATTATTGGAAACTCTTGAATTTCTGAACGTTCGAAGATAATGTGCATGCAATTATTGAAAAATCAAGCCCCTTTTATTTTCGAACAATTTATTCGTAGTCATGTTCTTATACCCTGGAGGATAGTTGACACCTAATCGGAGATCGTTAAAATTATACCTATGGATTAAGTAAATAAGAGAGTGCTTATGACCTTTAGATTCATGGCTTGATGAGCCTGGGAATTGAAAGACAAATGTCATTATAACCCCCAAGAACATTGTATGATTTGGAGAGTAATATGGGATATTGGGAAATACAACACCGCATTAAATCATAACTTTAGAGGTTGGATTATGGGTTATACGTAACAATGATGATCTCACGAGTATAATGAACTCGGTAATTATTTAACTCATACATATTGGTCGATGCTGAACTATATGAAAGGATTCAGGAGAGATTACCACATGCGCACATGGGTTTTCATATCAGTAGGAAGCTCAGAGAATTTTGGTAGAGTTAATCCTTGAATAAATAATAGGCTTCCTTCACGAGTACAATTGAGACTACAACTTGAGAAATTAATCCACTGAATTGTTAACGTGAAATGTCATGGGCTTGATATATGATCTCTCGTGATAGTACTAAGTTATGGAAAATTTATTGGAAATAATCGTTGAATAAAGGACATACCCCTTCACAAAGTGCAATGTGAGATTACAATTTGAGGAATTTTTTTTGGGATGTTGAAATATCTTGAACTTTTAAAATTTTGGTGGAATTTATGGTTACCCATTTCTGATATTCCCTTCACAACGTAGAATTCGAACGCATAATTTGAGAAATTCATACCATGAATTATTACTGAGTTGTTATGAAATATATTTGAAGAATGGATAGATTGGGATATTGATGATAAGATGATATAACAATTATCAGATAGTCTTGTGATAACCTTGAGACCTCTCATCTTCATGAGCTGGGAACCCGGTGGACCCGAACTTAGATTTCGAGGATGAAATTATTCTTTTGTTTATTGGGAATTGTAACATCCCATTTCCTACTAGACCCCCTAACTCCAATTTAGGGTGAAACAAGTGGTGAGTGGGGTGAGCTTGAGCTAGATTGTAGACTTAGGACTCACAGGGTTAGGTGAACTCACATGTGGTCTACTATAAGGCTCAAGTCAACCTAGGTCAAACTAGCTCAACATGAACTCATACTTGCAAATTTGACTCCTCCAATAGATGATAAACACTCCAAGGAATGCAATAGACCCAAAAGCCCCATCATGGGGTCACCAATTGACCCAATTTGACCAAAGTCAAACTTGGGTCAACATAGGTCAAATCCTCCCCAATAAGTTCAATTGAACCCCAAAGCATGAAATTGACTTCACCCCTAGTCTTAGGACATCATGAGGGACCTAATTGACTCAAAAGCCCCATCATGGAGTCTTCAATTTGGCCAAATTGACCAAAGTCAACTTTTCCCCAATTTTGGTCAAAATCACACCTTTGGGTCAAATTGGCTCTCCTAGGCCCTCACCTTGACTCACCAACCTTGGGTGGTGTCACTGAACTCAATGTCAACACATTGGACCAGTCAACACACACAATTGACCAAGTCAACCCAAAATTCAACATAGGGTCAATTTTGCCTAAATTGGGCTTATTTGGAATTAATCCAAATTCCAATGGATTAAGGCCCTCAAGGTCAGCCCACTCTGAAGCCCATAGACCTAATGACCAGATTTGCCCCTTAAATCCAACATGCAAAGGCATGCTTGGGGGCAAAAGTGGAAAATCCCCCCCTCCCTCCATTAAGAAACAAGAGAATTTTGAGGAGAGCCTGCCATGTGGCCCTCCTCACCTCTGCCCAAAGCCCCCACTGGGCTCCCTACATCATTCCCAGCCGATTTGGTGTTGGAAGGGTGCCATTTGGCAGCAAGGAGGAGCAACCAATGCTGGCCGAACCCCCCTCCTCTCTAAACTCCTATAACCAACCTCTCTCAGCCCATTTCGACCTTTCCATCAGCTTCAGAGGGTCGAAAGGAGTGGAGCTAGCCATTTACAGTGAAGCAAACCATGGAGAATCGGGATTTCTGGTAGGATCGTCGGAGCTCGCCGTCGCCGTGCCGCACCACCTCAATACGCGCCACCAAGCTCGCTTAGGGTACGATTTCTCCCCCTCTCCCTTTGTGCTAGTATCTAGAACCCCTTAGGAGAGATATCGGGCTCAATTGAGCCCGATTCCATGCAAGATCGAGGGAGTTTTACCGAGCTCTTCTTCTTGCTCGGGATCGCCGGAGACGGGCTCTCAGGCGGCCGTGCCGCCGTCAATCGATGGCCACCACCTCAACGGAGGTGGTGGAGGCGGTGGCCGGCGGTGGTGGGCCGTGGATGGCCGGGAAATGGAGGAGAGAAGTCACCAAGGCGGGATTAATCGCGACCGTCGGCTGGCTGGGGAAGACGACCGGATGTCGTCGTTCTGCGCCGTGATTCGTGCTGGATCAACTTTATTCTTATATATTTGTTTTTTTTATTATGTGTAATATTCTGTCACACTTTATATCCTAGTTTTGTTTAATTAATTATAGGCATTTAGAGGCCATATTTTGAAAAACGACCAGAGACAAGATTTGTAGATATGGATGTCTACTTTCAGTAGAAATTTAGATCAGGTCATTTGGACCACTGTAGGGTCCACAGTAGTCATTCTTGTGAGGTTGGTCCGAACTTAAAAATGCAATGGTTTGCATGCAAAAATTGAAGCCCCTAGAGGCCATATTTGCAAAAAAGGTCAGAAATAACTTTTGTAGCATTAGGAGTCTACTTTCATTTGCCACTTGAACCAACTGATTTGGTCCACTGTGGACATCAGGGCACCCTTTTCCCTAGGACTGCTCCTTGTGTAGGGCAGAAATTAAAAAGGCTATAACCTTTAATTGGCTTAACCAAATCACTTGAATTTTCTACCATGCATGCATGGTATGAAGACACACCTAGGGTTTTAATTTTAGAATTTTTGGAGGTGTATCCATTGAGTTATTTTATTTATTAGTAAAAGTAAACTTTTGGTATTTAAGGAGTTGTATAACTCCAAACACCCTCTAATTTGGGGGGTGAGCTCTTCATACATATCTAAATCACTGGTTAAAATCTCATCTCATGTGCATGAGTAGTTTTCTCTAAACTTCAAAATGAAGTTAGGGTTTTAAGAGGAAAATTGGGGTGCTAATAGTCAATTTGGGCTTTTGAGCTTTTTGATGGAATTGAAGGTGGGAATCACCTTGTATGCCTCTGAAACCTCGGGCTTAGTGTATGTCATGAGGATATACATCATTGACATAAGTTTCATGATTATTGGAAATTATTTTCCTAAAGTTTTTAATTAAATGAAAATTGTCACACTTTTAAATTAATGTAATAATTTGTATCATAAATTTAGGGATAAATTCAAAACTCTGGGAAATGGATCTTTGACTGGAAAGGCACATTTAGGAATTTTGTTGGAATTTTTGGACCTCATTTATTTCTCTGAATTTGATTTATTTGGTTAGGTCAATTTATTCAAATATGACATTTAGGTCTCATATGCATTTGGAGAACTATGAAATTATTCTAGTAGGTTTCCTTGGTGATTCTATAGCTCTGTAAATTTTATCATAATTTTTAGATGAATTTTTGTGGTAATTATCAATTTATTGAGGAAAAACCCTCTTTTTGTAATTAATTAATTTAATGGGGTAAAATAGTTTGTAAAATTCTAAATCTCTGGATTTAGTGTTTTTAGATGATTATTATACTAGGATAATTTTCTCAGAATTTATAGAGACATATTAAGGGTAGTTGTAGTGTAAATCCTTATTTGCACCCCATTTATGTTAAATAGAAATTATGGTCAAATATTCCTGTTAAAAATGTGAAACTTAGGATTTGGTGTTCTTAGACCATTATTATGCCATGATATTTTTCCCTTATACGCACACCAAATGTAACAAATGATAATTAAGGGTAAATACTCTTTGGAATAATATGAAACTTAGGCATTGCTGTTTTTAGGTCAATAACATACTTTTGTGATTTATTCAGATTTTATTGAGACCTGTAGGTGGTGGTTGTAGTGTAAACTCTTATTGGCACACCACTTGTATTAAATGAATATTGTGGATAAATATTACCTGGTATATTATGAAACCTTGGATTTGGTGTTTTTAGATGATTAGTATGCTAGGTTAATTTTCTAAGAATTTTTGGAATTCACATTTTAGTACTTGGTGTGTAAAGTCACATCTTCATCTTTTTCATGATAAATATAAATTATGATTATAAATTTACTGTGAAAATATGATCTTCTGGAAATAGTGTTTTTATGTCAATATGAAGCTACTGTAATTTTTTCAGATTTTTAGGAAGTCTAATTTCAGTAATTGTAGTGTGGAGCCATGTTTTCTCTCCTTTAAAGATAAATAAAATTGTGGGTTTAAAATGTTTGGAAAAATATGATCTTCTGGAAATAGTGATTTTATGTTCATATGAAGCTACTGTAATTTTTCCAGAATTTTAGGAAGTCAAAATCTTGTACTTGATGTGTAAAATTATTTTTCCATTCATTCATTGAAAATTAGGGATTATGGTTATTTAATTGCTGGAAAAATATGAAATATTGGAAATCTTTTTATCATGTCACATTTCACCTCTGGAAGGATATTTAACAAGTTTGAATTCACTAACATGATACCCCCTTCACACTAAAGATTTAGATTAGTAATTAATGAATTTTTATAGGGGGCAAAATTATATGAAACATGCTTGGATTTTGATCATCCCATCATATACCATAGTACTTTGCGAACCCTTCACCGGGTAGCACTCGGGAAGTCCAGGATCCACCCTAAACTTCCAAGTAGGATAATAACTAAACAAGAGTAGTCTAGTTAGGAGTTTAGAAGATGAGAGTGCTTGGTGAGCTGTGGGTAAGGTTGTGCTCGGGATTGACGAAAGATCGTCCTTCCCCTTAGAGAGTTATAAAGCGCTGAGATTAATTCAAGTGAAATGATAAGAGGGTAATTTTATGGGTAGTTACCAATAATACTAAGTGTCTTGAGGGAAGGGAACTTTGGGGTATCATCCCATCGTAGTTTCTAGTACCGTAGCGAGCCCCTTACAGGGTAATCCTCGGGAAGCCCAAGATTAACCGTAAGTCGTAGGAATAAGGTGTTACAAGAATAAATTAATAACACACTCACCCACACCCCAGTAGTTACGGGAGCCTAGTCTGTTTGGTGCTGCGAGCAGTAAGCTCAGTGTTTGAAAGAGCGGATTGAAAGTTAGGTGAGCTTACAATTCAGTAGTATTTGTTAATGACGGGCGGGTTAGCCCGGGGGAGCTTATGGCTCGGAAGGTTATTAATGACGGGCAGGTTAGCCCGGGGAGCTTATGGCTTGGAGATAGATTGTAGAACATGTTGCATGTGCACGAAGGTGGTGGGTCTTTTGTATTGGACGGACGTTCACACCGACGTCAATACGTTGACTCGGCAAGTGTGGTATATACATTTAGCCTAGAAAGTCTGACGGTCCAGTCAGCAAGAGTACGCAGACGCTCCAACATTTTTTGTTGAGGCGTACGATAGGTCTAGGTTAGGTAGTGTGAATACCAACCTAGAGGTGTGCGAGGCCCAACCCACCGCTTCTACGGGAGTATCCTGGGAGTTTTGCTAGCTCCAAAAAGGGGGAACTAAAGGTCTATGCGCATAGAGTCGAAGTGTGTGAGTTGCACTTGTATGAACATAGCATAACAACATACCTTGCATGACATAGCATGAACATTGCATTTCAACCCTACCCCTATCGTATAAATTGGTATGAGACTTTTTATACAATAGGCCCTGCTAAACGACCCCTTGGTCTATAGGTTTGTATGGGCATTCCTATAAATCAATGGTTACTTTTAAATTAATTTATTTGCGTCGCACTGCTTCTCTTGCTTACCTCTTTTACTGCTGCGATATTATTTTACTGCACTTATTACTGTTTACTTGCTCATACTGCTAGTATAGAATTTTATATGGATATACTCTTGTTAGCGTAGAATGTTTGTCACCTGCTACCTTCTTGATTACTCCACTTTGTTGTCCTCCGCTTCTTCCTCCCGCACGGTGCCTAGGAGTCGCGGGGGGAGGCGGGGACAAAATCGGCTTAGTCTTTATGACTAACGGTCGGTGGTGACCGTAGGTAACCGAGGAGCTGGAGCCCAGCTGGCAGGGGAGACAGGACCAGTGGAGCAGATGCCGTGCTTTACTACCGTTACTGGACAGGTGTCCGATGAGAGATGTTTATGTTTGTAGCTTCCGCATAGATATATATAGTGAGAGAGAGAATTGTACTTCTTTTATTCTTTCGGACATGTACCGGGCATAAGCCCTCTTTCTCTTTCTTTTGTTGCACTCATTGATGGACTTTTATATTTTATTGTACAAATGTGTGATTGTGGAATTGGTTCTAGTTTTCTTTTTCTTCTTATCTCTGGTTGGCCTGGTTGATCGTTCTTGCCGGCAGGATCGGCGTCTTGCGGAGGTGGCTAACTTGTGTGCTAGCATCTCCGTAAGGCGGCGATTCTGGGCATAAGATCCAGGAACTCTTCCGGTGCGGGAGAGGGATCTTACAACTTCACTCCCAAGCTCGAACACCACCACTCCGGCGAGCACCTCCTATTCTCGGTGAGCACTCCCTTCAACCCTCCGGCGAGCACTTTTCCGGCGAGATCCTCCTGCGAGCGGGCTGCTCCTCACCTTCCGTCACTCGAGCGGGCTGCTCCTCTCTTCCACGTCCAGGGGCTGGCGAGAACTTCTGCTCGCGAGATCTCCTACGGGAGATGGCTGGCGAGATGGCGGGCTTCCACTATTGCCGAGATGAAGATGGCGAGAGGGCTGCACAGGGCGAGATAAATTATTCCTGCGGGAATAAAACTTATCTCTCTCACTAACTTTCAAACTCCCTCTCTCTCTCTCTAGCGCCAAAAGAAATCTTCTCAGATTTTTCTATTCCAACTTCTCATAAAACAAATTACAAAGGGGGGCCTATTTATAGGCAAATAAAAACTACATACATTTTCTCTCCGCAATAAATGCGTAGTCTCTCTCTCTCTTCAACAACATTAATAAAATATATAACACTTAAAATAAAACTAAGTTGACTAAGTCAAACAAGACCAAAGCCAACACTGCTCACGGGAAATGTTTTTAGCGTGGGCTGCACTTAGGGTTTAGTGGATTCAACCTAATATGAATTTGACCTTTTTGAGCGATTTGCACCTAGCGAAAATAGGTTTGCACATAACAACACTCTTATTTTATTCCAAATATATATATATATATATATTTGGAATATATATATATAGGTTTGCACCTAGCGAAAATAGGTTTGCATCTAGCGTAATACTTCTTTTAGCATGATCACTTTAATCCAAATATATATATATTTATATATATATATATATATATTAATATATATACATATATATATATATATATATATATATATATATTTCAGTCGCATTACATTCTTATAGAGCCATTATGACCAACCATGCATGGTGTAAAATAATGTCGATGTGGGGGCAGGATGACATGAAATGAGACACTTATTTGATCATCCAATCAACATAATGTGGTCAGAATTGGTTTTAATTGTGTGATTAATTTTATGTCACAGTTAAGAAATAATTTAATGATTTTATTCTGCTTAGAATTGGTTTTAATTATTATTTTTTAAGTCTAAGATTCATTTTCATATGACCCAATTAGTGCAATGATTTCTTGTGAGGGCTTTTTATGACTTGACTTGATCTATGTCTTAAATCTTTTCGAAAATATTAGACTTTCTATATTTTCTCCTTCCTCTTTTCTCAATGATAAGAGTGTGTGAGTTATTGGTAGCATTAGCCTTTCACATTATATCTTCATTTATCAACCTTCTAAAAACTTGACACAATATAAAAATATCACATAAAAAAATCACATAAATCACATAAGAGTGTGTGAGTTTAACTCCCATTGAATGAAAATAAATTAAAATAGAGTGAAGTAAATAAAATAGGGAATTGTTAAAGGCAAACCAGAATTGGCTATTCGCAAACTAATTTCTATGAGTTATTACGCGCTTTTTGAAAATACGCTTTGTACATGCATTTTTAGGAAATGTGTTCAACACAAAAATTGTAGATCTCGTCGAGATCTACAACTTTGGTGTTGAACACTTTTCCTAAAAATGCATGTACAAGGCGCATTTTCTTGTTATTTTCAAAAAATCAATATAGTTACGATCAGGGCGACAATACGTCTTGTGCGTGTATTTTTAGGAAAAGTGTTCAACACGAAAGTTGTAGATATCGACGAGATCTACAATTTTTGTGTTGAACCCTTTTCCTAAAAATGCATGTACAAAGCGTATTTTCAAAAGACACGTAATAACTCATAGAAATTGGTTTGCGAATAGTCAATTTTGATTTGCCTTTAACAATTCCCATAAAATAAAAGCTATAAAGCATGACAATATCTTTTAAATTAAGCACATAACTTATTACACTGAGAGAGGAAGTCAACAACACGTAAAGCAAAACAAGTAATGCTTCTTGCTTGATCATTTGTGCATCTAAAACTAAGTAATTATTGCTTCTTGCTTGACAGTTTGTACACCTAATTATAAAAGTTCAAACGATCCATCTACTTGGCCATAAGATCAAGGCTCCATTTGGCGCGGCATTTTTGCCATCATAGAATGTATGTTTGGCATGATGACGGTTATGACCGCCACTAAGAAAAGAAACTAGCTTTGAACATAAAAGTTGATGAAGGCACCGTTTGGCGCAGCAAAGTCGGTCCTGAACGCGATAGTTATGAGCGATTGTTCGTGAATGCCCGACCTCAGCTAAAGAACTTTGGCTCTGTTTGGCCCGAAGTTTTTGCTCCGGTGAGTTTGGACACAAACGCCACTATCATTGAATGTATGTTTGGCACCAAATTAGTGATATCTATTTCGGGTAGATAACAACAACAACACTCAAGCATTTATTGATAACAAAAAATCGAGGGAGGATCACAAAACACACATCAAACATGATAAAAACAAGAGCAAAACGGGAAGTGCACTAGAAAGCTTTTCATTTGTTTCTCCTATTTCATTACATTTCTCTGATTACATAAATGATTTTTTATAGAGAGAAAGTTACAGATATCATAAATGAGCAACATTGTCATTGGGGAAGTGATGCTTTGGATTCTTCGCAGGTACGCCTTAATTCTTCTTAGAGTTGCTTCATCTTCCTGCTTGTTATAATTCCTAACCTTGGTGCTTGCTTTTCTTTATTGTGGCTTCTCAGCTTCTCTACTTCTTCAGTGTCTTCAACATTAATATTCTCAACATCCCCCTTAATGCTTGAGACTAAAATGCTCCTCATTGCGTTAACAATCTACGTAGGCAGTGACTTTGTCATTATGTCTGCAAGTTGTTTGCTTGATAGACAATAATGTAGCTCAATCTGATTGGTTTCAACAATCCCTTTTAGGAAATGATATCTCAGTTCTATGTGTTTTGTTCGACTATGAAAAATGAGATTTTTAACAATTTCGATAGTAGCTATATTATCACACCAAATCTTGATTGGACTTTTGTTTCCTTGGAATAGGAGATCTCCAATAAGTTGTTGCAGCCATACGCCTTCACACGCAGCAACACAAGCAGCCACATACTCTACTTTTGTTTTTGAGAGAGCAACGATCTTCTACTTCCTTGATGACCAGGAAATAACCTTGCTTCCTAGCAGAAACACATAACCGCTGGTGCTTTTTCTGTCGTCAGAATCACCTCCCCAATCACTGTCTGAGAAGCCAAAAATATCTGAAGTTGCTTCTTCCTTATAAGTTAATCCCAACTGTTTTGTCCCTTTCAGATAACGAAGAACACGCTTGGATGTGATGAGATGATCTGAGATGAGTTTGGACAAGTATCTAGATAGGATGCTGGCAACACTCTCAATGTCTGGTCTTGTATTCTTAAGATAGATGAGTGACCCAACTAAGCTCCTATAATCAGCTTCTAGAACAGGCATGCTCACATCATTCTTTGATAACTTGGTACTTGTCGACATTGGTGTTGGAGCATTATTGCATTCAAACATACCAAACTTTTCAAGAAGTTTTTCAATATTACGCACTTGGTTAATGAAAATTCTGCCAGGTTGCTATTTTATCTGTAAGCCTAGGAAGAATTTCATTAACCCAAGGTCGCTCATCTCATATTGTTGCTTCATGATGCTTTTAAAATTATTGACTATCTCAGAAGTGGATCCTATGAAGATAAGGTCATCCAAATGTTCTTAGATGCTGAACATTTGGCTTCCTCTTCCTTCAGAGCTCGTATGGTGTTGCAAATTCAAGGCTTCTGGTGGGAGAATGTTTAGCATGTACACGGATGTATGAACAGCTTCTGCCCGAAATTCTTGTGGTAGATGATGATGTTGAAGCATTGCTCTTACTTTTTCCATAATTGTCCGGTTCTTTCTCTCCACCACGCCATTTTGCTTTGGGGATTGAGGAGAAGTGAGTTTCCCTGAAGATACCATTGTTGGAGCTTGTGTTCCACATCTCTTAGTTTGAAAATAACAAATCACACTATGTATTTGATATTGCTTGTGTTTATAAGTGTGCAGGTACTATTGCTAAAATAACCCTATGTACAGGATGTTGTTTGCTGAGGATTCTCTGGAAAGAGAGCTAAGATGAAAAAAAGAATCCGCTGAGATGAAATGTCGTTGAGAAGAAATCGGTCGAGAAACCAGAGTCAACGCCAGGCGTTAGTGCTTAACGCTGGCGTTAGCCGTTCGACGAACTGAACTGCGCTCGACGCTTTGAAGATAACCGCGCTCGGCTTATTGCGTTCGACGAACTGAACTGAAACTAGAGTCAACGCCAGGCGTTAGGACTTAACGCTAGCGTTAGCCGTTCGACGAACTGAACTGCGCTCGACGCTTTGAAGATAACTGCGCTCGACTTATTGCGTTCGACGAACTGAACTGAAACCAGAGTCAACGCCAGGCGTTAGGACTTAACGCTGACATTAGCCGTTCGACGAACTGAACTGCGGTCGACGATTTGGAGCATTCGACGAATGGAACTGCGATCGATGAAATAAAGTTAATTCCGTTCGATGAAATCAAAGCAAATAGCGCTCGACTTGATCTGGGAAGATTTCGTCGAACGGAATAGTGTTCGACGAAATTAAATAAATTAGTCGAACGGAACAGCGGTCGACGAAAGCATTCAAACTAGGCGCTCGATGAACTGCTTTCAACAGACAGCAAACCAGAGAACGACGAAGTATATTTACTTCGTCGAACGGCGTTCGACGAATTCTTGCGTTCGACGAATTCTTGCGTTTGACGAATTCTTGCGTTCGACGAAAAGCTGAATACTTAGAAGAAAAATATTTCTTCCTTCTTTCTTCCAGCAACTTTCTCTTAGCAGCAACTTTCTCTTAGCCTTCCTTTGTGTTGGAATATAAAGTACACCACAATAGAGAGATTCCACATGAATCAACACCTTGGTTTACACAATGAAGAATTACATTGCATATACCTGTGTTTCATGACTCATTGAAACCTGACATTGGTTTGTACTTAGTCATTTATAATCTGCAAATACAAAACTAGAAAACAACATCAAATACAACTCAATTCAACTTAGTTCAAAGGGACACTTCTTCAAATCAAGGTAATTGTGGCTACAATACCCAACACTTATCATATGAGCTACAACTGAATACCAGAAAGGCTGGGAAAGAGAACTCTAAGGCTTACTCCAGAGAAAAGGCAGTGGCCTTCAAAGCTGAAGCTTCCAGAAAGCACAAGATAGTGGAGCATGTCTATGTTTCAGAGGAAGATGTTGGATCTGATGGCGCCCTTAGAGGAGAGGGGGGGGGGGGGGGGGGGGGGGTGGGGGGGTGAATAAGAGGTTTACAAATTTTTAGATAAACTGAGTGATTTTTAGAAAACAGAAACTTTTTATTATTATTGCTAATGCTTGGCGTTAAAAGTTAACGCTGAGCGTTAGCTCTCCAGAAAATTAAGCTTCTCAGAATTTTGTCCAGGTGATTTTACTTATGAAAACTTCAATAAAATACAATTCCAGAAAAATCAGAGATAATGAAAATGAATATTGTATTACAAAGATAATTATAAAGATAATATTTCAATGATGCTTGAAATTAAAGGTAAAGGCGGCAAAGTAAAATTAATTTTTGTTCCTTCACCGGTCCTTCTCCCAAGGACTGGTTGGCTATAGCCTATCTTTCCCCAGATAAGGCCTTTAGCCACCCCTAGATCTACCCCTGACCTAGTCGCCACGCACAAGGCGGCGAATTTTCCCTTAAACCGAACCCGGCCTAGTCTCCACACGCAAGGCGGCGAATTCACTACCGATACAAAAATAATAATAATAAGATAAAAGAAAATTCAGAACAAAAGACTCCCTATATTGAAGAGTGCTGAAGGAGATGTTGAAGACACACAATGATCATCGTCGGATTTGAAGTGAGCGTGCTTCTTCAAATTTGATCGTTGGAAATCTCCTTCTCACTCTTGTTCCTCAATGGTGGTGTTGGGAGTACTCTCTGAATTCGAGATGAAATGCTCTCTCAGAAGTCTGGAATGAAAGCTTGGATGCATCTCAATGTGATCAAACGAAATCAGCTCTTTAAATAGGCACGAGAGCTAACGTGTGGCGTTAAGAGTTAACGCCAGTGTTAGTTATCGTGTATAGCAACCGCTGACATCGTGCAACCATCGAGATCGTGGCAATTTATGGACTCAACGCGTGTGTTAAGTGTCAACACTGGCGTTGCCACTGTCTTCTCGACGCAATATCTTCTCCACGTCATTCCCTTCTCAACATCATCCTTCTTCAACTATAGGTTAACGCAGGGCGTTAACAACTTAACGCGGAGCGTTAACTACTTAACGCGGGGCGTTAACTCAATTTTCAGAGAATCGTCATCAATCAACATCATGTTCAAAGAGTTATTTAATTATAGTACTTGCACACTATAAACACAAGCAAGATCAAATACATAATGTGATTTGTTATTCTCAAACTAGGAGATGTGGAACACAAAGTCCAACAATCTCTCCTTTTTTATAATAACAAATCCACTAATAAGAAATAAAACATAATTAGAGTAGTGTTGATAGTATATATTAAACGTGATAATCATGCATACTCCCCCTATGTGGATACTCCCGCTACATGAATGCATTTTCTAATGTACTCCCCATAAATTATAGATCATAGATTTCTCTAATTTATTTCTTCAATTTATTCTCCCCCTTTTGTTATAATCAAAAAGAGGTGGGTTAGAGCAGTTGCAATATTAAATGTTATGCATAAAGTAGAATTAATAGCAACTTTTTTAAAAAATAGTGAACGCAGCGAAAGTAATTTGTTTTGAATTTTTAGAAACAAAAATTGCAAATTCATATGTAATTTGTAACAAAAAGTAGCAAGCAAGATTGAGAATATCTAGTAAAGATATATTTACAATGTAAATAATTTTGCATTTCAAGCATGCACAAACATTATAGAGATCATGCTTTGCTATCTTGTGTATTTACTCATGATTGTAGAGAATAATGTAGATAAGCTTTAGGTCCAATTCTCATGAGTGGAAGTGTTATAAATGATAATGATGTGCTAAAAAAAGGTGTTTCGTCAAAGTATACAAATGTATAAATCAAACCACATGATAATATGTAATTTTAAGAACATAACTTGAATTGAACATAATTAATTTTACTTCCACAAATTTCAATGCACATAAATATTTTCATTTTTTAAGAGAAGTGGTTAAAATTTTGTTGGCACATGACACTTTACAATTTTTGACGGAGTTTTCCTTGTCATATAATATTTTTTTTATTTTAATTTTTGAGACGAAGGACTCCAAATTTACTTGTTTTGCAAACATATAAATTTATATTCTAAATACCACATTTCTCTAATCACAAGTGCATGAAGAACAAAGAATTCAAGAAAAAATTCAATGTTGTGTAGGTAAACTATTTATGAGATTCAAAAAATATTCTTATACTACACAATCATGCAATAAGATTTAAAACGCATGTAGATTAAACAAAAAAGGTGTAAGTGAGAAAATCATTATCAAAGATAAAAACTTTACTCATACTTAGAGGAATGTAAAAATATTTCTACACATGTAATCTATAACCAACTTCTTTGCATATTTTAAGATATTATTTAAGGCATGATAAAATCAAAATAATATTTGTAAGAAACTTGAAGGTTTAAAAACATTGTAAATAATCTTTAAGCAATATATATATAATCATCCTTGAAATAAACATTTAAGCATATATTATATTTTTTTGTTTTTAATTTTTGAAGTAAATAATACAAAAAATGGAAAACTTTAAAAAGCAGAGAATTAAAACAAAATTGTGCAATAAAATAATACCAAGAATTTTTCAATAAAACAAATTTTTTTTTGGAGCATAGAGGCTAACGCCAGGCGTTAGCTTCTTAACGCTGCGACAAAACACTAAATTTTGACTTTTTGAAAAATCTTGTTCATAATTCATTTGTATTATAAAGAGACCTTCTTACAGTTGAAATTTCAGACATTATGAAGTTGATTTGAAGACTCTTTTAATATGTTTTTGGTGATTTTTCAATAGTTTTTATATTTTTTATTGATTTTTGAATTTTTTTTCTTAAAAAAATGCAAACAAATATAACAAAGTACATAAGATAATTTTGATAGTTTTTTATAAGGTTTAAAGTGACATTTCTAAGACACCTAATTCTAACCTAAGTGTACAACCCCGATGTTCGCCAGGAAGAAATCGACGGCTCACGCTCGAGAAGGAGAGCCAAGATGGGTGAACCCCGAACTCCGGCGAGGCGAGCCAAGGAAGAGCGAGAGGCCGTGCAAGCGAGCGAGCCCAGCGGAGGGAAGGTAACAAGCTCACTTGGGGCTCGGCAAGGGTAGTGTCGACGAGCCTGACCAGTAGAGGAAGGAGTTCGCTAGGCGAGCCCGGAACCTGGGGGTACAATTAGCCACCTTGGGGTACAGTTAGCCATTTTGGGGTGCGAATAGCCATTTTGGATCGGCGAGCCCGACCAGTAGAGGAAGGAGTTCGCTAGGCGAGCCCGGAACCTTGGGGTACAGTTAGCCATTTTGGGGGTGCGAATAGCCATTTTGGGGCTTGGCCAGGTGAGCCCGCCTAGACTAAGTGCGGATAGCCATTCGGGGGCTCGCCGAGGCAAGACAGGCGAGCCCGCCTAGAGTAAGTGCGGATCGCCATTCTGGGGCTCGCCGAGGTAGTGCAGGCGAGCGAGCCAGGTAATGTGCCAATAGCAATTCTGGGGCTCACCGACCTAGAGGCTCGCGAGCTCCACTCGCGAGGGAGGTCTCGAAGCGGGCTGGCTCGCCCAGTAAAAGTCCAGGAAGGGATTTTCATCAGGAGGCCCCCGGTGGTCTGCGGTTAGCCTCTCCAAACAGCCGAGCTTGGCTGTTAGCAGACCAATCCGGTGTGCGGATAGTAAGAATGGACAGCGGGATTTGGCTATTGACAGACCACAAAACTAAAACTATAAATAGACCTCAAAGGGCACCTTGGAGAGAGACCGGTTCAGGATCTTTGAGCCTTCTTCTCTCCTTAGGTCGCTTTGGTTTGGGCTCTCTAGCTCTCCAAGGTGCTCGAGTCTTAGCTTTGGCTTGGGAAGGGAAGCGCTCAACGATCTTCCGGGTTAGTGGAGGGACCTCCTCGCTGAGACTAGGGTCTTTGTCCTTTTGTTCGAGTCATCTGCCCACATCTTCCGAGGGACCGGTAAGGGCTAGCTTCCCCTCAACTCGTTGAGGGCCCCGAGCTCCACAAGAGACCGAGAAATTGGTTTCAACATTTTGGTGCGGTGAGCGTGGAGCGTGGCTGGTTCAAGAAAGTTCCAGAGAAGGGTTATGGCGGGAGACGAAGAGCACGACGAGGAGTTCATCGAGTCACCCCAGGCGGCGATGGCCAGGATGCACGCAGATTTCAGAAAGGAAGTGCTCGACACCTTAGGGTTCACGGTCACAGCTCTGCGAAGCGAGTTTGCGACCCCAGCACCTCAGGTGACCCCCCCCCCCCCCCCCCAGCAACGATCGGCGAGAATGCCCCAGGGGGGAGGGCTGGAAAGGAAGTTGTCGTTGGGCCAGGACATGACAGAGAGGGGCGAGTGCTGTTCGCCAGTCCGGCGAGCCCGGTGTTGGCGAGCTCCATGCCGGCGAGCTCAGTGCCGACAAGCTCCGTCCCAGCGAGCGCGCGCCAGGAGGATGCGGCGACGGTCGGGGTGGTTCAGGCGAGCGTCACCCTCGCAAGTACGATCCCAAGCTTGGCGAGCGAGCTCGGTCTGCGAGCCGAGCGAGAAAAGATGGCAGGAGGGGGAAGTCCCTTCTGCGAGTTGGTGTTGTCTGCACCCGTTCCAACGGGGTTCGGAGAATGGGACAGAGTGTACTACAATGGCAGAGACGACCCAGTTCAGCATCTGCAGTCTTTCGAGGACTCGGTCTCCATCAGGCCAATGTCCGATGCCTTCAAGTGTCGGCTCTTTGCCGTCACTCTCAAAGAGAAGGCCAGGGACTGGTTTCATCAGCTCCCGGCAGGCTCCATCTATGCGTTCAAGGACCTGCACCGAAGTTTTTTGCTGAGGTTCTCGACCTCAAAAAAGAGGAAGAAGGACGCTGATTCCCTCTTCGCGGTGAAGCAGGAGCCCAGGGAGTCGTTGGCTCAGTATGCGGATCGGTTCCAGGAGGAATGGCAGCTCACTCAAGAGGTGCCTAGGTTTGCACTTCAACTCGCCTTCACGGTCGGGTTGAAAGAAAGTTTCTTCAAGATGGCATTGAAGAGGAAGGCCCCCGTCTCCTATGAAGAGCTGATGGAGAGGGTGGCAGAGGAAGTCGCAAGTGAAGAAGCCAACCCGGAGCTCACCAAGAGGCTAGCAAAGCTCAGTGAGCCAGAGGTGAGGCAGCAAGAAGTCAGGAGAAGGGAAGAGCCCCGAGTCCCGGAGGGGCTATGGAGGCCGCACGGCGGAGGAATGCAAGGGCAAGGGAGAGGTTACGTCCCAGGAAGAGGTAACTATTTCGGAGGTCAGGGGAGACCCCACCAGTTGGGGTGGAGGCAGGGTCTGGTGCAGATGCCTCCCCCAGTCCAACAGGCCATGGCAATTGGCCGGGGAAGAGGAAGAGGAAGGAGAGGCGAGGTGGAAACAACAGCAGGCAGGAGGAGAAGGAATAGAGTGGCAGAGGCCGAGGCGGGGGAGGTGACGTTGCCGTATTGTATCTTCCATGATGAGGAAGGTCACTCAACCGACACCTACCCGGAGTTCCTGGAGGTGAAGAGGGGCAGAGCGCCCGCGCCGAGGTAGCCACAGCAAGTGAGGATCGAAGAGGTCGAGCCCCGAGGGGATGAGGAAGAAAGGTGTGAGGACATGGTTGATGTGGGGAGTAGAGGAGGGATCGGAGTGATCCATGGGGGGGGGGGGGGGGGTAGGGGTTGAGGCGACCCGAAAGGCTAGCCTCCACACCATCTACCGGCGGAGCGTGGCCTCCACATCCATTGCTCCACCCCCAGCGGAGAAGATTACCTTCTCCCAGAAGGACATGCCAAGCTATGAAGACCCGTTTTGCGATGCGCTGGTCATCCAGACCGCCATCGAGAACTTTACCGTCTCGCGGATTCTAGTGGATAACGGGAGTTCGGTCAACGTCGTTTTTAAGAAGGCGTTTGACGAAATGAAGGTAGAGGCCCGGAGGGTGTTGGCCTCGGATGGTCCCCTATTTGGCTTTTCGGGGGAAGCGCCGTCGCGGACGAGCTAGAAGGGCATATCCGAGAGGAGGTGGGCAAGCTCCTGCAGGCAGGTTTTGTATCGGAGATCCAATATCCAGGTTGGGTCTCCAATGTAGTCATGGTGAAGAAGGGAGGAGGTAAATGGAGGATGTGTATCAATTTTTCACTACTTAATAAATCATGTCCGAAAGATTGCTACCTGCCTAGAATCGACGTGCTGGTTGACTCAGCCATCAGTTTTCCCGTAATGTCTTTCTTAGATGCTTTTTCAGGTTATCATCAAGTTCGCATGCACCCTCCGGACATTAAAGATGTCTCCTTCATCACGGGGGATGAATGTTACTGTTATAAGATGATGCCCTTCGGGCTCAAGAATGCAGGTGCCACTTACCAACGGATGATGGATAGGATTTTCCGCGAGCAGAAGGGCAAAAATTTCGAGGTCTACGTCGATGACCTCATGTTGAAGAGCAAGGACCTTAGGTCCCATCTCCAGGACCTCGAGGAGACGTTTGGAACCTTGCGGAAATACAGGATGAAGCTCAACCCCTTGAAGTGCGTCTTCGGGGCTGGCCGGGGAAAATTCCTAGGTCACTTACTCACCCCGGCAGGGGTGGAACCTAACCCAGATAAGGTCAAGGCAATAATGGAGTTGGGGTCGCCAAAGAATCCAAAGGAGGTTCAGAGCCTCACAGGAAAGCTGGATGGGCTCAGCAGGTTCCTCTCCAAGGCTGGAGAGAAGTGCGCGCCTTTCTTCAAGGTGCTCAGAGGTAATAAGAAGTTCGCATGGACCCCGGAGTGCGAAGAGGCCTTTCAAGCTCTGAAAGGACAACTCACCCAGACCCCTCTGCTCCAGGGGCCAAGGACAGGGGAGGATCTATCCCTGTACCTGGGGGTAGGGTCCGAAGCAGTAAGTTCCGTATTGATCCGGGAGGAAGGGAAGAAACAGTTCCCTGTCTACTACGTCAGCCGAGTACTAAAGAAGGCGGAGCTCCGGTACCCGATTTTAGAAAAGTTAGCCTTCACATTGGTGGTGTCGGCCCGGAGGCTCTGGCCTTACTTCCAAGCCCATTCAATCAAGGTAGTGACAGACCACCCGCTCCGTAAAATCATGGAAGGGGTGGAGCACTCGGGAAGGTTGGCAAAGTGGTCTGTGGAGTTATGTGAAGTCAATGTCACGTTCGTGCCCAGGACGTCCATCAGGGCCCAGGCGGTGGCAGACTTCATGGCCGACTATGCGGCCGAGGTAGGGGAGCACAAGCCACCTCCCCCAGAGGCATGGAAGATGTTGGTGGACGGAGCATCGGGAAAGCACTCCTATGGAGGGGGGATAGTCCTGGTGAGTCCCCAAGGGACCCGAATTGAGCAAGCCTTAAACATCCATTTCCCAATTACCAACAACCAGGCTGAGTACGAGGCAGTGATAGCGGGCCTTCGACTGGCCCGGGAACTGGGAGTGCAGGACGTGGAGGTCTCAACATACTCCATGGTGGTGGTGCGTCAAATCAAGGGAGAGTTCGAAGCAAAGGATCCAACCCTCCTGTTATATCTGGAGAAGGTCAAGGGGGTCATCGGGCAGTTCCGCACCTTCTCCATCCAACATGTGTCAAGGGAGGAGAACACCCAGGCGGATCTCCTAGCCAAGTTCGGTCCCCGAGCAGGGGGGACGGTTTCGGAACTCTTCCGACCCTCTATCGAGGAGGGGGAATTGATGGAGGTAGATCAGCGAGCCTCGTGGATGGATCCCTTCATCACCTTCCTATCCTCCGGGAAGTTCCCTGAGGAGGACGTGGACCAGAGGCGCTTCAGGTATAAATCCGCCTACTATACCTTGCATGCAGGAGGACTATACAGGAAGACTCTCTCGGGACTCCTGGCCCGTTGTGTTTCCGAGGAGGAGGTTCCGAGAGTCCTGGAAGAAATCCACTCCGGGGAGTGCGGCAGTCACTCCGGGAGCCGGACCCTAGAGGGGAGGGTGTTGAGGCAAAGCTACTTCTGGCCCACTCTCAGCAAGGACGCGGCGGAGTTCGCGAGGAAGTGTCCGAAGTGCCAGCTCTATGCTCTGCTCCAACTCCTCCCAGCTCAAAGACTCCGGACCATCACGTCTCCCTGGCCCTTCGCCATATGGGGGTTGGACCTGGTTGGTCCCTTCCCCCAAGCTAGCGGCCAGAGGAAGTTCCTGCTGGTCATGGTCGATTACTTCTCCAAGTGGGTAGAAGTGAAAGCACTCACTAAGGTAACCTCTCAGGTTGTAAGGAATTTTGTGTGGGGAGAGATAATTTGCAGGCACGGGCTCCCCCTAGCTATAGTAATGGACAATGGACCGCAGTTTGCTAGTGAAGAGTTTGTTGGCTTCTGCACTCAGCTCGGCATTGACCTCAGGTTTGCATCGGTCCACCACCCGAGGAGCAATGGGCAGGTAGAGGCGGCGAACAAAATAATCGTCAACCTATTAAAAAAGAAAGTGGAGAATCTCCGGGGGAACTGGGTGGAACAGCTACCCTCCGTCCTCTGGGCCATGAGAACTACTTCGAGTACCGCCACCGGGGAGACTCCGTTCAAGCTCTCTCACGGGTCCGAGGTCGTTCTCCCCATAGAGTTTGAGGTGAAGACCCCCCGGGTGATCGCTGCGAGCGAGGGGGATGAGGAGTGGCTAGAAGATAACAATGCGGAGCAGAGGCTGTCTTTGGACCTGGTTGAAGAACTCCGGGACTTGGCCACCATCAGGCAGGAAGAGATCAAGCGGCGGATGGCTTGGTATTTTGACAAGCATATTCGGATAAAACACTTTCAGAAAGGTGACCTAGTCCTGAAGAAGGTCGATGCGGCCGGCAGAGGGGCCGCGGTGGGCAAGCTTAACCCCAACTGGGAGGGTCCATATATTGTAAGTGAGGTGCTCAAGTCGGGGGAGGGGGGGGGGGGGTATCACCTCCAGGATGTGGAAGGGGTGCCCCTCGACCTAGCCAGAAGCGGCGATGATCTTTAAAAGCTTTACTATGTTGTTTACTGAATGTCTTACTCCTTTTTTGATGCTTATGACTACTATCACGTCGGGGTGACGAAGGTTGGTTATGTTGGTGCTGGAATGCCCCAGATCGATTCCGCTCCCGGGCTCTCACCTAGACGGGGGGTTCAGGTTGATCTCTGGAGAGGCTGGCAAGGTTGGTTATGTTGGTGCTGGAATGCCCCAGATCGATTCCGCTCCCGGGCTCTCACCTAGACGGGGGGTTCAGGTTGATCTCTGGAGAGGCTGGCAAGGTTGGTTATGTTGGTGCTGGAATGCCCCAGATCGATTCCGCTCCCGGGTTCTCACCTAGACGGGGGGTTCAGGTTGATCTCTGGAGAGGCTGGCAAGGTTGGTTATGTTGGTGTTGGAATGCCCCAGATCGATTCCGCTCCCGGGCTCTCACCTAAACGGGGGGTTCATGTTGATTTCTGGAGAGGCTGGCAAGGTTGGTTATGTTGGTGCTGGAATGCCCCAGATCGATTCCGCTCCCGGGCTCTCACCTAGACAGGGGGGTTCAGGTTGATCTCTGGAGAGGCTGGCAAGGTTGGTTATGTTGGTGCTAGAATGCCCCAGATCGATTCCGCTCCCGGGCTCTCACCTAGACGGGGGGTTCAGGTTGATCTCTGGAGAGGCTGGCAAGGTTGGTTATGTTGGTGCTGGAATGCCCCAGATCGATTCTGGTCCCGGGCTCTCACCTAGATGGGGGGTTCAGGTCGATCTCTGGAGAGGCTGGCAATAGGGGTCAAGGCCTAAGGTAACATGTTGGGGTGTTAGAGCCAGAGGGGTTTGGTTCGCAAAGTTGAAAGGGTTGAGGCTGGTAAGGCCTAAGGTAGCGGGTTGAGATACTAAAGTCAGGGAGTTTTAGTTCGCAGGATACCTAGGTCCAAGCTCGCCAAGGTCGGGTTCGCCGGGCAGTATCCGCGGGCGGCGACAGCCCGGGTTCGCGAGATCCATAAGAGGAGAACTTGGGCGAGGCGAGCCCAGACACACGCATTCGCAAGCCCCCCGGAAGCACTGCCGCATAACAACTAGTCATGAGAGTTCAAAAGAAAGAGATCAAGCGCGAGAGAAAAAAGAAACGCGAGCATACACATAAATACTAAAGAAAAAATCATAACTATCATTCCCCAAGATTTTTCTATGTTCGGCGGCGATCTCGCCAGCCCAAAAAGAATAATGTACATTCGAAAGAAAGAGAAGTGAAGCTAAGGGGGTTCATTCTGGGGGGCCCTCGCCATTCTTGCGAGCCCTCAACCACGGCGCCAAGTCGAAGAGGTCCGGGCAGACGTCTTTGGCTGTAAACTCCATCGCGTCTTCAGCTAGTAGACTCGCGTTCTTAAGGGTCGTGAAGACGAGGTTAGCAACCTCCTGTGCATCTCGCCGCCTATGTTCCTCGCTTTCGGCAACCCTCTGTTGAGACCCGGCTCTCCCAGGAGAAGGAGGTAGCACGTTGCGAACCAACTTGTCCACCCGGGCCTTCAGCATGGCATTCTCCAACTCCAACTTGCCGTTACGAGCGAGAAGCTTGGTTGCTACGTCGACATCCTGAGTTAGCATCAAATGAGTTAGACAAGGTCGGAGGTCGCGAACAGCAAAGAAAGGAGGCCCAGGGGCCGCTTACCATCTTGCCCTGCATCCCGGCGAGAAGGCTTTCCGACGCCTCCTCTCTCTCCTTAAGGCCTTTGATCTCCTCGCGAGCTCTCTTGAGCTCCTCCCTGTACGCGCGGATATCCCTATCCGCCTGCAGATAACGGCGCCCCGCCATATGTGCAAGCTCCGTCGAGCGGAACTGGGCTCGCATTTCTTCATAGACCAGTTGCCTTGGCCCCATCTCTTTATAGGCGGCGGCGTCCTCGCGGCCGTATAAGCCGAAGGAGATAGAGAATGACTCCTCCCCGGCCTTACCGAGCTCCACCCAGGAGGGATGAAGGGTGGAGCAAGAAATCCGGTTGGCGTCAGGATCCCAAGCGAGCAGGGGCTCGCCGAGGATATCAGAAACCTTCTCACCTAGACCGAAGTTCTTGTGGCCCTTGGGTTGGGGGGTTGCGGAAGAGCTCCCAGCGCCCTGGCTCGCCAAGGGGTCCGGCTGTTTCACAGGAGAAGGGGGCGAGCCGTCGGTCTCGCTCAGATCAATGACCGCGCTCGTCTTTGATAGCGAGGGTTTTCCCCCTCGACTTCTTGGAGGAGGGTTGCGAACCCGGCTGACTCGCAGACGGAGGCCGCTTCTTGCCGGACCTGGTGGTAGGAAGGTCGTGACAAGCCTCTGCCGCCGCGGTCGCGAGTGTGTCCACCGTAAGAGTGGTGCCTTGCGCGTGCGGAGGATTAACGGGGATCATGCGCTCGCCTGTAGAGTAAGAGCGTTACACAGCGAAGAAAAGGAAAGGAGAGTAGGGCGAGAGCGAGCCGTACCTTCCCCTTGCGGAACTGCGAGTAGCGAGTCGACGTTGCGCCGCAGATGGGCGACTTCGAAGTTTTTTCCGGAGAGGTATTGGAGGAGTTTGGCGTCGGCGCCGCTCAGTGAGCTTGGAGGGCGATAAGTGGCGTCATCCCGTTGAAGAGGAGTGAGGTGGAGGTTGCCGAAAGGGCCCTTCACCAAGATAAATTTCTGAGTCCAGTAATGAATCTTGTTCACCGTCTCGCAGACGGTGACGTGCTGACTCGTGAAATAAGTGGTCCCGTCCCGGTAGGCGCGGAAGGAGAACACTTTGCGGAAGACGAGGAGGCTGAACTCGATCCTCTCCTCCCGCAGATAACTAGCGAATGCGACCACGTCCACGATCGCATTCCGGGTCAGCTGGCTCGGCAGCACCCCATAATATCGTAGCACCTGCAAGAAACAGAGGATGAAAAAATGCGATAGCGAACAGGGAGCGGAGAGAGGGCTAAGCAAAGTACCTGACGAATTTCAGGCCATAGGGGGAGTCGCAACCCATTCGCGAAGTGAGCAATGGGGATCGCGAGCTCGCCGGCCTCGGTCTCGTTCAGCGTAGCTCTCTCGCTTGGACAGCGAGCCGAATAGCCCTCCGGGAGATAGCGATCCACGACATATTTGTATTCCTCTGTCGTGAGGTTCGCACAGTAGAATTCGTGAGCTTGAAATGTTGTGGCGCATCTTGACCGCCCCACGCTCTCGCCATCCGCTCCCATGAAAGGATTTGTTTGCAGCGATCCGGGAAGGAGCGACCTGTGAATAGTGAACGCGAGTACAAGCTTGCGAGAACTAAGATGAGCGTAGAGGCGAGAGGGTTCGGGTAATAAATGCGGCGGAGGGAAAAGTGAATCCGAACTATTTATAGGGAAATAAGATGGGCACGGGAATCGAAGCGTCGGAAAGGCGGATAGTAAAAATAAAACAGATTTCTACTCGATGAGACTAAAGCCTTGCGAGCCCGGGCTCCTCATGGCGCGGTAATCGAGCCCCACCTGAGGCCGTCCCGCGAGGAGAAGGGATTCGGGCACATCGCCCAGAAGTTCGCAAGCGCTCCACGAGGGCCGTCATATCAAACACGGCGAGCGAACGGAATAAGCCACAGGCACACCACAGAAATAAAGGGCAAAACAAAAAATGATAAAAGGCGAGTCACGATGGACTCGCAAGTATTATCACACGACAGAAATCGTTCAACAGAAGCATCATGAAAGAAATAAAAGTAAGAGGACAGTAAAATAAACCCACGGCGGGCTCAGGGGTAAGGAAGCCATTTCCAGCGACCCCGGCCTCGCTTCCCCGCGCGCGGCGGCACTCTCGGGTAGTGATATTCGCGAAGTACATTGAACTCGCGCAGGATCAGGTGCGCATGATCCTCGCCCCGAGAGATGTGCACGCCGGGCGAGGTAGCGTCTGTGCGAGTCACCGGACTCGCCTCGGCGAGCAAACGCGCATTCGCGTCCTCCATCGCGGCAAATCTCTCGTTGAAGGAAGCTCGGTCCGCGTCATACCGCTCCTCCAGCTCGCACAGCATCATGTCATGCTTCTGAAGTACCTCTGACACCCGTCTCTTCATTCGCTCGGGGTCGCCCGGATCACCCAAGAAGTCTTCCATCTGGCTCGGCGAGGGCGGCGGTGACATCTCCACCCTCCCATGTCCTGACTCAGGCGTGGCTTCTGAAATTTCTGCGAAGGAAGGGCTAGTAGGGTCAGGGGGCGAGCGAGAAAGTGAGCCCGCACAAACGTACAAACCTTGGGAGAAGGGTGACTCGCGACGTTGCTTGCGAGAAGACTCCGGTCGACCCTGGAAGTTTTCGCGGAACCCTCGAATGTGAGGTTTCCCCGGGCCAGGGGGATACGCCACCTTCTCCGCGACCTGGGCGCCGTCAAGGAGCGAGCCGCCCGGGCTCGCCTACCCATAATACCGAAACCCGGGGTCTCTACGATGACCTTAGTCAGGATTGGCGAGCGCATCGGAGTGGAGCCCCCCTTCCCGGGGCTCGGCGGTGGGGTGCTTGCGTAAACCATAAGCGCATGAGTATCGCAAAAGGGACGTGAGAGAATAAAAGAAAGGTGCTTATAACATACGGGGTCGCGAGAGAGGCGCCTGTTGGGTCGAGGTCTCCGCCCCAGCGACTAGCGATCCCAGCCTCGCTGGGGACGTGGCGTGAGAAGAGGTCAGCGTAAGGCCCGCCAAGCGGTCCTCAGGGGGAGGATTCTGCGAGAAGAAGGGAAATAAGCAGGGAGTCGATGTAAAGGATTTAGACGGAGGATACCTATTGTGCGAGCTCGGTATTCGGCGGTGGGGGCAAGTCAGGAGGCGATGTCGCGTCCTCCCCCGGCGACCTCCTAACCGTCTTGGCTTTCTTGGTCTGGGGAGAAGGGGAGGTGGCAGGGTTGAACATCCAGGCGTTGCGCTCGGCGGCCTGAGCCTTCGCCATCTCCCTGGAAGCCTTCAGCCGTTCCAGCGCGCTCTGCTTGGTAGACATTCTGAAGGGAGAATGTTTTCGGCGAGGAAGAGTGAGAAGGAAAGGCTTGACCACTAGCCACGGTGGACGGTATTTATAGTTTCGGGCATGAGACCCACCAAAAGATTCCCGCCACGTCAGCAGAATCGACGAACACCACGGGTTGGATGTTTCTTCGCGAGCTTAGAGCAACCTCGCGAAGAGCGGGGATTGTGTACAACCCTGATGTTCGCCAGGAAGAAATCGACGGCTCACGCTCGAGAAGGCGAGCCAAGATGGGTGAACCCCGAAATCCGGCGAGGCGAGCCAAGGAAGAGCGAGAGGCCGTGCAAGCGAGCGAGCCCAGCGGAGGAAAGGTAACAAGCTCACTTGGGGCTCGGCAAGGGTAGTGTCGACGAGCCTGGCCAGTAGAGGAAGGAGTTCGCTAGGCGAGCCCGGAACCTGGGGGTACAGTTAGCCACCTTGGGGTACAGTTAGCCATTTTGGGGTGCGAATAGCCATTTTGGATCGGCGAGCCCGACCAGTAGAGGAAGGAGTTTGCTAGGCGAGTCTGGAACCTTGGGGTACAGTTAGCCATTTTGGGGGTGCGAATAGCCATTTTGGGGCTTGGCCAGGTGAGCCCGCCTAGACTAAGTGCGGATAGCCATTCGGGGGCTCGCCGAGGCAAGACAGGCGAGCCCGCCTAGAGTAAGTGCGGATCGCCATTCTGGGGCTCGCCGAGGTAGTGCAGGCGAGCGAGCCAGGTAATGTGCCAATAGCAATTCTGGGGCTCACCGACCCAGAGGCTCGCGAGCTCCACTCGCGAGGGAGGTCTCGAAGTGGGCTGGCTCGCCCAGTAAAAGTCCAGGAAGGGATTTTCATCAAGAGGCCCCCGATGGTCTGCGGTTAGCCTCTCCAAACAGCGGAGCTTGGCTGTTAGCAGACCAATCCGGTGTGCGGATAGTAATAATGGACAGCGGGATTTGGCTATTGACAGACCACAAAACTAAAACCTATAAATAGACCTCAATTGGCACCTTGGAGAGAGACCGGTTCAGGATCTTTGAGCCTTCTTCTCTCCTTAGGTCGCTTTGGTTTGGGCTCTCTAGCTCTCCAAGGTGCCCGAGTCTTAGCTTTGGCTTGGGAGGGGAAGCGCTCAACGATCTTCCGGGTTAGTGGAGGGACCTCCTCGCTGAGACTAGGGTCTTTGTCCTTTTGTTCGAGTCATCTGCCCACATCTTCCGAGGGACCGGTAAGGGCTAGCTGCCCCTCAACTTGTTGAGGGCCCCGAGCTCCACAAGAGACTGAGAAATCGGTTTCAACACTAAGCATGTGAAAACGTGCATCAGGTAAAGGTTTGGTAAAAATGTCGGCAAGTTGTGATTCAGTCTCTATAAAGCTAATTTTAACATGTTCCTTCTTAATATGATCTCTAATAAAATGATGTCGGACATCTATATGTTTAGATCTAGAATGATGTACTAGATTGTTTGTGAGATCTATAGCGCTCTTGTTGTCACACTTTAATTCTATGTTATTTATATAAACACCAAAGTCCTCTAACGTTTGGGGCATCCATAAGGCTTGTGCACAACAACTACCTAGTGCGATATATTCGGCCTCAGTGGTGGAGAGGGCAACATAATTATGTTTCCTACTCGACCATGATACGAGTGAAGGGCCTATAAAATGACACGTGGCACTAGTGCTCTTACGATCTAATGAACATCCCGCATAGTCCGAATCAGAAAAACCGTATAAAATAAAACAATCATTATGAGGATACCTTAAGCCCAATCTAGATGTTCTATTAGATATCTAAAAATATGTTTAACCGCTTTTAAATGTGATTCTTTTGGGTTAGCTTGAAATCTAGCACATAAACATACGAAAAACATAATATCGGGTCTAGATGCGCTTAAATATAGTAATGAGCCTATCATTCCTCTATATAATGTTTGTCAATTGAAATACCAGCTTCATCTTTTCCTAGCTTTAGTGATGCACTCATTGGTGTATTAGCTTGTTTTAGATTTTCAAATCCAAATCTTTTTAAAATATCTTGAACATATTTAGTTTGACAAATAAATATACTATCTTGTTTTTGTGAGATTTGAAATCCTAGAAAATAATTGAGTTCTCCTACCAAGCTCATTTCAAATTCATTTTTCATCACAAAAATATTTCATTACATAACTCTTCATTAGTGGCTCCAAAAATAATATCATCAACATAAATTTGCAATATAATCAAATCATTATTTACATGCTTAATGAAGGGTGTATTGTCCGCACTTCCCATTTTATAACCGTGCTTTATCAAAAATAAAGTTAATCTATCATACCAAGCACGAGGCGCTTGCTTCAATCCATAAATCACTTTCTCTAATTTATACACCTGATTTGGAAGTTTTTCACTCACAAAACCTGGAGGTTGTTCTACATAAACATCTTCTTTTATAATCCCGTTTAAAAATGCACTTTTAACATCCATTTGAAATAATTTAAATCTTTTAAAACTGGCAAATGCAAGAAATATTTTAATTGATTCTAGGCGAGCAACGAGTGCAAAAGTTTCATCAAAATCTACCCCTTCGATTTGTGAATATCCTTGTGCAACTAGTCTAGCTTTATTCCTTGTTATCCTAGAGTCACCATCTAGTTTATTTTTGAAAATCCATTTGACTCCTATAACCGGATGATTAGATGATCTCTCTACTAAATTTTAAACCTTATTACGTTCAAATTGATTTAATTCATCATTCATAGATAAAAACTAAAATTCATCATTTAAAGCGGTTGAAACGATTTTTGGTTCTATTTCGGATATAAAACAAAGGTTTGAAAAAGACTCATATAAAGAAGAACGAGTACTTACCCCTTTTGACGGTTATCCTATCACAAGCTCCCTTGGATGATCTTTAGAAAACTGCAACACACTTGGAGGAACATATTCCTCTATCTCATCCTCTTTCTTCTCTTTTTCTTCTCCTTTTTCTCCAAGCGATTCATCATCCTCATGCTCCAAAGGGGGAATGAGTTCGTCTTCGTTTCCTGTATGATTAGAATCTACACAAGAAACAAACCCATCAAATCTTACATGTATAGACTCTTCAACTACTTTAGTTCTTTTATTGTATATTCTATAAGCCTTACTAGTTGAAGAGAGACCATTGAAAATTCCCTCATCATATTTTTCACCAAATTTTCCTAATGCATCTCTAGTGTTTAAAATAAAACATTTGCATCCAAAAACATGAAAATAAGATACATTAGGTTTTCTTTTAAAATAAAGCTCATAAGATGTTAATTTTAAAATAGGTCGAAGCATGACACGATTAATGATATAACATGAAGTATTAACTGTTTCGGCCCAAAATGATTTAGGCAACCCATATTCACAAAGCATAGTGCGTGCTAGCTCTTGAAGAGTTCTATTTTTCCTCTCCACTACACCATTTTGTTGAGGTGTGCGTGGAGCGGAAAACTCATGTTTAATACATAAATTATTGCAGAAAGTGGGAAACATATCATTTTCAAATTCTCCTTCATGATTCGAGCGTATGCATTTAATTTTTAAATCAAGTTTATTTTGAATACGAATGTCCACTCATGTAATTACACTATCCCAAAAATTAAAAGTAATGATGAAAATCCATTAAAATCCAAAAAAGTTTTTAGTATAGCTCTTATACCTACTATGGTAGGCTGTCATTAGGCATATCAGCGATCTATTCGAGGAAGGTTGTCAGTAGGCATATCAACGGTATTTTCGAGAAACTACCGTTAAATCAATCAACTTTATTAAAGTTAATTAATTAATATTGTATTTTAAGCTGCATCAACTAATTGATATGGGAGGAGCCCCGAATCTATCACAGTCGAGGTACTGTCGTGATTGACTTAATAGCAGTATATGTATTTTGTATAAACAAATTCTTTTTGAGGCGATTTCGAGTATACGTATTTTGCATACACAAATTCTTTTTTGAGGCGATTGGTTTGGCACTAAGCAAATAATGAAATAAATGAGGTGATAAATAAGTTGAATTAATACTTTTTCCAATTGTAGGAGAAGCATCATATTAGTCGATGGTAGATCGTAACTTGCTCTGCATCTTCACGACATTGTTTGACTGCAAAAGCTTCGTTGGATCGTTAATGGCTAATATTGTCCCGAAGAAGGAGGAGGCTGATACTATCCCGAAGGAGGAGGCACTCACTATACCGAAGAAGGAGGAGGTTAGCCATCTCAATAACACTATCGCATGAATGTTATGTGAATGTATTTTTTCGCACGAAAATGTTCGTAAAATCTTTGTAGAACTATAACATGAGAAAAAAGACCATTGCATTTCAATTCCCTATGCTTTACATTGCAGAAGATCAATGTTGTTCGATCCAAACTCAATTATAACAATTCTCCATGCTTTATATTGTGAAAAAGGCTGATCAATGTTGCTCAAGTAATTTAAAATTGATCTGCGGATAACAATTTGTAAACTCAATTATAAACATTTATGATCTGTGAATAACAATTATCTTAATTTAATGTTAATGATAGCACACACACAAATTAACATAATTACGAATTAGCCCACATAATTATTATTTCTCATCCCTGTCTCCGGCCCAATATTCAAAATGGGGGCATTGAAACCTCGCGCAGGGAAGTCAGAGCCATGGCAACACTTGGAGCTGTTCCCTCATAAAACTCCACCACTCGTAAACCAAAATCTCGACAACCATCACGAGAGCTGCCTTTACCATCCCCGCCATCTAAAGAAGAAAACTTGCCCAACACCCTAACCCCATGGCCGGAGTTCTCGCACGCCGCCGCTCCGCCGCTAAAGCTCTGCATCCAGATCAGACCGCCGTCAGCGCTGACCTCCGCAGCGAGGTCAGCTCCTTCATCCACCGCCGGAAGCGCACTTGCATGGGCCACCGCCGCCTCTCTGGCCTCCGCTCATCACCCTTCTTCCCCTGCAAGCAGGCCGACGCCGCCGCCGTCGTCGGCGTTCAAGTGAGCGCCACTTTTTTTCCTTTTACCTCCTGTACTAATATTCACTTAATTACAAGTTTGCTTTAAAAAATAAAATAAAATTAATGCTACTATATATATATAGAGAGAGAGAGAGCAATATCTTGGCTGAAGTTCTAGTAGAAATGCTGGTGACTATATTAAACGACGGGTGTTATTCGTAAATCGTGTTTTTCTGTTCGTAGATTTTGTATATTTGTCGGCGTTCAAGTGAGCGCCACATTTTTTTTCCTTTTACCACCTGTATTAATATTCACTTACACGTTTTTTTTTAATTAAATGCTACTATATATATATATCGAGCAATATCTTGGCTGAAGTTCTGGTAGAAATGCCGGTGATTATATTGTTTGCAAATCGTGTTTGTCTATTCGTAGATCTTGACTATTTGTAGATATTTTTGTTATTTGCAGATTAGTCAAAGAAAATAAAAAAAATGGATCGTCCTAAAAATGCATGCACAAGACGTATTTTCAAAAAATTCGATATAATTACGATCACGGCGACAATACACCTTGTGCGTGTTTTTTTAGGAAAAGTGTTCAACACGAAAGTTGTAGATCTCGACGAGATCTACAATTTTTGTGTTGAACACTTTTCCTAAAAATGCATGTACAAATCGTATTTTCAAAATGCGCGTAATAACTCATAGAAATTGGTTTGCCAATGGCCAATTCTGATTTGCCTTTAACACCACCCATTAATATTCACTTAATTACAAGTTTGCTTTTAAAAAAAGAATTGAATAAATGCTACTATATTTATAGAGCAATGTTATAAGCACACCAATTTTGGCTATTCACACACCAATTTCTATGAGTTATTACGCATTTTGAAAATACGCCTTGTACATACATTTTTAGGAAAAGTGTTCAACACGAAAATTGTAGATCTCGTCGAGATCTACAACTTTCGTGTTGAACACTTTTTCTAAAAATGCACGCACAAGACGTATAGTCGCCTCGATGAGATCTATAATTTTCGTGTTGAACATTTTTCCTAAAAGTGCATGTACAAGACTTATTTTCAAAAGGCGTAATAACTCATAGAAATTGGTGTGCGAATAGCCAAAATTGGCGTGCTTATAACATTGCCCTATATATATAGAGCAAGCAATATCTTGGCTGAAGTTCTAGTAGAAATACTGGTGACTATATCAAACGACGGTTGTTATTCGTAAATCGCGTTTCTCTGTTCGTAGATTTTGTATATTTGTTGATATTTTTGTTAATCACAGATTAGTCAAGAAAATTAAAAAAAAAATTGGTCGTCCTCTTCACCTTCCTCATCACAGGGACAGAGTAACCCTAACTAACAATGGAGAAAACGTCTTTCTTCCTCAACTCAGTCTCTATCTGCGCATTTATTTTATGAAGCACGATCCGTGCGCACACATTGAAGTGATCGGAAGGTTCGTCTGCTCAAGTTTAAAATTGGTATGCTGATAACAATTTGTAAAATCAAATAAAATGAGAAAAAATTGGTCTGCGGATAGACATTTATGATCTGCTAGTAATAATTGCCTATTAATTGTTTGTAAATATAATTTTTTTATTCTGATTCAATTTCACTCATTCATGTGTGAAATAAAATCACTGATGTGCCTGTGCTTAAGGGTGACAAACTTAGCTTGTCACAATGCCCCAGGAACGACACTGAGAGAGAGTCTATGAAGGACATTCCTTATGCTAGTGCGGTAGGCAATTTAATGTATGCCCAGGTTTGTACCAGACCGGACATTGCCTTCGCAGTAGGATTTCTAGGCAGATATCAGTCGAACCCAGGACCCTGTCATTGGGTGGCTGCCAAGAAGGTCTTAAGGTATCTGAAGGGGACGAAAGATTTTAAGTTGGTCTACCATAAGGTTCAGAATCTCGAATTGGTGGGGTATACAGATTCTGATTTTGCTGGGTGTGAGGATGATAGGAATTCTACCTTGGGCTATATATTTAAGTTTGCTGGCGGAGCCATTTCATGGAAAAGTGTCAAACAAACACTCATTACATCATCCACCATGCACGCGGAGTTTGTCGCCCTTTTTGGAGCTTCTACTCATGCTGTGTGGCTTAAGCACTTTATTACTGAGCTAAAGGTCGTCGATTCTATAGAAGGACCCATCCGGTTGTACTGTGATAATCTTTCTGCAGCTTTGTTCTCAATGAACAATAAAAGCATCACAGGGTCCAAACATATGGAAATTAAGTTTCTGACCGTTAAGGAAATGGTTAAAAAAGGTGACATTACGGTGGAGCATATAGGAACAGATGACATGATAGCCGATCCACTTACTAAGGGACTTCGCCCCAACGTGTTTCAAAAACATGTCTGCAGTATGGGGCTTAAGGAGTCGATTGATATGCTAGATTAGTGGGAGGCTATGTGAAGCTCCGATTCATACATCTGTCGTTTAATTAAGCACTTTGCATTTGATAGTTTGATATCAAACATTAAGAAAAATATTCGTGTTGAGTATCATTAAGTAGCGATACTCATAACGCGTTGTGATATATCACACTTCATTCAAAAGACTCGGACGAGTGTCAGTCTGAGCATAAGGCTTATGGGCACTTCATTTATTTTCATTAAGCCTTTGTATGTCCATTATGACACATTAAGTGAATTCTTAAGAAAGAGACATACGTGTTCTTTTGAGCACATAAAGAATTTCTCAAAGCATGGTTTAGTGCATTCATTCGAGAAATTGGTTGACCACCAAACTAGGATAACAATTACGTGTGCACACATTCTTCATAATGTTATCCTAAATCCTAACCGCGCTTTGTCCATGTCAATTGAATCTGGAAGCTACTGTGACCATGGAAGGTCCCGTGTCGCTCAATGATGCGGTTGCCGCCATGATTCGGAGTGAAGGATTTGGTTGGACCGGATTGACGTGGGAGTAGACTCTTAATATCGCGTTCGCTAATGGTACCCTTAAGTTTAGTGAAGATTTTATACTGAACGTCATAAGTTACGATGAATATGAGTCAAAGTGGGAGAATGTTGGAAATTTTCCGTTTAGTGGATTCGATTCATCGAGACGTCTCAATAAAGTCGTACGCGAAAATTAAGGTCTATTCAGACTCTCACGAGCGCGCGTTAATTCAGTCGCGCGAACGGTCGAAGCCTGTGATAGGTGGGCTAGACTGTCTCGTAAATTCAGGACGCGAATTTGGTCTCACCCTTGGCACGAAATTTGGCATAATCATGAAATCTAATTGATTTCATGGGGGTTACACATTTCATTTATTTTGGAGATTTAATGGGATTTATTGCATCCATTAATATTTTTGGTAACTCCAAAATATAGGGTCTCTCCTATTAAGGCCATATGTTGAAACCTGAATTATATATATTAAAAGAGAAGTTTTTTTTTCTTTTTTTGTCTAAGCCATTACCGTGAACAAGGGGGAAGATCCCGAATTTTTTCTGTCACCATCGCGAAACTGCCATTACTTCTTCCTCTCTCCATAGGTTCAGGAAAACTTTCCATTCGGTCTAAGGGAGAGTGCAGATCGCCGGAGCCCAACGACTGCTCTTCGGCGTTGGAGATCAAGCGGCTGATCGAGCCTGTTTTGGTACAGATCTGATTGGAGGATACTCAGTCTAGTTTCTGCGTTGCATCAAGATCGCCGTCCAGAGCGATTTCTTCATCAAGGCTTCCGACCAAGGAACCTATTTTCTGTTCAGATCTGAATACACTTTCTCTCTAATTTTTGAGAAAGGGGAAGAGCTGCTCTCATTTCACCTTGCTGACAACCAGGTATTCATTATGGTTATTTGATTATTTTCATGAGGAATAACTGATGTCATCAGATCTATACAAGCAGAAAATAATATCTTTCGTTATCGTTGAATGATTTGAGATTAAATAGGTTCACTGACAGATGAATTCATAAATTCAGACTTAGAATCTAACATGGCTTTTAATCATATTGTTGCAGCCTCTGTTTTGACTAAAGAGAGGTTTATATACATATACATATGTTAGATGCTAAATCTCATTTTGCTGTAAAGAAATAAAAACTGCAGATAACTTTGTATGCTACCGGGGTTTTCTTAGCGCCGCGGATTTCATAAGGAACAATACATCGCAACTGTTGCGAATCTCCGCCATAATGAAGCACGAGCAGGAATCCAAGAACGGTACAAAATAATTCCGCACTTCAGTTGATTTACCGTTCTACTTAATTTTACAATATTTGTGTGTTTCTCAATTATCGTTCTCAATTAGATAATATAGCCTGCGTTTAAAATTCCAATCGAGATAAATAATATTTGGATAAGAACGATCCTTGTGCGTTTTTTGTTGTCGCTGCATTCAGCAAAAATAATTATCCTTAATTTCAATAATACAATTTCGTAGCGACACGCACCTTTAGTTTATTAACATACTACACAATTAACTAGCATGATTTTACTCCAGGTTATTCGCGCCAGGGACAAGACAAAGGAGGAGCTGCCTCTCGCTCCCTTGTCCATGGAAGATGAAATCTTCGACTGCATTGTGCCGGATATCCTGGCGGCGAGAACAAGATACTCTGATCTCTATCTGCCGCTGGCGGATGGCCTGAACACGACATTTGGCCTCAACTGTAGCTTTCCAGTAGGCTTTGGTATGAATTTTCCAGACGAGAAGTTCGGGAGCTCCTCGGCTGAATCGATATTGAAATTGGGTCTATGGATAGCTTGTCCTTTGATTAGTACTCTACTAAGCACTCATATAGACAAATATCAATATCTCAGTTTTTTGCCTTTTTGGGGTGTGTGTGTAATGTGTGTGTGTGTGTGTGGGGGGGGGGGGGGGGGGGGGGGGGTCATCGGAAAGAAGACAGATGTAGTTTGCAATGCAGTAATAAAATGTGGTTCTGCTTGCTTATGTTGAAAATGAACTTGAAAAGAAAATGGAAAAATGGCTTTGATGCAAACTGGAGGGTTTATTAGTCTGATATTATGCTAGTTTTGAATGTAACATGTTCAATTATGAATGTCAATGCCGTGAAGAATTGCTCTTTGAGTGGAAGCGGGGTTGAAATGAATGTGAACCATTAATCATGTAGGTGCAATTTTTTGTGGATTAACATTTTAACACCATTATTTAGTAACGAGAGAAATATGCATCCGTTGTCACTAGCTTTTAAAACAAAATATGTAAGATATGGAACTTTCACAGTAAATGTTCGGTGCTTGGGGTATTTCTAAGATGAGACCTTCTAAAAATTACTCATAAGCCACTAATAGAAGATGATAAAATCGTGATGTTCAGCTTAGTATTTTATGGGTTGAACCAAAGCAGGTAATAACGTAGATTTTATAGGTTTGAGTCGTTATAATTATTTTCATTAATAAACACCAACATTTAAATTCGATAGATGGTTTCTACTATATCATGCACCATTCTAACTTTCTGCGCATTTTCTCTAAAAATATTATTAGGATTCTCTTTCTACAAATATCTATTTAACAAAATTTCGCTAAAGATTCCATTAGGATTCTGTGAAGGATTTTATCTCCTTAAGATTTTCTCTTCAGAAATTCATTTCTCAACTATTTCATCTCTAAGATTCTCTCACTCATTTTTCACTCAAAAAGTTTTTTTCTAGTAGATTTCTCTCCCTATAAATGTATCACTCAATGATTTTATCATATTAGGTTTCTACTACTACGAAAAAAAATTATTATAGAAATTGTTTCTCTACAAAAAACTTTCTAAAAATATCACACTTTCTTTTGATATCTATTTTTCATCTCATTAGCTTCTCTCATTTAAAAACTAGAAATTTTTCTCAAAAATTTTCTCTAAAATCTCAATAATTTTCTTTTTTGAAATCTCGAATTCTAGTACTATGATTCACTCCCTCAAAAAATTCTCTAAATTTTCTCATTCTAAATTAACTCCCTTTAAATTTTATTTTAAACTCCCATATTAAAATTATCTCTCTAGAATCTCTCTCAAACATTTTCTTACTCTATGAATTTAATATCCAAAGAAATTCTTCAAATCTTCTTCCAAGCTAAAAGTATAAGAATGAGCTTACAGATTATTATCATGCATGTTAAATCAACTTTATTAAAATTGATAAATTTATTGGTAGCTCCTTGAAAATACCACTGACATACCTAATGACAGTCTTTCTCGTAAAGACCGATGACATATGTAATGATAGCTTACTATAGTAGGTCTAGGAGCTCTACTAAAAAAATTTCTATTTATGAATTTCCATCGTTATTTTTAATTTGAGGATATGTTATAATTACATAAATGGACGTACATTTTATTTTATTTTTTTTGAAATATATTATAATATATGTTAAGTCATTAAAGTAAAAGAATAAGACTGTATGTGACAATTTTGAATGTTGCACCAAAATCAATTTTTCTCTTATAATAGTGAAAGGTATATATATATATACACACACACACATACATACAATTTAGGGAGCATTTCGAGTATACGTATTTTGCATAAACATATTCTTTTTGAGGCGATTGGTTTGACATTTAAGCAAATAATGAAATAAATGAGGTGATAAATAAGTTGAATTAATACATATATAATGAATTAAATCCAAATCATAACCCATAATTACCACAAATAATAAAATGATTATAAAACAATAACTTTAAACTAAGCTTCCTCTCCTGGAGAAATTTTTGTATACGGGTCCCGTCTTCAAATTTGGAGACAGGTCATCTCCAGATATGGAGACGGGGCCGTCTCCAGATTCGGAGACGGAGCTGCCTCTAAATTGACACGTTCTTCACGAAATATATTTTTCGTGTTGTAGGAGAAGCATCATATTAGTCAGTAGTATATCGTAACTTGCTCTGCATCTTCACAACATTGTATTGTTTAATTAATTGCAAAAGCTTCGTTGGATCGTTAATGGCTAAAACAGTCCCGAAAAAGGTGGAGGTTGATACTATCCCGAAGGAGGAGGCACACACTATACCGAAGAAGAAGGAGGTTAGCCATCTCAATATCGTTGTCGCAGGAATGTTATGTGAAAGTATTTTTTTCGAGCGAAAACGTTCGTAAAACCTTTGTAGATCTATAACATGTGAAAAAAGACGATAATGAAAGTGCACAGCGAGTCCTCTAAGTATTCTCTAGAGGAGGGTGAATAGAGTTTAAAAACTTTATTAATTTATTTTGCACACACAATAAAAATACTTTTAATAACTATGCATTTAGCTATCCAACACAGAATAAAACAATCACAGATTGCAGAAATAATGTAAATGTGCAGCACAGAAAATCACATCACAAATGAGACAAGATCTATAGTGGTTTCTCAAAACTTATGGGTACATCCACTCTTCTACCACCTTGGTAGAAATACACTATTCAATGTCTGAGTCTTTTGATAAGGAGACTCTTAGAACCACTGAGTCTTTTGGTAAAGAGACTCTTAGAACCAACTGTTGCATCTATTAACAAGGAGACTCTTAGAACCACTAAGTCTTTTGATAAGGAGACTCTTATAACCACAATAGATATTTTTGGTAAGGAGATCTTGAACCAATTGAATCCTTTTGAGGGCGATTCTAAGGACTATTTACTCATATTACAATAAAGAACAGGAAAAGTAAAAGAGAGAAGAAGAAGATGATGAAAAAAGAATCTTCTGGTTGAATCCTCCTTCTGCAATCACTGAGGATTCAGGCACTTAGTGTTGTTCATGAATCTTTATTTCAGTAGATGAGTCCTTGTTAAGAGGGAGAGATGCAAGGACTGTTCAAGCTTTGATCCACAGAATCTATGTATTCCTGTAGGCTTCTTGATGTAAGAGAAGATGAAGAAGAAGTCTTTGAATGTCTTTCTGTACAGAGAATTGTTCTGTCTGTGAGTAAGTTGTTCCAGAAAGGAGAAGATGAAGAATAATATAATTGATTATGGTATCAATCTTCCCGAGTCCTCTTATTCTTCCGTCGAATAGAATTTGAATTCCTTCCCTCTTCTGCTGTATCCCTAATAGGAATGTCCTAGGGGTAATAATATTCTCCTTCTATTTTTATTGACTACCCGTCAATCTCTTTTTGAATTTCTTTCAGAAATATCTATATCGTGTCTCTGAAGACTTTCTTTCCATTCTTGGTTATAATCGACTCGTTAGAGATCAAAATAATTCCATGTATAACCTCGGAATCATCTTTAGAAAAGAATAAAAAAGATATTATAATTCTGTCTGTATTCGAAGTAGCTTTAAATAAATTTACCTTTTTATCGACGCACCTCTAAGTTCTATAGAAGCTGCATCGAAATCCTCTTTAGTTTTGAAATGAATTCTACAGTCGATGTTGCGTCAAATACTTATCGACGTATTCGTCGAGATGAAAGCCTAGACTCAGAGCTCTTCCTTCTGCGTCAAATATAAGTTCAAGTTGCGTCGACTTCAAATGCTCGTTCGACTGACTCTGTCTTCCGTGTCGAGTCCATCTCGACGTTGCGTCGCCTTCAACATATACATCGACTACCAGTATTCTAAGTTATTATTCGAAGTTACTTCAACTTGCAATCGAAGCTGCGTCGACTTCTATTCGACGCAGATTTAACTCAACTGAATTTTGAACTGTTTTGGACTGGTCTTTGACGCCTTAAAGAGAGTGTGACATCCTAAGACATCTAATGACCAAATTACCCTCTCTATACAACATGGGTAATAAATCCTAAATAATGAAATCACTTGTAGATAATTTGTAATATAAATTAAATGATGTTTTTCCCAACAGATAACATTTCAATTCCCTGTGCTTTATATTGCAGAAGGTCAATCGAAAGTGCACGGTGAGTTTTTCCCAACATCGATGTTGTTCGATCCAAACAAACACTTTTGTTCATCCGGATATTAGAACACTTCTGATGTCCCGACGAATAAATGTGTTCGTCACACTAACACTAATGATATTCTCAAACCGCATTTGTCTATTTAGGTTTGCAATATAAAACGTAATGATCTCATAAATTAAATCACCTAAATTAATTTGGGCGGTCGTTAGTCGCAAACCACATTTGTCTATTCGCAGCTCTAAATGAAGTCAAATTTGTTATTCGCAGAAATTTTTGTCAACCACAAATTAGTAAGGAAAATTAAAAGAAAAAATATTTGGTCATCCACTGCGCCTTCCTCACCACAGAGATAGAGTAACCCTACTTATCTAAATCTTCCCTAACAAACTGAAATCACACGAGCAGTGAAGAAATCGTGTTTCTTCCTCAACTCGGTCTCTATCCGCACGTTCATTTTATGAATCACGATCCGTGCAAGTGCTCAGAAGGTCGTCAGAGATGTTCCTTCGTTGTCGAAATCAGACATCAATTGCTCAAGTAATTTAAAATTGGTCTGCGGATAACAATTTGTAAACTCAATTATAAACATTTATGATCTGCGAATAACAATCACTTTAATTTAATATTAATGATAGCATGGCAGACACACAAACTAACATAATTACCAATTAGCCCACATAATAATAATTTCTAACCCATATCTCCCGGGCGGATAAAAATTAAATCTTCCAAAAAAGCAGAGCCTAAAACTCCAGCTAAGTCCAGCGCTAAAATGGGGGCATTGAAACCTCGCGCAGGGAAGTCAGAGCCATGGCAACACTTGGAGCTCATCCCTCATAAAACTCCACCACTCGTAAACCAAACTCTCGACAACCATCACGAGAGCTGCCTTTACCATCCCCGCCATCTAAAGAAGAAAACTTGCCCAACACCCTAACCCCATGGCCGGAGTTCTCGCACGCCGCCGCTCCGCCGCTAAAGCCCTGCATCCAGATCAGACCGCCGTCGCCGCTGACCTACGCAGCGAGGTCAGCTCCTTCATCCACCGCCGGAAGCGCACTTCCATGGGCCACCGCCGCCTCTCTGGCCTCCGCTCATCACCCTTCTTCCCCTGCAAGCAGGCCGACGCCGCCGCCGTCGTCGGCGTTCAAGTGAGCGCCACTTTTTTTCCTTTTACCTCCTGTACTAATATTCACTTAATTACAAGTTTTTTTTTTAAATATCGAGCAATATGTTGGCTGAAGTAGTTCTGGTAGAAATGCGGGTGATTATGGTTTCGTTTGGGGAGACTTATTTTCACCGGTCAAGCGGTCACGATCGCATGAACCGGACCTTACTGCGGTCACTGTTTGCAAATAGCGTTTCTCTGTTCGTAGATTTTGTATATTTGTTGATATTTTTGTTAATCATAGATTAGCCAAGAAAATTAAAAAAAATTGGTCGTCCTCTTCACCTTCCTCACCAAAGGTACAGAGTAACCCTAGCCATCTAAATCTTCCCAAACAAACCCTAGCTATCTAAATCTTCCCTAGAAATCTGTCTTTCTTCCTCAACTCGGTCTCTACCCGCGCATTTATTTTATGAAGCACGATACCTGCTAAAGTTTAAAATTGGTCTGCGGATAACAATTTGTAAACTCAAATAAAATGAGAAAAAACTGGCCTGCGGATAGACACTTAAGTTTGATTATAATTACTGTCTGTAATTTCTCTTAGAAATGCTCTTTTCAATTGTAAGTTAATATTATTTTAATATAATCTATTTTTGTAATTCTCCCATAAAAGATTTGAAATTTATCGCAGCTTAATGAACAGTGAGCACATTTTTTTTAATTCTTTATATAAATTAAGTGTAATATGTAATGAATATAATTTTGGATTTTGATTTGTATGTATATTATTTTAATTTGTAAATGGGCCCAATTCAAATTCAAGATTTGGTGGCTATTGGCCCAATTGCTGGAGTTTGTAAAATTACAGATTGCATCTATCTTATTATTGAAATTACAAAAACCTCCCCCTCAATGTTACAAAACATAACATTTATCTCCCCTGAAGTTCACATTTCAACATTCATGCACAAAAATACACTCTTCGAAGTTCACATTGTTATTTGCAGACCATAAATGTCTATCCGTAGACCAATTTTTTCTCATTTTATTTGAGTTTACAAATTGTTATCCGCAAATCAAACCGACAACGAAGGAACATCTCTGACGACCTTTTGAGCACTTCAATGTGATTTCTTCGTTGAGGAAGAAAGACGATTTCTTCATTTTTCATGCGATTTCGGTTTGTTGGGAAGATTTAGATAGCCGACGGATCGCGATACATAAAATAAATGTGCGGATAGAGACCGAGTTAAAGAGGAGAAACGATTTTTTTTCGTTGTTCATGCGATTTCAGTTTGGTTGGGAAGATTTAGATAGCTAAGGTTACTCTCTCCCTATGGTGAGGAAGATGAAGCGGATGACCAAAGTTTAAAAAAAAAATAATTCTTGACTAATCTGCAATGACAAAAAATATCTGCAAATAGATTAAATCTACGAATAGACAAACATGATTTGCGAATAACAACCGGCCTGAATTATTGAGAATGAAAGTTGAGCTTGTATCATGTTATTAAAAATAGTTTACTAGCATTATTTTGGCTGAGAGAATAATTATGAATGCATATTGTTTGTTCCTAGTAACAAATGGGCCTAATTCTAATTCAAGACTTGGTGGCTATTGGCCCAATAGCCGGAGTTTCAATTGGCCCATCCAAGTTGACTTTAATTTTAAATATATATGGGAGACTAATATCTAACTAACTCAAGAACACGACGATAAAGTGAAATTAATAAAATATTCTGAAATAAAATACAATGGGGGTAAATTAAAACAATTCTTATGTAAAATTAAAAATAAAGTAAATTAAATTAGACAAATATAAATAATGTTGTGTACCCATATCATCCTTTTTAAGATTTTATATTTTAGGTTTATTATATGTTATACTGGATTAGAAGAATCCTTTTAGGTGTGTTACATTAACAAATTTATTATGATTACATTATTTTTTAAAGTTTGCTTTTAAAATAATTAATATGATTTTATAAATAAATTATCAAATCAGAGTCCATTGCCCTTGTTCTTAGTAGTGATTAGGAAGTTTAATTTATGTAATTGAACTTTTATTTGGAAATTAGATCATTTAAGCATATGCCATATTTAAATGTTTGTTAATATATATATATATTTTTAAATTCTGATTTAATTTCACTTATTCATGTGTGAATTAAACTCACTAATGTTGAGAAAGGTTTGTGAAGATTTTTATTTTAAGAATTTAATATTAGTGTTGAGCTTCTTCAAACAACTTGATGAATTTAGCAAATTTCACTGATTTATGAAGCTTATTTTGAAATTTAATTCATGATTTTATTTGATGAAAATAAAATTTGATACCGATTTTACAAATTAAAAATGATTTCAAAATTTTTTATATTAGAGAAAATATTAAAATAGTCGTAATTACTTAATTTGACATATTTTGACAATTTCCTTTTCAGGATTTGAATTTGGATGCAGCAGGTATTGACTTTGATGTAAGTACAATTATTAAAATAAAAAAAGTCAAATAACATATAATATCAATAAAAAATTAGAAATTTTTTTCTGAAATTGTTGCAGCAATCCATTGTCGGGTTGAGATTTCTGCTACAGAAGGAACTCAGGAATAGTGATGTCAGCTCTTTAGGAAGAATTGTTCTTCCCAAGGTCAACTTTCACTCTACTAATTATCATTATCATTATCTTCGATTTTGTCAGTTTTACCTATAATTATTATTTTGATTATTATTATTATTTTAAATTCAATATTTTGATGATCCAGATGCTGTTTTCTTTATCTTGTTATCTCTGAAAAGTATTTGATTGATATATAATAGAAAGAGGCAGAGGCTCACCTTCCTATTCTTACCGCAAGAGAAGGTATCCCATTGCCCATGCATGACTTCGATAATTCCCGACTGTGGGAATTCAGATACAGGTAGAATCTCATTTAAATTATGTCGAGATTTATTAAAAATAAACAGTTATAAAATTCTAATTTTTTATATAAGCAGGCAAAATATGTTTCACATTTTTGTTAAATGATTAATTGTTTTGATAGCAGTGCTTATATTTGCTTACTGATTTAAAATTTTATAGCGTCAAAGAAATTTAATTAATTTATGATTGAGTTCTCTTTAATTTAATGAATAGTAAATGAACATAATAACCGAAAAATTAAATGAAAATTGAAGAAAATAAATATTGGTTGTGTAAAATATTCTTAATATAGAAAAAAAACTACAATTGGACTTGTAACACATTCGTAGGGGATGTCTTGAATCATAACCGTTTAGTTGAAATTTCTTTTCCTTTTTTGAAGTATGTTGCATTATTGTGTACTTAATATCCTCTTTGCCCAATTATTCAACAAAATATTTAACGTAGCAATGCAGAGTACAATTTCCCAGAAAGATGGGTATTTAATCAGATACGTATTTATAAGTCAATGATCTTTGCTATGAAGTACTTGCACTTTAGACATAATGTTTTAGCTATCTCCAATTCTTTATTTTGTTTTATCATAGGTTTTGGCCTAATAACAAGAGCAGGATGTACATATTGGAGAACACTGGTAATCCGACCCCTTCCTAACTAAATGAATATAGCTTCTCTACTTCTTCAGTAGTAGAAGTAAGTTTCATCACTTTTGATCATTTAAATTTGATGATTTTAGGGCATTTTGTTAAGAGCCACAACCTTCAACTAGGAGACTTCATCATGCTCTACAAAGATGATGATAAAGATAGATATGTATATATCTCAATCTTCACATCAATCTAGTTAACTTAGGGTCTATTTGGTACTCTATTTTTTTTATTTTGCTTTGCATTTTTCGGTTACCATGTTGGAGAAATGAAAGCGTTTTGATAACTATTTTCTTAGCTTCGGCACGGTGGGAAATGTAAAATCATCCACTTTGAGATTCATTTCCCACCGAAGGAAAGGAGATCAATTTTCCCGTGAGCTCCATTTTCGACCGGAGTCATAGACGTTGCTCTCCCAAAATAAAGACTTAGAGAGATCCTCTCAACTCTACTACACAATTAAGTGACATGATTTTACTCCAGGTTATTCGTGCTAGGGACAAGACAAAGGAGGAGCTGCCTCTCGCTCCTCCGTCCATGGAAGATGAAATCTTTGACTGCATTGTGCCGGATATCCTGGCGGCGAGAGCAAGATACTCTGATCTCTATCTACCATTGGCGGATGGCATGAACATGGCATTTGGCCTCAACTGTGGCTTTCCAGTAGACTTTGGTATGAGTTTTCCAGACGAGATGTTCGGGAGCTCCTCGGCTGAATCGATATTGAAATTGGGGTCAATGGATAGCTTGTCATTGGATGAGTACTCTACTAATGCACTCATATAGAAAACTATCAATATCTCAGTTTTTGTCTTGGGTTTGGGGAGGGAAGGGAGGGGGGGTTAATCAGAAAAAAGACACGAGTGAAGATGTAATTTGCAATGCAGTAATAACATGTGGTTCTGCTTGCTTATGTTGAAAATGAACTTGAAAAGAAAATGAAAATTTTTTTGCTAGTTTTGATGGTAAGATGTTCAATTATGAATTTCAACGATGGATTTGAAATGAATGTGAACCATTAATCATGTAGGTGCAATTTTTTTGTGGCTTAACATTTTAACACAATTATTTAGCAACGAGAGAAATATGCATATTTTACCAATAGCTTTTAAAATCAAAATATGTATGGACAAAATAAGGAAAAATAATTATATGTCAAACAATCAAATGATATTTATGTGCTTTGAGTTTTAGGTCATCTCCGAGAGAGAACATCCTCTGTAGTGGCAGAGAAAGTCGCATATCTTCTACAACCACACAATGCATAAACTTTGCGTGTGTGTATATATACTCTAGTCCATTCATCGTAACTATTTCTTGCTTGCATTGCTCAACAATAATAATACCTCAAGTCACTACATGGTCACCTCTCGTGCTAAGATATTTGTATATTAAACGTTTGTTTTGATTTTAATTCATCATATAAATTAAGTGTAAAATGTAATGAATATAATTTTGGATTTTGATTTGTATAAATATAATTTTGGCTACAGAATAATTATGAATGCATAATCATGTTTGTAACAAATGGGCCTAATTCAAATTCAAGACTTAGGCTTCGTTTGGTTCGGCTTATTTGCTCCGGTGAGTTTGGACAAAAACGTCATTCTCATACCAATCATTTTATGCTTATAACTAGTTTCTTTTTTTTGATAATGGTAGTAACATTTGTCATACCAAACATACATTCTATGACAATGACGATTTTGTCCAAACTCACCGGAGCAAATAAGCCGAGCCAAACGAAGCCTTAGTGGCTATTGGCCCAATAGCTGGATTTTCAATTGGGCCATCCAAATTGACTTCAGTTTTCAATATATATATATATATATATATATATATATATATATATATATATATATATATATATATATAGCTACTATATATAAGAAATTGTCTTTGATGCAACATTCAAAAATGCCAAATATAATCTCATTCTTTTACTCAATGACTTAACGCATATTATGAAAAAAATGGAATTTCATACAATATAAAGACTATTTGAAATTCATAAAATCCAAAAAATTTTTAGTAGACCTCCTACACCTGCTATGGTAGGTAATCATTAGACCTCCGAGACCTACTTTAAAATGATTTTTTTTGTTAAAATAGAAATGTTTTTGAAAAAAAAAACAATTATAAAATATTAATTAAAATTTTTGTGCGGCCATTTTGAGTACTCATATGTATATGTTGTGGGCGCAACCGACTTGATGCGGGCGCAACTCGGAGTGTCATGGGCGAAGCCCGCATCGCGGACCAGGTACTATCACGCTTGGTTGGAGGCGGGCGAAACCCGCCGTCGCCGGTCGGGTACTGTCACCCTTGGCAGTAGGGCACAACAATAAAGAGAAATTAATAAAATATAATGAAATAAAATACAATGGGGTAAATTAAAACAATTCATAAGCTAAATTTAAAATAAAGTAAATTAAATTAGACAAATATAAATATGCGAGAAAGGAAATATCATATAATAAAAATTTATGCGGTGATTGAGGGCACTGTTACATTATGCATGAAATATTTGGGACGATTGTGTACCGATATTATATATTTTTAAGATGGGAATTGTTAAAAGCACCGCAGTTTTGGCTATGTGCACCGCATTTTTACACGTCTTTTAGAAATACGCCTTGCACATGCAATTTTAGGAAAAGTGTTCAACACAAGCTGTAGATATCGTCGAGATCTACAACTTTTGTGTTGAACACTTTTCCTAAGAATGCACGCACAAGGCGTATTTCCAAAAATTCGCTATAGTTACGCCCATATTTCAATCAGGGCGACAATACGCCGTGTGCGTGTATTTTTAGGAAAAGTGTTCAACACGAAAGTTGTAGATCTCGACGAGATCTACAATTTTCGTGTTGAACACATTTCCTAAAAATGCATGTACAAAGCGTATTTCCAAAAGGCACGTAATAACTCGTACAAATTGCGATGCACATAGCCAAAACTGCGGTGCTTTTAACAACTACCTTTTAAGATTTTATATTTTACTTTTATTATACGTTATCCTGGATTGGATTAGAAGAATCTCTTTAGGCGTGTTACATTAACAAATAAATTATTTTTAAATTTTTTTTAAATAAATTATTATCAATAAATTACCAAAACCAGAGTCCCATGCACTTGTTCTCAGTGGTGATTAGGAAGTTTAATTATAACGCGACAATTGAACATTTAGGCTTCATTTGACGCGACTTATTTGCTCCGGTGAGTTAGATCAAAAACACCATTTTCATAGATTGTATGTTTCGCAAGACAAAGGTTATGACCCCTACAAAGAAAATAAACTAGTTTTGAGCATAAAATGCATGGATATTTGTAGGTGAGGTCGGGCGTTCACGAAAGACGGTTCATGATCATCGTGTTCATGACCGTCGCCGCCGCGCCAAACGAAGCCTTGTACAATTGAACTTTTGTTTGGAACTTAGATCATTTAAGCATATTTATAGTTGTTTGTAAATATAAATTATTTTTTAAAATTCTGATTTAATTTCAGTCATTCATGCATGTGTGAAATTAAATAAAAGAGTAATTTTATGTGCAGACTCATTTTGTCTTTTGATATAAAAATTGTACCTTCAAAACTCACACTAGAAAAGAATAGAGAAAACTGTGAAGTGCAGGTTACTTGAGACAAAAGATGCCAGAGGAGAGACCTCTGATGAGAAAAACTGTTTTAGTTAATCTCAACTCTCAAGAGAGGTTACAGGATGGAAGTCTAGAACATGCCGGAGAAAGAGGTAGAAATGTGACAGAATTCGAGACCGCTTACACAAGTTGTAAGCTGCAGTCTCGAAGCCAAAAGTCCCTTTCCAGATACCCCTACCCCTCTATTTATAGACGCGCAGGCTGCCCAAACGGGCAGATCCCAAAATTATGGGCTGCCCGGGATACAAGAGAGCTGGGGCAGTGGTAAGGGGTGCTAATAGCAAAAAGGAGAAAAAGGATCAGACCGCCAGGTCTGCCAGTCTCAACATATCGTGACCGCACGGGCCTTAGGCGAGAGAACCAGTGGAGGCTGGCGATCTGGGCGGTCTCCGAAAACTGAGACCGCTGGGAAGGGTCATTCTGGCTGGAGAGGAGAGGTCGCGGAATTCCGGGCAAACATTGGCTACGTGCAAACCACGGTTATGTGCAAATCGAAAAATTTTAGGTGCAAACAAACTTGTTATGTGCAAACCAAAATAAAAAATAAAAAAATTAAATACCACTTCATATTTAATATCATACCAACTACCATATAAAATCAGTTTTAATACAAAACTTTAGTACACCAAAATCATTCTTTTCCATGTCCAAATGTTAGTTCAAAAATTAGTTGCGTGACTGAAGCTCCAAACGATACCATCATTCAGAGGTTGCGTGACTGAAGCTCCAACGATCGAAGATCCAAACAAAGACATCTCCATGATTCTACAATAAAGTAAACACTCAATTAAAAAAATAAACACCCATTCAAAAAAGGCTGCTCACGGGAAAACCAGACACTTGATCTTATGTAGTGGCAATATTTTAACATGTTATTATATCCATGATAATAATTAAAATCTGGAACAATACAATTCTTAGGATGTACTAAAATGTTGGCTAAATTTATTTTTGTGGATATTTTTTTACTTAAAAATTCTACGACAACACAAACCAAACACATCATGGCCAATGGAGAAAATCTGATGGCCAATGGAACAAAAATTTGAAACAAAAATTTGATACAATGGAGAACAAAAATCTGATGCAATGGAGAACAAAAACCTATAATGGAAATCAGTAGGGGAAAATCTGGAACAACAATCTGATGCTTTAAACGATTATGTGAGAAGATTTATGGGTTTTGTGAGAAATCAGTAGGGGAAAATCTCTAATGGAAATATGAACAGAATTCTAGGTCATACCTCGATGCAGAGGATGTCGCAGATCTCGGTTCACCGACGGTACAAGATGAACTCGATGGAGAGACATTCTCCGGCGACAAGGGAAGGAAAGCTCGCCAACGGAAATGAAGGCGCTGCTGCTCACGGGAAAACCAAGCGGAAGTGAGAGCTGGAGGGGGGGGGGGGGGGGGGGGGGGGCTTCGTCGCACAGCTGCTCACGGGAAAATCGACGAAAATGGCAGAGGAAGCCGGCGAGGAGGTGCGTAAATGGGAAATTGGGTTTCACCCTTCACTTCACGCGAGCAGCCGCACACACGGGAGAAGAAAAGAGGCGGGCTGCACGTAGGTTTTGTGAGGGTTTGGTGATTTTAATCTAATTTGAAGATGAACTTTTGTTAGTAGTTTGCACGTAGCAAAAATAGGCTGCACTTAACACCATGATGATAGAAATTGAAAGATTTTATATTATAAACGGAATAGACAAGCGTACCTAGCGTTTATAGCATAGGATATAGAAATATCAAGTGTCGTATTAGACTCGGGTCTGTCGAGAACTTTTACTTCGGGAAAACAAAACTATTATTTTATCCAATAATTTTATAAGTGATTTTTATAAATGAACTAAAATACGAAATAAAGAAAATCTTGATCAAAGCGCACTTCGAATGAAAATCAAAAGAGATAAATTCTACTTCTAATCCAATCCTTGACCGTGGAGATTCTCGGACTATGAACGTACCTCTTTCGAGGACTACGCCCAACTAAGTTTAGGAAATATCAATTGAATTCTCATTCTATAATTGATAACCTAAAACTCGCTTTACGAGGTGAATCCCACTATTGGCTTTTACTCCAATCCGTAAGGGTAACATCGTCCTCTCTCAAGGATTGCGTTCTACTCTTTTTTATCCTTGAGCGATCGATTCATACTCACGAGCTGGTTCAGCTAACTAGAGTTCGAAAACAAATATCGCAATTCATAACCGATATATGAACACGATACGTTATTATTCAAGAATAAATCGAAGGAGGAAAAGAGATAAAAACGAATAAGAGATTATTTCATCCAAGACTTGCAAATTTCAAGATCCAAATATTAATTTACATAACATGAAAATAAGGAGATAAAAAGAAAGAGAAATGCATTTTATTATAAAAGTAATTACATAAGAAGTGAAAACTTTGCATGAAATGAAATCTAAAACTATATTGCATAAATTGAAATTACATGGAATTAAAATCTAAACTAATACAAGAATTGAAAAGCAATTCTGCCCCAAAATGGGGTAGAAGGAAAGAAGTTTCGACCCAAGGAGGGTGAAAAAAGGGATGCCTTGAGATATGGAAGAGCTGCCTTTTTATAGGCAAAAGTTGGGGTTACACGCCCTAAGTCACGCCCGTGACCAAGGGCGTGTAATGGGCGTGATCGAAGCTGGAGCGGGAGAGGCGCCTTCTGGAGTTACTGCAGGTGTTACATGCGTGTCACGCCCTTGGTCACGCCCGTGACCAAGGGCGTGTAATCTTCGGAATGCTGCTGGCGCGGGAGATCTTCGGTGGGAAGGATGTGTTACTCTGGCAGCAAAATTACACGGGCGTGACATTGTAAGTCACAGGTGTGTACGCGGCTGGATCAGGGCGTGACTGCTGGATGAACGACGAGATCGGCTGGAGGTTGCACGGGCGTGACACTGCAAGGTCACGGGCGTGTCTTGAAGTACACGGGCGTGACATTGGAATTCTTCTTGGAATGAGCCCAGGGTGGAGGCAGAAGGTCTGGAATTAAATTTTATGATGACGCGCCCTTGGTCACGGGCGTGACTGAGGGCGTGTACTTGTATTTTCGGGCAAAAACTCCAAGAATCCTGAAAAAAACATAAAACAAACTTAAGCTAGTGAAGATTATAAATAGGAATGATTATTTAGGTAAAAGAAACATATTATTTACAAATTTATATTAATACTAACCTAAATTCTATATTAAAATATGTTAAAATACTACTTATCAAATACCCCCATACTTAAGCTTTTGCTATTCCAGAGCAAAAGTATGACAGATATTCATAAGACATTAATAATATTTCTAATTAAGCTAAAATTTTCTTGAATCAAAAGAAAGCTTAAAAATAAAATTTAGGGATTTAAGAGATAAGTCCTAAATTATGAAAATAAGATAAAAAGAGAGAAATGTTTAGCCAAAAATTCTCAAAATTTTTAACTAGTAGACAAAATTAAGTAATTTGCGAATCAAAATTAGATTAGAATTATAAAAACTCTAATTTTTAAAGAGGCTTACGGAAAAATTCAAACTACTACTTATGCTCTCCCAATATTTTAAATTGAGTCTAAAATCAATTATATTGGCTAAAGGGGTTTGGGTAAACATGAAGCTAGCTTTGATTGTGGGTGATGAATTTTATCCTCTCACCCCTTTTTTTTCTCTTTTCTACTTATACATATTTAGGAAAATGATGAATCTTATCCTCTCATTTTTCATGACATATAATCTTTTCATAGTAAACTTCATAAAAAGGGAGGTGCATATGTTTAGGAAATAATGAATTTTATCCTCTTATTTCCATGACATATGATCTTTTAATAACTATTTTTTTTCTTTGGGTAGGGCTAAAATAAATTTTAGATTAAATTAAAACATTTTGAGAGCAACTATAATAAATTGAAATTTCCTAAGGATTTAAAAGCACGAGGTAAAAATAATTAAAATCTAAAGTTGTTAGGCACAACTACTACAAAATTGAGACTAATTAAAATAAAAAGAAAAAGTGCTAAATAAATTACTCTAATCAAATTAAGATCACAATAAATTCCTTAAAACTAAATCAACTAAAAATTAAACTTTTACTAACCATGATAAAGTAAAAGATTAGCCAATTAAAAATACTTAAAAATGCTTATAAATAAACTCAAATGTTTGATTTTGGAAAACTCAAATGTTTGATCACAATACTTAAGCTTTTGTTATTAATTTTTAAGTTTTTAAATTTATATATATTTTTTGGGAATCTTTGTTTTAAAATTTTTAAAGATTAGAAATTACACCCCCATACTTAAAGTTCAACATTGTCCCCAATGTTGAAAATTATGTATGAAAAAGAAAAGAAAAAAAAAATGGGAAAATAAATTTTTTTGATATGTTTTAATTAGTCTTGGACTTCCCAAGATCTACCCGGTGAAGGGCTCGCAAGGTACTAGGAGGTGCGATGGGAGTTCAAGCCCAAAGCTCCCTTTCCAAGAATCTAATTATAGCATAATTTTTTTTTTCATTTTTTCATTTTTTTTGTTTATTTTAAATAAAAAAAATAAAGAAAAAGAAAGATAAAATTAATAGCGTTTCCCCTTTTCGAAATATCGACAAAAAATCCCCGGCAACGGCGCCAAAAAAACTTGATGATAGAAATTGAAAGATTTTATATTATAAACGGAATAGACAAGCGTACCTATCGTTTATAGCATAAGATATAGAAATATCAAGTGTCGTATTAGACTCGGGTCTGTCGAGTACTTTTACTTCGGGAAAATAAAATTATTATTTTATCGAATAATATTTTATAAGTGATTTTTATAAATGAACTAAAATACGAAATAAAGAAAATCTGGATCAAAGCGCACTTTGAATGAAAATCAAAAGAGATAAATTGTACTTCTAATCTAATCCTTGACCGTGGAGATTCTCGGACTATGAACGTACCTCTTTCGAGAACTACGCCCAACTAAGTTTAGGAAATATCAATTGAATTCTCATTCTATAATTGATAACCTAAAACTCGCTTTACTAGGTAAATCCCACTATTGGCTTTTACTCCAATCCAAAAGGGTAACGTCGTCCTCTCTCAAGGATTGCGTTCTACTCTTTTTTATCCTTGAGCGATCGATTCATACTCACGAGCTGGTTCAGCTAACTAGAGTTCGAAAACAAACATCGCAATTCATAACCGATATATGAACACGATACGTTATTATTCAAGAATAAATCGAAGGAGGAAAAGAGATAAAAACGAATAAGAGATTATTTCATCCAAGACTTGCAAATTTCAAAATCCAAATATTAATTAAAATAACATAAATTAAGGAGATGAAAAGAAAGAGAAAGGCATTTTATTATAAAACTAATCACATAAGAAGTGAAAGCTTTGCATGAAATGAAATCTAAAACTAAATTGCATAAATTGAAATTACATGTAATTAAAATCTAAACTAATACAAGAATTGAAAAGCAATTTCGCCCCAAAAGGGGGCAGAAGGAAATAATTTTCGACCCAAGGAGGGTGGAAAAAGGGATGCCTTGAGATCTGGAAGAGCTGCCTTTTTATAGGCAAAAGTTGGGGTTACACGCCCTAAGTCACGTCCGTGACCAAGGGCGTGTAATGGGCGTGATCAAAGCTGGAGAGGGAGAGGCGCCTTTTGGAGTTACTGCAGGCGTTACATGCGTGTCACGCCCTTGGTCACGCCCGTGACCAAGGGCGTGTAATCTTCGGAATGCTGCTGGCGCGGGAGATCTTCGGCGAGAAGGATGCGTGACTATGGTAGCAAAATTACACGGGCGTGACATTGTAAGTCACGGGCGTGTACGTGGCTGGATCAGGGCGTGACTGCTAGATGAGCGACGAGATCGGCTGGAGGATGCACGAGCGTGACACTGCAAGGTCACGGGCATGACTTGAAGTACACGGGCGTGACATTGGAATTTTTCTTGGAATGAGCCCAGGGTGGAGGCAGCAGGTCTGGAATTAAGTTTTATGTTGACGCGCCCTTGGTCACGGGCATGACTGGGGGTGTGTACTTGCATTTTCGGGCAAAAACTCCAAGAATCCTGAAAAAAACATAAAACAAACTTAAGTTAGTGAAAATTATAAATAGGAATGATTATTTAGGTAAAAGAAACATATTATTTACAAATTTATATTAATACTAACCTAAATACTATATTAAAATATGTTAAAATGCTACTTTTCACACCACTTAAATAAAATCACTGATTTTGAAATTTAATTCATGATACCAAATTAAAATGATTTCAAAATTTTGTATGTTTGAGAAAATACTAAAATAGTCGTAATTACTTTCATTGACATCCTTTGACAATTTACTTTTCAGGATTTGAATTTGAATGCAGCAGGTATTGACTTTGATGTAAGTACAATTGTTAAAATAAAAAAAAAGTCAAATAACAATGTAATATCAATAATAAATTAGAAAAGTAATTTTCGAAATTGTTACAGCAATTCATTGTCGGGTTGAGATTTCTGCTACAGAAGGAATTCAGGAGCAATGATGTCAGCTCTTTAGGAACAATTGTTCTTCCCAATGTTAATGATCTTTGCTATGAAGTACTTGCACTTTAGATATAATGTTTTAGCTATCTCAAACTCATTAATCTATTTTATCATTGGTTTTATCCTAATAACAAAAGCAGGATGTACATATTGGAAAACACTGGTAATCCTCTTCCTAACTAAATGAATATAGCTTATCTGCTTCTTCAGTAGTAGAAGTATGTTTCATCTCTTTTGATCATTTAAATTTGATGATTTCAGGCATTTTGTTAAGAGCCACAACCTTCAACTAGGAGACTTCATCATGCTCTACAAAGATGATGATAAAGATAGATATGTATATATCTCAATCTTCACATCAATCTAGTTAACTTTGGCTCTATTTGGTATTCTATTTTTTTTGCTTTGCGTTTTGGGTTACCTAGTCGTAGAAATGAAAACGTTTCGATAACCTCCAATTTTTAGCTTCAGTGCGATGGAAAGGTAAAAACCTCTACTTTGATATTCATTTCCCACTGAAGCTAAGGAGATCAATTTTTCATGTGAGCACCATTTTTGACCGGAGCCATAGGCGCTGCATGTTTTCCTAAGTAAAGCCTTAGAGAGATCCTCTCAACTCTACTACATAATTAACTAACATGATTTTGCTACAGGTTATTCGCGTAAGGGACAAGACAAAGGAGGTGCCGTCTCTCGCTCCCTCGTCCATTGAAGATGAAATCTTAGTTTGCAAATGCGGTTCTGCTTGCTTATGTTGAAAATGAATGAATTTGAAAAGAAAATGAAAAAAATGGCTTCTGATGCAAACTAGAGGGTTTATTAGTCGGATATGATGCTAGTTTTGAAGGTAAGATGTTCAATTATGAATGTCAACGCCATGAAGTATTGTATTTGAGTGGAAGTGGAGTTGAAATGAATGTGAACCATTAATCATGTTGGTGCAATTTTTTTGTGGATTAACATTTTAACACCATTATTTAGTAATGAGAGAAATATGCATACGTTGCCACTAGCTTTTAGAAAAATATGTATGGACAAATTAAGGAAAAATAATTGTATGTCAAATAATCAAATAATATTGAAGTGCTCCGAGTTTTAATTAGGTCATCCCCAAGAGGGAACATCCTCTGTAGTGGCAGAGAAAGTCACATCCCTTCTAGGAGCACACAACACATAAACTTTTCCAAACGGTCCCAAGCAAATCAAGCCCATCCCACACCAACAGATTCAACCAATTCATGTTTTTTCGGGCATCAAATTTTAACAAATTTGTATGGTTGGATGCACCAATATTCATTAATGTTCTATGCTAATATCTTCATGTGAGACCGAGGAGGGGTAGATCATTAGAGGCACCTGTTAGGAGTTGTGAGAGTTTAATAACTAGGCATGTTAAACGAGGGAGAGGTAGACCAATAAAGATTTGGAATGAGACTATAAGAAAAGACATGATGTACTTAGGCATTAGTGAGATTGTGACTAATGATAGGGCACAATGGCTACAAAGGATCCATATAGCCGACCCCACTATAGTGGGATAAAGGCTCGAGTGTTGTTGTTGTTGTTGTTGTTCATATCTTCACGTGTGTCTATATATACTCCAATCCATTAGTCACAACTATTTCTTGCTTGCATTTCTCAATAGTAATAATACTTCAAGTCACTACATTGTCACCTCTCGTGCTAAGATATTTAAATATTAAACTTTTGTTTTGATTTCTTTTTGGTTTTATAACTTCACTAATTTTATATATTATATTTTATTTTACTGCAATTCTGTTTTATTTCAATCACTTATTTTATCTCTATTTAGATATTTTAGTTATACTATAATAATATACTATAACCCTTAAAATTATTGTATATGATATAGAGATATTACCTTATTATGTTAATAGTCAAAGGTCAAACTATTCTGCCTTTCGATGGTAGCACCGAGGCAAGAAGCTGATGATATATTATCATAGTATTTTACCTCAATAGATTGATTTCCATAACACTAAATAAAAATAAAAAATGTCAAAAATATTTCTTTTAAAAAATTACTAAATCAGAAATTAAAGCTTGACATTAGGCTTTATGTAAAAGAAATTTGAAGGAGCAATAAACTACTTTCCCATCATCATTGCCGTGCTTGCACCAATGTTACTCTCAACTATAGGTGGGGTGTAGCAAGACTGCAGGAATGACAAATTTTTTTGGCTCAGTGTCCCGTTCAAATATTTACGTGATGAAATAATTTTCTCCTAAGTGTGAATGTGGCTAGCCATCTTCTGATCATGTTTTCAAGCATATTGATGAATAGTAAAATATAAGTATTTTCTATTTAGTTTTCTATTCAAAATTTATAATATTTCATGTAAATGATTAAATAAATGATTTGTTTTAACTTATATATATATTTATATTTATATGTAAAAAGAAATTATTTAAGTATATATAAATATATGAAACTATATAGTAAGTATGTAAATGTTTAAGTAAATATATAAAATATACTAAAAATATATGTAAATATTTATTAAATAAAAACTATATCTATATATGTAAATATAGACTATAAATAAATTATAATATATAATAACAACCCTTCCCGTCGATTGACATCCCGTCTCGTCGATATGCATCATGTCCCGTCGATATGCTTCCCATCTGATGAGGATTCATCATGAGCTCTCATTTATGAGAGAACCGGATGACGGTTACTCCCATAAACCACTCTCCCCATTACTTTAGTGGGAGAGAGTGGGAGGTTAGAGCCAAAATCGCCGCCAACCGCAGCGTGCACGGCGAAGCCGTCCCCCCCGCCGGCGAGCGGCCCGCGCGGGGTAGCGCCCGCGGCGAGCGTGACGCTACCGCCCGGCGCTACCGCGCGGTAGCGCCCGCGGCGAGCGTGGCACTACCGCCCGGCGTTACCGCGCGGTAGCGCCGAGCCCCTCTTGGGGTGCGGCCAAGACACACCCCATGAGGGGTGCGGCCAAGCCGCACCCCCTTGGGGTGCGGCCAAGCCGCACCCCCTTGGGGTGCGGCCAAGCCGCACCCCATGAGGGGTGCGGCCAAGCCGCACCCCCCTTTGGTGTGCGGCCTAGCCGCACCCCCCATTTGGGGGTGCGGCCGAGAGGAGTCGCCCTCCTCCCTCGGGCGCGGCCGCGCCGCGCCCGCCTTCAGGGGCGGTCGAACCGTTCTCCCCGTAGTAAGATTGGGGTGAGTCCCCCCTCTTCTGGCTCGCCGCCCGCTTTTCGGGCTCCGGGCTCCGTTCAGAGTATTTCCCCGTTCGTTGCGTGCTCAGAACGCGACTGAGCGCGCTTATCTCACTTTTTATCTCTTCTGACTTCTCACTTTTCCGACTCGGCTCGCTCACTTTTTATCTTTCTAGCACGATCACATTTCCGACTCGCTCACATTTCCGACTCGGCTCGCTCACTTTTTGTCTTTTCAGTTTCTCACTTTTCAGGAACAGCTTGTCGCCTTTCCCCAAAGGGCAAGGTGGTCATTTACGAAAAATGGTGATCCGAGTGCTCCAAATCGAGAAATATGATTCGCCCTCTAAGGTGGTTATGGTGGTTATAACGACAAAATTACCGGGCTACCCCCGGCCAAAGCTATAAAAGGACCCCCAAGGCTTCATTTGAGAGGACCTTGACTTCTGGACCCGGGAGAGCTCCTTGAAGATTTCCACGGATTTCTCCTTCGGCACTTGAAGATCTCCTTCGTAGACTTGAAGTTTTCCTTCATCCCGAAAGGCGACTCGGCAGTCTCACTTTCGTTCTCACGAAAGCGGACACAGCGCTCGCTTTCGGCTTCACGAAAGCGGACAAGGCATTCTCGCTTTCATTCTCTACCATTCTCAGAAGGAAAAGACTTAGTTTTTTCCGAGGGGTGGCCTGTCACCCTCAGAGCTCTCTCTCTGATATTGTAACGAGCAGCGGCATGTCGCGCTCGATTCTGAATCTCTAATTGTAACACCCCAGAGAATAGTGGAAGTTTGGTCGGCACAGCTCCGGCCACGTGGTTTTTTACCTTTTTCGGGTTTTCCACGCTAAAAAGTCCCAGTGTAATCAACGAATCTCAAATTGACTGTTTGCGCGCTTGGTTCGCTCCCGAGCTAAGGTGGTTCAAGTAAACCGGTCTACCAAGAGCCCTAAGCGACCCGCAACAGTTTGGCGCCGTCTGTGGAAATGGATTCCCAACTACCGAACAAAGGATTCCCGAATGCAGTGCCCGCTTCGCTTGAGTTCGCAGAACCAGCAAAGGTGGACACCTCTCCCGAGCTGTCCGACGCATGCAGTTCCTCAATTCCTGAAGGCCCGATGAAAAGAGCGCCCATCGCTGCACCAATCCATCCCCAGTGGGATGGACCGACTAACAAGCCGAACCCTCTCACAGCGGGGCAGGATCCGTACGATATCGCACACCAGCAAAGGCGATCCCCCCTTTCAGAGTCAATTTTGGCATACCCAGTCCCGTCATGGCTAAAGCTCCCGCACATCAAGGAGTTCCACGGAGAAGAAGACCCGTACGTGCACGTTAATCACTTCTTGATGACGGTACGGACGTTCGGACTTCCCGACCAAATCAGCTGCAAAATCTTCACCAGGACGCTGCGCGGGAGCTCCCTCCGCTGGTACCAATCCCTGCCAAACGAAGCGATTTACAACTTCACCGAGTTGTCCCAGCTGTTCGTTGAATGGCACGAAGCGCGCGCGCCAAGGATTCAAGAAGAAGAGCAAGAAAAGCCAGGCACGGACGAACCGCCCCGCATAAGGGAGGGGGAGTGGAGCATGCAACAAAAGATCCGCACAAACTTTCACCAGGAGCGTCCCTGTGCATGGATGGACTTTGCCTTAGACGCGAGCATAGGCAGTCCCCCCTGTACGCTAAGGAGAGCGTTGGTAACTCACCGCATCTCCTTCAACATCCTATTCCTGGCCGCCGTGGTACGGCTCAAACTCCTAAGCGGGAACCTCAAACTCAGGGCCAGCGACGCAGAGCTCCCGGACGGAACCACGGTGCCCACCATAGGAGTCATCACCCTCCCCGTCCAAGTAGGGATGTACGCAGAACCGGTCCAGTACGACGTTCAGTTCGTCGTCGCCGAGGCAGACTCCCCCTACGACGCGATATTTGGGAGCCTCTTACTGGACGCCCTGGACCACGACGTTTCCATGTCCGGGCGCATGGCCAACAAAGGGAGCGTCCTCAGGAACGCCATTCACGGTTTCGACACACCCGCCTCCAAGCTCCCTTGGATCAACAACGACCCTTCGCTGAAACCAAAGTCTGAGAAGCAAGACGCGCGGAAGGATCACGCAACTCCCACATTGGCTGAAAAAGCCAATTTCAGGCATCAGCAAATCCGCTGCAGTTTTATACATGCTGCAAGAGAAAGGGGCAGCAGCAGTTCGAGAAGGCTGAACTGCTCACTCAGAACCGAGCAGACCGTTCCCAAGAGCTAGCAAATCAAGGATCCCAGAACTTCACCCCGCTGAATATCAGCAATAGCAAGATTATCAACTGGCCCAAACGACTCTCCCTGCACAGGGGAGATCAAGCCCAATTCTGCCACTTCCACAAAGGCCGAGGGCACCGAACAGAACACTGCGCAAGACTGAAAGAAGAAATTGAACGCCTCATCCAGTTAGGGCACTTGGAGGCTTTCCGCAAAGAGGCACAAAAGGATGCCACCAAAGATCAGTCGCCGGGTCACCGCCGCCCACCATGCTGAATGACCGAAAGAGCTCGAGCAAGCGCAGTGCAATGGGAACCCGACGATCCCTCCTCTCTTGTAAAATATGTATCAAGAAACTTACTGGCCCAAAAGCCGCAAGATTGTACTTACGCATGTATCAATATTTTCTAGTTATATTCTATCTGTCCTAAACTGTTCTGCTGCAGGAACCACTTCGGGGCCCTGCTCCGGGGACTTTGCACCGCCGTCGATTGAAGGTTCGCCCTTCTCCTCCACCATCGAGTCCCGGTGTCGTAGGGGCCTGCCCCCCTTACGTTCACCCCCGGTTTGAATACACCAGCTATTCACCGGTCACTTCGGGGCCCTGCCCCGGGGACTTTGCACCGCCGTCGATTGAAGGTTCGTCCTTCTCCTCCGCCGTCGAGTCCCGGTGTCGTAGGGGCCTTCCCCCCTTACGTTCACCCCCGGTTTGAATACACCAGCTATTCACCGGCCACTTCGGGGACCTGTCCCGGGCACTTTGCACCGCCGTCGATTGAAGGTTCGCCCTTCTCCTCCGCCGTCGAGTCCCGGTGTCGTAGGGGCCTGCCCCCCTTACGTTCACCCTCGGTTTGAATACACCCGCTATTCACCGGCCAAGCCGCGAGCCAGACTCGTGCGAAAGCCGCAAGCACAGACTTGCGCAAACTAAATTTTTTATGTAAAAACTGCGAGCACAGACTCGTGCAAACTAGTATAAAAGCCACGGGCTCAGACCCATGCAAACTCATCTGTAATTTTAAAAACAATCAAACTGTGCAGGTGCTAACAACAAGATTGACAAGATCATGCAGGAAAATAGGTACAACGCATGCAATAAAAGAAATACAACCACATCCGACAAACATACAAACAAACAACAAAGCTGAAAGCGAGAAAATGAAAGATAAACGACATCAGTCCTCGGCCACGTCCGAGTAGTCATCCCCAGAAAGATCTCCGGCTCCGAGGCCAGCGGTGTCGCACCCGAACTTCCTCCCCATCATACGGAGAGTCTTCTGGATGCCTCTCTGAAAAGAGACTTCACACTCGTCTGCTATTAGGGGCTCTACCTCCTTCGTCAGCACCTCGGCGCGAATCTCTTCCACCATCTGGAAACGCTCTTCCGCAAAAGTGAGGGAATCCTTGTACTCGACTACTCCAGTCGCATTGGCTTCCTCAAAACTCTGCTCGATCGACGACAGCCGGTCTACCTCGCTCCGTAGGAAGCCCAACTCCCCCTCCAGGCGAAACATTTCCCCCTGCGCGTCTGATAGTTGACGAAGAGCATCCTGGGCGAGCGCCTTATCTCCGCCATACTCCGCTCGAAGCCACTCGACTTCACCCTCCAACTGCTTGATATGAGCTGCGTCACGGTCTCTCTTCCTATGCAAAACGGACATGTCGCACCTCGTCACGCGTAACTCCTCCTAAAGAGCGAAGTAGTTGTCCTTGAGGCTCACGTAATGATCGTTCCATGTGAGCGCAACGCTAGTCAAAGCCTCGGCCTGCAAGCAAAGGTAGAACGGTTAGCAAACGTAAATAAGAACGAAGAGTAAACGCTGAGATCAAGAAAGAAGAACTTCACTTACCGCACAAGCCATCGCTTGAAGTGAGGAAGAAACTCGCTTCGCCGGCATGAGGGGAGGTGGTGGCGGCAAATCCTCCGGCAGGACCCAGTCGGCAATAGGAGACGCCAAAATCTCCACCTCCAGATCGGATGAAACCGGCTCACTCCTAGGACGGCTCGGGCCGGCCTCGCAATCTTGACTCATAGGCGCCGGTGGAGCAGGGCGCGGGCCAGAAGGGCCGTTCTTAATAATGATCTTCCTCTTTTTCCCACGATCTAAGGGAACAGCAGCCTCCCGCTCGGGATCCCAGGAAAGCCCCACCGAGTGCAGTCGACGTTCATCCACGCAACCAGAAATGGAAAGCAAGGCCTTCGACAGCCCCTCTCGGCCAGGAAAACCGGGGATAGGAAGGAACTCATCTTCTCGACCAGTCCGCCGACGACCGCGCCCAGGAAGCGATCTCCATAACTCCGGTAGCTCCCATCGATTCCGGACATACCCATAAAGGGTATTTCCATGGCGGTAATCAGCCTTCACTCCAAAATGAAACCAGCTTTTGTTGCTCCGAACTTCAATACGACCGCCCGGGTCAGTAGAAACCTCGCACCAATCTTTGAAAAATCTCGAGTGAAAAGTGCTTGCTATGTTCCCAAAAGAATACCACCATCCCCATAATGTTCGTCATTCCCGCTGGTGCGAACTGGGTAATCGGAACACCGCAGAACCGGAATATCTCAACGGCCTCCTCGGGCGGAGGAATGCGAAACCCGGACTTCAAGCAGCTCTTCGAAAGGGCCATAAAACCAGTCGGCGGATTTTGGGCGCGCTCTTTCGCCCCTGGGATCCTCACCTCAACATCAGGGGGCAACCCAAACCGCTTCCGCCATATGTCAATTCGCGCGCCGTCAAGAGTGGAGCGCATGCGCATCGGCCTCGATTGGCCACTTCGTTTCGAAGTCTGCAAAAAAAAATTCGCGCACATCAGCGCATATGTCCAACAAAATGAATATGTATAAAGATCCCGAAAGATGCGCGTCAAGCGAATTCAACCCACACGCGCGCAATTATGCCAACCACCGCACAAGCAGCGAGACGCGCGCACCCGGCACCCCGCGTGCTCGGTTAACCACCACACGCGGAGGACGCGCGGGGCAAGCACCCGCGCAAAGGCATGCTGAAAAACACCGCGCACGCACGCGCGGAGGGACGCGTGCGGCCGACCGCCGTGCGCACGCGCAGCAAACCGCCGCGCGCACGCACGACCAACCGGCGCGCGCGCACGCGACCAACCGGCGCGCACGCACGACCAACCGGCGCGCGCACACGCGACCAACCGGCAGCGCCGCGCGCGCGGTCCGCGGAGGCCGCCGACGCCCCAATCCCGCGGCCGACAGTGCCATGCGCGTGCGGGCCGCGGAGTCCGCCGGCGCCCCAATCCCGCGGCCGAAAGCACCGCGCGCACGGGCCGCGGAGGCCGCCGGTGCCCCAATCCCGCGGCCAGAAGCGCCGTGCGCTCGCGGGCCGCGAAGGGCGCCGGTGAACCGCCCCCGCGGCCGGCCACACCCGCGCGCGGGTTGCGCGCGCCCGCTGGACACCGACGGCTCGTTCCCGCGGCCGGCAACACCCACGCTTGGGCTCGCTCCCTCGGTCGAAACCACCCTCGCGGGCGCGCTCCGCCATCCCCTCCTTTCTTTGCAAATAAAGAAAATAACGAGCTTACCTCCACCATGGTTCAACGCACCGCACGCCGACAACAATGATGACCGGAGTCAAAGCAAGAAGAATGAAACTTTCACACTCCTTCACACGGAGGATCGGACTCCGAAGGTTTGGGGGGCTTATGATGGGGATTCATAATGAGCTCTCATTTATGAGAGAACCAGATGGCGGTTACTCCCATAAACCACTCTCCCCATTACTTTAGTGGGAGAGAGTGGGAGGTTAGAGCCAAAATCGCCGCCAACCGCAGCATGCACGACGACGCCGTCCCCCCCGCCGGCGAGCGGGCCGCGCGCGGTAGCGCCCGCAGCAAGCGCGACGCTACCGCCCGGCGCTATCACGCGGTAGCGCCCGCGGCGAGCGTGGCGCTACCGCCCGGCGCTACCGCGCGGTAGCGCCGAGCCCCTCTTGGGGTGCGGCCAAGCCGCACCCCATGAGGGGTGCGGCCAAGCCACATCCCCTTGGGGTGCGGCCAAGCCGCATCCCCTTGGGGTGCGGCCAAGCCGCACCCCCTTGGTGTGCGGCCAAGCCGCACCCCATGAGGGGTGCGGCCGAGCCGCACCCCATGAGGGGTGCGGCCAAGCCGCACCCCCATTTTGGGGTGCGACCAAGCCGCACCCCCCTTTCGGGTGCGGCCTAGCCGCACCCCCCTTTTGGGGGTGCGACCGAGAGGAGTCGCCATCCTCCCTCGGGCGCGGCCGCGCCACGCCCTCCTTCAGGGGCGGTCGAACCGTTCTCCGCGTAGTAAGATTGGGGTGAGTCCCCCCTCTTCCGGCTCACCGCCCGCTTTTCGGGCTTCGGGCTCCGTTCGGAGTATTTCCCCATTCGTTGCGTGCTCAGAACGCGACTGAGTGCGCTTATCTCACTTTTTATCTCTTCCAACTTCTCACTTTTCCGACTCGGTCGCTCACTTTTTGTCTTAGCACGCTCACATTTCCGACTCGCTCACTTTTCTGACTCGGCTCGCTCACTTTTTGTCTTTTCAGTTTCTCACTTTTCAGGAACAGTTTGTCGCCTTTCCCCAAAGGGCAAGGTGATCCGAGTGCTCCAAATCGAGAAATATGATTCGTCCTCCAATGTGGTTATGGTGGTTATAACGGTAAAATTACCGGGCTACCCCCGGCCAAAGCTATAAAAGAACCCCCAAGGCTTCATTTGAGAGGACCTTGACTTCTGGACCCGAGAGAGCTCCTTGAAGATTTCCACGGATTTCTCCTTCGGCACCTGAAGATCTCCTTCGTAGACTTGAAGTTTTTCTTCATCCCGAAAGGCGACTCGGCAGTCTCACTTTCGTTCTCACGAAAGCGGACACATCGCTCGCTTTCGGCTTCACGAAAGCGGACAAGGCATTCTCGCTTTCATTCTCTACCATTCTCAGAAGGAAAAGACTTAGTTTTTTCTGAGGGGTTGCCTGTCACCCTCGGAGCTCTCTCTCTCTGATATTGTAACGAGCTGCGGCCTGTCGCACTCGATTCTAAATCTCTAATTGTAACCTCCCAGAGAATAGTGGAAGTTTGGTCGGCACAGCTCCGGCCACGTGGTTTTTTACTCTTTTTGGGTTTTCCACGCTAAAAAGTCCCAGTGTAATCAACGAATCTCAAATTGACTGTTTGCGCGTTTGGTTCGCTCCCGAGCTAAGGTGGTTCAAGTAAACCGGTCTACCAAGAGCCCTAAGTGACCCGCAACACCATCGATGGTTGCTTTGTTTTTTTTAATTAAAACTTAAGTCCCGTCGATATGCTTCCCGTCGTTTTTTTACTTATTTTTTTTTAATTAAACTCAGAGTCCCATCGATCGACAACCCTTCCCATCGATCGACGGCCCTTCCCGTCGATATGCTTCCCGTCCCGTCGATCAACTTCTCGTTGTTCTAAATCCCGTCGATCAACTTCCCTTCCCGTCGATTGACGAGATGGGATGTCGATTTTTCCTTCCCATCTATAGAATACATATAGTTATTGTATTATATTAATACAATACAATATATATATATGTTCTTGTGTTTACAGATAAATGGAATGGCTCTGGCTAGCCTCCCTTGAGGTGGCGGGATTGAAACCAGCCCCTGCAATTTTTGCTGGATTAAATCCAGCTATCCGCAACCCGCCAGCTCAACTCGCCTTCCCGTCGATCTACCCGCCTTCCCGTCGATCGACCCAGTGTCTCGTCGACCTTCCAGAACCCGCCAGCTCAACCCGCCTTCCCGTCGTTCAGAGCACCTTCCCGTCGATCAGCAAGCCTTCCCGTCGATCAGAGCGCCTTCCCGTCGATCAAAGCTCCTTCCCGTCGATCAGCAAGCCTTCCCGTCGATCAAAGCTCCTTCCCGTCGATCAGCAAGCCTTCCCGTCGATCTTCTAGAGCCCGCCAGCTCACTCTTTCTATCTGCACCCCGACTCTCCAGCTGCCAGTCAACCTCCATCTTACCTCCTTCCAGCACCTTCCAACCAGCTGCCAGTCAACCGCCAGCTCACCTCAGTCAACCTCCAGCTCATCACCTTCCATAAATCTCTATCCGCACCCCTAGCTTCCCTAACACACCAAATATTCTCTATAAATAGAGGCTTACCCCCTCACTAATCCCCCCTTTTGGATTGCCCATTTTGGGGCGATCTTCCACCATCATTCTCAACCTTTTTTATGTCTTTTTATTTTTGTATTTTTCTTTTTGTAATATTTTTTTTATGTTTTGTAATTTTATTTCTTAGTGTAATTGTCTTTTATTTCATGTAATCTCTTTTATTATGGCAATAAATAAGTATAGTTTTTATTTCGTACAATTTGAATTCTGCAATTTCATTTATGTCGTGCAATTTTCATTCATAACTTAGTTTCATTTTCGCAATTTCAATTCCTGCATTTTCTGCTTTCTAGTTTAATTTCAATTCCTACATTTTTTTCTTTCTTTAGCTAAATTTACTTATTGCAATAATACTATTTTTTCGTTTTGATTCGAAATTATTCGCCGCCGTAATTTTCATTCTTTTTCTTCCTTGACGCGGTTGAGATTAGAGTCAAATATTATGTTTTCATTTATTTTCGTTTCAAAGCAACTTTCGTTCTCGTTATTTTATGTTTTCGTCGTTTTTCGTTTCCATTATTTTTCGTTTCCGTTATTTTTCGTTTTCGTTATTTTTCTTTCCATTGTTTTATGTTTTCATTATTTCTTTTAATAACTTAGCTTTATTTTATTGTCATGCATTTATTTTTCGTCTACCCGTTTGGGTAGAACTTGTACTGCATTTATTTCCCGTCTACCCATTTAGCTAGAACTTGCACTTTATTTATTTTCCGTCTACCCATTTGGGTAGAACTCCCTCACGCATTTATTTTCCCTCTACCTATTCGGGTAGAGATTGCACTTCTGTCTTTCATTCTGTAATTTCAATTTCCTATCTTTCATTATGCAATTTCAATTCTATATTTTCAATTTCTTTAAATAACGCAATCGATCGATAGAACAATAGCCCATTTTCTCAAAGTAGAAGTACTCAACAGACCCGGATCTAAATACGACCTTGATAATTTTCTAAAAATATCCTATACTACACGTGATAATGTATACTTGCCTTTATCAAATGAGTAGTTTGGATAAACGATACAAAAACTCCGCAGGACGTTTTTCCTCTCCATTCCTCTATTTTTTTTATAAAGTTTTCGACGCCGCGGCGGCGGCGTAATCGTCGATATTCCGAAAGAAGGAAATACCATTACTTCTATTCATCCAAGTAGGATAATGGTTAGTTTCTCGAAGTAGGAGTATTCACGAGACGCCTCGAAAGCGCCTGCCGAATTCTATCATCATCAACAAAAGCTTTTCCTGCGGCGAATAATCTTCTAATTTAATTCATCAAGTTTTTGGCGCCGTTGTCGGAGAGTTTTGTTGATATTTTGAAAAGAGAAAACCCTATTGATTTTATCCTTATCTTTTTTCCTTTAAAAAAAACAAACAAAATTTTAAAAACCCGCAAAACACAAAAAATAATTCATTCCTTATTTTATAAAGTTTATGAAATCCAAAAAAATAAAAAAAATGAAAACTTTAAAAAGCTCACGCAAAAAAATGTCTTTCTTTCTTTTGTTTTGTTTAATTTTTGTATATATAAATAAAATTTGTTATATCTTTTAAAGTTAAGAGAAAAAAATAAAAAAAACCCACAAAACTCATAAAAATGACAAAATAGTTTTCCATTCCTTTATTTTGGTTTTGTATATTGTTTTGTTTTGTTTTTATTTTTGTGTTTTTTATTCTATTTTGCTTTGTATATAAAGCAAAACATATATATAGTTTTTGTTTTAAGCGTGTTTTGCATGTATTAATCCGATCACCCCGTCTCCAAATCAGGGACGTGCCCTTTCCCCTGCTATTTCTTTCTTGTCTTTTATTCTTTTTTATGCTTTTGTATATATACATATTTGTTCCTCATACTTAATTTCAATATTGAGGGCAATATTGACTTTTAAGTATGATGGTGTTTTTCCTTTTTTTTTTGTAATTTTTGTCCTTTTTTTAATTTAAAAACAATAAAAAAAAATAATGAGATCATTTTAGAAAAAAAAATCATTTTTGTATTTTTATTTTTCTTAATATTTCTTCTTTCTTCTCTTTCTTTCTTTTTATTTAGTATTAATGTGTATAACAAAATAAAAAAAAATTTCCTACTTTGTAAATAAATAACTTAGAAAATACCAAAAAAATTACAAAACCCCAAAATTTGTTATAACTTAATTTTGGAAAGGGAGATTTGATATTTATCCCATCGCATCACCAAGTACCTTGCGAACCCTTCACCGGGTAGACCTCGGGAACTCCAAAACTAATTAAAATATCAAAAATATCCTTTTTTACTTCATACCGTCGTTTTCTTTTCTTGTAAATTTACAAAAACTAAAATACCCAAAACATAAATAAATCTTAGAAAAATATAAAAAAACTTAACAAAAAAAATCCAAAAATAGTATAGAACCCCTACTTAGCTTTTTGTTATTTTCAAAGCTAGGTTGAGTTTATTTATAAGCGTTTTCATTATTTTTGATTTGCTACATCTTTTATTTTTATCATAGTTTGTAGATTTAAATGTTTGGAATTTTAGTTGTAAAGAACATCTTATGATTTTAATTTAAGTAGAGCACAAATTTCTTAGCACTACTTCTCGTTACCCCTAAATAGCTTTTATTTGTATTACATTGGCAAATCATCATTAGGTTTTAATTATTCTTACATCAAACTTATGAAACTGTAGGAATATTATAAACTACTAAAATTTGCTCTCTAAATTTTCTTAATTTATAAACTCTAGAAATTTCTCGCTTACCCCTTATCCCATTTACTTGGTATTTTCATTTTAAAAGATCTTATGTCAATTGGAATAAGATTTCATTCCCTAAACATAGGCACCCAATTTTACTAAAAGATTATATGACATGAGAATAAGATTTTCATTCCCTAAACATATACATTTTGGGTTATTTTTGAAAAGAAAAAAAACATCTTATGGGAATAAGATTTCATTCCCTTATCTATTCAAAAGAAAAAAATTGAGTGGGGTGAGAGAATAAAATTCATCACCCCCAAAATAAAAAAATCTCTTCTCTTACCAAGTTTCTCCTACCCCTTAGCCAATAAAATTGAAACCTAGATATAAATTAAAAATTTTTGAGAGAGCATAATTAATAGGTATTAATTCATTCTTAAAAATTTCTTTTAAAGTTAAAGTTTTTATAATTATATTCTAATCATGGTGCTAGTGTTTGCAAATATATGTTCGCTATCTAGTTAACCGAAGGAGCCTTTTCGGCTAAAACTTTTTCGCACTTTTTTAAATCATTTTCATAATTTCGGATTTACCTCTTTAAATTCTCCAAAGTTTATTTCAAACTTACTTTTGATTAAATAAAATTTCAGTAAATTAGAAATTTTATTAATGTCTTATAGGTATCCCTTACTTTTGCTCTGGAATAACAAAAGCTTAAGTATGAGGGTATTTGATGAATAGTAAAATATACGTAGTTTCTATATAGTTTTTTGTATAGTTTTATTCAAAATTTGTAATATTTCATGTAAATTATTAAATAAATGAATTGTTTTAACTTATATATATATATGTAAAAAAACTATTTAAGTATATATAAATATATGAAAATATATAGTATGTATGTAAATGTTTAAGTAAATATGTAAAAATATATGTAAATATTTATTAAATAAAAACTATATCTATGTATGTAAATATAGACTATAAATAAATTAAAATATATAATAACAGCCCATCCCGTCGATCGACATCCCGTATCCATTCTCGTCGATATGTATCATGTCCCGTCGATAGGCTTCCCATCGATCTTTGCTTTGTTTTTTTCAATTAAAACTTAAGTCCCGTCGATCGACATCCCTTCCCGTCGATCGAGATCCTGTCTCATCGATATGCTTCCCGTCATTTTTTTACTTGTTTTTTTTATTAAACTCAGAGTCCCGTTAATCGATAGCCCTTCCCGTCGATCGACAGCCCTTCCCGTCGATCGACAGCCCTTCCCGTCGATATGTTTCCCATCCCGTCGATCAGCTTCTCGCTGTTCTAAATCCCGTCGATCAACTTCCCGGAATGTCGATTTTTCCTTCCCGTCTATAAAATACATATAGTTATTCTATTATATTAATATAATACATTATATATATATATGTGTGTGTTTTTTGTGTTTACAGATAAGCGCGCTTGCCTGAGTGGAATGGGTCTGGCTAGCCTCCCTTGAGGTGGCGGGATCGAAACCAGCCCCTGCAATTTTTGCTGGATTAAATCCAGCTATCCGCAACCCGCCTTCCCGTCGATCGAGCCGCCTTCCCATCGATCGACCCGATGTCTCGTCGATATTCCAGAACCCGCTAGCTCAACCCGCCTTCCCGTCGATCAGAGCGCCTTCCCGTCAATCAGCAAGCCTTCCTGTTGATCAGAGCGCCTTCCCGTCGATCAACAAGCCTTCTCGTTGATCAAAGCTCCTTCCCGTCGATCAGCAAGCCTTCCCGTCAATCTTCCAGAGCCCGCTAGCTCACTCCTTCTATCCTCACCCCGACTCGCCAGCTGCCAGTCAACCTCCAGCTCACCTCCTTCTAGCACCTTCCAGCCAGCTCCCAGTCAACTGCCAGCTCACCTCAGTCAACCTCCAGCTCATCACCTTCCAGAAATCTCTATTCGCACCGCTAGCTTCCCCAACACACCAAATATTCTCTATAAATAGAGGCTTACCCCCTCACTAATCACCCCTCTTGGATTGCCCATTTTGGGGTGATCTTCCACCATCATTCTCCACCTTTTTAATGACTTTTTTAATTTTTTAATTTTTCTTTTTGTAATTTTTTTTAATGTTTTGTAATTTTATTTCTTAGTGTAATTGTCTTTTTTTTCATGTAATCTCTTTTATTATGGCAATAAATAAGTTTAGTTTTTATTTTGTAAAATTTCAATTATGCAATTTCATTTATGTCGTGCAATTTTCATTCATAACTTAGTTTCATTTCCGTAATTTCAATTCCTGCATTTTCTGCTTTCTAGTTTAATTTCAATTCCCGCATTTTTTCCTTTCTTTAGCTAAGTTTACTTATTGCCATAATATTGTTTTTTTGCTTTGATTCGAAATTATTCACCGCCGTAATTTTTGTTCTTTTTCTTCCTTGATGCGGTGGAGATTAGAGCCTAATATTATGTTTTCGTTTATTTTCGTTTCAAAGCAACTTTCGTTCTCATTATTTTATGTCTTCATCGTTTTTCGTTTTCGTTATTTTTCTTTCCGTTGTTTTATGTTTTCATTATTTCCTTTAATAACTTAGATTTATTTTATTGTCATGCATTTGTTTCCCGTCTACCCGTTTGGGTAGAACTTGCACTGCATTTATTTTCCGTCTACCCGTTTGGGTAGAACTTGCACTGCATTTATTTTCCGTCTACCCGTTTGGGTAGAACTCGCTCACGCATTTATTTCCCCTCTACCTATTCGGGTAGAGATTGCCCTTCTGTCTTTCATTCTGTAATTCCGCTTTCCTGTCTTTCATTATTCAATTTCAATTATGTAATTTCAATTTCTGTAAATCACGCAATCGATCGATAGAACAATAGCCTGTTTTCTCGATGTAGAAGTACTCAACAGACCCGGATCTAAATACGACCTTGATAATTTTCTAAAAATATCATATACTATATGCGATAAGATATACTTGTCTTTATCGAATGAGTAGTTTGGATAAACGATACAAAAATTCCGCAACAAGCTTTTCCTCTCCATTCCTCTATGTTCTCTTTTTTATAAAGTTTTCTAGGCCGGCGCTGCGGCGTAATCATCGATATTCCGAAAGAAGGAAAGACCATTACTTCTATTCATCGAAGTAGGATAATGGTTAGTTTCTCGAAGCAGGAGTACTCGCGAGACGCCTCGAAAGAGCCCGCCGAATTCTATCATCATAAACAAAAGCTTTTCCTGCGGCGAATAGTCTTCTAATTTAATTTATCACATATGTTTCATGCCAAGTGTGAAAAGGGGTAGCTGTAGCTTTGACTATGAAATCAACATGTGCTCTTGAAGGAAGCTTCTAGGAAAGTGCCCAGAGGAAGCTTCATGACATGTGTTTTTGACCGAGGGAAGCTTCTTGGAAGCTTCACACATATGCCATCTACCACCTATACCCCCTTGGTTTTGGCCTTATAAATAGGCATAAAGGAGGAGGGGTAATACATCCACTTCTCTCCAATCTCAAGCATTGAAAGAGTTTTATTGGGGCCTTTGTGGCAAGCGTCTTAGTCTGGAGAGAGCTTTCAGACGTCTCTACGATGTTGACGGGGAATACTTCGCCTACACTGATTGAATCTGGAGCAGACTTGGGCAAGGATTCGAAGAGGCATATTGGAGAGGATTTGTGTAATCCGTCTCGTCCGCAAGTACTGTCGGTAACTTGCAATTTTTCTGCTACTATTTATTGTGTATTATTATGTGGTGCGAAATTGGTGAAGATCCTGTGTGGATCGAGGAGGGAAAGCCTTGTAATTGCCTATTTGTTCTATACATTTTAGTGGCGGCTTTTTGGGTTGTATTCCGATCATCCCATGGTTTTCACCCTATTGGGTTTCCATGTTAAATCTGTGTGTCACTTTTATTGTTGTTATTTTGTGCTATGATACTTAAGAAAAATATCAAGGTCATATTAAAACATGGGTATGTCGAGTACTTCTACTTCGGGAAAACAAACTATTATTTTATTGGAAATTATATTGAAAAAGAGTAATAATTAAAACTAAATAAAAAGAGAACAAAAATAAAATAACGAAAATAAAACTGGATTAAAACTCGCATTGAAATGAAATAAAAAGGATAAATATTATCATTCCAAACTATGCCTTGACCGTGGAGATTCCTATCTTATGAGCGCACCTCTCTCGAGGAATACGCCCACCTGAGATTAAGTTGTTCGTCCGGACTCTCGTCCTATAACCGAAACGTCTAATACTCGCTTTAACGAGGTGAATCCCACTATAGGATTTGACTCATATCCAGAAGATTTACGTCATCCTCTCTCGAGGGGTGCGTGCAACTCTTTTTATTCTTAAGTGATCGATTCGTATGCACGAGCCTCTCGGCTAACTAGAATACGAAAACAAATACCAAAATTCATAACCGGCGTATGAACTCGATATCGTTAATTTTCGAGAATAAATCAAAGGAGAGGAGAAACGATAATAATGAAAAAACATAATTTCAAAACAAAGCTTGTAAAAACCAAGAACTACTAAATATTAACTAAATGAAAAATTAAGAAAAATGGATAAGGAGGGAAGAAGAGATTTTGCATAAATGAAAAGAGCTAAAATTTCATTACCATGAAAAGAAAAGATTTCATCAAATAAAATCTACATTACATTGCATGAAAATAAACCTAAACTACCATGCATGAATTAAAGAAGAACATGACATAAAAAAAGTAAATACATTAATTTAAAACTAGACCTAAAAATTAAAATGCAGAAAAACTATACAAGAAGAGCCCAAATGGGCAGGGGGAAGGAGGAGGAATTATTGGAAATGGGCTCCTGATTTATAGGAGTAAATTTGAGGATACACACCCTCGGTCACGGGCGTGACTAAGGGCGTGTAATAATTGTTCTACAGCTGGGACTGTCACGACCCGCATTTTCTCCGAATTTAGGAATATTAGAGTAAGAGAAAATACGCGTCATGATGCCATGTCATCTAGGAGACAACTGCAGACCGTCAGGTGGGAACCTATTACTTATTTAATTAAAACATGTTTACATGATTGGTCACAATTTGAAATCATTTATTAGAGTTTGAGGTAAGAACTGTGTCTCTCAGTTCGTGGATCAGCTAGTCCACCGAGAAAATATATGTAATTGCAGCGAAAAGTACTTGATTTAGTTCACTTAAGGTCCTAAATGCACGTGATGACAGGACAAAAAGTAAATGATATGCACATATCTAGGCGTAGTATAAGTAAAGAAAATATCTTTTAGGCGACCTTACGATAAAGATTTCAGTTAAAAGGTATGTAATGAGGATGAAAGAAAAGCCATTTTAAAACTATAATGCACCTATACATAAATCATTCTCAGAGAGTAAGATACACAAGATAAAAAAAAGTAGTAGCATTTAATTGGCAAGTGAACTATAAAGTATCAAAAGTGCACAACGGGCGTCAACAATCTGACACTAACCCGTTGGCTCCAAACTAGCATGTCTGACTAGCATGTCTGAACACAAGAAGAAAACTAACCACAACTACCTCGCAGCAGCGGGGTAAAACAACAACTAAAACTCCTGAAGACTCCGGGCTACACGACTAGCAGCTAAGGCTCTGAACATGAGGCATTCAATAAAACAAAGAACGCCTCAGCAAGGAATTACTAGTGGCAGAAAAACAAGAAGTAAAGTAAACAAGGCATAAGGGGTACCAACCCAAGCCCAACACTTACAGGAAAGGAAGCTCCAAGCGCAGAACTAAACAATGCACCAAGTGCACCAATACCAAAATAGATACAAGTAAAGTCCATTTATCTTTTTAAATTTATTTAAAGAGACTGATCAGCTCAAATTAAATGGGGGTAGTCCTTTATCCTCTGCCACCCAAAGCCAAAAATGGGTGGGGGTTTCACTATCCCCAACCACCCAAACACGGCCCACGGGACCACATGCCAAGCCTTCGGTTCACCACTAAAATGGCCACCGTGCAAGGCTACAACAATTCCCTACTGCCCCCCCAAAACACGACCCACCGCGTAAGGACAAAGGCAATGGTTCTTATTAATTAATTTCTTTAATTATGGCACGGGACGAAGCCCGAGAAAATAATCACCAGGATACCCTAAGGATAGGGTCACAAATGAAGTAAACACTGCATAAGACGATTCATAAGAGAAGACATAAGTTATTTAACCGCAATGGGTACGAGGTTTCAAAGAGGAGAAGTAATCGGAGGCATAACTCAAGCACTAAGAAACAAAAGGGCAATTCTCGAGGAATCAAAAGCTAAGAACCTATAGTTCTCGAGAACTCAATGACTAAGAACAAATGGTTCTCGAGAGATCAAAGGCAGAGAATTGGATTCTCGAGAAGTCCCAAAAGCAGGAATTGCAGTTCTCGAGAAATCTCAAGGCAGGAGATGCTATTTCTCGAGAAATTCTCAAGGCAGGATTGGTAGTTCTCGAGAAATCACATGGCAGGAGATGCTATTTCTCGAGAAATCCTCAAGGAAGGATTTGTAGTTCTCGAGAAATCACAAGGCAGGGGTCAGCTATTTCTTGAGAAGGAAGGGCAGGGATCATCTGTCTCTCGAGAAATGAAAGGACAGGGGTCAGCTGTTTCTCGAGAAGGAAGGGATCTGTCTCTTGAGAAATGAAAGGGCAGGGGTCAGCTGTTTCTCGAGAAATTAAAGGCAGGGTCATGCTTTCTCAAAAAAAAAAGAAGGGCAGGGATCAATGATTTCTCGAGAAATCCAAGGCAGGAGACCTTGATTTCTCGAGAAATCTAAGGAGGGAGGAAAAAGAAGAATCCAAAGGAGGGGGTTCGAGATCAAAACGACACGACCATAAATCACAAGCCAAGACACACCAAGAACATATAACCACAGAAAACAGTTCTTTAAGAAAAACAACGAGAAGGAGGGGATATCCACTTGCCTTAAACCTTGCAAACTCGAAGACTTCCGCTCCAAAAGCTATGGATCGACCAAGAACTCACCCGAGCACAAAATCCTGAAACTTTTCGGATCGAAAAGAGGAGTTATGTCACTACCATAACTCCAAAAATTCCACGAAACGGGAAAAACTTACCACTAGAACGAAGATCCCACCGAGAGCTTTTCGAATCCACTCTCCAAACACGATTTCGACTACTACAGCCTTCGAATCGCCGGCCGAAAGCTCCATGACACGTCGCTCTCGCTCTCTCGCCCGATAGAACTCTTAGTCAGCCGAAAGAGGAAGGAGATGAAAAGATAAAACATAAGCTTAATGTATATATATTAAGCCTCCAGGAGTTCGTCGTACTCAGCCTGCAGTTAGTTGAATGCAGCTAGCAGCCTGCAGTTCGTCGAACGCAGCTAGCCTGCAGTTCGTCGAACGCAGCTAGCCTGCAGTTCGTCGAACGCAGCTAGCCTGCAGTTCGTCGAACGCAGCTAGCCTGCAGTTCGTCGAACGCAGCTAGCATGTAGTTCGTCGAACGCAGCTAGCCTACAGTTCGTTGAACGCAGTCTAAGAATTCCATGCAAAGATTAAATGCAAAATTACATAAATAATCTCCCATTCTATTTAAACCACGACGGTGACTAAATCACCTCGGACTTTTACGAAATTCGCACCTAAACTGAAATTCGGCGCTACGAATCCAACAACGAAGTCAGAATTCAATTCCGACGAGCCAAACTCAGGATAAAGCCTCCCGAAGCTTAGATCTCAATAACTACGCAAAAATATTCTCTACAACTCGAAACGACGCGAAATCTCGCACACTCGATCTAAATTATGCACTTTAACTGAGCTAAGGCCCAAAACTAAACCTGACGAGCTGACATAACGCCCTTACGCCAAAATTACGCACAGCGACCACGTAAATAATTAACGAAAATCAGGGGTGTTACAGTCACTCCCCCTAGAAAGAACTTTCGTCCCGAAACTCGAAATCCAAAGATCAAGAAAGATACAGAATCAAATCCAAAGGTTACCTGACAAAAGATTTGCCCGAAATCTTAGAGAAGAGGCTAGGATGAGTCTCTCTCATGGCAGACTCCAGCTCCCATGTTGCGCTTTCGACACCCTGATTCTTCCAAAGAACCTTAACCATCGGGATCGTCTTCCTCCGCAACACACGCTCCTGAGTCTCCAAGATTCGGACAGGCTCTTCAACATATGAAAGATTGGGCTGCAATACCGGCACTGAATTAAGAACAAGCCGATCACTACGCAGACACTTCCTCAGCTGGCTCACATGAAACACATCGTGAACATTTGGGAAGGAAGCGGGCAAATCCAATCTATAAGCTGACACTCCGAAGCGCTCAACAATCTGTAAAGTTCCCACATACCGAGGGTCCAACTTGTGGTTCCTTCCAAATCTCTTAACGCCCGACATTGGAGAAACTTTCAAGAACACCAAGTCTCCGACGGAAAACTCAAGATCCACCCTTCTCCAATTGGCATACTTCTCATACCGCTCCTGAGCGATACGAAGCTTCTCGCGGATATGAGTCATGACAATGCTCATCTCTTCCAAAGCTTTTGGGCCTAACAACGGACTCTCACCAACCTCGGCCCAAAACAAGGGAGTTCGGCAACGTCTCCCATACAGAGCCTCAAAGGGGGCCATTTGCAAAATCTCCTGATAACTATTATTGTAGGCAAATTCCATCAATCCAAGACGCTTATCCCACGCTCAACCATGATCCAAAATATAGCATCTGATCATCTCTTTCAAAATTTGATTCACTCTCTCTGTATGACCATTAGTCTGAGGATGGTAAGCAGCAGAGTATCTAAGGCCAGTGCCCAAAGCTCCCTCCAAACTCCGCCAGAAACGAGACATATACCTTAAATCTCGATCCGACACAATGCTCACAGGCACACCATGCAATCTGATGACTTCATTCAAATAAAGTTCTGCTATTTTCTCCATTGAGTAACCGATATTAAAAGGCACAAAGTGAGCACACTTTGTTAATCTGTCAACTATAACCCATACCGAATCGTGTCCTCCGGGAGATCTCGGTAAACCGATAATGAAATCCATCGAAAAACTCTCCCACTTCCAGCTTGGAATATCCAACGGGTTCAACTTACCTCCAGGACTCTTATGATCCGCATTCATGCGCTGACAAGTTAAACATTCTGAAACATATCTGGCTAAATCATTCTTCATACCTGGCAACCAAACGATCTGCTCCAGGTCTTTGTACATTTTCGTGGAACTAGGATGATAGGAAACACTAGAGTCATGCGCTTCACTACAGATCTTTGCCCGAATATAATCCAACGCGGGGATGCAATATCTACCTCGATACATCAGGGTATCTTTATCATCGATCGAAAAAAAAATCTGGTAATTCTCCCTTTTCGGTCCTATTCCGGAGATGCTGCAAGTCAGAATCTTCCTTCTGGTGCAATCTCGTAAGGGTAATCCAAGAAGGCTCTTCAGCTTCAAGACTCGAAGGTGGGGTACTACTCCCGACTGAGATATCCATCAACATAAACTCCTCCACTAAGGACTACACAGAGAGATTGAAGACATGCGCCATCTTTCTACTCAGGGCATCGACCACATTAGCCTTACCCGAATGATACAGGATATTAACTTCATAATCCGCCACATACTCCAACCACCTGCACTGGCGCAAATTTAACTCCTTCTGGGTAAAGACATACTTCAGACTCTTGTGATCCGTGAAAATCTTGCATGACACTCCATATAACAGATGTCTCCAAAGCTTTAAAGCATAAATCACCGCAACAAATTCTAAGTCATGCGTAGGACAATTCTTTTCATGAACTTTCAATTGTCTAGACCCATAAGAAATCACCTTTCCTTCTTGCATCAAAACACACCCTAGTCCAATGTGAGATGTGTCCATAAACTGCATACTCTAATCCTTCGATCGGCAAGGCCAACATAGGAGCACTGCACAAATGCTTCTTTAATTTCTTGAAAGGCTTCTTCGCACTTAACGCTCCAAACAACAACAAAATTCTTCTGGGTAAGCTTAGTTAAAGGTGTCGACATCACTGAGAATCCTTGAACAAATCTCCTGTAGTACCCAGCCAACCCTAAGAAACTCCTTATCTCCTTAGGCATTGAAGGCATCTTCCAATCCAACATAGCAGAAATCTTAGCGGGGTCTATAGTAATTCCATCCTTGTTCACCACATGACCCAGAAAGGATACCTGAGAAAGCCAGAACTCATACTTACTCAGCTTCGCATACAGCTTGTGCTCTCTAAGAGTAGACAATACTAAGCGCAAATGCGTAGCATGCTCCTCAACACTTCTGGAATATACCAACACATCATCGATGAATACCACAACAAAATGATCCAGAAAATCCTTGAACACGCGGTTCATCAGGTCCATAAACGCAGAGGGCGCATTCGTCAAACCAAAAGATATAACCAGAAACTCAAAATGACTACAACGGGAACGAAAGGCAGTCCGGGGAACGTCCGACTCACGGATCCTCAATTGATGGTAGCCTGATCGAAGGTCAATCTTTGAAAACACCGTACTACCATGCAACTGATCAAACAGATCATCTATCCTAGGCAATGGATACCTGTTCTTGATGGTCACTTTGTTTAACTGTCTATCATCTATGCACAACCTCATGGAACCATCCTTCTTTTTCACAAACAACACTGGAGCACCCCAGGGAGAAGAACTTGGCCTAATAAATCCACAATGCAACAACTCATCTAACTGAGTTCGCAACTCTTCTAACTCGCACGGGGCCATACGGTACGGTGCCTTAGTGATAGGACGAGTACTAGGCTCAAGATCAATAATGAACTCCACATCTCTATCAGGCGGAAGGCCAGGAAGACTGACGGGAAAGACATCAGGAAACTGTCGCACCACCGGAACACCCTCAATACACGGCGAACCAGAAACAGTTTCTACTACAGAAACAAGGTAAGCCAAACCATCGAAAATTAACAGTTTCCGAGCATATACCGTAGAAATTATCGGGGAACACTGGTACGGAGACCCAAAAACGCTCATGGGATGACCATTGTCCATCATAAAGTCCTGACGCTTTTCTTGCATCGGATGACCACATTATAGCTGGACAACCAGTCCATACCCAAAATCACGTCAAAGTCTTCTAGGTCCAACACCTTGAGATCAGCAACAGCCAAGGAATCTCCTAAGACAACGGGGCAACTTCGGACGCACTGGTTCAAGGATACCAAATCACCAAAAGGGAACTTAACGAGGAACAAATCGTTGCCCATCTCAGGGGTCAAACAGTGACGCTCGACGAATGCCCTTGCTACAAACGAATGGGTAACACCAGCATCGAACAGAACACACGCCCAACGATTCTTTACCTTAAATCTCCCTGCGATCACTTAGGTCAAAGACTGCGCTAGCTCCCGGGTTAACACGTTTAGCTTTCCTCTTCCTTTATCCTGATTCTGCGGCGGCAACAAGGCTCGAAGCGGAACTGGCTGCAACGGGGGTTGAACTCGCGGGCATTGAAACTTCAAGTGCCCCTTCTGTCCGCACTGGAAGCATACTTTATCTTTGGTCCAACACTGGGCCACATCATGCCCCTTCTGCTTGCACAACGGGCAAAGTACCTCTCCCTTCGGAGCACCCTGAATTGCCAGCACTCGCTGCTGCTTTTGAACTCATTTCCTCTTGAAACACATTTCAAATGGATGGCCAGAGCGGCCACAGAAACTGCAGACCTCACCACCTTCTTTCTTCAAGACCGAGGCAGGCGCACCAGAATTTCCTTCTTCTCCAGCCTTTCTCTTTCCCTTCTTCATCATTGATCCTTGGTTCTTGGCATTATCGATCCCTCCACTTTTAGTGCTGCCTCAACTACCTCGGCGTTCTTCACCGACCTGAACGCGCTGGCCAGCTGCTGGATGTCGCTACAGAGACCACCCAGAAATCTCTTCACTCTACCTTCTTCCGAGGCTACTAGAGCCGGAGCAAACCTGCTCAACTTGCAAAACTCTATTTCATACTCGCTCACCGAGAGCTGCCTCTGCTTCAGATGCAGGAAATCATTCATCAACCGGTCTTGCTCTACCGACGGCAGAAACTTTCTTAACAACATTCATTTGAAGGTTTCCCACGAACATCCTTCGGAAAGGTCTTCCTTCTCCCTCAACCACCAACTCTTTGCGAGACCCTTAAGCTGGTACGCAAGCAACCATCACCTTCTGATCTACGACGATTCTTGAATACGTGAATATCTCCTCAATGGCTATAAGCCAATCGTCTAAGGCTACGAAGTCGGCTCGTCCGTCATACGATGGAGGACCCAACCTTTGAAAGTGCGAAATGAAATTCATTTCCGGAGGTATCGCTACTGGGGGTACCAAGGGAGCAGGAGGAGTAGGTACTGTCTGTCCTACTATGGGGACCTGCGCTACGGATTGCTGTCTAGCACCGGCAGACAACAACGCCTCAACTTGCGATTGCATCGCAACCGTCTGCCTAGTCAGAGTATGGTAATAGCAGGGGAAGTTACGTTCTCTAATAAACTTAATCGTTGCAATATTACTAAGAGTGCAAGAGATAATTATGAACCAGAACAATTTCAAGCGTCGAATACTTTGCTTAGAAAGTCCGGACAAATACCTATATAATGGTACCAAGATTATAATAAAAGGTAAGTTGTTAGATCAAAATTGTGTTCCGGTATCAAATGCAAAAATATATTTATGGGAAGTGGGGGAGGACGACAAATATCCTTATAAGCCTTTACGAACTAGAATTAATAAGAAAATATTCAACTTAACGAATAAGTCAACTTTTACTAGTTCGGATACTGCTACTACTAATAATAAAGGTGAATTTTATTTTATTACTCTTTACTACTGGTAAGAATACTAAAGTCGCTGGCATGGTTCATATTAGAGTGGAGCATCGGGAGCTTGGAGTATTACAAACTAAGTTAATTTATTGCTCTGGCGCAGACTCTCGATCAAAGCTTCACTCTGCGCTCCGGATGACATCACCCTCCGACTGAGGAGTCGATCTAGTCGCGACTCGCTTACGCACCATCTCTGCTAATCCGCATATACCTATAATTAAAACTTAACCTTACACTAGAACTACACTGCTTGGTTCAGAACATACATGTACAGATACTTGCCATTGCTACCACCTTGCTCTGGGATTTTCATGATGCTATACTAAATTTGGGGATGATACTACATCACCCCTCTTGACTCATGTGCAAGGGTCATGAATGCATGAATTTTCTGTTCATTTTGAAATCATGGGTGTACGTGTGTCATCATATAAGTCTTTAGCTTTGCACGTGTGCTTATGCAATGCTATGTAATTTAGGTTGTGCTATGCATTCTAATAAAGGCCTTAATGCATGTTATGAGCGGCGTAAACATGGAATATTATGCATCCCATACTACATAATATTGCATGTAACGAAAAAGAAAAACGTGCTAATGGGCATCCATGTGATGATGGTTATGCATCCCATACTACATAACCGTCACATGTTGCCACCTATGGTGGATCCATATACAAACACATATTATGCATCCCATACTACATAATATGCCCCGTATACTTCATATCATGCTATGAGTATAGTGTTCATGCTTTTGCCAAGACGTACTGATGAAACATCGGTGTATGTATGTAATGAAACCAAAACAACTATACTATATCAGAATTTGTTGCTCGACCGACTTGTCGAACAACCTCCCTCTGATACCAACTGTCACGACCCACATTTTCTACGAATTTAGGAATATCTGAGTAAGAGAAAATATGCGTCATGATGCCACTTCATGCAGGAGACAACTGCAGACGCTCAAGCGGGAACCTATTACTTATTTAATCAAAACATGTTTACATGATTGGTCACCGTTTGAAATCATTTATTAGAGTTTGAGGTAAGAACTGTGTCTCTCAGTTCGTGGATCAACTAGTCCACCGAGAAAATATATATAATTGCAGCGGAAAGTACTTGATTTAGTTCACTTAAGGTCCTAAATGCACGTGATGACAGGACAAAAAGTAAATGATATGCACATATCTAGGCGTAGTATAAGTATAGAAAATATCTTTTAGGCGACCTTAAAGATAAGCATTTCAGTTAAAAGGTATGCAATGAGGATGAAAGAAAAGCCATTTTATAACTATAATACACCTAGACATAAATCAATCCCAGAGAGCAAGATACACAAGATAAAAAAAAAGTAGTACCATTTAACTGGCAAGTGAACTATAAAGTATCAAAAGGGCACAACGGGTGTCAACAACCTGACACTAACCCGTTGCTCCAAACTAGCATGTATGAACACAAGAAGAAAACTAACCACATCTACCTCCCAGCAGCGGGGTAAAACAGCAACTAAAACTCCCGAAGACTCCGGGCTACACCACTAGCAGCTAAGGCTCTGAACCTGAGGCATTCAATAAAACAAAGAACGCCTCAGCAAGGAATTACAAGTGGCAGAAAAACAAGAAGTAAAGTAAATAAGGCATAAGGGGTACCAACCCAAGCCCAACACTTACAGGAAATGAAGCTCCAAGCACAGAACTAAACAATGCACCAAGTGCACCAAATACCAAAAGAGATACAAGTAAAGTCCATTTATCTTGTTAAATTTATTTAAAGAGACTGATCAGCTCAAATTAAACGGGGGCAGTCCTTTATCCTCTGCCACCCAAAGCCAAAAACGGGTGGTGGTTTCACTATCCCCAACCACCCAAACACGGCCCACGGGACCACAGACCAAGCCTGCGGTTCACCACTAAAATGTCCACCGTGCAAGGCTACAACAATTCCCCACTGCCCCCCCAAAAGACGACCCACAGTGTAAGGACAAAGATAATGGTTCTTATTAATTAATTTCTGTAATTATGGCACGGGACAAAGCCCGAGAAAATAATCACTAGGTTACCCTAAGGATAGGGTCACAAATGAAGTAAACACTGCATAAGACGATTCATAAGAGAAGACACACGTTATTTAACCGCAACGGGTACGAGGTTTCAAAGAGGAGAAGTAATCAGAGGCATAACTCAAGCACTAAGAAACAAAAGGGCAATTCTCGAGGAATCAAAAGCTAAGAACCTATAGTTATCGAGAACTCAATGACTAAGAACAAATGATTCTCGAGAGATCAAAGGCAGAGAATAGGATTCTCGAGAAATCTCAAGGCAGGAGATGTTATTTCTTGAGAAATCCTCAAGGCAGGATTGGTAGTTCTCGAGAAATCACAAGGCTGGAGATGCTATTTCTCGAGAAATCCTCAAGGAAGGATTTGTAGTTCTCGAGAAATCACAAGACAGGGGGTCAGCTGTTTCTCGAGAAGGAAGGGCAGGGATCATCTGTCTCTCGAGAAATGAAAGGGCAGGGGTCAGCTGTTTCTCGAGAAGGAAGGGATCTGTCTCTCGAGAAATGAAAGGGCAGGGGTCAGCTATTTCTCGAGAAATTAAAGGCAGGGTCATGCTTTCTCAAAAAATAAAATAAAAATAAAGGCAGGGATCAATGATTTCTCGAGAAATCCAAGGCAGGAAACCTTGATTTCTCGAGAATTCCAAGGCGGGAGGAAAAAGAAGAATCCAAAGGAGGGGGTTCGAGATCAAATCGACACGACCATAAATCACAAGCCAAGACACACCAAGAACACATAACCACAGAAAACATTGCTGTAAGAAAAACAACGAGAAGGAGGGGATAGCCACTTCCCTTAAGCCTTGCAAACTCAAAGATCTCCGCTCCAAAAGCTTTGGATCGGCCAAGAACTCACCCAAGCACGAAATCCTGAAACTTTTTGGAATGAAAAGAGGAGTTAGGTCACTACCATAACTCCAAAAATTCCACGAAACGGGAAAACTTACCACTAGAACGAAGATCCCGCAGAGAGCTTTCCGAATCCACTCTCCAAACATGATTTCGACTACTACAGCCTTCGAATCGTCGGCCGGAAGCTCCACGACACGCCGCTCTCGCTCTCTCGCCCGATAGAACTCTTAGTCTGCCGAAAGGGGAAGGAGATGAAAAGATAAAACCTAAGCTTAATGTATATATATTAAGCCTCCAGGAGTTCGTCGAACTCAGCCTGCAGTTCATCGAACGCAGCAAGCCTGCAGTTCGTCGAACGCAGCAAGCCTGCAGTTCGTCGAACGCAGCTAGCCTGCAGTTCGTCGAACGCAGCTAGCCTGCAGTTCGTCGAACGCAGCTAGCCTGCAGTTCGTCGAACGCAGCTAGCCTGCAGTTCGTCGAAAGCAGCTAGCCTGCCGTTCGTCGAAAGCAGCTAGCCTGCCGTTCGTCGAAAGCAGCTAGCCTGCCGTTCGTCGAAAGCAGCTAGCCTGCCGTTCGTCGAACGCAGCTAGCCTGCAGTTCGTCGAACGCAGCTAGCCTGCAGTTCGTCGAACGCAGTCTAAGAATTTCATGCAAAGATTAAATGCAAAATTACATAAATAATCTCCCATTCTATTTAAACCACGACGGTGACCAAATCACCTCAGACTTCTACGAAATTCGCACCAAAAATGAAATTCGGCGCTATGAATCCAACAACGAAGTCAGAATTCAATTCCGACGAGCCAAACTCGGGATAAAGCCTCCCGAAGCTAAGATCTCAATAACTACGCAAAAATCTTCTCTACAACTCGAAATGACGCGAAATCTCACACGCTCGATCTAAATTACGCACTTTAACTGAGCTAAGGCCCAAAACTAAACCTGACGAGATGACTTAACGCCCTAACGCCAAAATTACGTCACAGTGGCCACGTAAATAATTAACAAAAATCAGGGGCGTTACAGGGACAGCAACGTGGGCAATTGTGTGACGGCGCGGCGAAAGGAGGACATGTCATGGCTGTGACATTTGGGTCACGGGCGTGTAGTTGGACGACTTCAATTAATGCAGTATGGGCTTGATTGTGGCGTGGCGGAGAACAGGGATCATGCGCAAAAGTCATGGGCGTGACCTATGGGTCACGGGCGTGACTTGGGTCAACTTCTCGATGGCAGCTCCTCGTCTCGACGGCAGCTTGCTGGGAAGATTCTATGTTTACATGCCCTTGGTCACGGGCGTGACTTTGGGTCACGGGCGTGACTTTGGGTCACGGGCGTGACCGAGGGCGTGACTTGCTGTGGACTAGCTCAAACGCGCGACAAGAACTCTTGACTGATCTTATTTTTACACGCCCTTGGTCACGGGCGTGACCTTGGGCGTGTAATGCAAATTTTGAGCAAAAATTCCAGAAAATCTGCAAAACAAAAATACAATTATATTTAGAACAAAAATTATAAAAGAAGTGATTTTTAACTAAAATATAAATAATATTTACAATTTTATATTAAACTTAACCTAAATATTATAACTAAAATACACATAAATCTTACTCATCAAATACCCCCATACTTAAGCTTTTGCTATTTGCAGAGCAAAAGTATGAGAAATATTTATAAGACATTTAATAAATTTTTTAATTAAGACTAAAAATTTATTGAATCACACGTAAGCTAAAAAAATATTTAAGGATTGACGAATTAAGTCCTAAATTATGAAAGTAGAATGATAAGAGAAAAATATTTAGCCAAGAATTCTCAAAAATAATAACTAGTAAACAAGATTGAGTAATTTGTAAACAAATTTAGATTTAAAATTATAAAAACCATAACTTTGAAAGAAACTATTGGAAAAAAATCAATCTACTACTTATGCTCTCTTAATATTTTAATTTTAAACTAAAAACAATTGAATTGGCTAAAAGGGGTCTGGATAAATATGAAGAGATTTTTTTTTGTTGGAAGTGATGAATTTTATCCTCTCACCCCACACATTTTTTTTCTATTTGTATATGTTTAGGAAAATGATGAATTTTATCCTCTCATTTTCTATGCCATCTAATCTTTTCTTAATACTCTTCATACAAAGGATATGGTGCATATGATTAGGGAATGATGAATTTTATCCTCTCATTGCCATTACATATGATCTTTTAATAATCTTTTTTTGGGTAAAGGCTAGAGGTAAAGGGCTAAAACAAAAAATAGATTAAAATAAAATATTTTGAGAGCAACTATAGTAAATTAAACTTTCCCAAGATTCAAAAGCACGAGGTAGAAATAATTAAAATCTAAAGGTGTTAAGCAAAAATACTACAAAATTGTAACTATTTAAAATAAAAGAGAAGAAGTGCTAAAGAAATTTCTCTAATCAAATTAAAATCATAAAATATTTCTTAAAACAAAATCGCCTAAATAAAAAAATTAGATTTAGCAAACCATGATAAAATAAAATATTAGCAAATTAAGACCAAAAAATAGATGCTTATAAATAAACTCATAAAAATGATTTTGGAAATAACAAAACCAAAGTAAGGGCTTATTATATTTTTTTGGATTTTTCTAAGTTTTTTTGTAACTTTTTTGAAGTTTTTGATATTATTATTTTTTTATTATTATCTTTTTTGGATTTTTGATATTATCTTTTTTGGATTTTTGATATTATCTTTTTTTGGATTTTTGATATTTACATAAAAATGCTAAACATGAACTAAAAAGCCTAAATTTTTTTTGCTACTTTTTGGACTTCCCGAGGTATACCCCATGAAGGGTTCTCAACGGTACTAGGAGATGTGCTGGGATGATAGCCCAAACGTCCCTTTCCAAGAAATTTATTTTCTATTTTCTATTTTTTTTGAAGATTTTGTGTTTTCTAAATTTTTTTGAAAAAGCTAATTTTTCTTTTTGTAAAACACAACAAAATAGGAAACACAGTATGTACAAAAAGAAAATAACTATGTACAAATAAAATATTTTTAGAATATGGGGATTTAAAGAAAAAACTCAGAAATTTTCTACGATTTTATAATTTAAAAGAATGGGAAATACACCCACATACTTATTATTCAACATTGTCCCCAATGTTGAAAGCTAAGTATGAAAAGGAAAAATAAAATACAAGCACAAGAATATGAAAGAAAAAGATGAAGGAGAGGAAAAAGAAGCACATCCTTGATTTGGAGACGGACGCTCACCACGTTCACCTGCAAAATTATTTTTAAAATAAAACAAAACACAAAATAAAAAGGAATAAAACATAAAGGTTACTTATTATTATTATTATTTTTTTGAATTTTGATAAAAGTAATTGTGCTTTCTCTTTTCAAAATATCGAAAAAATATCCCCGGCAACGGCGCCAAAAACTTGATATGAAAATTGTTGATTTGGATTATGAGAATTTAAGAGATTTGTTGTTAATATTCACCAATTCTATATCCGAAGAAAGCAAACGTACCTTATCGTCTATAGTATAGGATACTTAAGAAAAGTATCAAAGTCGTATTAAACACGGGCCTGTCGAGTACTTCTACTTCGAGAAAACAAACTATTATTTTATCAGAAAGAGCGGAAAGGGTTAATAATTAAAACTAATTAAAAGATAACATAAATAAAATAAAGAAAACGAAACTTGATTAAAACTCGTTTTGAAATGAAATAAAAAAGATAAATATTATCATTCCAAACTATGCCTTGACCGTGGAGATTCTTAGCTTATGAACGCACCTCTCTCGAAGAATACTCCCACCTGAGATTAAGTTGATCGGTCGAACTCTAGTCCTATAACCGAAACGCCTAATACTCGCTTTAACGAGTGAATCCCACCATCAGATTTGACTCATATCCAAAAGATTTACGTCATCCTCTCTCGAGAGGTGCGTGCAACTCTTTTTATTCTCGAGTGAACGATTCGTACACACGAGTCTCTCGGCTAACTAGAATACGAAAACAAATACCAAAATTCATACCCGGCATATGAACTCGATATCGTTAATTTTTGAGAATAAATCGAAGGAGAGGAGAAATGATAATAAGGAAAAAGATAATTTCAAAACAAAGCTTGTAAAACTAAGAACTACTAAATATTAACTAAAGTAAAAATTAAGAAAAAGAGATAAAGAGGGAACAAGAGATTTTGCATAAATGAAAAGAGCTAAAATTTCATTACCATGAAAAGAAAAGATTACATCAAATAAAATCTACATTACATTGCATGAAAATAAACCTAAACTACCTTGCATGAATTAAATAAGAACATGACACAAGAAGAAAACTAAAAAAAGAAAATACATTAATTAAAAACTAAACCTAAAAATTAAAATGCAGAAAAACTATACAAGAAGAGCCCAAATTTGCAGGGGGAGGAGGGGGAATTGCTGGAAATGGGCTCCTGAATTTATAGGAGAAAATTTGCGGTTACACGCCCTCGGTCACGGGCGTGACCAAGGGCATGTAATAATTGTTCTGCAGCTGGGACAACGACGTGAGTGATTGCTTGACGGCGCGGCGAAAGGAGGACATGCCACGGCCGTGACATTTGGGTCACGGGCGTGTACTTGGAAGGCTTCAATTAATGCAGCGTGGGCTTGACTATGGCGCGACGTAGAGTAGGGATCACGCGAAAAAGTCACTGGCGTGACCTATGGGTGACAGGCGTGACTTGGGTCAACTTCTTAATGACAGCTTGCTGGGAAGATTCTATGTTTACACGCCCTTGGTCACGGACGTGACTTTGGGTCACGGGCGTGACCGAGGGCATGACTTGCTGTGAACTAGCTCAAACGTGCGACAACTACTCTGGACTGATCTTATGATTACACGCCCTTGGTCACGAGCGTGACCTTGGGCGTGTAATGCAAATTTTGAGCAAAAACTATAGAAAATCTGCAAAACAAAAATACAACTATATTTAGAACAAAAATTATAAAAGAAGTGATTTTTAACTAAAATATAAATAATATTTACAATTTTATATTAAACTTAACCTAAATATTATAATTAAAATATGCATAAATCCTACTCATCAATTTGCTACGCTTGTGTATACTGGATATAGGAAAACCATGGGAGAGACAGTTGCTGTTGATCGAGTTTTCTTACAACAACAGTCACCAGGCAATTATCGACATGGCTCCCAACAAGACTTTATATGGGGGGAAGTGCCAGACACTGCTATCTTGGGTCCAGGATGAGGATCTAAAGGTACTGAGATCAGATTATATTGAGGATACGGATGCGCTCGTTCGGATGATTCGTGATCGGATGTTAGAGGCTCAGAGCAGATAGACCAAGTATTATGATGCCAAGCATCGGAAGGTGGAGTTTCAGGTAGGGGACCGGGTTTTCTTAAAGATGCATCATGTGCATGGTGTCTTGAGGATGCGGGGACAAAAGAAGCTCATCCCTCGATTTATGGGCCATTATACGATCCTGGAGCGGGTCAGCCCCTTGGCTTACAGACTGGAGCTGCCACCGGAGTTAGCAAACCTGCACAATCTTTTTCATGTCTCTTCACTCTATAGAGCCTTACTTTGCCCATACCAACATATCAATTCTACTTCTGGCCCAAATAACATCTGACCGATCAGTTCATCTGGAGCCAGTCCGGATCGATGATACAGACGTCCGAGTCCTGCGGTGAAAGAATATTCCATTGGTCATGGTATTGTGTTCCAATCATGTACAAGATGAGCATACATGGGAGCCATTGGATCTCATGCAACAACATTACCCGGGACTCTTCGCTTCAGGTACAACCTAAACCCAACTAAAATTTTTCCTATTTTCATTGTGCGTAGAACCTCGTAGACCCGAACTTGAATTTCAGGGACAAATTTTTTTATTAGGATTTGTAACATCCCTATTCCTACTAGACCCTTTGATGACTGGTGAGTTAGGACAAGTATGTGATCTTAGGTCTCAACAAGACAAGGTAATCTCACCTAGTGCACACAAAGGAGCACAAGTCAACCTAGGTCAAATCACCACCACTTGAACTCACAAACTCAAATTGACTCCACCATCACATCCCTAACCCTAGGGGGGAGGCAATTGACAATTCACTTCATGATTTGGTCAACCAAGCTAGCAAATTGATCAAAGTCAACATGAGTCAACTTACCTTAATTTGGCTCAATTGAGCTTCAATTGGCCAAATTGACCCACCAATGTCTTCCTAACCACTACGATAGACCATTAGGGCAGCAATATTCCATTGGGCTCAACCAATTTCATGGAATTGACAAAGGTCAACTCTAGGTCAACATAGCCCAATTCAACCCAAATTGACTCAATTAGACTTCACGTAGTCAAATTGACCCACCATTACATTACAAACCCTAATATAGGTTAAATGGACCAGAATCACAAACATTAGGTCAACCAATTGACCTAATTTGACCAAAGTCAAACTTAGGTCAATTTAGGTCAAAATCACACATAAATGGTTCAATTAGCCCAATCAAGGCCCCACCATGGCCCAACCAACATTGACTAGTGTCATATGACTCAACACCAACATGTAGGGTCAGTTAACTCATCAAATTGACCAATTCAACCCTGAAGTCAACCATAGTCAAACTTAAGCCCAAAGAGTAGAAATGAGAGCCCAAGCCATTTCCAATGGGCTAAGGCCCTTAAGGTCAGCCCATTATGCAGCCCATGACCTAATTACAGCCCTTTCCCTCTAAATTTGAAAGGGGGGAGACATGGATGGGGCAATTTTGTAAATTCCCCAAAGTTGGAATGAGACAAAGGAGGAAATCATGGATTAAGAGCCACTTGTCCCTCCTCTCCTCTTCCCAAGCCCCTAACTGAGCTTCTCAGTTAATTCCCCGTCATTTTGGAGCTGGAGAGTTGACCATTGGCATCAAGGAGGAGCATCCCAAGCTTGGTCGACCACCCCCCTCAAGCAACATCTATATTAAGCCCACCTCAGCCTAATTTCATCCTTTCATCATCTTCCCCACCACTAGAGCAGTCGAGCCAACATTTTACTTTGGAGAAATTGGCAGAGAATCGTAGTTTTGGGCAAGCTCGCTGGAGATGGGAAGAACCATGGCCGGACGGAGAAATAATCGATGACAAGCCCCAATCCAGGTTCGTTTCTCCTCCCCTCCCTATGTGTTAGTCTTCTAGATCCTTTAAAAGAGACATTGGGCTCAATTGAGCCCGATTCCATGGAAGATTGAGTGATGTTTCGGGAGCTTTAGCTCTTGCTCAAAGTCTATGGAGAGGCGGTTTCTGGATGTCATTCCGCCACCAATCGATGACCACCACCTCAATGGAGTTGGTGGTGGTGATGGACGGCCATGGAGGCCAGTGGATGGCCGAGAAAAGAGGATTGAACTTGCCCCAGGTTGGGCCAATCCCAACCATTGTATGGAGGTAGGGGATGAACAAATCCCGTCCATCTTGCTTCAAGATGCGTGATGTGATTAAATATATACCATAGTATAATTTATTAAATGAATATACATTCTGTCACATATAATCATTCATTTTCAAGCTTAATTTAAGGCCACTTAGAGGCAGATCTAGGTTAAGTGCTGAACATGAAAGTTGTATCCTATGGTCTTACCTTTCCAGGGAATTTTAAATTACCTAGATTGGTGCCCTACTGCCCCCAAAATCTCCATTTTGCTGGGATGTGTCCTAATGGTGCCCTAGACCTTATTTTGTAAATTCCTAACTGTATACTCATTGCATGGGGCTGAATTTTTGGCCATGCATGAGGGGTACCTAGGTAGAGTTCACATCTAAAAATCAAAAAAATTCTGGAACATTTTTCTATAGTTTATACAAAAATTTAATTAAGCTTGTATATGTGATGTATATGGCTAGACAACCTCAAAGTGACACAAATTTCTGGTAGATTGTAATAAACATCACTATATGCCACTAGTAAAAAGTTGGAACCATTTGGCTTTCTGTATGTAGGTGAATTCCACTTGCATGAACTTTGTATGTTTGGAAATGAGGTGCATTTAGCACAAAAGTTTATTTGGTGTATTTTTCCCAAATGGCAAGTTGCTTGTCAATGCGATTTTGACCATGCGTGTATTATTATGGAATGTATCACCCCTGGAGAATTTAGGAATTTTGGACTTAAATTCCCTAAGTATTTCATTGATAATGGATATGTCATATTTTTAAATAAATGAAATAATTATGACTAAATCATTTAGGAAAAATCCAATTTTCTATCACTTGGTTATTTAGGTCAAAATACACCTCTGGAAAATTAATGCGGATTTTTGGAATATGATTTCCTATAGTTTAAGTAAAAATGAGAATTATGGACTTGACCAACAATAACACTTGGATTTTTGATAAAACTAAGATTATGATTGTAGGTAATTACATGATCATGTGCACCTCAGACTTTAATCTTGGAGCATATTCATTAGTATAGCTTGGGGTTGCACCACAAACATTGTATAAAGAGTTATAAGTCTATCCTAGATAAATAAGAGTAACATCGAGAGAGGACTTTAGAGAAGGGTAGCCACCAATAAGATTTAAATATCTTGAGAAAGGGAGGTTTGGGATGTCAGCCTATCATACCTCCTAGTACCATTGCGAGCCCTACACCGGGTAGTCCTCGGGAAGTCCAAGATCCACCCTAAATCATTGGGCATAGCTAAACATCAAGTAAAGAATTGATTAAATAAGAAGATAATGAAACCGGTGAATACATCCCATGGGGATGAAAGTTTGTAGTTATGGACGACTTGTTAGTCCGACGAGTCGGAGGCTCGGTTTGTTCAGGTGATACTTTGCATGTGCATCAGTGGCGGCTCTTCGGTACTGGTCTAGTTGGCACACCATGGAAGTACGTTGACTCTGATGAGGTGTAGTGGTTTAGAGGGCCAGTATGTTATTTTTTACTACGGTATGGAGGACTGATGCACTTACGACAAGTGTTCCGGTCGCACAAGTAATATAAAATGGGCGAATTTTTCTAAGTATCGATCTCAGAGGAACACAATAAGGCGGAGTTTACTTTTGAGGCAGTACTTGAGATTGAAGTCCTTGCGAGCTGATGGGTTGCAGAAAATGTGGGTAGCTTTGCGAAAACAAAATAAAAGAAGCCTAAATTAACACTACTATGCAGACCGCTATGCACTGCTTCGCAAGGTGGATGGAGACTATGCAGGCCGCTATGAACTGTTTCACAAGGTGGATGGGCGAGAAGGCAAGCAGATGGAATGGGTTTCACCGACAGAATTGAGGTGATCCCGTTAGCACCTCATCAAAATGCATGCCACTAGCAATTGCTAGTGTGACACACAAACGTGATGGTGGGATGGAGGATGGAATGTGGGAGCTCCTCAACTCACATGAACCATAAAAACAACCACATGGACATGGAAAAATACACTAATAATAATTAGGGTTCATAGACATCGTTCATAAAAAAGTATACAAACTACTCAAATAACATAAAAATAGCTAAAACAACAAGGAGGAGGTAAGATTACAACCAAACCATGAATTCTTGCCGGGATTCACGGTCGGAATCAAGGGTTGTAAATCCTTGTCCGAGCTCGGTCCACGACTGACATCCGGGGTAGAAGAGGGTTGTCACTTCCTCCCAATGGACCCATCTTCTTCATGAATCGCCTTTGACCACGATCTCGCCGGAGAACTCCAATGGTATAGTAAGGAATCTCTCAAAATTGAGCGTGAATGCTTCTGAACGATGGAGGAGGCCGATATGATACTCTGGCTCAATATTTGAGCCAAGAATGTGTTCGGAGCACCTCTAAATGGTGGGTGGTGATGGAACGGTGGAAAATGGCGGAGCAGAGCTTGAACAGGCAGAGAAGATGATCGATCGATCTCTTTAGGGCGAAGACCTGCAACTTAAATAGAGGAATTAAATTTAAGAAACGCACGACCGTGCGTTTGGATCGTGCGATTTAAAGAGACGAATAGTGACTTGAGCTACAAGAAGGTCGTGCGTTTTTGTTCACGTATGAGTGGCATGCTCGTGCACGACCAAAACGCACAGGGTAGGACAGGTCACTGGTTTTTATCTACATTCAGGTAGGTCGTGTGATTACCTTCACACATGATTGGATTTAATCGTGTGTTATGAAAAATGCACGAAGAGAATCATCACATAGAGTTCTGAGTAAATCGCACGATCGCCTTGATTGTGCGTTAACAATAATCGCACGGTCATGTGATTTATCCATACTGCAATGCTCAGCTCATGGGCACAATCCACCTGCACACAATCAAAACCCGAGCTCCTACCACACAGGAAATATAAATAGCATCCAAAATAACAGCAAGACAGGCATGAGGAGCCCCCGAAGGCATACCCCCAACACAAAATGCGCAATTGCACACCCGATGGACGAAAATAGTGCACTAAGTCTACAATTCTAACTAAGGCAAATATGAGATTCTTACAACTAAAAGTGTAGTGAACGAGTGAGAAACAGGCCCAGATGAGTCCGAAATGTTGGAACATGGTTTTCCGCGCATCCCTTTGATTTGAGAATAACAAATCCGATGTGTATTTGATCATGTTTGACATTGTGTTTTTAGCATGCAGGTTTGAACAATATTGACACTAGGATGCTACATTGTTTGTCTGGACTTGCCCACAAGCTAAAATGATGAAAGTGGTATAACGCCAGGCATTAGGACTTAACGTCGGCGTTGACATTCGACGAATATGGCATGGAGGGAAGCTTCCGTGATTGCAGGAGCATTTTTGGAATGATTTGACTTAACGCCAGGTGTTAGCCTCAACGCCAGCGTTAAGGTTGCCTAAAATGAATGTTTCCAAAGATGCAGTATCTCCTTGTTTTGAAGATTCGAGCCATCAAGTTCTTGTTGGTGTTTCCATGGTGATCTGGAAGTGGTCAAGTGTTTAGTCTCACTATCAACGCGATATTAGCCTATGGGGTCACACACAAGAGTGTTTGGAGAAGTTGGAGGAAGAATTGTGTTGTCCTTACTCATATTGGATATGAGTGAAGGACCAATCCTATGACTTATTAGAATCGGGTCGAGTCAACTGAATGCTCCACAGGTATTGTGAATATTGTATGTATCGTGTTGACAGGCGTTCGATGAACTCAAAGCAAAGTGCGTTCGACGAACGGCGAGCGCGTTCGACGAACGGCGAGCGCATTCGACGAACGGCGAGCGCGTTCGACGAACGGCGAGCGCGTTCGACGAACGGCGAGCGCGTTCTACGAACGACGAGCGCGTTCGACGAATGGCGAGCGCGTTCGACGAACGGCGAGCGCGTTCGATGAACGACAATCGTGTTCGATGAACGGCGAGCGCGTTCGAGGAATGGCCAGCGTGTTCGAGGAACGACCAGCGCGTTCGAGGAACGGCCAGTGCGTTCGACGAATGGCCAGCACGTTCGACGAACGGCCAGCGCGTTCGACAAATGGCCAGCGCGTTCGACGAACAGACATCGTGTTTGACGAACGGACATCGCGTTCGATGAACGGCCAGGGCATTCGACGAACGGCCAGCGCGTTCGACGAACGACCAGCGCGTTCGATGAAAGGCCAGCGCGTTCGATGAAAGGCCAGCGCGTACGACGAACGGCCAGCCCGTTCGACGAACGGCCATCCCGTTCGACGAACGACCATCCCGTTCGACGAACGGCCAGCGCGTTCGACGAACGGCCAGCGCGTTCGACGAACGGCCAGCGCGTTCGACGAACGGCCAGCGCGTTCGACGAACGGCCAGCGCATTCGACGAACGGCCAGCGCGTTCGACGAACGGCCAGCGCGTTCGACGAACGGCCAGCGCATTCAACGAACGGCCAGCGCGTTCGACGAACGCTCGCCAGTTCGTCGAACGCAGCGTTTGACCAATTAATCATCGCCCGACGAATTCTGTTTGCTTCAATTAATGTCGTGGCTGTGTGGATAGCTTCTCTTTTGCCTGGGTATAAAAGAATGCGATTCTTTTGACCTAGCAAGGCGATCTAATACGTGTAAATCAGAAACTTAGAAGTGTTCTAAATGTCTGGATTTCTTCCTAGGTGTTTGGATTTCGATGAAGTGTTCTAAATTAGAACCCCGCCAGGAACGCATGTGATTGCGTTGCGATTTCACTGTTTCAGAAATTGTTTCTCCTTTGCAGTAACCGTCCCTCTAATTGGTTTATGAAACCAAATGTCTTAGATTTTGAATCTGACATTGAGAGACGAGCTTGTCTACTGCATAAGTGGAGTTGTTTTGCTTGTGTCAAATACATGTAAATCTGGAGATTTAGAAGTGTTGTAAATGCTCAGATTTAGCCATTTCCATCAAAGCGTTGATAATTTTATTTTGTGCACATCTGGGATGTATTTGGTTTGTGAATGTTGTAATTTTGTAAATGTGCACATTGATTAATTGTTAATCATTTTTATAAAAATCCCTTATCCTATATTAAGTATACGGATGCCTTCTGATGGATGACACTCTTCCTGCCTCGATCGATGAAGTGCGGGCTTGCCAAAGCAAGGTGCATTAATTTATCTTGGTAAGGGTGCGAGCGGATAATTGTGATATCTCACTGTCGATATCGGGTCCAACTTAACTAGGTGACCTCAAATGTTGAGTGCCTAGAGGCATTGGGTTGGCATGCACCATATGATGGATGCGAATAAAGAGTTATTCACCAACCATACAAGAGTTGCATATTGATGCAATTGGCAAGTGTTGCCTACCTAAATAACCGCATTATGAGAGGAACGCCAAAGCGGACTCGCTGTGTTGGTAAAATACGGATCTTGTACACTAAGAGAGTAGCTCGCATAAACTCTCCGAATTGATATTAAGGGTAATCAATTTGAATAAAATAGTGAGAGTATTTAATAAAATACCTTATTAAAATAAAATGTATTTTGAAATATAGTACTAAAATATATTTTGCATTATTTTGTAGAATTTCCATGGCAAATACATCACACTCCACGTTGTCCCTGAGAGCCATCCTTGAGAAGGACAAGCTCAATAGGACGAATTTCCTCGACTGGTATAGGAACCTGAGAATTGTTCTCAGGCAAGAACGTAAGCTCTATATCTTGGAAGAGGATCCCCCATCAGAGCCGACCGGGAACTCGTCCCGTGTCGACAAAGATGCTTATAAGAAGTATCAAGATGAATCCCTAGTTCTCGAATGCCTCATGCTCGCTACCATGACCTCTGAGCTTCAGAAGCAACATGAGACCATGTGTGGCTTTGAGATTATCGAGCACCTGAAGAAAATGTTTCAAGGGCAGGCTCAGCAAGAGAGCTTCGACATCACTAAGGCTTTATTTCAGTGTAAAATGGTAGCAAGAGACCCAGTGGGAACTCATGTACTCAAAATGATTGGGTACATTGAGAACCTTCAGAGATTGGGGTTTCCTTTAAGCCAAGAGTTGGCTACTGATCTGATCCTACAATTGTTGTCGGACAGTTATGAGCAGTTTGTCTTGAACTATAACATGAATGAGATAGATAAGATACTGCCCGAGCTCCTAGGCATGTTAAGAACTACCGAGAACAACATGAAGAAGACTAAGCCTGCTAGCCCCATATTGATGGTGCATAAAGGCAAGGACAAGGCCAAGGGATTCAGGAAGTCTAAGGTGGGACCTAAGTTTTGCCTAGATCCCAAGTCTTCTACACTGAAAAAGAAGGGATTAGCTAAAGAAGAAAATTGCCACCACTGCGGTAAGGCAGGGCATTGGAGGAGGAACTGTCCCCTCTACATCGAGGATCTGAAGAAGAAGGGAAGTGTGACTTCCACTTCAGGTATTTATGTTATAGAAATTAACATGTCTGCTCCTTCATCTTGGGTATTGGATACCGGATGTGGTTCTCACATTTGTACGAATGTGCAGGAACTAACAAGGAGAAGACTGCTGGGTAAAGGGGAGGTGGACCTGCGCGTTGGAAATGGAGCAAGAGTTGCTGCCGTTGTCGTAGGATTGTACCGTCTTTCCTTGCCCACTGGGCTTATGATTGAACTTGATAATTGTTATTTTGTTCCTGCTATAACTAGAAACATCATTTCTATTTCATGTTTGGACATGATTGGTTTTACTTTTATTATTAAGAACAATTGTTGTTCTATTTATAAGAATGATGTTTGTTATGACGTTGCTCAAATGTTTAACATTTTATATGTTTTGAACATAAATCATCCGATCTATAACATAGAAAATACCAAACAACTAAAAACTAATGACTTTAATCCTACATATCTCTGGCATTGTCGTTTAGGCCATATAAATGAGAAACGCATATCCAAGCTCTATAAAGATGGATTATTGGACTCAATTGATTATGAATCATCTGAGAGATGTGAATCATGTTTATTAGGCAAGATGACAAAAGCCCCTTTCACTAGTTGTATTGAGAGGGCCCATGATCTCTTGGACATAATACATAGTTATGTATGTGGACCCATGGGTTCTATGGCTAGAGGTGGGAACTACTACTTCATTACATTTACTGATGATTTCAGTAGATACGAATACATGTTTCTTATGAAGAACAAATCCGAAACCTTTGAAAAGTTCAAAGAGTTTAAAAATGAAGTAGAGAACCAACTGGGAAAGAGGATAAAAGCACTCTGATATGATCGTGGCGGCGAATATCTGAGTCATGAGTTTTGTGATCATCTGAGAGAGTGTGGTATTGTATCACAGCTCACTTCGCTCGGAACACCACAACATAATGGTGTGTCTGAGAGGAGGAATCATACTTTGTTAGACATGGTACGGTCGATGATGAGTCATGCAGATTTGCCCGTTTCCTTTTGGGGATTTGCTTTAGAGACTGCTGCTTTCACATTAAATCGTGCTCCAACGAAAACGGTTCTAAAGACACCATATGAGATATGGACTGGGAAGCGTCCTAGTATGTCTTTTATTAAGATTTGGGGCTGTGAGGCATACGTGCGACGTCAAATGCCTGACAAGCTGGAACCCAAGTCGGATAAGTATTTTCATGTGGGATATCCTAGAGAAACCAAAGGGTATTACTTCTACCTTCCGTCTGAGGGAAAAGTGTTTGTCGCAAGGACTGGCGTCTTTTTGGAGAAAGAGTTCTTATCCAGAAAGACTGCAAAGGTGGAACTTGAGGATGTTCAAGAACCACAAACAATAGTAGAACCGATTTTAGAACCTAAGCAAGGACTACAAGTTGTTATAGCTAGAGAACCTGCTCAAGAAACACAAGTCCTACGTAGATCTGATAGACCTAGAGTTGAGCCTGAGAGATATGGATTTATCATGTCTCAAATAGGTAATGTGTTGCTTATGGATCATGATGATGAGCCTGCAACCTATCAAGAGGCTATGTGTGGACCTGACTCCGAGAAGTGGCTTGAGGCCATGAAATCTGAAATGGACTCCATGTATGCAAACCAAGTTTGGACCTTGGTGGAACCACCTGAAGGGGTACGACCCATATGGTGCAAGTGGGTCTTCAAGAAGAAGACTGACATGGATGAGAATGTACAGACATTCAAAGGCCGGCTGGTGGCTAAAGGTTTCAGGAATATTCATGGTGTTGATTATGATGAGACCTTTTCCCCTGTAGCCATGGTCAAGTCCATCAGAATTCTACTTGCTATTGCTGCGTATTATGACTACGAGATCTGTCAAATGGATGTCATAACAACTTTCCTTAATGGAAACCTCCTTGAGGAAGTGTATATGACACAACCCAAGGGTTTTGTATCTCCAAGTGAAGCCACTAAAATATGCAAGTTGAATCAATCCATTTATGGATTGAAACAAGCTTCTCGAAGTTGGGATCTTCGTTTTTATAAGAAAATCAAAGAGTTTGGTTTCATCAAGAACGATTATGAACATTGTGTTTACAAGAGGATTAGTGGGAGCATTGTCGTTTTCCTGATATTCTATTTGGATGACATACTGTTGATCGGAAATGACATTCCAACCCTGCAAGCTGTTAAGAACATGCTAGGGGACTGCTTTTCTATGAAGGACTTGGGTGAAGCGACTTATATACTTGGTATTAAGATCTATAGAGATAGATCGAAGAAGTTGCTAGGTTTGACCCAGAGTACATACATTGAGAAGGTGTTGAAATGGTTCAACATGCTTGAGTCCAAGAAAGGATTCTTACCCATGTCACATGGTGTGAGTCTCTCTAAGGACCAGTGTCCAAAATCTTTGGAAGATAAGGACCGCATTAAGTTGATTCCATATGCTTCAGCAATTGGATCAATCATGTATGCAATATTATGTACTCGACCTGATGTCTCTTATGCTTTGAGCATGACGAGTAGGTATCAGTCTGATCCTGGTGATGGTCACTGGATAGCCTTCAAGAATATTCTGAAGTACTTGAGAAGGACTAAGGATTTATTTTTGGTGTATGGTGGAGAGGAAGAGCTCAGTGTAAATGGTTACACGGATGCTAGATTCCTAACTGATAGGGATGATTCAAAGTCCCAATCAGGTTTTGTATTTTGCCTTAATGGAGGAGCTGTAAGTTGGAAGAGTTCCAAGCAAGAGACAGTTGCTGATTCTACGACTGAGGCCAAGTATATCTGTTGAAGCCAGGAAAATCCCGGCTCCAAAATTCAGATCAATGCAGCCCGAGGCTACTGATCCTGCGGTCCAACTCCACGACCCAGATAGCTAAAATAGGAGAGAAAAAATGACTATAAGCACACCCCATGTGCTCCAGCAGGGAGGTCCCACCACATACCCGGAAGTTTGGGAGAAACTTCCCCTCCGCAACCAAAAGCTGGGCGAGTATCCAGCTTGGGGGGACCTCGACCACTTCCAAAAGTGCCATTTCTAGTACCCCTGGGGGGCTATTTATAGAGAAATCCTTGGGGGGGGGGGGGGGGGGGGGGTCTAGGCGAGTATACTGCCTCTGCTCGCGAGTTACAAGGGATACTCGCCCATACTCACGAGATACTCGCCCAAGCTCGCCTCTTCTCGCCTCTGCTCGCCTTTGCTCGCCTCTGCTCGCCTCTTGGTCACCCATACTCGCCCATGCTCGCCTCTTGGTCGCCTATACTCGCCCATGCTCGCCCATGCTCGCCTCTTGCTCTCCAAGGTCGCCCATGCTCGCCTCTTGGTCGCCCATACTCGCCTATGCTCACCCATGCTCGCCTCTTGCTCGCCAAGGTCGCCCCTTGCTCGCCCATGCTCACCCATGCTCTCCCCTTGCTCCTCCTGGCTTAGTTGCCTTGTGTCTTGGACTGCTGGCTTCTGTGTTGAACTTTTGACTTTGACTTTTGCCTACGTGGCTTTGAATGGGCCTACCCTCGGAGAATGAGGGTTGTACAATATCATTGCTGCAAATGCGGCGAAGGAGGCTGTGTGGATTAGGAAATTCATCGATGAGCTTGGTGTTGTTCCTAGCATTGTTGATCCCGTAGTTCTCTACTGTGACAACAACGGTGATATTGCACAAGCTAAGGAACCTAGATCTCATCAGCGCTCCAAGCACATACTTCAGCGGTTGCATCTTATTCGAGAGATTGTCGATCGAGGAGATGTGAGCATATGCAAAATACCGACTGAAGAAAATATTGCGGATCCACTGACGAAGCCTCTTGCACAGAGAAAGCATGATGGTCATACTAGATCAATGAGTATTAGATACCTGAATGATCATCTCTAGTGGGAGTCTTGTGGATTGTATTTGTCGGTTGTAGATTATTCATGTGATGAATAGAGTACTTTATATTTTATTTTACATTTATGGCAAGTTCTTTTATTATGTCAAATGTTTCTACTGATAGATCAATTAGCATAATAAATGCCCATAGAATGTTTGCTTCCATAGGAATTCAAGTATGTGACTTGAATGTGAGGGCCTATGTTTATAAGAAGCTTCAGTCTTAAATGGTCCCTGGTCGTAGTATCATCTTAGAAGTTCAGGACGATGATGATACATAAAGACTAGCATGTGCGTTGACTGATGACCAGTTCTCACATGTCATGATATTGTGATATCAAGTCATCACATGGGTACTTGATAGTGAACAAGTTGTACTGGGCATACCCACCTTGAGACTACTTTGTGGATTGTTATATGAACGTGTCACAAGTAGGTCTCAACTGACAAAGGTGTTTGTGGTTCTTCGACCTGAAGTCACAGCATTCATCAAGTGAGGAAGAGCGTACTTTGATGCCATCTAAAGTATTCCTTGAGAAAGGTTGATGATAATGGTGGTTATTGGGTATGTTAAGATTCATTTGGGTGTTTATGTGTGGGTAAATATGGAATTTGTCCTCCTATATGACAGGAGTTACATCCATGTGCCCCTTGATGGATGAGACTGAGAAATGCATGGCCATGCTTGGTTGAGTCAATATGTGATATTGAGCTCACCAATTTCAGACAGTCTATTCTAGATCAAGGAATTAGGATTGAACAATTACGAGGGTGACACGGTCTATGCCTGTAGTTCTATCCGGATGTAAGGGACAAATGGACATGACAACACTGATACATTGGTCAAGACAGGCTTGTTGAGATATGAACTCTTATTGCTTGGGTAGCAATAATGCATTGCTAGATGCCGCTCATTGTTTGTGAGACTTTTATTTGATACGTTTAAGATCAAGTGGGAGAGTGTTGGTGTTTCCATGGTGATCTGGAAGTGGTCAAGTGTCTAGTCTCACTGCCAACGCGATATGAGCCTATGGGGTCACACACAAGAGTGTTTGGAGAAGTTGGAGGAAGAATTGTGTTGTCCTTACTCATATTGGATATGAGTGAAGGACCAATCCTACGACTTATTTGAATCGGGTCGAGTCAACTGAATGCTCCATAGGTATTATGAATATTGTATGGAGCATGTTGACATGCGTTCGACGAACTCAAAGCGAAGCGCGTTCGACGAACGGCGAGAGCGTTCGATGAACGATGAGCGCGTTCGACGAATGGCTAGCGTGTTCGACGAATGGCGAGCCCGTTCGACGAACGGCGAGCGCGCTCGACAAATGACTAGCACGTTCGACGAACGGCTAGCGCGTTCGATGAACGACCAGCCCGTTCGACGAACAGCTAGCGCGTTCGACGAACGGCCAACGCATTCGACGAATGGCTAGCACGTTCGATGAATGGCCAGCTTATTTGACGAATGGCTAGTGCTTTCGACGAACGGCCAGCATGTTCGACGAACGCTAGCCAGTTCGTCGAGCGCAGTGTTCGACCAATTAATCATCGCCCAACAAATTCTGTTTGCTTCAATTAATGTCGTGGCTGTGCGGATAGCTTCTCTTTTGCCTGGGTATAAAAGAATGCGATTCTTTTGACCTAGTAAGGCGATCTTTAATTTGCGAGTCTGTGAGAGAGACGAAAGGGTTCCGCTAGAAGCTTCGACGGAAGCGTTCCGATCGGTCGATCCCGCCACCGCCGCCGCCTCTCCCTGTCGTCGGACCTAGCAGTCCGTGGGAGACTTTGAGGGCAGTTCTTCTCCGACCTAGATCTTGTGCGACAAGAGGCTAGGGTTCTTCAACACTCGCGTGGACTTCCGTAGAGGCGTAGATCTATTTCAGCGCTTGGGACTCAACTCTTCTAGGAGCATCTCGATTGAGTACTGACTCGATTCTAGTCAGGTATATATTGCAATGTGATGTTATATTTATTTATTGATTCATGAAATCGCAAGATCCAAAACTCTTTTGGGTTTTTCTAGTTTATTTATTGCGCTGCACATATATGATATGCTCTATTATCATTTATGGAAATGGTATGTAGAAAACCCAAAAGTTCTTTCTATACTGGGTCAACGTCTGGCATTAGCCTTAACGCCAGCGTTAACCTCCAGTCCTATAAATAGGTGGCATTCATTCTCTTCAACCATCTATGCCAAAGAGCCCTATTCCAGCACTATAGAAACTCTGTGAGGGCCGTATTTTCAGACTACCATCTCCCACACAAATTCAAGAGAAGAATTCAATGGAGGATCAGATCAATGCTCACCCAACGCGAAGAACACGTGCTTCGACTTCGACGATATTTAGCGAGTCTTCGTCATCTCCAGAATTCTTCATAGGGAGTTTTACTTGTGTTTTATATTTTGTTGTAACACCCTTTTTCATTATGATCGTTCAGTGAATTCGCCTAATGTTGGCGACTAGGTCTGGGTAGGACTTAGGGCAGAAATTTACCTCGTGTTGGTGACTAGGTCTAGGGAGTAGATCTAGGGGTGCTCGAGGCCTTTCTGGGGATAGAAAGGCTAGAGCGGCTTGAGGCCATATCTGAGGAGAGATCGGCTAAAGCCAACCGGTTATTAGTGAGAAGAGTCGGTATAGAAAACGAAAAGAGTATTTCATATTCGCTTTTGATTTCTAGCGTTATAGAAATCAGATTTTGTAATCAAATTTTATAAATGATAATCATGTCTTTTCATGTTAATTAAAATTGATTTCATATTTCTAGCACTTTACTTTTTGTTTCAATCTACTTATCAGAAAATCACAAAAGTTTTCTTAAAAACCTTAAGTTTCCTAAAACCCTTATTCATCCCCCCTCTAAGGGCGCCTCAAGATCCAACAAGTGGTATCAAAGCTTGATTATTCCAAAACGGTTTCACCACCGAGAATAGTGGCGCTTCTTGATCATGATCTCGCTTCTACGAGTGGGGAGAAATGTTGGGACCATTGTCCACAATGTCTTAGATTTGGAGAAGTCCATTCCTAAGTCAAAGATATACCTCAGAATGTATTTGATATACTTTCTAGAATCTTTGTGCAGAAGATCAGGTCAAGCAAAGTGCTCAAGAAAATTCATCCAAGTTCACAAGCGTCGAGACACCACACATCGCTCGACGCCTGTGATTCAGAAGCGTCGACCCTTGTCTGCTGCTCAAATAGACAAGGTCGCCGCTGAAGTTCTGAGACCAAGTTAAGAAGCGTCGAGCCAAGGAATATTGCTCGATGCTGTGGAATGAGAAGAGTCGACCAAACTTCAGTTAGCTCAATGCCAACAAGAGGAGTCTAGATATGAAGGCACAGTTAAGAAGCGTCGAGCCCCTATACATTGCTCGACTCCTTCAGATAAAAAGCGTCGAATGACTAATGAATGCTCAACGCCTAAGAAGGAGGAGTCGGGAGCTTCGGTCTAAGAAGTATGTGTCGAGTATCTACATATCGCTCGACACCTAATGGAGAAAGCGTCGACAGAGATGCACAGTGCTCAATGCCTTTTTCTATAAAAGCTCTGAGCTGAGAAATTTCATTTACAGCTAGCTGAGCCTTTGTTTCTTCTAAAGCCATTAAAGACCGTTGAAGACTTAGCATCGTGCTGATGTGGAGGAGCGTAACAGATGTTGCAGATGGCGGGCTATAAATAGAAGGCATGACCTATGGGTTTAGAAGTCGATCTTTCTGAAAAGAGAAGATTAAGAAGGAAGAATCTGTCTTTCTAAGAAGAGGAACAATCATCACAGCCTGATAAATCAAGAAGACCAAATTGCTGTTGCTGATCTGTTGAAGATTTCTGTCTGATCATTCAGGCAGATCAAGAAGACTCAACAATTTGAAGAATCTGAGTCTAAGTATTGTTATTATCTTTATCAATCTCTGTAGGGTCTGAGTTGTCAGATCTGAGTGTAGGATCTGTCAAGGATCTGAGTTGTAAGATCAGGTGTGATCTGAGTTGTAAGATTCAGGGGTGAATCTGAGCTGTAAGCCTATAATTATAAAGGATGAGGTAGGATCTGTGAAGATCTGAGTTGGTAGGATCTGTTGAGATCTGAGTTGGTAGGATCTGTGAGATCTGAGTTGGTAAGATCTGCTGAGATCTGAGAGAGTAAGATCTGTTAAGATCTGAGTCTGTAATATCTATTGTGATCTGAGCTGTAAGACCTGTTTGTGGTCTGAGATCTGGAGGAGATATAAACCCTATCTAGCACACTGCTAGAGGGGAGAAGGGGGAAAGTGGATTACCCAAGATAAGGGGAACCACTATAAAATTCTGTGTGTTTTTCTGTGTGTGTTTATTTTCTTGAAAGCTCTGATCATTCTTTTAGGTTATAATCAAGAACTGCAAATAGTTTCTAAAATAACATATTCACCCCCCTTTAGGTGATTAGCTACCCTTAATTAAAGTCTTTCAAGTGGTATCAGAGCGTTGTTGTTCAAGAAAAGGTTTAACAGCCTGAACAAGATCTTCTAAGGGTATATTTCTTAAGTCGTGATGGCTAATAATGAAGGAAACAAGGAATTCACATCTATGAAGCTACCTATCTGCAGAAAAGAAAACTTTGGGATTTGGAAGGAAAGGGTCAAACTATTCATGGAAGCCTCTGACCCTAGGATATACATAACTGTACTAGAGGGACCTTTTGTTCCTATGAAGGTTTCATTTACAGATGGAAGTATCAAGACTCATAAAACATATTCTGAGATGACCAAAGATGAAGTGATTCTGGCCTCCATGGATAAGAGAGCTCAGAACATCATTGTTAGTGCTATTGAGGATTCAACCTTCCAAAATTTAGTTCATTGCAGCCAAAGAAATGTGGGAATCTCTCATTGTCTATATGGAAGGGACTGAAGAAGTCAGAGATGACAGGAAGTCTCTTCTAAATCAGCAATATGAAGCTTCCAGATAAGACAAGAAAGATTCAATAGCAGTCTGCTATGAGAAATTCTTCAAAATTTTAAATGGTCTAAAAACCTATGGAAGAACTTTTACAGATTATGAGCTGAATGATAAATTCTTAAGATCACTGAACAAAGAATGGGATATCAAGATCTGTGCAATCAGGGAAATGAGAAATCTGGGAAATATTCAGCCACAGAATTTATATGGGAAACTTTTGTCCCATGAACTTCACCTGAATACCAGAAAAGCTGAGGAAGGACACAGCAGGGAAAATCCTATTGCTCTGAAGGCAGAAAGTTCCAAGAAAAGCAAAGAAAGAATGTCATTATCCCCCAGGATACCTTCTGAATCAGAAGAATCAGAGACCAGTAATTCTGACTCTGAAATATCAGATGGTGAACTGGCACTCTTCACCAAACAACTGAAAAGGATGCTAAGAAGAAAACAACACTGGAAAACTAGACCCTCTCAGTCATCCAGATCTAAGAAGCACTCCAATTCTTCAGAGGGATTCAAACAAGATTCCAAGAAGGACAGGTATAACTCTAAACATAATAAATCTAATTCAGAAGAAATTGTGTGTTTTGTATGCAGGAAATCAGGACACATGATTGCTGATTGTCCTTCAAAGAGAAAGAACAACAAGAAATCTGATGAAAGGAGGCACAAATATGACAAGAGACATGAGAGGAGCCTAATAGCCAAGAAGGGCAAAGTCACTCTCAGTGACAGTGAATCTCAATCATCTGACTCAGAAAGTGAAGAGGCACTCATAACTCTGGTGGCTATCAATGAAAGTGAAGACATTCTGAATCATAGACCTATAATAAGAGCCACACTATCAAGGTCTGATAGTGAAGAGGATGGAGAAGAAAATACAGGACTCATGGCACTCAGTGATGAAGAGGATCAGGAGACAACTTCTAATATGAAGGTACTTGATAAAACTCCTTTATCTGATTCTGAACCTACAATTATTTCTAAACCTGAGATAAATTCATTTTCTTCTGATGAGAATGACTCAAAATCTAATTTTCATGAAGATGAAATCATTGAGAAATAGGAGTCACTTCTCAAAGCCCTTAAAAAGAGCAAAAGGCATAACAAAAAGCTACAAAAAGAAATATCTGAATTAAAGCAAACTAACTCCCAATACTCTGAGACAGCTAAGAGGCTGAATCAGGTAAGCAAGGAGCTTAGCAAATTAAAAGTCATGTCTATTATTCACATACATACTTTATGCACTAAGGAGAAGTTAATAAAAGAACTTGAACCAAAAATCCTAGCAGAACGGAAGCTTGTGACAAAGTTCTCAAAACCACAAACTATCCTTCCCATAATAGACACATTTTCTGCACAATACAGATCTGGCAGAGGATATGATGGAAAGGTAGAAAATAAACCTAAAAATATTGACAAGGCACCTATGCAATCTATAAAATTTAACAAAGCCGTGCCTATCACAAATAAGCATGATAAAAAAGGTGTGCATAAGTTTTGTAAGGGTGAGTGTTCTAATAGTAAAGATGACTCAATCCAACCAAGTAACAATGATGCCAAATCTCTATGCAAAGAAAAAGTATCAACTCATCATGACTCCTTTGTATTTAAAGCAAAGACCAAATTCAAAAGAGAGGAACTAAGACCAGCAGTGAAAACCACTGCTGTCAAGAAAACTAAACCAGTAAATTTCACTAAAACTCTTTACAAAGTTCCTTTGAAAAAGGCAATTAAACAAAATGTGAGTCAACCTAAAGAAGTGAGAAGACCTCCAAGGAGATATAACAGATATGAATGTTGGTGCTGTGGAAGGGTTGGACATTTTGCTCTTGACTGTTAGTTCAATCCAACTGTTCCAAGATTCAACTCTGGGAGACTAGTACTCCGACCTATGGAAACTCTCACAGCACCAAGGATTATACAACAACTAAATATTCCAGCTCATACTAACAAGGCTCTATGACCCAACTTGGTGTGGGTTCCTAAGAAAAGGTAATCTCTTCTTGCAGGGATGTCCAAAGACCAATCAACCTCCCATCTGGTACTTGGATAGTGGGTGCTCTATGCACATGACAGGAACAAAAAGTCTGCTGAATGATTACACTCCTGTGAAGAATGGACCAAAGGTTATCTTTGGAGGGTCTGAAAAAGGTAAAACTAAAGGTTATGGTAAAATCACAAATGGAATTGTCACCATCACCAAAGTTGCTCATGTTGATGGATTGCAACACAATCTCATCAGCATAAGTCAATTGTGTGATATTGGGTATGACATTTCATTCCACAAGGATGAGTGCCTGATTAAGAAAGAGAATGAAATAATTCTCTCAGGCACTAGGAGTGGCACCATTTATTGCTTAAACTTTATATGTTCTGATCAAGTAAATTCCATATGCTTAGTAGCTGAGAATAAACTCTCTAATAGTGTACAATGGCATAAAAGGTTAGCCCACAAAAACTATAAGACTATAAATAAGCTAATTTCAAAAGACCTGGTGAGAGCTGGGCCTAAGTGGAAGTGTATGCAGGAGGGTCCCTGCCATGCTTGTCAAATGGGTAAGCAGACCAAGTCATCCTTCAAACCAATTGGTGAGAAGGATTCCATTAGATGTCTATGCCTACTTCACATGGATCTATTTGGACCAATGTCAATCCATAGCCTAGGAGGAAAGATTTACACCCTTGTAATTGTTGATGATTATTCCAGATTCACATGGGTATTCTTCCTTAAACACAAGTCAGACATTTTAGAAATATTTACCGGCTTTGTTAGGCAAATCAACAATGAAATTGGAAATCATGTAGCCAAAATTAGAAGTGATCATGGGACTGAATTTCAGTCAGGTGCAATGACCAAATTTTGTGAAAATCTAGGCATCTCACAAGAGTTCTCATCTCCTAGAACTCCCCAACAAAATGGAGTTGCTGAGAGAAGAAATAGAACTCTCATTGAAGCTAGTAGGAGTATGCTAAGTGACTCCTCTCTTCCTGAGTATTTCTGGGCTGAAGCTGTAAACACAGATGCCATGTGCAGAATAGGGCTCTTATCAACAAAAGACTGGATAAGACCCCTTATGAGTTGTTGAAAGGTAGAAAACCCACTTTAGCCTATTTCAAAATATTTGGTAGTAAATGCTTTGTATTAAATAATGGAAAGCACCATCTCACTAAATTTGCTGAAAAAGCACATGAGGGAATTTTTGTTGGCTATAGCTCTCAAAGTAGAGCCTATAGAATTTTCAACAAAAGGTCAAATAGGATAGAAGAATCCATACATGTTGTATTTGATGAAACCAGCCTTATTTATAAGGATCTGGGAAGTTTATCTAGTAGTGCAGGTTCTACACAGAAATTGAAGGAGATGAATATCAATGAACAGCACAATGAGGATAATGAAGAAACTAATGAGACTGTAATTGTAATAGAGAGGATGAATCTCAAGTAGAAGACAATTATGAAGAACCTATTGCTGTTGAAGAACCACAACATCCAGAACCTCTAGAAGAGCCAACTCAAACAGATTAACCAGAATCACAAAGGGAAAAATGAGAGGCGGAGGAATGCATCCAAACATCTGAAGGATCATCCCAAAGAACAGATTATAGGAAATCCAAATGAAGGTGTGCAAACTAGAAGAGGAAACTCAATACATGAGGCCTTGCATCACATCTTTTTATCCAAAATAGAGCCTAAGAAGTTTGATGAAGCCAATAAGGACACTTCATGGATATTAGCTATGCAAGAAGAACTAAATCAATTTGAAAGATGCAAGGTCTGGATATTGGTTCCAAGACCAAAGAAACACAAAGTCATAAGGACCAAATGGGTATTTAGGAATAAGCTGGATGAAAATAGTGTGATTATCAAAAACAAAGCAAGGTTGGTTGCCCAAGGATATAGACAGGAGGAAGGCATAGATTTTGATCAAGTGTTTGCTCCTGTGGCAAGATTGGAGGCAATCAGACTATTCCTGGCATTTGCAGCACATACTGGATTCATAGTTTATCAAATGGATGTAAAGTCAGCATTCCTAAATGGAACAATACTGGAGGAAGTATATGTAGAACAACCCCCAGGTTTTATTGACTCTACTCATCCAAACCATGTCTATCTTTTATTAAAAGCTTTGTATGGCCTGAAACAGGCACCTAGAGCCTGGTATGAGACATTACCTAGATTTCTCATTGAGAATAAATTCTCAAGGGGAAAGATAGACAAGACATTATTTCTTAGGGTAGTCAAAGGTCATATTATTCTAGTTCAAATATATGTAGATGATATAATTTTTGGCTCAACTGATAATAACCTTTGCAAAAGGTTTGCAAGCCTTATGCAAGGGAAATTTGAAATGAGCAGCATGGGTGAGCTCAAATACTTCTTATGACTCCAAGTGAAATAGCCTGAGGAAGGAATTTTCATTTCTCAGACCAAGTACACTAAAGAGATTATCAAGAAGTTTGGAATGGAAAATTCCACTGTCATGAAAACACCAATGGCAGCCAATGTGTCACTGGACAAGTATGACAAAGGGAAACCTATTGATGAAACCTTGTACAGAGGCATCATTGACTCATTGCTCTACCTAACTGCTAGCAGGCCAAACATTATGTTCTCAACATGTGTGTGTGCTAGGTATCAAGTGAACCCTAAAGAATCTCACTACACTGTTGTCAAAAGAATCCTGAGATATCTGAATGGTACTCTTAATCTTGGCCTTTGGTATCCTAGAAGCAATGACTTTGAACTAACTGGTTTTTCAGATGCTGACTTTGCAGGATGCAAGGAGGATGGAAAAAGTACATCAGGCACATGTCAATTCCTTGGCAAAAGACTAATATCTTGGAGTAGCAGGAAGCAGACCAGTGTAGCTATCTCTCAGCAGAATTTGAGTACATCTCAGCTGGAAACTGCTGTGCTCAGCTATTATGGATTCAACACCAACTCCAAGACTATAAAGTCCAGCTAAGTAAATCTCCTCTATATTGTGATTCAACTAGTGCTATTGCTATAGCTAATAATCCTGTATCACATAGCAGAACTAAGCACATAGAAATTAGATATCACTTCATTAGAGAACATGTAGAAAATGGAGATATCATAATTGAATATGTCCCCACTGACAAACAAGTTGCTGATATATTCACTAAACCCCTGGATGAAACAAAATTTAATAACTTCAAAATTGAATTAGGAATGCTAAAAATGGAATAAAGTTGTCTTGAAATTAAATAAAATAAAGCTAGAATAAATGACAACTCACAAATAAGTATAGAAAATGAAATAAATAAATGAAAATAATAATTAAGTCTGAAAAGGTGAGTGGAGAGGATATCAGGCGTCGAGAGAAGATACCTGGCGTCAAGAGAAGATACTTGACGTCGAGAAGATACCTGGCGTCGAGAAGATACCTGGCGTCGAGAAGATACCTGGCGTCGAGCGAGGATAAATGGCATCGAGCTATCTTAATGCTTGTGCGAACATAGCTAGGCCGTCTCGACTGGGTAAATTTGAACCATTTGATCAATCTTGTCAAACAAGTCCGGCGCGCGGCTACTCATCTTCTTGAATTAGAATTTCTATAAATAGGGAAGACACTTCGTTAGTACATATGCCCTAGATTTCTCAAATGGAAATTATCTGCCCTAGAAAATTTCTCCATCAATTCTTTCACTCTACAATCAACAACCACAATGCCTCCCAAGAGCAGTGATTACCTTTACGAAGGAGGCAAGCTTGTTCGCAATGGATTCCAAACAGCTCCAGTGGAAATCAAATCAACCATCGAGCTAATCTACAAAGCAGGACTAGAATTTGTGCTATCTGAATCGACTCTAATTTGGAAACGAGAGGTCTTAGAGCTTTTCTCCAATATAGTAATAGACTCCGTCAATTCGAAGCTTAAAACCACTGTAAATGGTAAGAAGATTAAGATCTCTCCATCAAGACTCGCTAAGGCACTAGAACTGCCAAGATTAAAAAGTAATGAAGAAGAAGAAGTGAGCTCTGAGCAGATTAGATTAGCACAAGTCTGGTGTAGATTTGAAACATCACATGAAATATCTGGGAGTATTCTTAGGAAAGGAATGAATTCAAGAGGAAAACTGCTGACATATGTGATCAGAAAGGGTCTGTTATGCAAGACTGGGTCTCATGATAAAATTTCTAGGAAAATGTTTATTCTTCTGACCAGGATCATTCATACATTGAGAACAGATTGGGGGAGGGTGGTGTTTGACAGAATAATCGAATGTATCCAAGCACCCAACATGGGTAGGATATTATCTCTATATTTAGTAAAAGTCATTCCAGGCTCTTTAAATAACAAACTTGGATCCAAGATAAATCATATGAAGAAAATGGACATCAGAATGATAGAGAGATGGGAAAGAGTTTTATCAAATCATCCTCCAGCAGAATTTTCTCCCAAGCAGAAGAAATCTAAGAAGCAAAAGAAGAAGAAGGTCTCTTCAAGCTCTTCAAGCTCAACATCATCAAAAAGGAAATCAAAATCCTCTCCACATGATCCTAATCTCACATCATCTGAAGAAGAAGAAGGAAACAAACCTAGGGATAGTACTCCTGACACACCAACAAGTACTGATCCATTACTAGAAGGGGTTGACAAGTTCAATAAAGAAAAAGATGAGAATGAGAAAGAAGAAGAAGAGAGAGGAAGTCACCCTGGATCCCCTGCTAGAGTTGAAGGGAATTTTCAGAATGAGAGGGAGGCTCAAGATGAGATCCCTGCTCAGGATAATTCTGAAATTAGCAGAGCAGCAGTTGAGGGGAATGCTCAGGATGAGATCCCTGCTCCAGACAATAATGACCTGAACAATGCAGACATTGAGGGGGAGCCTCAAGATGAAATCCCAGCTCAAGAAAATCTTGATCAAGACAATGCACCATTTGAGGGGGAGTATCAGCCTGAGGTCCCTGCTCAAGTGAATCCTGCAGTTGATGCTATGAATGTGGAAGGAGAGCCTGAATCCACAAGGAAAGAGGATGAGAAGGTGATCAAGATAGAATCTTCTAGCTCACATATGAGCCAGAGAGATGATTCTTTCATCAGAGAAGAAAGCAGTAGAAGTGATGGAATGGCAAGAGAAATCAATATGGATCTAAGTCCAATACTACCTCAGCTGGAGGTGTTGCTTAATAATCAAAGAAGATTATTGGAACAGTATATTGAAGAAAATAACACAAAAATGAAAAATGAAGTAGATTTTTAGATGAAACTTGTTAGATTTGAAGTTAATCATCAGATGAATGCACTGAGAAAGGAAATGGTAAAGTTTTTCAAAAGAGCTGGTGCTTTAGTAGATTACACAACTGAACAACTTGATTCAATCAAAGAGACATCAAAGGCTATTAAAGAGACACAAGCAGGTATCACAAAGACAGTAGATGATGTTCAAACAAATCAAGGAATTTTAAGTAACAATATGCAAGTGTTGTACAAAGAACAAATTGCACAAACTCTTACAGGTACAACTAAGATAGAATCTAGACTACAACAGCATGATGCTGCTATTCTAGCCAAAATTGATGAGAGCTCTTCAATTCTAAAAGATCGGGTAAAGTTAAATACAGATACCATAGATGACCATCTTCTTAAGGTCAAGAAAACCATTGAAAGTGGAGTACATCATCTGGAGGGCCAAGTCAGGTTTCAGAAGAATGTTATAAGAGATCATATAGTTGAAGAAGTCCTAAAGGGGGAGAGGTCAATGATTCAAGCCAGCTCTGAGCATGCTGTGTGGACCTTTAATTCTATAAGAGAAACTTTTGGCTATCCTCCCATAGATTATGAAAATGATCAAGTTTCTGAGACCAAGCCAGCATTTCTTACACAAATCCAAAAGCAAATTGCCAAAATGTATAGTCCTGAGGATAAAAGCAAGAGAGAAAACTTTACCAGTGAGCAAGTATAATCTAGCAAAAGAAAGTTCAGAGAAGAAGTTCAATCAAGGGTTGATTTTGAACATTGGTCTCCCTCTTCAAGAGAAATGATTCTGGCAGCATGGGAAGCTGTGAAAGGTAATCCAGATGAAAGAGGGAAATGGTATTCTGAAGCTGAATGGTTGAAGCACTGATAAGAAAATACGCGACGTAGGAGGCAAGCGCACCTATCGCGTGTAGTATATATGATAAAAAATCATATCAAGGTCGTATTTAGTCCTGGGTCCCGTCGAGTATTGTTACTTCGAGCTAACGGCTATTTTTTTATCGGATATTAAAAATAAGTGAGTGTTTGCAATAATTAAAAACAAAAATGATAACAATCGCGGGCTTGGTGTGCGTTTAGCAAAAACCAAGAAAAGCGATAATACGATAATAAGTGCATTAATTTGAAAACAAAAATGATAACAATCGCGGGCTTGGTGTGCGTTTAGCAAAAACCAAGAAAAGCGATAGAAAAGACAAAAAAGCTAAGTTATGAAAGCTGTAAATAAGCAGAAAATCTAATTTATGAAAGCGATAAAGAAAGCATGAGAAGCTAATTATGAGAGCTTTAAAGAAAGCATGAAAGAAAGCAATAAAATCTAGTTTATGAAAGCATGAAAAGCTAATTATGAAAGCATTAAATAAAGCATTAAAATCTAAACTATGAAAGCAAATAAATTCTAATCTCATACACACACACACACTCTACATGAAATAAACTAAAATTAAAAGAAAAAAATAAAAATAAGTAAAACTAACTCTCATACACACACACACTCTACATAAATTAAAAAATTAACACATAACATAACATAAAAATAAACTAAAATAAATAAGAACAAAAAGAAGAACAAAAAAAATAAAACAAAAAAGGAAATCTAAACAAAACAAAAGAAGAACAAAAATTAGAACTAAAATAAGAACAAAAAAAAAAGAGACGAACTTGATGAACAATAGAAAAACTTGCTTATATATAACAAGAACAAGAACACTTAAGAGAACACTTAGAACTTAGAACAAGAAGAACAAGTTATCTATTTATTTAAGAAAAACAAATTATTACATAGTAAGAGAGGATACATAGGGAAACAAGAGAGAGAAAAATATAAAAACACAAATACAAAGGGTGGAACACAAATCCTAAAAAGGATTAGAAAATGTGAACCTTTTTTACAAGGGAGAGGGCCTCTTATTTATAGGCAAGAGGTGGGGGTGCATTTAGTAAAAAAAGAAAAGCTTGGTGGCTGGACAGATTCTAGAAGGTGGGGTAGCCAAGTTTGAATTGATCACTTGCTGGAATTGGAGAGCTGGAGGAGCAGCTGGAGGCTTCGGGCAGCAGGGCAAGGGCACGGGCAGCAGGGCGGCAGCTGGCACGGGCGCGGGCAGGCGGCAGCAGGTACGGGCAGCTGGGCAGGGGCGCGGGCAGCGGGTATGGGCAGCTGGGCAGGGGCGCGGGCAGCGGGCAGGCAGGCGGAGCGGGTTCAATCCAGCAAAATGCGCGCTTGCCTGGATTCAAACCCAGGGAGGCTGTGGGATTAGCCAAGTCCAGAACCAATGAGCCAAGCGTCTCTATCTGAAATATATAGGGCTATATTAAATATATTATGTTAGGTTTAGAATTTATTAAAAGCAAAAAGGGAGGGAAACGGGCGCCACAGTTTAATCCAATTAAATATGACTACGCCAGGACTCGAACCCGGGGCAGCAGCGCGGCAAGCAAAGACAGAACCAATGAGCCAAGCAGCTCCTTCAACATCTATGGAGCAATAAATATACTTATTATAATTACACATATATTTTTATATATTTTTTTAATTTACAAAATTATTTATATGATTATATTTAATATATATATTCTGTTATTATTTATTATTATTGTTATGATTATTATTTATTTATTTTTATTTTTATGAAGCCTTTATATAAATATATATATGTAATATAAAATCATACATTCATATATATAAACTAACTTTATATAGCTTAAATTTTTCTATAGTTAATTTTATTATTATATTTTTTAACTTATTTATAGCTTATATTTACATAAGTATTTATATATAGTTTTTAAAAACTATAAAGATATATATTTACATATATTTTTAAATACTTAAAATATGCATTTACATATATATATTTACATAAACATTTACATATACATTTACATATGTATTTTTACAAAAGTACTTACATAAATATTTTCATACTTATTATATAGTTTTTATTTAATATATACTTAAATAATTCATTTTTACATATAAATATATATGTATAAATATAAGTAAAAACAAGTCATTTATTCAATAATTAATAAGAAATATTACAAATTTTGTATAAAACTATATAAGAAACTATATAGAAAATACGTATATTTTCCTATTCATCAAATACCCCCATACTTAAGCTTTTGCTATTCCAGAGCAAAAAGTAAGGGATACCTATAAGACGTTTAATAAAATTTTAAATTTACTAAAGTTTTATTTAATCAAAAGTAAGATCGAAATAAATTTAGGAGATTTAAAGAGGTAAGTCCTAAATTATGAAGATGATTTAAAAAGAGCGAAAAAGTTTTAGCGAGACTTCTAAAGTTAGTTAAATAGCGTCGAATATTGCAGTCTTTGGCGCCTTTAATTAGAGTAGAATTATATAAAACTTTAACTTTTTAAAGAAAATTTTTAAGAATAAATAAAACCTACCAATTATGCTCTCGCAAACTTTTTAAATTAAAATCTAGCCTACAATTTTATTGGCTAAGGGGTAGGGGAAAAAAGGTAGCCTTGGCAAAAAGAAGAGTGCTTGGATTAGGGGTGATGGATTTAATCCTCTCACCCCACCATTTTGGTGGTTTACTTTGGCTCCCAGCGTTGGTTTACGGGGGATAATTGAAATCTTTTTAAACTTAACCCAATGCCCGTGTTTACGGAATTTTATTTTTTTATTCCCATTGACACGGGATTTCTTTTAACAATATTGGGTGCCTGTGTTTACGGAATCTTTTTATTCCCATTGACACAGGATTTCTTTTCAAACTTCTTCTTTTACTTTTTTTTATGCCAAGCTGAAGGGGTGAGGGTTTCAAAAGAAAAACTAGAATAATAAAAAAGGATTTGAGAGCAAAAATTAGTAGATTAGAATATTCCTAAAGTTTCACAAGTTTAGAGTTAGAATAATTGAATCTAAAGATGGTTTGCCAATATAATACAAAAAGGAATCTATTTAGGGTAAACCGGAGGTAGTGCTAAAAATTCTGTTCTCAAATTAAATTAAGATCGCAAGATTTTCTTTACTACTGAAAATTCCTCGATTTAAATTTTTCAAACCATGAAATAAATAAAAATGATTTAGTAAATCATAAATAATGAAAAACGCTTAAAGATAAAACTAACCTAGCCTTAGAAGTAACAAAAAGCAAAGTAGGGGTTTTATTTTTTTTTTGGATTTTTTTATAAGTTTTTTTCATCATTTTTTTGGAGTTTTTAAGATATATATATTATTATTTTTGATTTTTTATAACAAAATACATATATAAATACTTAATAAAAACAAAGTAACAAAAAGAAAGAAGAAAATTAAGAAAAGCAAAAATACATACAAATTTTTTTTTTTGATTTTTTCTAAGAATTTTTTTTTTCATCATATATTTTTGGATTTTTTTTTAATTTTGTTAAAAATATGTACATTAATAAAAAAAAAGGAAAAGAAAAGAAAAGAGAGAAGGAAAAACATTTTTGGTGTTATGACAAAATGAATTTTGTTATAACAAAATTTTAAGTAGATTTTTAATCATTTTTTTGGATTTTGATTTATAACAAAATACATATGTAAATACATATATATTTACATTAATACTAAAAAAATGGAAAAGAAAGAGAAAGACATATATATTTTTTGTATGTTATGACAAATTTTTTGTGAATTTTGTTATAACAAAATTTTTTAGTAAAACTTTTCATCATCATTTTTTTGGATTTTGATTTATTATTATAAATAAGGATTTTTATATACAAATAAAAGACATAAACATAAAACATTAATTTTTTTTTTGTTTTTTCTAAGTTAATTAATGATTTTTTTGGATTTTTTTAATTTTATGTAAGAGGGACAAAGATGTTGCAAAGATGTTGCAACATAATTTATAAACATTTATAAGAGGGACAAAGATGTTGCAACATAATTTATTATGTCATAAAAAATTTTGTTATTTTATTTATTTTGTCATTTTTTGGTTTTTTCTAAGTAAAAATGGGGGACAATAATTACAAAAGGGGAAAACATCATACCATACCCCCATACTTAAAATCAACATTGTCCCCAATGTTGAAGTAAGTATGAGGAACAATTCTATATATGTACAAAAGCATGAAAAAGAGGAAAAAGAAAATACAAGGGGGGAAAAAGCAGAGGGAAAAAGCACGCCCCTATTTTGGAGACGGGATAACCGGAATAATTACCTGCAAAAGATGTTAAAACATAATAATAAAGGTTTATGTACATGGGGGGGGGTGATAAAAATGATAAAATCATATGCATATATATATATATATGTTTTTTTATTTGTTTTTCCAATTTTTCTTAGTTACAAAAAAAAACATATATACATAAAGCAAACTATATATATTTTTTTGGGAGATCTTTCTAACACATATTTTCATCATTATTAAAATATGCATATATATATATATATATAAACCTTTATACTTAATAAAAATAAGAAAAATAAAGAGAAGCTTTAAAATAAAAAACAAAGAAGAAGAAGTGAAATGAAAGGATAAAAGTAATAGGGTTTCCCCTTTTCAAAATATCGACAAAAATCCCCTTTCGGGTCTGTCGAGTAATCCTACTTCGAGAAAACTACCTATTACTCTATCTCAAAAATTCCAAAAATTCTTTTTGATTTATGTTTCAAAATTTTCCATTATTTTGTCATTTAAATTAGAGTATTATTTTGTTTTGTTTAAATATGCATAGATAATCTTAATGAAAATAAAATAGAAATCATATCATTTTTTTCTTTATGCATATTTATATACAAAATAAAACTTAATAAGTAATAAAACTTAAGAAAGATAAAAAAACAAAGAAAGAAAAAAAGCATATATTTTTTTGGATTTTTCAAATCAATATTTTCATCATTTTTTGGATTTTTAATATGATAAGAATATATATAAACACTTAACAAAAAGAAAAGCAAGAAAAAAGGAAAGATGAAAAAAAGAAAAAAAATAAGAAAGCCAAAAATACTTAATTAATTAATTTGTTTTTGTGGGATTTTTTTAGTTTTTCCATCATCATTTTTTTTTTCAAAATTTAGCCAAATATTTACATATATAATTTACATATATAAAACCTAAAAATAAAAATAAGAAAGAAAGAAAGAAAGGGAAAAAGGTATTTACAAAAAGAAAGATACAATATTATATTATTTTTTTTGGATTTTTCTTATATGTACATTTATATACATAATGATACTAAAAAAAGAACAAAAATAATAAGAACAAGAAAGAGAAAGACAAAGTGAAAAGAACATTTATGATTTTTGGTTTTTTTTATATCACAAAAAGAATGAAATATATATATAAAGTAAAACCACATATATTTTTTTTTGGAGTTTTCTAAATGTATTTTCATCATTTTTGAAATACGCATATTCAAATTTATATTAAAACAAAAGAAAAAAACAAAATTAATAAAAAAAATCTTTAAAATGAAAAGCAAAGAAGAAAACGTAGAAATAATAAGGTAAAAGCAACGGGGTTTCCTCTTTTCAAAATATCGACAAAAATCCCCTTTCGGGTCTGTCGAGTAATCCTACTTCGAGAAAACGATCTATTGTCCTATCTTAAAATTCCTAGAATTCATTTTGATTTTGGTTTTAAAGTCTTTCATTATTTTTTTCATTTTGAAATTTGAAATAATATGTTTTCAAATATGCATTTAAAAAAACTTAATGAAAAACAAATAGAAATCCTATCATTTTTTTTTGAGTTTTCTTATATGCATATTTATATACAAAATTAAAACTTAATAAAAATAAAAGCAACTTAATAAAAAAAAAGAAAAAAAGAAGAACAAATATTTTTTTGGATTTTTTATAAGAATATTTCATCATTTTTTTGGTTTTTAATTTTTTTTTATTTACAAATTAGAGCTTAAGAAAAAGAGAAAACATATATTTTTGGGTTTTTTGGGGTTTTTTAATTTTTTTGATTTTTTTAAAGATGATAAAATCAATAGTGTATACTTTTTTCTCAATATCGATGAAAGTCCCCGGCAACGGCGCCAAAAACTTGATAAATAAAATACGCGATGTAGGAGGCAAGCGCACCTATCACGTGTAGTATATATGATAAAAAATCATATCAAGGTCGTATTTAGTCCTGGGTCCCGTCGAGTATTATTACTTCGAGCTAACGGCTATTGTTTTATCTGATATTAAAAATAAGTGAGTGTTTGCAATAATTAAAAACAAAAATGATAACAATCGCGGGCTTGGTGTGCGTTTAGCAAAAACCAAGAAAAGCGATAATACGATAATAAGTGCATTAATTTGAAAACAAAAATGATAACAATCGCGGGCTTGGTGTGCGTTTAGCAAAAACCAAGAAAAGCGATAGAAAAGACAAAAAAGCTAAGTTATGAAAGCTGTAAATAAGCAGAAAATCTAATTTATGAAAGCGATAAAGAAAGCATGAAATGCTAATTATGAGAGCTTTAAAGAAAGCATGAAAGAAAGCATTAAAATATAGTTTATGAAAGCATGAAAAGCTAATTATGAAAGCATGAAAAGCTAATTATGAAAGCATTAAAATCTAAACTATGAAAGCAAATAAATTCTAATCTCATACACACACACACTCTACATGAAATAAACTAAAATTAAAAGAAAAAAATACAAATAAGTAAAACTAACTCTCATACACACACACACTCTACATAAATTAAAAAATTAACACATAACATAACATAAAACTAAACTAAACTAAAATAAGAACAAAAAAAAAAATAAAACAAAAAAGGAAATCTAAACAAAACAAAAGAAGAACAAAAATTAGAACTAAAATAAGAACAAAAAAAAAAGAGAAGAACTTGATGAACAATAGAAAAACTTGCTTATATATAACAAGAACAAGAACACTTAAGAGAACACTTAGAACTTAGAACAAGAAGAACAAGTTATCTATTTATTTAAGAAAAACAAATTATTACATACTAAGAGAGGATACATAGGGAAGCAAGAGAGAGAAAAATATAAAAACACAAATACAAAGGGTGGAACACAAATCCTAAAAAGGATTAGAAAATGTGAACCTTTTTTACAAGGGAGAGGGCCTCTTATTTATAGGCAAGACGTGGGGTGCATTTAGTAAAAAAAGAAAAGCTTGGTGGCTGGACAGATTCTAGAAGGTGGGGTAGCCAAGTTTGAATTGATCACTTGCTGGAATTGGAGAGCTGGAGGAGCAGCTGGAGGCTTCGGGCAGCAGGGCAAGGGCACGGGCAGCAGGGCGGCAGCTGGCACGGGCGCGGGCAGGCGGCAGCGGGTACGGGCAGCTGGGCAGGGGCGCGGGCAGCTGGGCAGGGGCGCGGGCAGCGGGCAGGCAGGCGGAGCGGGTTTAATCCAGCAAAATGCGCACTTGCCTGGATTCGAACCCAGGGAGGCTGCGGGATTAGCCAAGTCCAGAACCAATGAGCCAAGCGTCTCTATCTGAAATATATAGGGCTATATTAAATATATTATGTTAGGTTTAGAATTTATTAAAAGCAAAAAGGGAGGGAAACGGGCGCCACAGTTTAATCCAATTAAATATGACTACGTCAGGACTCGAACCCGGGGCAGCAGCGCGGCAAGCAAAGATAGAACCAATGAGCCAAGCGGCTCCTTCAACATCTATGGAGCAATAAATATACTTATTATAATTACACATATATTTTTATATATTTTTTTAATTTACAAAATTATTTATATGATTATATTTAATATATATATTCTGTTATTATTTATTATTATTGTTATGATTATTATTTATTTATTTTTATTTTTATGAAGCCTTTATATAAATATATATATATAATATAAAATCATACATTCATATATATAAACTAACTTTATATAGCTTAAATTTTTTCTATAGTTAATTTTATTATTATATTTTTTAACTTATTTATAGCTTATATTTACATAAGTATTTATATATAGTTTTTAAAAACTATAAAGATATATATTTACATATATTTTTAAATACTTAAAATATGCATTTACATATATATATATATATATATATTTACATAAACATTTACATATACATTTACATATGTATTTTTACAAAAGTACTTACATAAATATTTACATACTTATTATATAGTTTTTATTTAATATATACTTAAATAATTCATTTTTACATATAAATATATATGTATAAATATAAGTAAAAACAAGTCATTTATTCAATAATTAATAAGAAATATTACAAATTTTGTATAAAACTATATAAGAAACTATATAGAAAATACGTATATTTTCCTATTCATAAAGCACAGGGATCAAGAGGAGCTGAAGATAAAATTCAAGGCTGACAAGTTGGCTGGGAAAGTTCAGGCAGGTGATAAAGAGCCAATCAGATACTTTCCAAAGCCGTTTGGCTATTTCAAGAGAAGAAAAGAAGTTGCTGAAGCCCTTTCCAAGAGAGCCAAAAGAGTAATAGAGATCAAGGAACCTGAACAACATTAGGATTTTAATCTTTATTAAGAATTTTTAGAGAAATGTAACTGATTTAACTTTGAACAATATTGATGAGCTCCCAGAGCAAACTATCTTTCATTATCATATATATATATGCCTGTGATGTGATCCTTTTCTTATCATGACATGTTTTATTCTGAACTGTTTGTGATTTTGTGCTTATGTGAGAAATCATGTCTGAGATAATTTCTTTTGTTAGAATGTTTTGGTAATCAAATTTAATAAGGTACTATACTTGTTGAAACCGAGACTTGCGAACAAAACTTAGTCTCTGTGGAGTTCGGGGCCCTCAGCTAGCCGAGGGGCGACCAATCCTTACTCCTCCCAAGGGAGAGCTCTAGGTTGAAGGTGTTGGAACTAGGGACTGGACCAAGGGCTTAGTGGGGAGGTCCCGCCACATACCCGGAAGCCCCTTAGGAACTTCCCCTCCCAAGCCACTACTAAGCTTGGGCACCACATGAGGCTCTCCTCACCCCCTAGAGAGACTTGGGGAGGGAGAGAGAGGGAGAGAGCTAGCCTAGAATGAGATCCCCCTAAATGGTGCCCCCTTGGTCCTATTTATAGGATTTCTGAAGTTGGGCTGTAAATAGCCAAAAACTGGTCTGCCAGATTACCAAAATACCCTTGAACTGGGCTGCAGATAGCCAAATCCCGCTGCTCTTGGACTGCGAATAGCCAAAACTGGACTGCGAATAGCCAAAACCCGCCGTTCTACGACGCTAAACGCAGACCGAATGCCCTCCTGGGCTCGCCCCCTACTGGGCGTGGGGGCGAGAGAAGCTCGCCCCTTCCTTGGACGTGGGGGGGGGGGGGGGGGGGGGGGGGAGGGGGGCGAGAGGGGGGCTCGCCCCTCCTCCTCTCGCCCATCAATGTTGGAAGCGGGCGCGAGCCCCCGGGCAGCAGCCCGGGCTCGCCCCCCTTGGTTGGGAGTGGGGGCGGGCCCCTGGGCAGCAGCCCGGGCTCGCCCCCCTTGGATGGGAGCGGGGCGAGCCCCCGGGAGCAGCCCGGGCTCGCCCCCCTTGGCTGGGAAGCGGGGGCGAGCCCTCGGGCAGCAGCCCGGGCTCGCCCCCCTTAGCTGGGAAGCGGGGGCGAGCCCCCGGGCAGCAGCCCGGGCTCTCCCCCCTTGGATGGGAGCGTGGGCGAGCCCCCGGGCAGCAGCCCGGGCTCACCCCCCTAAGCTGGGAAGCAGGGGCGAGCCCCCGGGCAGCAGCCCGGGCTCGCCCCCCTCAGCTGGGAAGCGGGGGCGAGCCCCCGGGCAGCAGCCTGGGCTCGCCCCCCTTAGCTGGGAAGCGGGGGCGAGCCCCCGGGCAGCATCCCGGGCTCTCCCCCCTTAGTTGGGAGCTGGGGCGAGCCCCCGGGCAGCAGCCCGGGCTCGCCCCCTTGGTGGGGAGCGGGGGCGAGCCCCCGGGCAGCAGCCCGGGCTCGCCCCCCTTGGTTGGGAGTGGGGGCGAGCCCCTGGGCAGCAGCCCGGGCTCGCCCCCCTGGCCTCCACCTCCCTTCCTGTATGGGTCAATGCTACCTTGATGCTCCGATGAGCCTTCGGGTGTATGCTCGGCGAATATCGGGGTTGTACACAATCCCCGCTATTTTCGAGCGTGGCTCACGCTCGGAAAGAAATGTCCAACCCTGCATATTCGACGAGTGTTGCTGGGAATCCGGTTATTGGTGCTATCTTGGAAAAGCCACAGCACCTCCCCGAGAGGTCCCCCAACCTTTCCGGCTAGCGAGAGCCCGGCTAGCAGAGCCACCTCGAGGAAAAAACACTTAAGAGAATTTTCGGCCACTGAGCGGTTCCTGACCCTGCCAGCTAGGTGGGAGACTGGTCAGCAGGTCAGCATGGGGACTAAGTACTTGGGACTTTCCTGCCACCGAGCGATCCTCGGACCTGCCAGCTTGATGGGAGCCTGGTCAGCGGGCCAGCATCGGGGCTAGGTACCTTGAGACTTTCCTGCCTCCGAGCGATCCTCGGACCTGCCAGCTTGATGGGAGCCTGGTCAGCGGGCCAGCATGAGGACTAAGCACTTGGGTCATTCCTGCCACCGAGCGATCCTCGGACCTGCCAACTTGATGGGAGCCTGGTCAGCGGGCCAGCATCGTGACTAAGTACTTGGGACTTTCCTGCCACCGAGCGATCCTCGGACCTGCCAGCTTGATGGGAGCCTGGTCAGCGGGCCAGCATCGGGACTAAGTACATGAGACTTTCCTGCCACCGAGCGATCCTCGGACCTGCCAACTTGATGGGAGCCTGGTCAGCGGGCCAGCAGCAGGACTAAGTACTTGGGACTTTCCTGCCACCGAGCGATCCTCGGACCTGCCAGCTTGATGGGAGCCTGGTTAGCGGGCCAGCATCGGGACTAAGCACTTGGGACTTTCCTGCCACCGAGCGATCCTCGGACCTGCCAGCTTGATGGGAGCCTGGTCAGCGGGCCAGCATCGTGACTAAGTACTTGGGACTTTCCTGCCACCGAGGGATCCTCGGACCTGCCAGCTTGATGGGAGCCTGGTGAGCGGGCCAGCATCGGGACTAAGCACTTGGGACTTTCCTGCCACCGAGCGATCCTCGGACCTGCCAACTTGATGGGAGCCTGGTCAGCGGGCCAGCATCGGGACTAAGTACTTGGGACTTTCCTGCCACCGAGCGATCCTCGGACCTGCTAGCTTGATGGGAGCCTGGTCAGCGGGCCAGCATCGGGACTAAGTACTTGGGACTTTCCTGCCACCGAGCGATCCTCGGACCTGCCAGCTTGATGGGAGCCTGGTCAGCGGGCCAACATCGTGACTAAGCACTTGGGACTTTCCTGCCACCGAGCGATCCTCGGACCTGCCAGCTTGATGGGAGCCTGGTCAGCGGGCCAGCATCGTGACTAAGTACTTGGGAATTTCCTGCCATCGAGCGATCCTCGGACCTGCCAGCTTGATGGGAGCCTGGTCAGCGGGCCAGCATCGGGATTAAGTACTTGGGACTTTCCTGCCACCGAGCGATCCCCAGACCTGCCAGCTTGATGGGAGCCTGGTCAGCGGGCCAGCATCGTGACTAAGTACTTGGGAATTTCCTGCCACCGAGCGATCCTCGGACCTGCCAGCTTGTTGGGAGCCTGGTCAGCGGGCCAGCATCGGGACTAAGTACTTGGGACTTTCACTACATTAATCATCGCATTACATGCAAGAAAAAACTAAGTAAAAAACCACGCTACATGAATTTAAGGGTGGAGAGAAAAACTAAGCACTTAGACAAACTTGGTCTCCTACTGCCGAGGGTGGTCTCCCTCGTTCCCATTTGGTTGTTGCTGTTGCCACACCAAAGCCCTCGCTTCCTTCAATTCCAAGAACTCAGGGTAGTTGATCGTCGCGTGACCTTCCTCATCGTGGATGTCACAATAGGGTAACTCCACCCTACACCCTCTTCCTCTTCTTCCTGTTTTTCTGACTCTCCTCCTTTTTTCCCAGCCAATCGCCATGGTCTGTTGAGGCGGTGGAGGGGATGCCCTTGGCCTCTGCCCCCACCTAGGGAGGTCAACCCCATCTTCCGGGAAGTTGTCTTCCTCTTGGTCGAACTTTCTCTTGGGAGCCCCTACTCTTCCCCCCTACTGCCTTGCCTCTGGCTCACTCAGCTTGGCCAGCCTTCTCGTGAACTCCGGGTTGGCCTCCTCACTCTCGACTTCTTCTGCCACCCTTTCCATCAACTCTTCAAAGGACAAAGGAGCTCTTCTCTTAAGGTCCATCTTGAAGAAGCCCTCCCGCAGCCCCAACGTGAAGGCGAGCTTGAGGGTGTACCCGGGCACTTCTTGGACGAGGAGAACCTCCTCCCTGAACCATTCCAGATAGTGAGCCAGCGACTCCCCTGGCTCTTGTTTGATCTTAAAAAGTGCCTCGACATCTTTCTTCCTCTTTCTTGACGTCGAGAAGCGTAGCAGAAAAGCTCGACGCAAGTCTTCGAAGGCGTAGATGGATCCTGCAGGGAGCTGATGGAACCAGTACCTAGCCTTCTCCTTGAGGGTGACGGCAAAGAGCCAACACTTGAAGGCGTCCGACATGGGCATGATGGAGACCATGTCCTCAAACCACTGCAGGTGCAAGACGGGGTCATCCTTGCCGAAGTAGTGAGACATCACCGCCCCCCTTGAACCCCTCCAGAATCAGGGATGAGAGGATCAGCTCACAAAAAGGACCTCCTACGCTCGCCCCCCTTTGGGGCTGGGCGAGTGGGGGCATGGCGCCTCCCCTCTCGCCCCCTTGGGTCTCGGCGAGTGGGGGTCGAGGACCTCCCCACTCGCCCACTTGGGTCTCGGCGAGTGGGGGTCGAGGACCTCCCCACTCGCCCACTTGGGTCTCGGCGAGTGGGGGTCGAGGACCTCCCCACTCGCGCACTTGGATCTCGGCGAGTGGGGGTCGAGGACCTCCCCACTCGCCCACTTGGGTCTCGGCGAGTGGGGGTCGAGGACCTCCCCACTCGCCCACTTGGGTCTCGGCGAGTGGGGGTCGAGGACCTCCCCACTTGCCCACTTGGGTCTCGGCGAGTGGGAGTCGAGGACCTCCCCACTCGCCCCCTTCCGGCACCTCTTTCCCGGATGTCTGGCCGAGGATGCTCTCGCCCACCTTTTGAGGTGAGGCCTCCAGACCACTTTTTCTCCTGTCTTTGATTATCGAGGCGAAAGCTACCTGCAGGGTCTGCATGACCTCCTGCCTGAGATTCTCAAACATCTCCAACGTCACTCCAGCCACCGGGGGTTGCGAGTGACCTGGGTCGGATCTTCCTCCACCTCCGTCCATGGAACTCATCTTGAGAGTTTCTTGAATCGGTCACACTCCACGCTCACCGCACCATGTGTTGAAACCGAGACTTGCGAACAAGACTTAGTCTCTGTGGAGTTCAGGGCCCTCAGCTAGCCGAGGGGCGACCAATCCTTACTCCTCCCAAGGGAGAGCTCTAGGTTGAAGGTGTTGGAACTAGGGACTGGACCAAGGGCTTAGTGGGGAGGTCCCGCCACATACCCGGAAGCCCCTTAGGAACTTCCCCTCCCAAGCCACTACTAAGCTTGGGCACCACAGGAGGCTCTCTTCACCCCCTAGAGAGACTTGGGGAGGGAGAGAGAGAGCGAGAGAGCTAGCCTAGAATGAGACCCCCCTAATGGTGCCCCCTTGGTCCTATTTATAGGATTTTTGAAGTTGGGCTGCAAATAGCCGAAAATTGGTCTGCCAGATTACCAAAATACCCTTGAACTGGGCTGCAGATAGCCAAATCCCGCTGCTCTTGGACTGCGAATAGCCAAAACCCGCCGTTCCACGGTGCTAAACGCAGACCGAATGCCCTCCTGGGCTCGCCCCTACTGGGCGTGGGGGCGAGAGAAGCTCGCCCCTTCCTTGGACGTGTGTGTGGGGGGGAGGGGTGGGGGGCGAGAGGGGGGCTCGCCCCTCCTCCTCTCACCCCTCAATGTTGGGAGCGGGGGCGAGCCCCCGGGCAGCATCCCGGGCTCGCCCCCCTTGGTTGGGAGCGGGGGCGAGCCCCCGGGCAACAGCCCGGGCTCGCCCCCCCTTGGATGGGAGCGGGGGCGAGCCCCCGGGCAGTAGCCCGGGCTCGCCCCCCTTGGCTGGGAAGCGGGGGCGAGCCCCCGGGCAGCAGCCTGGGCTCGCCCCCCTTCGCTGGGAAGCGGGGGCGAGCCCCCGGGCAGGAGCCCGGGCTCGCCCCCCTTGGATGGGAGCGGGGGCGAGCCCCCGGGCAGCAGCCCGGGCTCGCCCCCCTTAGCTGGGAAGCGGGGGCGAGCCCCCGGGCAGCAGCCCGGGCTCGCCCCCCTTGGTTGGAAAGCGGGGGCGAGCCCCCGGGCAGCAGCCCGGGCTCGCCCCCCTTCGCTGGGAAGCGGGGGCGAGCCCCCGGGCAGCAGCCCGGGCTCGCCCCCCTTGGATGGGAGCGGGGGCGAGCCCCCGGGCAGCAGCCCGGGCTCGCCCCCCTTGGCTAGGAAGCGGGGGCGATCCCCCGGGCAGCAGCCTGGGCTCGCCCCCCTTAGCTGGGAAGCGGGGGCGAGCCCCCGGGTAGCAGCCCGGGCTCGCCCCCCTTGGTTGGGAGCGGGGGCGAGCCCCCGGGCAGCAGCCCGGGCTCGCCCCCCTTGGTGGGGAGCGGGGGCGAGACCCCGGGCAGCAGCCCGGGCTCGCCCCCCTTGGTTGGGAGCCTGGGCGAGCCCCCGGGCAGCAGCCCGGGCTCGCCCCCCTTGGCCTCCACCTCCCTTCCTGTATGGGTCAATGCTACCGTGATGCTCCGATGAGCCTTCGGGAGTATTCTCGGCGAATATCGGGGTTGTACAATACTCATTATATTTTGATTACCTGTATAGAAAATATTGATTATCTTTATAAAGAGGAATATATCATTGACTAAGGTTATGAATTCTTCAAATAGGGGGAGATTGTTGGGACCATTGTCCACAATGTCTTAGATTTGGAGAAGTCCATTCCTAAGTCAAAGATATACCTCAGAATGTATTTGATATACTTTCTAGAATCTTTGTGCAGAAGATCAGGTCAAGCAAAGTGCTCAAGAAAATTCATCCAAGTTCACAAGCGTCGAGACACCACACATCGCTCGACGCCTGTGACTCAGAAGCGTCGACCCTTGTCTGCTGCTCAAATAGACAAGGTCGCCGCTGAAGTTCTGAGACCAAGTTAAGAAGCGTCGAGCCAAGGAATATTGCTCGACGCCGTGAAATGAGAAGAGTCGACCAAACTTCAGTTAGCTCAACGCCAACAAGAGGAGTCTAGATATGAAGGCACAGTTAAGAAGCGTCGAGCCCCTATACATTGCTCGACTCCTACAGATAAAAAGCGTCGAATGAATAATGATTGCTCAACGCCTAAGAAGGAGGAGTCGAGAGCTTCAGTCTAAGAAGTATGTGTCGAGTATCTACATATTGCTCGACACCTAATGGAAAAAGCGTCGACAGAGATGCACAGTGCTCAACGCCTTTTTCTATAAAAGCTCTGAGCTGAGAAATTTCATCTACAGCTAGCTGAGCCTTTGTTTCTTCTAAAGCCATTAAAGACTGTTGAAGACTTAGCGTCGTGCTGACGTGGAGGAGCGTAACAGATGTTGCATATGGCGGGCTATAAATAGAAGGCATGACCTATGGGTTTAGAAGTCGATCATTCCTATTTTCGAAAGCCATTATCTTCTCCATCATTTTGAGGGAAGTCTGAGAAAGAATCTGAAGAAGTCGTCTCCTCTTTCTGAATTGTTCTAACTTGAAAAATTCTTTCAGCAATATGGTGCTGATACATCTTTCTGAAAAGAGAAGATTAAGAAGGAAGAATCTGTCTATCTAAGAAGAGGAACAGTCATCATAGCCTGATAAATCAAGAAGACCAAATTGCTGTTGCTGATCTGTTGAAGATTTCTATCTGATCATTCAGGTAGATCAAGAAGACTCAACACTTTGAAGAATCTGAGTCTAAGTATTGTTATTATCTTTATCAATCTCTGTAGGGTCTGAGTTGTCAGATCTGAGTGTAGGATCTGTCAAGGATCTGAGTTGTAAGATCAGGTGTGATCTGAGTTGTAAGATTCAGGGGTGAATCTGAGCTGTAAGCCTATAATTATAAAGGCTGAGGTAGGATCTGTGAAGATCTGAGTTGGTAGGATCTGTTGAGATCTGAGTTGGTAGGATCTGTGAGATCTGAGTTGGTAAGATCTGCTGAGATCTGAGAGAGTAAGATCTGTTAAGATCTGAGTCTGTAAGATCTATTGTGATCTAAGCTGTAAGACCTGTTTGTGGTCTGAGATCTGGAGGAGATATAAACCCTATCTAGCACACTGCTAGAGGGGAGAAGGGGGAAAGTGGATTACCCAAGATAAGGGGAACCACTATAAAATTCGGTGTGTTTTTCTGTGTGTTCATTTTCTTGAAAGCTCTGATCATTCTTTTAGGTTATAATCAAGAACTGCAAATAGTTTCTAAAATAACCTATTCACCCCCCTCTAGGTGATTAGCTACCCTTAATTAAAGTCTTTCAAGAAATTTTATATAAATGAAAAATCACTAGCACCATCTTTATTTGAAGGGAAAAATTATAAAGGGTGGAAAATTCTAATGGAAAAATTTCTCAAGTCCTTAGGCATAGATGTTTGGAATATTACTATTAAAGAACCCCTAGTGTTCTAAATAAAAATGAAATGGTTTTAAATGCGAAGGCTATGAATAGTTTATTTTGCGCAATATCACAAGATATTTTCAAATTAGTTTATTATTTTTTTAATTCCTAAAAAATTTGGAAATTTCTTAAAGAGATTTATAGTCTTCCTCATGTAGGTATGGAACAATTACAAGAATCGAAGAATATACAAGATTGCATAGACATTCAAGAAAACTCTTCTCTTGATAGATCAATGTAGTGCACATCAAGTGGAAGAGAAGAAGAAATCCTATCTTTGGAAGAGGAGTGCAAAAAAGATGAAGATAACAAAGGAACTCTATGCTCAAATCTCACCACATCCAAAAGCACTGTAAGGAAATCAAATTTCTTTAGGGCCCGTTCGTTTGCACGGAATTGAAGACATGGAATTGAAATTCGACGACGAATACCAATTACGCCGTTCGGTTCTTAGGTAGCTTTAAGAATTGGAATTTGAGTTGAATATCATGAAATTGATTTTAGCGTGCACACAAAATCTAGCTGGACATATCAGAAATGGGCGAGTTTGGCTCGCGCAATTTACTCCCGATAAAAAAAGAGGAGCAACGACTCCTTAACTGCGCTTCACGTCCCTCCTCGACATTCTGACACACGTTTTTTCGCCCAAAACGCGTTTTCTCAAGGTTGCGCATTTTTTCGCCCGAGCGCGCATTTTTTCGCCCGAGCGGGCATTTTTCACCCAGACGCGCATTTTTCGATCGGGCGCGCATTTTTCGATCGGGCGCGCATTTTTTGATCGGGCATGCGTTTTTCGCCCGGGCGCGCAGTTTTTGCCTAGGCGCGCGTATTGTCGCCCGGGCGCGCGTATTTCGCCCGTGCGTGGGTATTTCTCACCGGCGCGCGTATTTCGCCCGGGCACGCGTATTTCGCCCGAGCGCGCGTATTTCGCCCGGGCGCGCATTTTTCTCCTGGGCTCGCGTGTTTTTCGACCGGGCTCACATTTTTTGACCGGGCGAGCGTTTTTCGCCCGGGCGAGCATTTTTCTCTCGGCGCACGTTTTTTTCGCCCGTGCGCTCATTTTTTCACCCGTGCGCGCATTTTTTCGCCCGTGCGAGCGTTTTTTCGCCCGTGCGCGCGTTTTATCGCCCGGGCGCGCATTTTTCCTCCCGGGCGCCCGTTTTGTCTCCCGGGCGCCCGTTTTGTCTCCCGGGCACCCGTTTTTTGCCCGGGCAGGAGTTTTTCTTCCGAACGAGCATTTTTCGCCTGGGCGGGCGTTTTGTCGCCCGGGCGCGCATTTTTTTCCCAGGCGCGCACTTTTCGCCCGGGCGCGTGTTTTTCGCCCGGGCGCGTGTTTTTCGCCTGGGCGCACGTTATGTCACTCGGGCACCCGTTTTTCGATCGGGCACCCATTTTTCTTCTGGGCGAGTATTTTTCGCCCGGACGCGCATCTTTTTAGCTCGGGCGCGCATTTTGTCGCCCGACCATGTGTTTTTCGCCCGGGCAAGCGTATTTCGCCCGGGCACGCATTTTTTCAGCAGACCCATTTTTTATTATATATGTACAAAAATATTATTTCTTTTTAATAATTTTAAATTCTTAGATTGAATCTTATTTAACAAACGAACAAAAGAATTGATTAATTCCACAATATTCACCAATATTGTTTATTAGGCGAACGCTGAAATTGGAATTAGACAAATTCCAATTCTGAATATCGAATCCCAATATAGAATTCCAGTATCAAATTCCAATTATGTCCAAACGAACAGACCCTTATTGTTTGCAATTCTATTTCAACTTTACAATCACTACAAATTATAAAGCGCAAAATTAAGAAATTGAAAAAAATGCTAATTGCAAATTGCGCTTAGAAAATAAAGGTTTAAAAGCAAAAGTTAATGTAGAATCAAATTCGGTTTTATCTTGTTCTACACATGTCTCTTTAGTTGAAAATATTATACCTTGTATAGAATTTAATGAATTAAAAGAAAAATACAATGAACTTGAAAAGGAACTTATTTTTGTAAAAGAACATAATGAAAAATTGTCTTTAGAAATTCATCTTTGAAAAGTGATTGTGCTACGTGCCAAAGTTATAAAAGTGAAATCAAGGAGATGGATGAAAGATTTGAGGAATTAAGAAATGACTATCAAACTCACATTGACTACATTGTCACCACTCTTAAAAAAGCACAATTGCTTATAATAAAGCAAGACATAATCTCAAAGTTAAGAATTATGAATTAGAAGCTAAAATCAAATCGTTTAAGGAAATCATAAAGGAAAACTCTTAAAACGTACATTCACAATATCAAGCAAAATTAAAAAATAAGTTAAATACAAATTTCCAAAATTTATCTAATCAAAACATAGGAAATAAAAAACAACAAAAACTTGTAAAAGAATTTCCAAAACATCATCATTTACAACATAATGGTTTTCCCAACATAAATTTAAATGCAAATAAATTTCCCTTAAACACACTCAAAAGTCATTTTTATCCAAATAATCAAGTAAATAGCAATGGAAATTTGAAAGATAAAATTAATGTCTTTCCAAGATATGAATGGAGACCCATACGTAAGATTGATGCATTAATGTCAAACGGAAGGGTCCACTCATCCTTGTCTTCTCAAAAGCAAACTCGATGTATTTGGGTACCCAAAGGAACCATCCCTCTTGGTCCCTTCTGGATACCTAAATCTTCGTGTCATTAGGAATCATACAATTACATGAAGAAGATCCAAATAAAAATGAACAACCAATAATCTTCTTCATGATATACTTAAAACTTCTTCTTCTATTTTATTGTCTTTTACTATGGTTACTTTCATATATATCTTAAAATATGAATCTATCTCATAAACCTAATAATAAATTGATCAAAAATGAAATTAAATAAAAAGTTAGATCAATACCTATAAATACCTTTTTATCTTATCTTTACAATGTCATTAATAACTTGAATACTAAAATTGTTAAGCTAATACAAATTTTCTTAAAAGAAGCCATTTTGAAGTTTTCTTTTTATAAGCCCATATCCTCATAAAAATAATTTAACATGACTAAATCCACCAAAGGTTGTGTGAAGACCTATTAAAGCAATAAAATCATACCTATTAAAACCTGAATAAAACCAAAACACAGAAAGAGACATTTCACAAAATAAATAAAACTCGAAAAAAGCTAAATTATAAAAATCATGATAACGGCTAACGCCTGGCGCAAGTGTTAACGCTAGCGTTAGACTTTAGTTGTCCAAATTTAAAACTATTATTATTACATAAAAGGAAACTCCCTAAAATTATTTACTCTCATTAATATAATTTGACCCTTCAACACTAGAAACTCCTTGATCCCTTGTCCTTCGTGTTCGGCGAGTCGAGTGGCGAGGCAGATCCTCCACAGGAACGTCCCACTCCCTTTCCTCTATCGGTGTTAGCTTCAACTTCAGGGCCTTGATCATATACCGCAACATCCTCTCCATCCGTGACATACGACGTGTCATGTTCTCCATGAAATCCTCGAACGACTCCTGATGCTCCCGACTCATCTCACGGAGCGAGACTCCTCGTCGAAGGGGTGGTCGTAAAGATGATGATACATCTCGTGGCCGAGGAACTCGAATGGTAGAAGTAGAATAAAGCTGCGGGACAAGATCGTTAATATAATTATGTCGAGTTATGTATTGATACTTCTCCATCACCACCCGTTGTATGAGTCCACCTAAGGGAAGAGTGTTAAGACAAGACCTTCTCAAATCCTTCAACTTAAACGTATACCGAATCTGTGAAAGTAGAAGATCTGCCATGTCAAATCCCTCTCCCTGTAAAATATGATAAGTAACAATACTAAGCTGAGCAATGATCTTCTTAGTATCTCCGGACTTCAAAATTATGGTGTGACGCAAAATATCCTAAATTATGAATGTGTCTTCCCTAAGTGAAGAAACATCAGTAATCTGCTCCCTATTATCCTGCGCATGCAAAACTAAATGCACTTATGTCTAGTCTCGCTTTACCCGATACTTTTCCACCACATTAAGACGATTCTCACTCTCCACTAACCCAAACTCATTCCTCAAATCTGCATGAGTGATCTGGACAACCTCATATTGCATCATCGACATCACTCCTCTGTTGAGCTCTGTCTCCGACGGATCAAACAGATTATTATAAAACTCACAGACGAAGTCAGTAGAAAAACACTCATCAGAAATCACCGATAAAACCCCTAAAGCAGCCAGGAGATTCTGTATATGGCATGTCATGGGAGGTCTATATGCAATACCATTCCTATGCTAACTGATGCCTTCTCTATCCCCGCATAAGACTGATAAGACTCTTGTGGTGTATGGGAAGAAGATTTTTTGGCACGAACTCCATGAGAACTGGAAGCAGACATAACCTGCACATTAAGACACGACAGAAAATCAACACAAAAACCATTATATCAATGCCCAGCATTACTGTTAACGCCAGGCGCATGCTGCCAGATTTTCTATCATCTCCAGTACACAATGATATTCTTCACTTACGCCTAGAACTCAAAAAATTTCATAAAAAGTGAAGAATAAAGGGAAATCATCAATAGAACTCAAAACTCCTAAAAATTCAAAGAAAATATCATCTTTGGTAAAAATCTCAAAAACCCAACTCTATAACTCAAAAACCCTAGATCTCAAAATCCTAGATCCACCATCTACCATTATGAAACACTTCAATACTTCAAAGGAATACTAATTAAGGGTAGAGAAAAGATTTAATTCAAAATAAAAGAAGAAGAACAAGAAGTATACCTTGATCTAAGAAGGGGGCTGTCGGTGAAACTAGCAGAAAAATGGCTTGAAATGAAGTGAATGGGGGAAGAACTTGGGATTTGGGGTATTTATATAAAGTAGGGTCAACGTCAGCGTTGAGTTTAACGTTAAGCGTTATCTTCCCTTTCCCTACTTTTTAAATATTGATCTTGCCAATTCATTTATATACTTCTATATATCTATGTTTACACCTTAGTTAATTTTTCATTTCCTGAAAAATCAAAATCAAATATAAAATATAAAAACCATTTTTAAAACTACCAAAAACATGCTTAAATAACTTTCAAATCAACTTCAAATTCATTGAAATTTCTACACTAAGAAGTCTATATACATACACTCTATTTCAAAGAATTTTTTTTTCAAAAAACTTAGAAAACAGTGGTCTGTTTGGGCATTAAGAAGTTAACTCCATGCGTTAGCTCCTTTGGCCGAATGTTCATTCTATGTTTTCCAAAATATTTCTGGTATTTTTCTCATGCATATTCTCTGTTTTTTATGTTTTGAATTATTTATTATTTGTCTTATTTCAAAAATACAAACAAAAAAAATCCAAAAATGTTGAAAAATATGTTTTTGTTATTTATTTGTTTTCAATATTTACAAAAAAATGTTTTGATTATAAAAACCTCACTTGAGCAAAACATCTTAGTATTTTCATTTCAAATGGTCAAAATTGATATGGCATACACTTAAAGATTTTTCTTCAATGTCTAATTTTCATTTCGAGTTTCCTAAACATTGTTTTATCTTGTCATACCTTAATCTTATTATGTGCAAAGAAATGGTCTTTAGAAATTTTTGTAAGATTGCCTAGCATGCGTCTAAGTATGAGTAATGTTTTATGTTAATCAATGATTCATTCACTCATTATTTTGGTAATCAACATGTGCTCATAATCTTAGTCTTGAATGATTGTGTAGTTTAATAGTTTTAACAAATTAAGTTGTGTGTCTAAAATTACCTACACCATCTTTCAAAATAAATATTTCTTGCACATATAGAAGTGTTAGTTCATTATTGTTAGTGTTTGCAAAAATAGGTGAATTCGGAGACCTTTGTCCCAAAAGTAAATATATGAAATAAAATGACAAAGATAACTCCACCAAGAACTACTCACCCTCCTGATAAGTCTTAATGAGCATTGTGAGGTGAAGCACCTTGGTAGATATACTATTTTATTATGCTTTGGAATTTTATTCTAGAATTGATGTGTGAAAGTAATTATAAGACTACAATCTTAATATTATTTTACTATTTCATTACATATGTCATGTGTTTTGATTATTTCACTTGAATACTCTTATCAAAACACTTTTATGCACACATCATTGATTTTCATAAAGCTTCTACTCATGAGAATTGGATCCTAATGCAGATTTACATTATTCTCTAATAACTTAAGTAAAAGCACTAGATTGCAATGCATGATTTCTATAATGTTTTCTTCACTTGAAATACGAATTAGTTACATTGTAAATCTTATCTTCTTGAATATGTCAAATCATGCTTGCCTATTAGTTATGGAAAATTTTCAAAGTTAATGCTCAAATGTGAAGAGTCTAGACATAATGTTGGAAGAATTACACCAAAAATACTCTTTACAAATATATTAATCTTAGTAACTTTGTTTTTGCTTTTCTACATTATTTGATCATGTACTTTTATCATGCTTTATCATGCTTATTTTCATTAGTCTCTTCTTCACTTGTATCTTTCAAAAATTTTTGGTCTGGACTTGCCCACAAGCTGAAATGATGAAAGTGGTCTAACTCCAGGCATTAGAACTTAACGCCGGCGTTGATATTTGAAGAATATGGCATGGAGGGAAGTGATTGCTGGAGCATTTTTAGAATGATTTGACTTAACGCCAGGCGTTAGCCTCAACGCTAGCGTTAAGGTTGCCTAAAATGAATGTTTCCAAAGATGTAGTATCTCCTTCCTATTTTGAAGATCTGAGCCATCAAGTTCTTTCTATACTGGGTCAACGCCTGGCGTTAGCCTTAACGCCAGCATTAGCTTCCAGTCCTATAAATAGGTGGCATTCGTTCTCTTCAACCATCTATGCCAAGGAGCCCTATTCCAGCACTTCAAAAACTCTGTGAGGGCCGTATTTTCAGAGCACTATCTCCCACATAAATTCAATAGAAGAATTCAAAGGAGGATCGGAGCAACGCTCACCCAACGCAAAGAACACGCACTTTGACTTCGACAATATTCAACGAGTCTTCGACATCTCTAGAATTCTTCATATGGAGTTTTACTTGTGTTTTATATTTTGTTGTAACGCCCTTTTTTTCATTATGATCGTTTAGTGAATTTGCCTCGTGTTGGCGACTAGGTTTGAATAGTACTTAGGCCAGAAATTCGCCTCGTGTTGGCGACTAGGTCCAGGGAGTAGATCTAGGGGGTGCTTGAGGCCTTTCTGGGGATAGAAAGGCTAGAGAGGCTTGAGGCCGTATTTGGGGAGAGATAGGCTAAAGCCAACCGGTTCTTATTGAGAAGTGTCAGTATAGAAAATGAAAAGAGTATTTCATATTCGCCTTTGATTTCTAGTATTATAGAAATCAGATTTTGTAATCAAATTTTATAAATGATAATCATGTCTTTTCATGTTAATTAAAATTGATTTCATATTTCTAGCACTTTACTTTTTGTTTCAACCTACTTATTAGAAAATCACAAGTTTTCTTAAAAACCTAAAGTTTTCTAAAACCATTATTCATCCCCCCTCTAAGGGCGCCTCAAGATCCAACACAAAAAACCATATATAATCTGGAATCATCAAGGACAATCCCTAATAGCCCACACCCGATCATAAACGACTGGTGGTTAGCCAGCAAGAGTATGTAGAAACTAAAGTGGTGCACTTAGGATGTATACAAAGGCGTATGTAAGGTCTAGGTTTGGTAGTGTGTATACCGCCTAGGAGTGGAGGACCCGATCACTGCTTCCGTAGCCATGGCGGTTGTTCGAGCCAAAAATGCTCCAGGTCCACACTCGCTCAAGCTGAAAAGAGGTGGGGGAAGAAAACTGTTAGATGGTTGGTTACTTTGAGCTATGATGGAAGAAAAAAGGGAGGAGGAAAAGAGATGTCGAGGGTCTCTTGGGTGGAGATAGCAGAATCTGCTGAAAAAGGAGGTAACGAGGTCTCAGAAATGAGATTGCTCCAGCTGCCGAAATGAAGTATTGACGATCTCAAAAATGAGACCGCCCCAGCTGCTGGGAAGAGATATGATGGTCTCAAAAATGAGACCGCTCATATCAAAGGCAAGAGCTGGAACTCTCCAAAAAAGATCACAAACCAATGCCCCTACCCCCTATTTATAGGCGGGAGGGCCTGCCCAAACGGGCAGTGTTGAAATTGTTGAAGTGGAAGTGAAGGAGGCTTTTGGACCTGGGTGGTCTGGGAGGAGGTCGGGCGGTCTGACGTGACCGCATGACCTGGCGGTTTGTCTCTGCGGTCTGGCTTGTCTAAGCCCAGCTGCGGTCTCCCGGGTTGACTATTGGTCTTGTCCAAAGTCTACTGAAGGTGGAGCTGCGCGGTCTGTGCGTGACCGCGTGGCGTGCTGTCCTCTTCAAGGCAGTGGCAGTCTGGTGTGACCGCACAGTTTGATCGAGGTTCTCTCCGGAATGCGGTCTGGTAGCTGACCGGGCTTTTTGGGGGTATTGGCGGAATAAGGGTCTTAGTCGCGTGGTCTCAGTTCGTGGTCTCAGGAGGAGACTGGTATGCGAGCTGGTTGCTGTTCGCGGTCTCAGGAGGAGATTGGCATGCGGGCAGGAGTTCGCGATCTGATGACGAACTGACTGTGTTTGCGGTCTCGTGTGAACACAGGTGGTGAATAGCTTCGGGCGGTCTGGCGAGTTCTTTGTGGAGTCGCGGTCTGCTGTGAGAGTGGCGGTCTCTCATGACGACATCGAAGCTGGCGGGTTCACCAAAAAATGAAGCAGAAGTAATGTTGCTGATCGCGCAGTGTGACCGGTCAGGTCGCGCGGTCTGGGGGGGGGGGGGGTGATCCTATCTCTAGGGTGGTGACCAGATCAGGTCTCACGCCTATAAATAGGAGCCACTGTTGCAGCAAACAAAAAAACACACACCAAGTGTAAGCTGAGTTCGCTCTTGTTCTTGCGGTCTGTTTATTTCTGACCGGGGGGTCTCTGATTGAACTCTTATTGTGCAGCTTCTGTGGATAGTGTGGGCAGCAACGATCACCTCTTCCTCTGAAAGTGTTCAGGCGGTCTGTGGCTTGGAGTTGTGGTGCTGGAGTTTGGGAGAATCAGGAGGTCGAAAGAAGGGAGCGGTCTGGTGGTGTTCTGTGGTTGGCACAGAGTTGCGGTCTTGCAACTGGCAGAGATCGCAGGGGAGGTCGCACGGTTTGGGCGGTCTCCAGTTATCCTCAATTTTTTGTATTTCTCTTTGGAGTTTTGTGCTGACGAAATCATGTCTCGTCAAGCATGTCTTGCCATGTAATTGAAGTTTGCTATCAATAAAGATCGTTTTGTTTGCCTAAGATTGTTTCTGGTTGTTTTGGCTAGTATCTCTAGTTGTTATTCCTGCTTGCTCTCACAAGATCTGAGAAATTTTCACATGGTATCAGAGGCAGGTTGGAGTGGATAGATCAGTGAATAACTTAGAGTAGCCATCGCCTTTGTGAAGAAGGAACCAGAGGAAGAACAATGGAAGGTGGATTTGCAAGAGGTCTTGGGATTGAGATGCTTACATCGACTAACTTTAAGAAGTGGAAGTCGTGTATGCAGAGCTATCTTCTAGGGGAGGACCTCTGGGAGGTTGTTGGAGGAGATGCGACAGAAGAGGTGAAGGCAACAGAAGCGGGTGACAATGGTCCGACCGTGAGGGCGTGGAGAAAGACCAATGCTAAGGCCGAGTTCACTTTGAAGCGTTCCATTTCACCTGATCTATTTGATCACATCTTAGGGTGTGGATCAGCTGCCGAGATCTGGAGAGCCCTGGATGGGTTGTTTAACAAGAAGAATGTAGCGAGGCTACAGTTCTTAGAGAATGAGATGGCAAGGTCGGCTCAGGGTGATCTCTCTATCTCAAATTTCTTTCTGAAGATGAAGAACCTCTACGCTGAGATATCAGCACTGGATCCTGATGAGCCAATTTCTGAGGCGAAGCTGAAGAGGCACATCATCCGCGGCTTGCGGAAGGAATATGTGGCCTTTGTGACGTCGGTGCGGGGTTGGGCTAATCAGTCATCTCTGATAGAGCTGGAGAATCTGCTAGCGTCGCAGGAAAGTCTGGTAAGGCAGATGGCGGGGGTGTCCGTGTCTGGGGGAGATGGCGAGGTTCTCTTCTCGGGGAAGAAGAAGAAGTGGGATAAGAAGAAGAAGACCACTGGAGGAGGCTATGGGCCTTAAACTTCTGGACAGCAGGAGAGGGGCTATCCTCCTAAGGCTGAGGAGAAGAAGAAGAAGGAAGGTCTCAAATGCTACAAATGCGGGAAGGTTGGGCACTTCAAGAAGGACTGCAGACTGAATACTCAGCCAGGGCATGCTGCTGAGAAGGAGGAAGCACCGGCCAGTCATATTGATGGAGGATGGGGAGGAGCCTTCTCGGCTTCTGTTGGAGCTTCTGCTCCTATCAACTATCAGGAGGACTGGATCGTGGACTCGGGGTATGGTCATCACCTCACCGGGGATGGGTCGAAGCTTTCTTCAGCGGAGCCCTACACAGGTAACAATGCTATCATTACTGCAGATAATACTGTGCATGCAGTCGAGAAGGTCGGGGTTGTTTCCTTGGGCAGTGATAGAGGGCCATTAACCTTGAAGAGTGTCTATCATGTGCCCGGTATGAGGAAAAACCTCTTCTCCGTGACCAACGCTGTTGACGCTGGGTATCACGTTCTGTTCGGCCCAACAGAAGTGAAATTTCTACGTAATGTAGAGGCCGTGAAGGCCGAGGTCGTCCATGTCGGGAGGAGAGCGAAAGACTTGTTCGTTTTATCGACAAGTTCTTATGTCGACAAGATGAAGACGAATGATGGTGCCGTGATATGGCATGAGAGGTTGGGGCACGTAGGGATGGATAAGCTGAAAGCTATGGCGGTGAGAGGTCTGGTCAAGGGCCTGCCAAATCTATCTTCCTACGGTGAAGGTCATGTTTGCGAGGGATGTCAGTTTGGCAAGTCTCATCGACTGCCGTTTGATAAGTCGCAGACAAGGTGTAGTGTGCCGCTGGAGTGCATCCACGGTGACTTGATGGGACCAACTGCTACCCCAAGCCTCGGAGGCAGCAGGTATATGCTGGTGTTGATCGATGATTACACCAGATATGTCTGGGTTTATTTCCTGAAGGAGAAGGCGGAGCGTTTGCCAAGTTTGTGGAGTTCAAGGAGCTCGTGGAGGGTCGGCTGAATCTGCGGATCAAGAAGCTGAGGATGGACAACGGAGGGGAGTTCACCTCTGCTGAGTTCTCCAGTTTTTGTAGGAAGGCAGACATCCGGAGGGAGCTCACTTGTGCTCATACTCCACAATAGAACGGAGTTGCAGAGCGGAAGATCCGTCATCTGACGGAAACCTGCAAGTGTTGGCTGCATGCCAAGAGTATCCCAAAGTCCTTCTGGGCGGAGGGAATGTCTTGTGCTGCCTACGTCATCAACAGGATGCCTCTGAGCCCCATCAACATGTTGACCCCGCATAAGATGATGTTCAAGGAGAAGCCAAGCGTGGTACACCTTCGGGTGTTTGGATCCACCTGCTATGTGCACGTTCCAGATGCGCTTCGTACGAAGCTAGATGCGAAAGCAAGGAAGCTAGTCTTCGTGGGATACGATGAGCGCAAAAAGGGATGGAAGTGCATGGACCCGGAGACGCGGAGGTTTGTTGTATCTCGCGACGTCGTGTTCGATGAGGTGACATCTTACAAGGGGTCCTCTGATGTGGAGCTACCAGAAAGCAGGATGGAAATGCCAGAGAAAGCTGTGGAGGATCTTCAGGTGGAGCTACCTGTGTCACCAGGTGGTCCATCAGTTTCTAGTTCTGAGACGGAGGCTTCTGGTTCAAGGAGCAGGGGGAGCGGTGCTCCTAGCATGTCTGGAAGGGGAGCTAGAGAAGAAGCAGCTGGAGACAATGCGGTTCAGGGGAATGAGCTGAGGAGGTCGAAGCGAGCGATCACCGCCCCTGATCGCTATACAGGAGGAAACGCAGTGAGCTTTGTCTCATGTTTCTTCGCTGGTCCCTTGGATGAGAGGGTGCCGTCGATCTTTGAGAAGGCCAGAGGCGTGAAGGAGTGGGATATTGCGATGCAAGAGGAGATGGAAGCTCTCGAGAAAAATGAGACCTGGTCTCTAGTGCCCAAGCCAAAGGGCACCACTCCGGTGACATGCAAGTGGGTCTACAAGCTCAAGAAGAAGGCTGACGGCAGTATCGAGCGGTACAAGGCACGCCTTGTGGCTCGGGGGTTCTCGCAGCAATACGGCGAGGACTATGATGAGACATTCAGTCCGGTGGCAAAAATGACTTCAGTTCGGTTCATCATTGCCTTGGCGGCATTCAATGGATGGAAGATTTGGCAGCTCGACGTCAAGAATGCCTTCTTGTACGGCGAGATCGACAAGGATATCTTCATGGTCCAGCCGCCAGGCTTTGTGTCTGAGGATTTTCCGGAGCATGTTTGCAAGATGAAGAAGGCCCTGTATGGGTTGAAGCAAGCGCCGAGGGCGTGGTACAGGAAGATCGCAGAATATCTCCTATTCTGTGGGTTTTGTGCTTCAGACTCAGACTCAAGCTTGTTCGTCAAGAAGAGCGGGGAGCTTCAAGTCATCGTGCTGCTATACGTCGATGATATGATCGTGACGGGGAACTCGAAGGAGGAAGTAGCTCAGCTTTGGGCCGAGCTGGCTATCAGGTTCGAGATGAAGGACTTAGGTGAGCTTCACCATTTCCTTGGACTCGAGGTGCAGAGGAAGGAAAGTGGAGTGCTGGTGTCCCAGGCTGGATATGCGGAGCGAATCGTGGAACGATTCGGCATGAAGGAAGGGAAGTGCATCTCTACACCTCTGGAGAAGGCTATGAAGCTTCGGAAGGATGAGGGTAGGATTATGCAAGATCCGTTGGTGTTCCGAGCTCTGGTTGGGAGCTTGATCTATCTGACGATCACGAGGCCGGATATTGCATATGCAGTAGGCAGAGTGAGTCGGTATATGGTGGAGCCACGGGTACCTCATCTGCTAGCGGCCAAGAATATTCTGAAGTATGTTAAGGCGACCTCAGACATGGGTCTCCTATACAGGAGGGATGCGGGCTTCGAAGTGCATGGATACATGGATGCTGATTACGGGGGAGATTCGGATGATCGGAAGTCGACATCTGGATTCGTCTTCATGGCGGGCCCTACGGCTATATCATGGTGCAGCAAGAAGCAGGATTCCGTATCGGTCTCCACCACAGAAGCGGAATACAAGGATTCGGCCTTGGCAGCTCAGGAAGCCATCTGGCTTAGGAGGTTGGTGGGAGACGTCCACAAGGAGGTTTGGGAGCCGACTCTGCTACGCGGTGACAACGAGAGTGCTCTCAAACTGGTAACCAATCCAGTTTGTCACGCGAGGACCAAGCATATTGAGATCGAGCATCACTTCATACGGGAGAAGGTGCTAGAGGGATCTCTTTCGGTCGGGCATGTGCGGAGTGCGGATAATGTCGCAGACATCTTCACAAAGGCACTGGCAAAGGGGCCGTTCACACGGCTAAGGGAGCTACTTGGGCTGGTTTCCAATTCCCACTTCAAGGGGGAGTGTTGAAATTGTTGAAGTGGAAGTGAAGGAGGCTTTTGGACCTGGGCGGTCTGGGAGGAGGTCGGGCGGTCTGACGTGACCGCATGACCTGGCGGTTTGTCTCTGCAGTCTGGCTTGTCTAAGCCCAGCTGCGGTCTCCCGGGTTGACTGCTGGTCTTGTCCAAAGTCTGCTGAAGGTGGAGCTGCGCGGTCTGTGCGTGACCGCGTGGCGTGCTGTCCTCTTCAAGGCTGTGGCGGTCTGGTGTGACCGCATAGTTTGATCCAGGTTCTCTCCGAAATGCGGTCTGGTAGCTGACCGGGCTTTCTGGGGGTATTCGCGGACTAAGGGTCTTAGTCGCGCGGTCTCAGTTCGCGGTCTCAGGAGGAGACTGGTATGCGAGCTGGTTGCTGTTCGCGGTCTCAGGAGGAGATCGGCATGCGGACAGGAGTTCGCGATCTGATGGCGAACTGACTGTGTTCGCGGTCTCGTGCGAACACAGGTGGTGAATAGCTTCGGGCGGTCTGTCGAGTTCTTTGTGGAGTCGCGGTCTGCTGTGAGAGTGGCGATCTCTCATGGCGACATTGAAGCTGGCGGGTTCACCAAAAAAATGAAGCAGAAGTAATGTTGCTGATCGCGCAGTGTGACCGGTCAGGTCGCGCGGTCTGGGGGGGGGGGTGGTGATCCTATCTCTAGGGTGGTGACCAGATCAGGTCTCACGCCTATAAATAGGAGCCACTGTTGCAGCAAACAAAAAAAACACACCAAGTGTAAGCTGAGTTCGCTCTTGTTCTTGCGGTCTGTTTATTTCTGACCGGGCGGTCTCTGATTGAACTCTTATTGTGCAGCTTCTGCAGATAGTGTGGGCAGCAGCGATCACCTCTTCCTCTGAAAGTGTTCGGGCGGTCTGCGGCTTGGAGTTGTGGTGCTGGAGTTCGGGAGAATCAGGAGGTCGAAAGAAGGGAGCGGTCTGCGCAGCGGTCTGGTGGTGTTCTGTGGTCGGCAGAGAGTTGCGGTCTTGAAACTGGCAGAGATCGCAGGGGAGGTCGCGCGGTTTGGGCGGTCTCCAGTTATCCTCAGTTTTTTGTATTTCTCTTTGGAGTTTTGTGCTGACGAAATCATGTCTCGTCAAGCATGTCTTGCCCTGTAATTGAAGTTTGCTATCAATAAAGATCGTTTTGTTTGCCTAAGATTGTTTCTGGTTGTTTTGGCTAGTATCTCTAGTTGTTATTCCTGCTTGCTCTCACAAGATCTGAGAAATTTTCACAGGCAGGTCAGAAAGGAACGGGCTGCCCGGAGCTGAGATTACCTAGGTCGAGGTCGCCCCTAGGGGGGAATGACCTGGCGAGGTCGCCTAGAGGGTGACCTCAGGCCGAGATCGCCCCAGCTGGGGCGATCTGCCTCAGGCCGAGGTCACTCCGAAGGGATGACCTGGCGAGGTCGCATAGAGGGCGACCTCAGGCCGAGATCGCCCCAGCTGGGGCGATCTGCCTCAAGCCGAGGTTACCCTGAAGGGGCGACCTGGCGAGGTCGCCCAGAGGGCGACATCAGGCCGAGATCGCCCCAGCTGGGGTGATCTACCTCAGGCCGAGGTCTCCCCGAAGGGGCGACCTGGCGAGGTCGCCCAGAGGGCGACCTCAGGCTGAGATCGCCCCAACTGGGGCGATCTGCCTCAGGCCGAGGTCACCCCGAAGGGGCGACTTGGCTATGTCGCCCAGAGGGCGACCTCAGGCCAAGATCGCCCCAGCTGGGGCGATCTGCCTCAGGCCGAGGTCACCCCGAAGGAGCAACCTGGCAAGGTCGCCCAGAGGGCGACCTCAGGACGAGATCGCCCCAGTTGGGGCGATCTGCCTCAGGCCGAGGTCACCCCGAAGGGGCGACCTGGCGAGGTCGCCCAGAGGGCAACCTCAGGCCGAGATCGCCCCAGCTGGGGCGATCTGCCTCAGGCCGAGGTCACCCTGAAGGGGCGACCTGGCGAGGTCGCCCAGAGGGCGACCTCAGGTCTAGATCGCCCCAGCTAGGGCGATCTGCCTCAGGCCGAGGTCACCCCGAAGGGGCGACCAGGCGAGGTCGCCCAGAGGGCGACCTCAGGCCGAGATTGCCCCAGCTGGGGCGATCTGCCTCAGGCCGAGGTCACCCCAAAGGGGTGACCTCTCAAGGGAGGGATCACGCGGGGCATGACCTCTAGGCGAGATAGAGCGAAGCGAGACCTCTACGAGACGAAAGGCGAGACCACCTGGGCGGTGCGGGCCCGCCAGGGCTTCGATATTTGGAGAAAAATACTTGGACTGCCTTGAGAGGGTGTGGATTGCTTCGGTTACTTGCAAAAAGCTAGCTCAAGGGGATCGCTGATTTCTGGGTAAATAACGGTAGTACCTAAGAGACTAGCTATTTCCAAAAAACGGGAATGAAAGGTCTGTGCACACAGAGTCGCGTGAGTGAGTTTCACTTGCATGAACAATAACATAATACATTACATTGTATAACATAACATTCATACAACATACATATTTGCAGATCCTCATCGTATAAATTAGCATGAGTTCTTTTATATGATGAGTTAATTACCAAAAATCTTACCTTATAAGTTTGTATGGGCATTCATATCAGTTAAGGTACACTTACGTGATGGTAGTGTAGTTTGTTCTTTACCTTTCTTAACTTCACTCTACTAATTGCGCCACACTCTTCATTTACTGCTCTTTACTATTGCTCTAGATTATATAGAACTTATAGCATAACTTTTATACACTGTCATAGTTTATATTTACATACTTGTTAATTAGAGCCACATCACCCTTTTTGTTATACTGCTCTATTGTCCTCCCACCCAGTACCTAGGAGTCACGAGGGGGGGGGGGGGAGGCGAGAACAAAATGAATTAGTCTTTTGACTAATGGGAAAATGTGGTTGTAACACCAGGTGCACAAGGAGCCAGAGCTACAACACGACCAGCAGGATGGGGTGGCGGGACTTGAGGAACATTTACATCGCACTACTATCATCCATCCCTAGGTAGTTGTGAGTTTTGAGTAGCTTCCACATATGTTAGAGTGAGAGAGTGTTTTACTTTTGGACATGTACCAGGCATAAGCCCTTACTCTTTCATTTTGTAATCATTGATGAACTTTTGTATCTCTTTTGATATTTATATATGTGTGATTATGGACTTGTCTTTGATAGCTTGCTTCTTTTCCTATATTGTCCTGGTTGATCATTCTTGTCGGCAGGATCGACGTCTTGCGGTGGCGACTAACCCGTGTGTTGGTGTCACCGTAAGGCGGTGGTTTTGGGCATAAGACCATCTCAGATGTCTCGTCGTAAAAATCTAGAGGAGGGGTCTTACATGGAGCCCTCTTGATGCTTGATTGAAAACTATTATTGTACGCAAACTCAATCATAAATAAGTGATCCTCTCATTTTCCCCCCAAACTTGAGCACACACATCCTAAGCACGTTCTTCATAGTACAGTTGGTCATCTCCATCTGGCCATTGATCTATGGGTGGAACATTGTATTATACTTCAACTTTGTACCCAAAATCTCCTGAACTAGCCTCCAATCCTAGGGGTAAAACACACGTCTCTATTATGCTCATCGGAATTACATGCAATAAAACACGATTTGGCACTTAGGGCTCTATCAATCTCTCCGCATTATGACCTTTATGATTTGGGATGAAGTGACACACCTTGGTTAGGTGCTCCACAATCACCCAAATATCATCATTCCCCTATTGGGATTTTGGCGATCTGTGCACAAAATCCACAGAGATCATCATTAAACTTCCACTCGGGGATATGAAGAGGTCGCATAAAACACTAGGTCTTTGGCACTCGGCCTTCACCAAAGAACATGTCCGGAACTAACTCACATACATGGTCACATCCTTCTTTTTGCTAGGCCGCCAACAAGATTTCTTCAAATCCATATACTTCTTTGTACTGCCCATATGAATGGAATACTTCGTGAGGTGTGCTTCATACAACAACTCTTCATGGATCTTTCCAAAGCTCAAAATGCACACCCTCCCCTTCTTCTTCAAAAGCTCATCAACCAACACCATTTCATCATTTTTTTTGTCATAAGCTTCCAACAGAAAAGGTTGGAGCCACTCATCAATCATGGTCTCCTTTTATACTATATTCACAATGTCATATTGTATCTCGATCCAATTCAAACAAGTTATACTAGTACCACAACAAGCAACACAAGTGACATCATGGGATTCAAAATCTCACACTAGTTATTCACAATGTGCCTCGATCTAATTTCCTTGCCCAGAGAACCTCCTACTCAAAGTGTCAGACACTATATTTGCCTTCCCAAATATATACTGAATCTCCCCATTATAGCCCCAAGAAACTCGATCCACCTACACTTCCACATATTCAGCTCATTTTGATTTAAAAGGTACTTTAAGATCTTATGGTTTGTGAAAATCTCCACCTTCACCCCATACATGTAATTCCTTCAGAGCTTCAAGGAAAAAACACCATTACTAGCTCCAAGACATGCATCGAGTAATTTTTCTTATAAAGTTTCAACTGCCTCGACCCATAAGAAATCACTCTACCATGTTGAACAAGAATGCATCCCAATCCACGAGCCTATGCAACACTAAAGATATGGAATCCTTCAGTCCCATTTAGAGATTAATGATTGAGGCGGTTATCAATGTAACCTTCAAAAACTCAAAAGCTTGATTGCATTCATGTGTCCACTCAAACTTATACTCCTTGCGAGGAGGTGAAGTTCAATGCAATCAATGAAAAGTTCTCCACAAATCTCCTTAAGTAATCGGTGAGTCCAAGGAAACTCTTGACCTCTACCATGTTCTTCAATGTAGTCCAATCCTGAATGGCTTCAATCTTCAGTGGATCCACCACCACCCCATTCTCACTAATCATGTGGCCTATAAAAGCAACTTCTCTAATCCAAAACTCGCATTTTGAGAACTTAGCATACAACGAGTTCCCTCTTAATGTCTGCAACACTTACCTCATGTTATCTTCATGTTGGGCCTCCAATTTTGAGTAAACTAGGATGTCAACAAGGAAGACTACTAGGAACATGTAACATCCTACAAACAACTAGACCCCTAGCTTGAATTTATTGTCGTGACCTTGTCATGAAAAAAGGGGGAGACTTGCCCAACAGCTCTAGAAACCCAAGGGAACAGGAAAAAATTGCCAGTTGGGGTGCATTTAGCAATTTTGATGACATAGCCTAGGGGGTGTGTTGGGGAAATGATTTATCTTAACCCCTAGAATTGAGTAGAATATAAATTCTAAGAATGAAAAATTAGGCTAAGTAAATATGCGTCGAATAGTATTCGACGCAACGTCGAAATGTAGTCGACGTTTCTCTCAGAATGAGTCGAAGTAACTCTAAGAAGAATTCGACGTAATCTTTGTCGACGTACCTCTGACTTCTAGTCGACGCATTTAATAAAGTCGACGCACCTTAGTCGACGCACCTTCCTTATTCTCCTCTCGACGTCCAGCTAGGATGAAATCGACGTTTACGTCGAATAGTAATCGATGCACGTCGATTTCTATAAGAAATTCAAAAACACGCCAGATCTCTTTCCTTCTTTCTGTAGATCTGATTTTTATGGAATGATTTTATTCTTTTATAGCCTTTCTGAATCAGTCTTTCCTTCTATTTGATTCTTGGCTAATTTGATTAAGATTATTATGGATATTATTTGAAATCAGAATGAATTCTTTCCTTCTACAGATTTAATTATTATGAAAACTTTTTGTCTCTAATTGCTGATTGATTATTCCCCTTTAGCAACATCTTTTGAAACAAAGCTATAAATAAAGAGGAGGTCGGCAGAGAATAATGACTAGTGATCCACCATATACATTTGAAAAAGAGGAAGAGTTCCCAAGTGAAGAGTGAGAAAGCTGAGAAAAGAGATAGTGTGCTGCAGGAAAGAAAAAGCCTTCATCTTCTCCTCCTTCTGAAGCCATTCTGCTGCAAATTCTGATAGCTCTCACAAAAGAGAGAAAAGCTTACAATCTCCTTCTCACTATAGAAGAGAGATTACATTCACTATTCTTGTACTTCTAATCTTCTTGCTAGGAAGAAGATTCTTTCTTGTTTTAATTGTTTCTTCTAATTCTTCTTCTCATTCTTATTTCAACTTCAATTGTGTAAAAGAGTTTTTAGAATCTCTCTTCAAAAAATTCAGTTGTACTGGTTCTAAGAGTCTCCTTTTCAAAAGACTCAGGCTGGTTCTAAGAGTCTCCTTATCAACAGACTCAGTGCAAGATAGTGAATTCCTACCAAGGGGGTAGAAGAGTGGACTACCCAAAGTTTGTGGAACCACTATATTTCTTTGTGTTGTGCTGTGATTTTCATTTTTCTATTTCTTTATTTATTTACTTAATTCTTGTTGGTGTGTGTGGGAAGTGTAATTCTGTGATTATTACACACACATATATATATATATATATTTGTTAACTTTGCACAAAATTTATTTAAATCTCTATTCACCCCCCTCTAGAGAATTCTAGTGTGGTTAACTGTGCACTTTCAATTGGTATCAGAGGGAGGTTGATCTAAAAAGGTTAACTCCTTGATCAAAAAGATCCTACCTCTTATATATATATATTTCTAAAAACTATTTTTCACATGGTACAAATCAAAGATTATGCTTCCACCTGACCACCAATTTGCAACCTTGAAAAGTTTGCACTTTGGAAAACAAGAATTAGAATTTATTTAAACTCTATTGATGATGAATTGTTTAATGTTGTCATGACAGGTCCCCCCAAGCCATTCAGAAAGGACTCAAGTGGAAAAGTAACTGAAACACTTGCTCCAAAGGCTGAATGGACAGATGAAGAAAAGAAAGCCCAAGCATATAATGCCAAGGCTATGAATATCCTAGTCTTAACCCTCTCAGATGAAATCTTCCAAAAGATTGTTGAATGTGAGTCAGCTAAGGAAATATGGGAAGCTCTCTCTAAAATGGTAGAAGGAAGTGCTGATGAGAGAAAGGACAGAAAGGCATTACTCATCTCTCAATATGAAAACTTCCAGAAGAAAGAAAGCGAAAGTGTTGCAGACATGTATGCCAGATTCAGCCTCATAGCAAATGAGTTAAGAACACTTGAGAAGGATATATCTCTCACTGAGATAAATGACAAATTGCTAACTTGCTTCCCTAGCTCTTGGGATTCAAGAATCTGGCCAATTAAAGACTTCAGAAGTCAAAAAGAAATCTCAACAGATGTCCTGTTGGGTAAATTAAGATCTTATGAACAGTTGTTGAAAACAAGAGCTGAGAAAGAAGAGAAAGAAAAGGCTCCTCCACTCTCAAAAGAAAAGAGCATTGCTTTGAAGGCTACTGAAGGTGAACCCTCTACAAGTGATGATGAGCTGATCAGTCTGCTGGCCAGAAGGTTCAAGAAGTGGATCAAAACAGAAGGATCCAGAAGGAGAGACTCAAAAACCAGTATGAAAAACTCCTAATAAAGAGATTATATGTTACTCTTGCAGGAAACTGGACACATTGCACCTGAATGTCCTAAAGAGATCAGCAATAAGAAAGATCTGAAAAGAACAGATCTAAAGAAGAAGAAGAAGAAGAAGAAAGAGAAAGGGCTCATTGCTCAATCATGGAGTGATTCAGAATCTGAAGGAAGTACTTCATCTGAAGATGATCAGGAAAAGGCTAAGCAAGAGGAAACCTGTTTGATGGCTACTGAAAAGCCTGAAGATACATCTCTGGTAAATATATTTGATGATATAGATTTATCTTCCACTGATTTCAAAAATAGTTTCAAAGAATTCTGTTTAGATCTAGTCAAATCTGAGAAAGAAGTAAAGGAACTAAGAAATGAACTGAACAATCTCAAACAAATAAATACACAACATAAAAACTATGAGCTCAGTCTAGGACTCTCAGAGGAGCAACTAGATAAAATCAATACTAAAAATCAAGCACTAAGAAATGAGCTAGCAAAGGCAAAAGCCTTTGAAGACTCTCTAAATGGCAGAAGTCAGAAGCTCAAGAATATCTCTAACAATCTCACTGATAGATTTAGACAACTAGAATATAACACTGACTTAGAAACCAAACCTCAATCACCCAGCAAATCTGTCTGGAGACATCCTATTCACTTCACTAGGGAGAATCATTTGACAGGAGAAGATCACAAGAAAATTCAGAAACAACCACTGTTTTTAACAAAAATAATCTCACTATGCATGAAGGAATCCTGGGTAAATATCCTCAGAAAAGAAACAAACTTGCGTTGAATCATTATCGACGTGCGTCGAATTCTACTCAACGCAACTCAAATAATGCATCGATTTCTAATCAACGCAGACACCAAAATACGTCGACTCCCAATCGACGCAATCTCTCCTATGCTTCGACTAAAAGTAACCACAGAATGAAGGAAGCTTCGACTTCCACTCGACGCAACTTTAAGCATACGTCGAATTCATATCGACGCAACCAATCTAACAGAAATGTCTCCTTTTCCAAAAAGTCTTCTCAATCCATTTCCTTTTATTATGAACACTATTTTTGCAACATTACCAAAGACAATTGGTATGATAAGCCAATACCCCTAAAGGAGGAAGGATATTCTGAAAAACCCATTTATTCTTTCATTAAACCTTTCACTGTTGGGAGGAAGGGACCCCAGCTTAGGAGGGTCCAAACTAATGTTTAAAATTTTATGTGCAGATGTATCACATCTCCAGGCTGGTGTGGTACTTGGACAGTGGATGCTCCATGCACATGACAGGGTACAAAAACCTATTAATCAATTTTGAGGATAGACTTGGACCACCAGTGACTTTTGGAGACTCTAGCTGTGACCAAACCAGGGGCTTTGGAGATTTCAAAGAAGGGAAAGTTACCTTCAAGAATGTTGTAGTAGTCAAAGGACTGAAGCACAATCTGATAAGTATAAGTCAGATATGTGACAGTGGTAAGTGTGAGGTAAAATTCACCACACTATTTTGACATATTATTGATATCAAGACTGGTGCCATAGTACTCAATGGAATTAGAAAAGGGAAGGTATATATAGTAGACTTTAGCTCCTCACCCACATAAGTTTGTTTGTTCAACAATATTATTAATAAAAGTGAATTATGGCATAGGAGACTGGGTCATCTAAACTACAAAATCATTAGTAAACTATCAAAGAATAACCTAGTCAGAGGCCTACCAGAGGGTAGATTCTCTAAGGACTCTCCATGTAGACCTTGCCAACTAGGAAAACAGACCAAGTCATCCTTCAAACCAATTGGTAAGGATGACTCCCCTAGGATCCTCTACTTACTGCACATGGATCTCTTTGGTCCCATATCCACTCAAAGCTTAGGTGGAAAGTCGTATACCTTAGTCATTGTAGATGACTATTCTAGGTTTAGCTGGGTATTCTTTCTAAGGGCTAAGTCTGAAACCCATAAGATTCTCTCAAGATTCATAAGACAGATTCAATCTGAGTTCAATACTCATGTTTCAATTATCAGGAGTGATCATGAGACTGAATTTGGAAATCAGTCAATTTGTAGTTTCTGTGAGAATATAGGTATTAAATAAAGTTTTTCAGCCCCTAGAACTCCTCAACAAAATGGAGTTGCTGGAAGAAAGAATAGAACTTTAATTGAATCAGGAAGGACCTTACTTGAAGAATCAGTATTACCAAAAACGTTCTGGGCTGAAGCAGTCAACATTGCAAACTATGTTCTAAATAGAAGCCTCATTCACAAAACTAAGGCAAAAACTCCATATGAGCTTCTGAAGGGAAAAACACCCATTGTTAAATACTTTAAATTTTTTGGATGTGCTTGCTGTATTCTAAATAATGGGAAAGATCATCTTGCCAAGTTTGACAAGAAGTCTGATGATGGAATATTTCTGGGGTACTCATTATCTAGTAAAGCTTATAGATGCTATAACAGGAGAACTCTCAGAATTGAAGAATCTATGCACATTATATTTGATGAAACTAACATGCTGTTTAAGGGGGAGGAAACTTCCACCAATCCTTTTCCACAGGAAAATAGCAGCATAGAGACTCAGGTTGAACAACTGACTCTAGAGAACAGAGACACTGGGAAAGAAAACCAGCTACAGGAACCAAGTGAGGAGTCTGAACAAGAGCATGAAGAAGGTTCAGAGAAGAGCAATCAAAACCAACTCCCACAAGAGAACATGGTTCAGGAAGAACAGTTGGACAATGATCCCATTGTTAATGAGGAAGAAGAGCATCTGACAAATCCTAGTAGGACAGGGATCAATATGAAAAATCATCCACATTCCCAAGTAATTGGAGACCCCAATACTGGAGTAAGAACAAGACACCAAGTCTCCAATGGGATGATTCTCCAATGCTTCTTATCTCAAGTTGAACCAAAGAAGTTTGAGGAAGCAAATTGTGATCCTCACTGGATTATAGCCATGCAAGAAGAACTAAGTCAATTTGAGAGAAACAAAGTGTGGAACCTAGTTGAGAGACCAAGAAACTACCCAGTTATTGGTACAAAGTGGGTATACAGAAACAAACTAGATTCCACTGGAGTAATTGTCAGGAACAAGGCAAGACTTGTAGCACAAGGATACAGACAAGAAGAAGGAATAGACTACAATCAAACCTTTGCTCCAGTAGCCAGATTGGAAGCAATCAGACTCTTTCTTGCCTATGCAGCCTTCAAGAAGATGAAAGTCTACCAGATGGATGTCAAGAGTGTTTTTCTGAATGGTGACCTTCAAGAAGAGGTGTATGTAGAGCAACCACCAGGTTTTGTCAATCCCTCCTCACCTAACTTTGTTTATAGACTTAACAAAGCACTTTATGGTCTTAAGCAAGCACCTAGAGCCTGGTATGAAACTCTCTCCAACTTCCTTTTAGAAAATTCTTTTGAAAGAGGAAAAGTAGATAAAACACTTTTTTCTAGAACCCATAAAAATCAACTCCTTCTTGTTCAAATCTATGTAGATGACATCATCTTTAGCTCAACTCATCCCAAACATTGTAATAGATTTGCTAATCTAATGCAATCAAAGTTTGAAATGAGTAGTATGGGAAAACTCTCTTATTTCTTAGGGCTACAAGTGAAACAAAGCAGTGAGGGAATCTTTATCTCACAATCAAAAAGTTTGGTATGGAATCAGCCTCTACCATGAAAACACCTATGACAACTAATGCCATTATAGAAAAGGATGATAAGGGAAAATCAGTAGATCAAAAGACATATTGGGCAATCATACGATCCCTTCTCTATCTAACAGCTAGCAGACCTGACATTATATTTTCAACCTGCATATGTGCTAGATTTCAGGTTAATCCAAAAGAATCCCATCTCACCTCTGTAAAAAGAATTCTTAGATACCTAAAGGGAACACCTGAACTAGGTCTGTGGTACTCAGCAGAAACAAATTTTGAATTAATAGGATTCTCAGATGCAGACTATGCTGGATGTAGGGTTGATAGAAAAAGCACATCTGGTACTTGCCAATTCCTAGGTGACAGATTAATATCATGGTTCAGTAAGAAACAAACTTCAGTCTCAACCTCAACAGCTGAAGCTGAATATATAGCTGCTGAGAGGTGTTGTTCACAAATCCTCTGGATGCAAAATCAGCTTCTTGACTATAAATTGGAAGTCAATAACTCTAAAATTTATTGTGATAGCTCTAGTGCTATATCCATAGCATCCAACCCAGTCCTTCATAGTAGAACCAAACATATAGAGATCATACATCACTTTCTTAGAGACAATGTAGAAAAAGGTAAGATAACCTTAGAATATATTCCTACAGATAGTCAAAGAGCAGACATTTTTACCAAACCCTTAGATGAAACTAAGCATACTTACTTTATCAACACCTTGGGAATGCTTGATGGAAGCTTGTAAACACCATTGTTGGGGAAATCTAAAAGAGATCAGAAAAACTAAGCAAGTACTTAAAGACACGTCGATTACCTATCGACGCACCGTCGAGAGGAACTCGACACTAGCATTGACTTCTTAAAGACAAAGATACGTCGATCCCTTATCAACGCACCGTCGATCTAATCTCGACGCAAGTCTGCGACCACGTCGACAGGACATTAGGCTGACAATGTTTCGACGAAGCGTCGACTCCATATTGACGCATACGTCGACATCAATGACCAACATCACAGATGCTCCGACACATCGACCATGCGTCGACTCCAATTCGACGTAACGTCGACTTTATAATAAAACTGGAAACAAATCTTCCCTTCTTCTTTTGACGATTGGTTACCTAATATACCTTGATTTTTGTTTCCTTTTCGACGTTTCACCTTCTTTAAATAACACCTCTTATTTCATAACTCATACTCTCCCAAACCGCCAAAATCTTCATCTTCTACCTTTCTCTCTGCATCAATGGCGCCAACCCCTGCTCAATCTGCTCTCATCAAAACAATAAACGATGCTCTGGAACAACTTCTGAATGACTTCCAGACACATCTGACCAACTTCTCAAATGAGTGTGCCGACATGCTCACCACCTGTGAAGCCAATTTGGCCAACCTCTCTGCTTCTCTTCCCCAGCTTCATGTTCTTCTTCAAGAACAACCTCTATCGCCAAAAGGGTTTACATCCTTTCTGAAGGATATAAACCATGGGGAGAGTTGCTCCAGAAACCCCTCCTGTCAGGTTATCTATCTCTCTTGAAGCTCAGGGCTAATTTTTCATTCTTCTCTAAACTATAAATATTATCTCTAAAATATTTCTCCAACTCTTTTTCTTACAATAGGCTCCAATCTTCTCAAATCACTCTGATTACACCTTCAACAACCCCTTTGGTGAAACCTTATCTTACCACACTGAAGGAGACCATGCTGTAGATTCAGCATTCAGAATAGATGCCCCATATGTTCAGGGGGAGATCGTTGCAGTACAAAATATAGAAGTCCAGGGGGAGGAAGAAACAGCTATCTCTGATGACCTAAAAGGGCAAGTCTGGATTGAGGCACCCTTGTGTGTGGAAGAATATCAGCATCACTCTCCCGGCTTCTCTGCTAGCTATATCAAACTCAAGACACCCCTACTTGAGGATACTCCTCCAGAGGACATTTTGCCTCCTGTTACAGAACAAATTCCCTCTCCTACAAAAGTTCCTTCTCCACCTTCTCCTTCTAAAGAGAAAACTACATCTCCACCTCTGCCTCTTCCACCACTTCAACCTCCATCTCTACCTCCTCTACTACCTTTACCTCCACAAATGCTATCTAGGGAAAAACCAAGAGGACAAATGAAAAGAAGAAGAGAAGCCATCCCTCATTGGCAAAAATTCTCCAAAGAAGAAAGAAAAGACTATGCAAAGGAAAATAAATATAGAAAGGCTGTTGAGGAGATAAAAAGGTTTGAAAGAATGCCTAATATCACTCCTAACAGTCCTGTAAAGGAGTACCATGATCCTGACATGGAAAAGAGGCATGAAGAAATAAGAGAAAGAGAGCTGTATGAATATGAAGCAGCTATGAAAGAAGTAGAAGATAAGAGGAATATCTGGTTGGAAAAGATCAAGAAGGGGTTGACTAAAGAACAGATTCTTGCTGGATCTTCCATCAAACTTCCATTGAAATTGTTTGATGTTGAAGCTTATCAAAAGAAAAATCCTCAGGCAGGGCTCATCCTAGAAAAAGGACAAAAGCACAAGAGGGGTGCAGGGTGTGCAGAAGATATCTACATTCCCTATAAGAAGCCTAAAAGACCTGCAAGATTAGACAAATGGCATGACTCACCCTGGAAAGGGAAAGGAAAAATGTCTGAGATCTTTGAGAAACAGGAATCAGAGAAGAAAATAAAATATAGGACCAAGGTTGATAACAAGGGACCATCTGAGCCCAAGTCTACATAAGAGAAACCTCAAAGTATTACAATTGAAATGATTGATGAAAAGGCAGCAATTATCATCAGCAAGGGCTATTCCATAAATGACACCCTCCCTGATGCTGACAAGATCCTGAAAAAACTGTACACAATTATCAGGAATATACAGGAGCATCCTGATAGAGCCAGGGGCTATATTTTTGATGCTATTGAAAATTTATCTAGGAAACTTTATTCTGCCTTTGTCAACTTCATGTATAACAAGAAGTTTCTAGTTTAAATCTTGTGAAAGACAATTACTTGTTATATGATTTCTTATGGTTGCTTAACATATTTCTTATCTATATAAATGCTTTGCTGTGTTGATTAAAAGCTGATACAATTTCTCTCTAAATAGGGTTAAGACAAATAGGGGGAGATTGTTGAGGAAATGATTTATCTTAACCCCTAGAATTGAGTAGAATATAAATTCTAAGAATGAAAAATTAGGCTAAGTAAATATGCGTCGAATAGTATTCGACGCAACGTCGAAATGTAGTCGACGTTTCTCTCAGAATGAGTCAAAGTAACTCTAAGAAGAATTCGACGTAATCTTTGTCGACGTACCTCTAACTTCTAGTCGACGCATTTAATAAAGTCGACGCACCTTAGTCGATGCACCTTCCTTATTCTCCTCTCGACGTCCATCCAGGATGAAATCGACGTTTACGTCGAATAGTAATCGACGCACATCGATTTCTATAAAAAATTCAAAAACACGCCAGATCTCTTTCCTTCTTTCTGTAGATCTGATTTTTATGGAATGATATTATTCTTTTATAGCCGTTCTGAATCAGTCTTTCCTTCTATTTGATTCTTGGCTAATTTGATTAAGATTATTATGGATATTATTTGAAATCAGAATGAATTCTTTCCTTCTACAGATTTAATTATTATGGAAACTTTTTTTCTATAATTGCTGATTGATTATTCCCCTTTAGCAACATCTTTTGAAACAGAGCTATAAATAAAGAGGTGGTCGGCAGAGAATAATGACTAGTGATCCACCATATACATTTGAAAAAGAGGAAGAGCTCCCAAGTGAAGAGTGAGAAAGCTGAGAAAAGAGATAGTGTGCTGCAGCAAAGAAAAAGCCTTCATCTTCTCCTCCTTCTGAAGCCATTCTGCTGCAAATTATGAAAGCTCTCACAAAAGAGAGAAAAGCTTACAATCTCCTTCTCACTATAGAAGAGAGATTACATTCACTATTCTTGTGCTTCTAATCTTCTTGCTAGGAAGAAGATTCTTTCTTGTTTTAATTGTTTCTTCTAATTCTTCTTCTCATTCTTATTTCAACTTCAATTGTGTAAAAGAGTTTTTAGAATCTCTCTTCAAAAAATTCAGTTGTACTGGTTCTAAGAGTCTCCTTATCAAAAGACTCAGCCTGGTTCTAAGAGTCTCCTTATCAAAAGACTCAGTGCAAGATAGTGAATTCCAACCAAGGGGGTAGAAGAGTGGACTACCCAAAGTTTGGGGAACCACTATATTTCTTTGTGTTGTGCTGTGATTTTCATTTTGCTATTTCTTTCTTTATTTACTTAATTCTTGTTGGTGTGTGTGGGAAGCTTAATTCTGTGATTATTACACATATATATATATTTGTTAACTTTGCACAAAATTTATTTAAATCTCTATTCACCCCCCCCCCCCCCCCTCTAGAGAATTCTAGTGTGGTTAACTGTGCACTTTCAGGGTGGCCAAAGGACTTCATTAGGTCAGGTAAACTCACATTGACCACTATGACCAATCAAGGAGGTCAATAGTCCACTATGAACCATTGGGGTCAACCCAATTGGTGAAGTTGACTAAAGTCAATTTTAGGTCAACATTGGTTAAACCTTCACCAATAGGTCCAATTGACCCCCAAAGCATGAAATTGACCTCACCCCTAGTCTTATAACATCACAGGGGATCAAATGGATCCAAAAGCCCCATCAAGTAGTCACAAATTGAGCCAATTTGACCAAAGTCAACTTTCCCCTATTTTGGTCAAAATCACATCAATTGGCTAAATTTGCCCAATTAGGGCATCATCATGATCCAATCAACATTGAGTGGTATCAACGGGCTCAAGACCAACACAGTGGACCAATCAACTCATCAAATTGACCAAGTCAACCCCAAAGTCAACTTTGGTCAAAGTGAGCCCTAATTACGGGATTAAGAGCCTTTTAAAAGGCCTAATCTAAAGCCCATCTAGCCAGCCCATGAGCTAAATGACCCCCTAAGCCACTCTGAAATTGAAATGAAAGAATCTATGGAGGGCAAGGTAGGGATTTCCCTCATTTGGGTGATAAAGAGGAGGAAAATGAGGAATGCATGTCACTTGGCACCTCCTCCTCATTTCCAATGGCAGCCAAGGCCTTCCTTATGCATGGGTAATGATCTCCCTTCAATGCTAGCCGGCTACCATTAAGAGGATGTCTCCAAAATGCCTTGGTCAAGCACCACCATGAGAGAACTATAGATACACCCTCCTTAGCCCCTTCCAACCCTTTCATCACCTTCACCACCTCACAAGCAGTCGAGCCCGACCCCTGGAGCAGAGCTTTAGCTGGAGAATCACTGTTTGGAGCTAGTTCGCCAACGACAACTTCACCAAGGGCAACCGGGAGGAACACATGCTCCAGCAGCCGCACTCAGGTCGGAATCCTCCTCTTGTGCTAGTATCTCTCTTCTTCTGTTTCAAAATCAAAGAAGAAATGGAGAAAATCCATTTTTTGTGTTCCTCAGGCCGAAAAATGAGAATAGCGGGGGCCTTATCCCGGCCACCTCCGACCGAGTTCTCACCGCCGGTGGATAGCCCCACCTCGGCCGGAGGTGGTGGCTTAGGGATTTCACCGGAGGTGGTCGGAGGCCGCCGGAAATCAGAGCTAAAGATGGCACAGGGAGAATAAATCATGGCCCTTGATTATCTGGGGACGATGACGGGGAGCCATCCGATCGCGTGAAATCAGATATTCGCAGCCCAAATACATTTAATATGAAATATTTCATCGTCTGTCACATATATACAAGAGTCTTTAACCACAATTTTGACCACCAAGGAAACTGATTCAAGAAAAGTGTGAAATATAAAATAGGTAGCCCTAGGTCATACCTTCACATGGGCACTAATTTCACCTAATTTGGTGCACCACAGCCCCTTGGGCACCTATTTTGGTGCAAGGTGTACTATGAGCACTTGCAAGTATATTTTGTGAATTTATTTAAAATTCTACATAGATAGGCATGAAATTTAAACCATGGTTGTAATATGACCAACTACATTACCTATCCAAAAATTGGAATTTTTGGAGAACATTTTCTAAAGTTTTAGGAATAATTTAATAAATCATGTATGGTGTATATTTTGGGTTGATTTGACTCAAATACTACCAAATCTTCTTTGGAAGATTAGTTGTGTGTATATAATTGTCTGGTAAAAATCTTGGGTCATTTGGACCCATGCATGTGAATAAATCTAAGTACCAATGAATCTTAGTAGAACAAAATTTTAAGGATGTGACATGAAGGGTGTTTTATGAAGTTTGCCCAAATCCTTGGGAGAATGAGTCTGAAATTTCTATCATAGATATAATATATCTATGTACACCCTCTCCCCCAAAATGATTAATTTTGGGAAACATTTCCCCATGGTTTTTGAAAATATTTGATAAAGCATGTATGTGTGTCACACATGCCTAGACCCCACCAAGTGAACCCAAATTTCGGTCGGTGGTGAGGTAGGCCCCTATGAGCCTCTGGTAGAAATTTGAGGCCAGTTGGGTTCATGCATAGGTGGGAATCCAACTATTTTGTTATGTGGGAGGTGTTGGTGTGCTAATAACACTATTATGTAGGTCAAGAATTTTAGGATCAAACCTACTCATTGCGAACTAAAATTGGGGTGGCATGATAATAAGACCATAAATATGAATTAGTTAAAGTTTGAGCCCAATTGGACTCTTTCATGTGAGGAAAATTCACATGTTAAGATCTAGGTGCTAAAAAGATGTTCATGAAGGTACTTATGCAATAATGTTTTGATAATTGAAGGGTATTCCCTTGGTCAATTCTCATAAAACGTAAAACATACACTTTGGGTTATGAGATAGTACACCTTAGAGAAAATTATGAACTTTTGGGTTGATTTCCCTAGGAAATTAGGTTTTATGTGATTGTGTCACATAGACCTTAAATGAGTATTTTTAGGGTCAAAGCTTTCTGAAATGTCATGAGGCTCTGGTATTCACTTAGAGGAGTGAGATTACACCTTGTGGAATTTAGTTAGAATTTTTGTAAGTATTATAGCCCATTTCTTAGTAATTATTCAACTACCCCCAATTTAACTCACCCCACCATTAGATAAGTTAATGAACTCACAATTGCATGAGATTATGTATTTGGGATGGAGAAACCATCTGGAATCTCTAGAAATTTATATGGAATTTTTGGTTGTATACTAACAATACTTCCTTCAGAAAGTGGAACCCTGTGTTATAATTTGAAAAATAGATATCTTAAAATATTGATGCTGGAATATTCTAGAAATTTGTTTATAGACTTGTGATCTCAAAATGAACATCTCGAAATTTTGTTAGAATTAATTACTGAGAAATCCTCATACTTCCTTCACAATGTGGAACTTGTTGGATCTTGCGGCGCCCTTAGAGGGGGGGGGGGGTGAATAAGGGCCTTTTTAAATTATGATTTTTTACTTAAGAATTTTTAAAACAAATTTCACTTTTCTAAAAAATCACTTATAAAAATTTCAAACTATGAAAATTTTAAATTAATTCAAACACAAATTTTTAAGTTAAAGATTAAGCAACCAAATTTGCAATTAAAGAAAAAGTCATAATTTTTTAATCATGAAATTCACATACAATAAAAATGATCTTAACAATGCTTAAGATCAAAGCACAAATATGATAATAATCTTTTAACAATTTGAGTTTACCAATCCTTCTCCCAAGGATCGGAAGACTATCACTTGTCTCTCCCTAGATCAAGCCCAAGCCTATCCACTAGATCTTCCCAAGATCTAGACGTAGCACACAAGGCCACAATTTCCTACCAAGCCACGCAAGGACTTGGACGCTCCGCACAAGGAAGCGATTTTCCCCTAAGCCACGCAAGGACTTAGACGTCACGCACAAGGAGACGATTTCCCTACCAATACAATAGTGAAATGTATATAAATGAAAATACAAAATGAAATGAAGAACTCCCTAGAAATTCAGATCTCTGAAAGGAAGGTTGAAGCCTCGAGATGATTGTTGATGTAGAAGCGCGTCCGATCTCATCTTCAATCTCAAACCTTCTAAGCACAAATGGGAGTTGATGAGGTTCTGGAGCTCTCTGGTTCGTATGCACTCAGGAAAGGACTTAGAATTCTCAAAGCTTGGAATGCACGAACAAAACGAACCAATTTATAGTTTTTCACTGTCACCGGGGCGACATCGCTGTCGGAATTCCGACAGCGCCAAACTACCGTTTGTCGTGCTGTCGTGCGGGCTGTTGCTGTAACTTCTGTCCTGTCTCCTGGGCGACATCGCTGTCGGAATTCCGACAATGCCAAACTGCTGCTCGTCGTGCTGCCTTGCGGGCTGTTGCTGTAACTTCTGTCCTGTCGCCTGGGCGACAGTACATGTCAGAAAATTCCGACATCGAAATTCTCCATACAGTCAAATTGAGCTCCAATCAGAATTGTGAACATCTCATACCTGTTACCTGCACACCATCAATAAAAATAGAATCAAATACAAACCGGATTTTGTTATTATCAAACCGGAAGAGTGCGAAATGCATGCTCCAACAATCTCCCTCTTTTGATAATAACAAATCCGTATAAAAAGAAATCATGTCTATTTAGGTTGTTGTTTTTAACATATGGTGTGTGCACAAAAAATAACATGATATATTCCTCTTAAATGTAAGCTCCCCCCTAGATGAATGCTCCCCCTAAATGAATGCTCCCCCTAAATGTTATAGTAAAGTGAAATGATGTATTGTTTAGGTGGAAGATTTAGGTGGAATTGTTCTTATTGTTCTTTGATTTCTTGAATATACTTATAATTCTCCTCCTTTTGGTATTAGCAAAAGTTAATTTGAAATGAATGAGTAGTTCTTAAGGGAAGAGATAGGATGTAGAAAATAAGAGAAAGCGGAAGCACTTGTGTTGAAAATGATTGAAAGTCTTGAAATAATAGTAATATGTCATAGGATTGAATAAACTCATGAAGAGATGGTATAGCCATATGAAGCAGTAGAATAAAAAAAAATAACTTAAACATGATTAATGGCATTGTAAAGTATCATAGAAAGACACAATTGTGTATAGAAATTTGGAATCTTTTCGGTCCAATTCTCATGAGATGAAGGTTTATATAACATAATGATGTGTACGAGTGTTGCTTTGATCAAACATATGAAATTATTTAATTTACATGATCATTGGAATAGAAAACATAATATAAGCATATAAAAACAACTTTGACCTTGAAGATATAGCACAATAAGAATAGAATACCATTTTTTCTTTTGCACAAGACACTTTACAATTCTTTCCAAGGTGCTCAACCTCACAATGCTTATTAAGACTTATCAGGAGGGTAAGTAGTGCTTGGTGGAGTATCCTTGTCCTCAATTTAAACTTTTTGTTGATCACATAGTTTGTGATATCTTAACTTTGTAGTTTGTATAGATATTTATTTTTAATTGACCAAGGATCTCTGAATTCACTTGAATCGCAAAAGATGGTGTATATTTGGTTATGCTAACAAATCAAGGTTGAAAATAGTATTTATGAAATGCTATTGTATTATGTTAAAGCAAACATGATTCATGTATATATTAAATAGAAAGACATATGTATGGATCAAAAGAAGTGAACGTGATAGCTCATTATTATATATAAACAATTTCTCATACTTAAAGGCATGCAAAAACAATTTCCAATAGTCTAAACCACTTAGCAGGAGTGTCAATACTATGATAGAGCGGAAATGAAATCATATAATCATGTAAATAGACATTTTTTTTAAAAATAGAAAGCACATGGTTTGGCATCAATTCATGAGTTGTGGCATTAATAATGACATATAACTAGAGTAGAGTATTAGAGAGACCAAAATTGAAGATTAATCAAATTTGGGAGCTGTCGGAATTTTCCGACACTCAGTGTCGCCTGGGCGACAGCTAAAAGTATAAAATGGCAAAAAAACCGAGTCAAACCCAATTGTACATCATTTTCTGGACTGGAAGGCGAGAGGAAAGTGTCGGAGTGTGGCAACAACCCTAGATCTAAGGTAAGGAACTTTGATTTTTCAAGTTTTGTTTAAAATTTTTCAAAATTTTCTTTTTTGTGATTTTGATATATCTCTTGGTTTTCATTAAGTTTTTGTGAAGAAAAAAAATGTAGAAGTTTTAGGAGATCTAGACATTTTAGATCTTGGTGTTCAAAAGAGGGTTTAGATCTTGTGATGTTGATATAGAGAAATAAAAATTAGAACTTTGATTTTTTTTTATAGGAAGAAGATGATGAATAGTGTTTTTTTTTTGTTTAACTTTGAACTTTGAATCTTGTGGTGTTTTTTTGTTTATAGGAAGAAGATGATGAATAGTGTTTTTGAATAAAAAATTTAACAGAAATATAGCTTGATTTTGAGTAGATCTGGAAGTCTAGTTGAAAAATCATATAAAAAGCTCACTGGATTACTGTCGGAATTTTCCGACAGTCAATGTCGCCTGGGCGACATCGTCCCAGTGCACAGAACAGTGATTAACTGTAATTTGGTTTTATTATGTTTGCAGAATGACTTCCAGTTCTAAGGCTCGTAAAAGTATATTTGAAGATGCTCATAGTTCATATCAAGTATATCCGGGGATTGAGAAGGCAATAATTGGAGTTTCAAAATATGTTGAATTTGACTCTCCTAAGCACGACCATATCTATACTCGACTTGCTAATGTAGGTATATTATCAGTAATTTCAGTAGATATGTTCTCATCTGTCTTGATCCGAGAGTTTTACAATCATTTGGAAGACCCTAAATACACTGAATTGGATGGGGGAGTGCGATCTAGAATCCAAGGTCAACAAGTGGAAATAACACATGTTGATCTTAAAGATGAATTTGGTCTTCTTATGATTGATCATATGCCAGACATAGTAAAAAGCTATAGAAGGATAGAGATTGGACTCTTGTAAACATGAGTTTACATGGAAGTCAAAAGAGGACCCTAATCACGGAAGTCTCTTCACTCACTCCTGATGCCTATTTAGTCCAAGACATATTGAGAAACACAGTCATGCTAAAAAGTGGTGATACAAGGAGTATCACAGCACAGTTGACGCTATTTACATATTTTATTATAGAGGAGGAACCCTTTGATGTAGCGGACCTCATCCTTGCCCAGATTCGTTATGCTTTTAGATTAAAACAACCAAAATGGGTGAAGATTCATACTTTGCCAATGAGGGCTATAATTCAACGTATTCTATATAAGAAGTATGAATGGATAAGTCAAGATTCGTACTTAGATGATTGTGTTCCTAAAATATACTATACGGGTACCATGAAAGTTAAGAAGTCTCATAAAAAGCCTCATCCTGGAATAGAGATTAGAGAGCCTACAAATCCTAGAGGAGGATCACTACGAGAGTCTATAGATGATCTTCATGATTCATTTGAAGAACACAAGAAAGAAGTGAAGAAAGATCGCAGTAGACTGCAGAAGTTTATGAAATTTCTGGTGAAGGGACTGAAGTTAAAGCCTACTCCTGAAGAAGCGGCCGAATGGGAAATCCCAGATGAAGAACCGCCACGCCAATCGGTTAGGCGGACTCGACGTGGAAAGGCTGTAAGACGTGGATCTTCAGAAGACTGTCCAGAAAGTAGCGGGGCTGGATATGATGATTCTGAGTAGTTTCCAGCAGGTTGCTACTTCTGATTGATGTCGGAATTTTCTGACACTCACTGTCGCCTGGGCGACAGTGAACTTACCCAGATTTCATTTTCTGTTTACTGAACTTAATCTTATGTTTATTTCTATTGTTTTTCTGGATTTGTATGAATTATTAATGATGTGAGAATTTTTGTTAAGTCATTCAAATTCTATGTTTTGATTTAAAATGATGTTTTTCCATTGTTTTTTATCTTGTTAAACTTGATTTGTCATATTGGATATGCTTAGTTTGAAATATCTAGGATTCCTAATTCAAGCCTTAGCATTGAAAACCGGGAATCCGGCAATGGTTTTGTGAATATATCGGCTAGTTGATTATCCGTTCATATGAAGGAAATTTTAATCTGATTATTTTTAATGTGGTCTCTTATAAAATGATGCCTAACGTCAATATGTTTAGACCTAGAGTGATGAACCGGGTTGTAAGTTAAATCAATTGCACTTTTGTTATCGCACCATAGCTCTATAGTTTGTTGTTTAATGTTAAAGTCTTCTAAAGTTTGTTTCATCCAAAGATCTTGTGCACAACAACTACCAAGTGCGATGTATTCGGCCTCGGTGGTTGAGAGGGCAACATAATTCTGTTTCCTACTCGACCATGAAATGAGTGAAGGGCCTAAAAAGTGACAAGTGCCACTAGTGCTTTTCCTATCTAGTGAACAACCGGCATAATCAGAATCAGAATAGCCAAAAAGAGTAAAATCATCGCTATGAGGATACCACAAACCAAGTTTAGATGTGCCAATTAAATATCTAAAAATTCTTTTTACTGCTTTTAAATGTGATTCTTTGGGATCGGCTTGAAATCTAGCACATAAACAAACTGAAAACATAATATCTGGTCTAGAAGCGGTTAAGTATAAAAGTGAACCTATCATGCCTCTATATAAAGTTTGATCTATGGATATTCCACTTTCATCTTTTCCTAATTTTAAAGAGACACTCATAGGAGTACTAGCTTGTTTAAGATTTTCAAATCCAAATCTTTTCAAAACATCATGTATATATTTTATTTGGTTTATAAAAATTCCATCATGTTTTTGAATAATTTGAAATCCTAAGAAATATTTTAGTTCTCCTACCATGCTCATCTCAAATTCACTTTCCATCATTTTAACAAAATAATTACATAACTCTTCATTAGTGGCTCCAAAAATAATATCATCAACATAAATTTGTAAAACAATTAAATCATCATTAACTTGCTTAATGAAGAGTGTACAATCAACACCGCCCATTTTAAAACCATTTTGTAATAAATATAAGGTCAATCTATCATTCCATGCTCGTGGTGCATGTTTTAAATCATATAAAGCTTTTAGTAATCTATACACGCGATTAGGAAATTTTCCATTTATAAAGCCTGGGGGTTGTTCAACATAAACTTCTTCTTTAATCAACCCGTTTAAAAATGCAGTTTTAATATCTATTTGCAATAATTTAAATTTTTATGACTAGCAAATGCAACAAAAATTCTAACTGCTTCCAATCGTGCAACGGGTGCAAAAGTTTCATCAAAATCTACCCCTTCAATTTGATTGTATCCTTTCGCTACAAGCCTAGCTTTGTTTCTAGTGATCCTAGAGTCAGTACCTAATTTATTTTTAAAAACCCATTTGACTCCTACCACAGGATGATCACTAGGTCTATCTACAAGAATCCAAACTTTATTTCTTTCAAATTGGTTAAGTTCTTCATTCATAGCTAGAAACCAAGATTCATCATTTAAAGCGGTGGCAACATCTTTTGGTTCTATATTTGAGATAAAACATAAATTTAAAAAACTTTCATGTAAACTAGAACGTGTACGTACCCCACTTAATGGTTCTCCAATAACAAATTCTTGCGGATGATCTTTTGAGAACCTTAGCTCGGTTGGAGGTACATAGCCTTGTTCTTCTCCTTCTTCACCATCTTTGTCGTCTGCTTTCTCTACTTTTTCTTCATCATCATTATCATTTTTCCTCAGATTTTGTTCCACATCTTCTTCATTTTTCTCATTACCTGCAACTTTAGTATTTTCTACATAAGAAATGTTTTCATCAAATTTTACATGAATAGTTTCTTCAACCACTTTAGTACGTTTATTATAAACTCTATAGGCCTTGCTAGTTGAAGAATAACCAATGAAAATTCCTTCATCACATTTTTCATCAAATTTACCTAAGTTATCTTTTGTATTCAAAATAAAGCATTTACAACCAAAAACTTTAAAGTACGATACATTTGGTTTTCTTTGAAAATAAATTTCATAAGGAGTTAATTGTAATGTAGGACGAATCATGACACAATTAATAATATAGCATGCAGTACTAACGGCTTCGGCCCAAAAATATTTTGGCAATTTAAATTCACAAAGCATAGTACGTCCTAATTCATGAAGTGTTCTATTTTTCCTCTCCACTACACCATTTTGCCGTGGTGTGCGAGGAGCGGAAAATTCGTGTTTTATCCCAAATTCATTACAATATGAAATAAATTTTTCATTATCAAACTCTCCTCCATGATCTGATCAAATGCATTTTACTTTTAAATCAAGTTTATTTTGAATACGTGAAATTAGTTTTACAAATTCATCAAAAGCATCAGATTTTGAATTCAAAAACAGTGTCCAACAAAATGTAGAATAATCATCAATAATAACAAATGTATATTTTCTACCTCCTAGACTTTGTGTAGTAATTGGACCAAACAAGTCCATATGTAATAATTGTAAAGGTCTAGTAGTAGAAATAACATTTTTGCTTTTAAAAGATGATTTTGTAAACTTTCCTTTTTGGCAGGGTGAACATAATGAAGAAAGTTTTCCATTCAAATTTGGTAAACCTTTTATTATTTTATTTTTAGAAAGCTTTACTATGCGTTTAGCACTAGAATGTCCTAGTCTCCTATGCCATAATTCAAGTTCATCATTCTTTGAAATAAAACATTTAAGTGTAGAATGAGATAAATCATGAAAAGTGATTCTATAGACATTGTTTATTCTTGGTGCAGTAAGTACGATTTCGTTTGTTTTAGAATCAATAATTTTGCAAAGGTTTGAGCTAGAGTCATAAAACATTTAGATTTTTATCACATAGCTGACTAATAGAAATTAAATTATGTTTCAAACATTTAACATATAAAACATTTGAAATTTTAAATTCTTCGTTACCTACTACTCCAATGCCTTTGACTTTACCCTTGCCATTATCTCCAAATGTCACTGTTCCACCTTTCTTCATCTCCATGCTAAGGAACTTTTATTTATCGCCCGTCATGTGTTTTGAACATCCAGAGTCCAAATATCACACGTCTTCCTTGTTCCTAGCCTGCACGCACACCTAAAAAGATGATGAGAGTAAAGATCTGGTTACCCAAGTGGTCCCTCCCATTGTATAGGTGGACGCCTTAGGTACCCAGATTTGTTTAACGTGAAATTTTCCTTTCTTCCAACATGAGCCCGAGATGTGACCAAATTGATGACATTTGGCACATACAATGAATGGTGAGGAACCCTTTTTCAATGGTTTCTCTGGACTCTTGCTGGAGGAAATATCTTTATGTGTGGACTTAGAAAAATTTTCATTTTGAAAAACAGGTTTTCTGAACCTGGAGCTGTCGCTGGTTCCGACATCAGCTGTCAGAAATTTCTGACAACTTCCAGAGCTTCCAGAAACGTATCCTAGCCCAAATTTTGCTGTCCCATGGCATTGGTTGGCTAAAATCATATCCAGAGATTTTTTTTCCAACACCAAATTTTCCAATTGCCATGTTCAACTCATTTACTTTGGACTTTAAAATTGAATTTTCTTTTACTATCATGCCACATCTATTTGCAACATTTTTCTTATAATTCTTTAATTGAGAATGAGAGGTTTTAACAACCTTTTTTAAGTCCTTTTTCTCTTTTATAAGTAGATCAATTTTCTGATCGGACTTAGAAATAGTACTTTCAAGTTCTTTTATCCTTGTCGAAGAGTGATCACACTCTTGACAAATTACCTTCTCGTTCCCAATAGATTTCAACTCATTTGATAACTTTTTATTTACTTTCAAAAGATCTTTATTTTCACATTTTAAAAAATCGATTTCCTTTAGGCTTTTATCCAAAAATTTGCAAGTTTTCATAAATTCAGAATATAAATCATCATAAGATGGAGGAGTTACCTCAGTGTCGCTTTAGACACTGCTATCATCGTCAGATGACGCATTTTCTTTCCCCATCAAGCATACATTTGCTTCTTCTTTATCTTCATCACTTGCTTCACTTGAGCCTTCAGAAGTTGTGTCATCCCAAGTCTCCCCCTTCAGAACCTTCTTTTTGAACTTCTTATCGTGCCTCTTCTCTTTCTGCTCTCTCAGATATTTTGGGCACTTGCTTCTTATATGTCCAATCTTTCTGCAATGATAGCATTCTGGTAGCGGACTTTCTTCTTCATCATCCATTTTTCCTTTGCCTTTGTTGTAGGAAAATCCTTCTTTTTGAAAAATTTTCTAAATGAGTTTCTCCTCTCAGGATTTCTCATAAACTTCTTAAAGTTCCTCACAAACAGTCCTTCTTCATCTTCCTCACTTTCTTCAGTCTCACTTTCAATTTCCTTTTTAGATTTCAACGCCAAGCTCTTCTTTTTGGGCTCCAAATTGTACTCTTGGCTTTGAATCTTCAACTCCACTTCATGGGTTTTTAGATTCCCAATGAGGCTCTCCAATTGTAAGGTCTTAAGATCATGTGACTCAGAAATTGCAGTCACTTTAGGATTGAACTTCGGGGGAAGTGATCTTAAGATTTTCCTTACTAGGTCTCCATTGGAGAAAACCTTACCCAGCACCTTTGAATCGTTCACGATTTTAGTGAATCGTGTGTACATTGTATCAATTTCTTCATCCACCTCCATTTTGAATCTTTCGAACTCTGACTCTAGTTAAAATAGCTTTGAATCCTTTACCTGCGAAGTACCTTCATGAGTGATTTCTAAAAGATTCTGAATTTCAAATGCAGTATTACAAGCACAAACTCTATTAAATTCAGTGCGATCTAGAGCGCAAAATAAAGCATTCATGGCTTTTGCATTGTTCTTACATTTTAATTTATCATTGTCATCCCACTTGTCTTTGGGTTTGTCCATAGTTACATCTCCTACAATGAATGTTGGGGAAGTATAACTCGTCTCGACCATATTCCAAACTTCTATGTCGAGAGCTATTAGAAAACACCGCATTCGGGTTTTCCAATAGTTATAGTCTGTGCCCGTAAAAAGTGGTGGCCTACTAATTCCTTGCCCCTCAACGAACGCGTGATCGTTGTGCGCCATTACTTCCGGTGGTAAAACTGTTTTGGAGTAACCTCGCTCTGATACCACGTGTTGGATCTTGCGGCGCCCTTAGAGGGGGGGGGGGGGGTGAATAAGGGTCTTTTTAAATTATGATTTTTTACTTAAGAATTTTTAAAACAAATTTCGCTTTTCTAAAAAATCACTTATAAAAATTTCAAACTATGAAAATTTTAAATTAATTCAAACACAAATTTCTAAGTTTAAGATTAAGCAACCAAATTTGCAATTAAAGAAAAAGTCATAATTTTTTAATCATGAAATTCACATACAATAAAAATGATCTTAACAATGCTTAAGATCAAAGCACAAATATGATAATAATCATTTAACAATTTGAGTTTACCAATCCTTCTCCCAAGGATCGAAAGGCTATCACTTGTCTCTCCCTAGATCAAGCCCAAGCCTATCCTCTAGATCTTCCCAAGATCTAGACGTAGCACACAAGGCCACGATTTCCTACCAAGCCACGCAAGGACTTGGACGCTCCACACAAGGAAGCGATTTTCCCCTAAGCCACGCAAGGACTAAGACGTCACGCACAAGGAGACGATTTCCCTACCAATACAATATTGAAATGTATATAAATGAAAATACAAAATGAAATGAAGAACTCCCTAGAAATTCAGATCTCTGAAAGGAAGGTTGAAGCCTCGAGATGATCGTTGATGTAGAAGCGCGTCCGATCTCGTCTTCAATCTCAAACCTTCCAAGCACAAATGAGAGTTGATGAGGTTCTGGAGCTCTCTGGTTCGTATGCACTCAGGAAAGGACTTAGAATTCTCAAAGCTTGGAATGCGCAAACAAAACGAACCAATTTAATAGTTTTTCACTGTCGTCGGGGCGACATCGCTGTCAGAATTCCGACAGCGCCAAACTACCATTCGTCGTGCTGTCGTCCGGGCTGTTGCTGTAACTTCTATCCTGTCTCCTGGGCGACATCATTGTCGGAATTCCGACAGCGCCAAACTGTTGCTCGTCGTGCTGCCGTGCGGGCTGTTGCTGTAACTTCTGTCATGTCGCCTGGGCGATAGTAGATGTCGGAAAATTCCGACATCGAAATTCTCCATACAGTCAAATTGAGCTCCAATCAGAATTGTGAATATCTCATACCTGTTACCTGCACACCATCAATAAAAATAGTATCAAATACAAATGGGATTTTGTTATTATCAAACCGGAAGAGTGCGAAACGCATGCTCCAACAGAACCTTGTGTTATAATTTGAAAAATAAACATATTGATGCTGGAATATTTTAGAAATTTGTACATAGACTTGTGGTCTCAATATGAACATCTACAAATTTTGTTAGAATTAATTACTGAGAAATCCTCATACGTCCTTCACAATTAGGAAAATTGTGTTATAATTTGAAAATTAGATATCCTGAAATTTTGATGCTGGAATATTCTAGAAATTTTGATATAGTCTTGTGATATTAATTTGAACATCTGGAAATTTTGTTAGAATTAATTAATGAGAAATCCTTATACTTCCTTCACAATGTGGAACCTTGTGTTATAATTTGAAAAATAGATATCTTGTAATATTGACTGGAATATTCTAGAAGTTTGTATATAGACTTGTGATCTCAGCATAAATATTTGGAAATTTTGTTAGAAATAATCATTGTGAAATCCTCATACTTCCTTCACAATGTGGAACTGATGAGTCTCAATTATATACACATTTTCGGACTCATCTAGGCTAGTTTTCCTGCATTTGTACTTCAATTTTTATCCATATTCGCCTTGTTCACGCTTTTATTTGAAGTACATGTTTAGGCCCGTTGTTGTGTGCAATTGCACATTTTATTGTTGGGGGTAAGCACATTGTGCTCCCCATTGTATTTTTCTCATTTTGTTGGAGGTGGAACGGTATTCCCAGTTATGCTGTGGCTGATACAGGTGGACGGTTCATCCAGTTCTATCCAGAATTCATGATTGTTCATATCGCACGATCGTGCGTTTTCCTTGACGCACGATCACAGGTGATCATGCGTTCTCTTCTGGGGTGGAATACGATGTTCTGTTGTTGATCGTGCGTCTCTACGCACGGGCAGTGCCCGTGCGTGAAGGAATCGCACGATCGACCTGTTTAGTCTTACTTTTTGGCCTTTCTAAATTTACCCGTGCGTTTTTGTGCACGGACGGCTACGAACGTGCGCGAGTAAAATGCACGGGCGCTCTGGGTCATCTTCCTTCTTTAATTTATGATTAATATCGCACGGGCAATGCACGGTCGTGCGTTCGACCGTGCGTGACCAAATTTCTGATCTTTCTCTATAAAAGCTGCAGTTTTCAACCTAATAGGGGGACCGTACACGTCGTACAGCTGCGCCGTTTTCGCCACTTTCACTGAGGTTTCGTCCCTTTGGGTCCTCCTCCATCATCCTCAAGCTCTAAGGAGAGGGATTCAACCCTACATCCACCAAGATCTAAGGAGAAGGAAGCTAGGTCGTCTCCGGATCGTGACACGAAGAAGACGGGCCATTGGAGGATAGTGACAGCCATCTCTACCCCGGACGCAGTTGAGGACCAAGCTTGGATGCGGATTGACAACCCAACGATTCCAACCGTGAATCTTCAATAAGACTTTGGATTCGGTCGATTCCTTGCTCTCTCTATCTTTGTGTTGGTAGTAGTAGATAGTAGATCTCTTGTATTTTGATGATGAGCACTATAAACCATGTTATGTAATGCTTATTTCATTTTGTTGAAATTATCTTTTGTTTATATGTGTGTATGAGGTGCGCCGCCATCCATTTTCTATTCCGCCATCGTGTTCGTGTGCCGCACTAGCAATTGCTAGTGACGTGCTTGTCGACGAGGTGCTTGCGACCCTCTTTCCACTTGCCTACTCGTCCATCCGCCCTTGCGAAGTAGTGCACTCAAGGCCTGCCTAGTCTCCATCCCGCCAAGCGAAGCATTGCATAGCGGCATTGCATAGGAGTAGTTGTAGTATTTTCTCTTTACTTCCACCAACCAAAACCCCCATTTCCGCAACCCATCCAACAAAAAGGGCTTCAATCTCAAGTCCTTCCTCAATAGTAAACTCCACTTTACTGTGTTCCTTCGAGATCGATACTTGGGGATTCACTCCCATATTTTATATTACTTGAACGATCGGTACACTGTCATTTCGTGCCGCAGTCTAGCTACTGCTTATAGCGGTGTGCGAGATTTGCGCATCAAGTTTTTGGCGTCATTGCCGGGGAACACAGACGTGTGAGTTTTCTGGAGAGGGAGAATCTGAGAGAGAAGCCCTTCCATTTGTTTATCGCGTCCTTTTTGTTTTATTTCTTCTTATTCGGTTTTACTGTTTATATTAGGTTGCTCTAGTAAATTTTTGTTAGGTGTAGTATTTTGCATAATAGTGTTTTTATTTTGAATCATTTTATCTTCACACTATGTGGGCCTCATTTAATATTCGTTGCCGTTGGTGTGGAGATATCTCTCACGCTAGTGATAGATGTCCAAAGGCAGATAATAGCCCTAGCACTCAAGGCCCAGTATATGGAGCACCGACTTCGTCTGGTACTCTATATGGTGCGCGTAAATCCTATGGCTATTCTGCCGAGCCATTACCGTCATACTTCTTTGAGGCTTCAGCACCTACTGTGCCAAAGAAGCCCGTAAGGCAGTGCTTGTTTTGTCAGAGCACGGATCATGTCTTGAAGGACTGTGACGAGTATCTTCGCCAATTGGACGAGGATGACGAGCCGGATATCTGGATCGTCCCGACTCCCACTTCTGGCAGCACACCTTCAACATCTGGTTATGTGCCCGTATCACCTTCATGCTTTGAAGGGTATGATGTGGACACAGTCACCAGATGTGTGGCTGATCCAGGCTCTGACATGACTGATCCCATCTCCCCTGTCCATATATCACCATGCATGAACTTGATTCTTCGTGAGGAATCGGTGCTCGACTTTTATCCGAGCATTATTCTCCCCCCTGTTGTGCATACTACTATACTCGTCTCTGATGACATTGTTGAGGATGTGTCGCAGGATGAGGCTGACGATCTATGTGCTATGCCCACTCCTATGGAGGAGGATAACCTTCTAGGTGAAGAGGAGCTTTCCTCAGCACCAGTGGAGGAAGTCCAAATCTTGGGCATGGCTACGGTTAATCCCGCCGAACCTTGTAGCATTGATGACAATGCAAACATTATTTTACTTCCCCAACCTGATGGGAGTGAGCCGGGACCACTCCCCCGATTGTTTTTTATTTATGTTCTTCTTCTTTATTTCTTGATCCCCTTTCTTCATCTGAGCATGTGCAGGTTGAGTCTTCACAGATACTTCAGGATGACTTGGAGCATTCTGCTCAAGTCAATGATGAGTGTATCCTCTCATGTGAGGATGTTGATCCCCCCTCCATAGAGGAAGCCTCATTCATTGCCTTCTCTTCCTGCTACCTCCCTGGAGATGACACCTTGCTAGGCAAGGATTTATTTTGTGGTGAGATGAGTGAGGACCAGCCTTCCTCCTCTTCTTACTTCCTATTTCCTCTACCTGTGTTAAGCAGGTATTATTATTTAGGTAGAGGAGTAACTGCTCTATCTCCGTATTGGTACCCGCTACCGACACGGGAATTAGAACAGTTGCATGTCCATTCTCTTTCCATACTCCCATTAGCTAAGACCCTCGCCTTTCTGAATAAGTCGTGCTGGGATGACAATAACCCCAGTAGTTATCTTACTTTTTCTTGTCTTTTATTTTATCGCTTACTCTAACCAGTTAGTTAGATTTTACTTTAGTTTGCTTTTGCGGAGACCACCCCTTGCAGGTATTTTCTATTTGTGTAGGCGGTGGTTATGATTCTTCGTAGGGCAGTTTTTACTGGGCTTCACTCCAGGCTTCTGGCATGCTTACTAGCTGAGCATTGGGTACTCTCTTCACCTAATTTTGTTTTAGAATATCTTAATGCATAGTTTAAGTCTGGGGGAGACCTGTTTGTGTACCCACTCACGTGCACATGTGTTTATCATGCTAGAAGTTTTTATCTAGATTAGTTTGTTCATTTTGTCTGTACAAAAAGCACCCACTTAAGCACGTACCTAACCTTTAGTGCGTCACGAGTATATCTCATTCCTTTTTGTATTTGGGAAAATGATTGTGCTAGCTTTTAAATTATGTAGTGGAATAAAATGTTGACTCCGGTGTTTCTAGTCAAATACTCATGTGAGTATAGGGATTCATGTAGATTAGATTCCTTTTTATGCTATCAGCTTTATGCATTTCTATTAGTATAAATATTGTTTACTCTACTCAAATGGTGAATCCGGTGTGAATCAAACGGTACCATAGGGATGTGTGTAAATGATTGTTAGATATGTATTGCTCGAACCAGGAGGAAAGATAATCTTTCTCAGTGGATAAGAACTTGCCCCAAGCGATTCTCGAAGCATAGACATAGGATAGTTCTAGTGCGTGAGAATGACGTAGGCCATCATTTTGGCCCGGTTGAGCCTTTGTGCCATTCCTATCATCTTCTCCTCGTTAGCCCAGTTGTGCCTACCCGTTTCTTGATTCAGCTCCACCTTTATCTCACCAAAGCCTAAAAGCCAATCCTAGTCGCACACCCAAAATTGAGTTTTAGTTGTTTGTTATTTTCATGATTGGGGCGTTGATGTGGTGTTATATTTTGTGAAAATGTGGATGCGCTTCATTGTTCATTTGCTGAAAAAAAAGAGAAAAGAAAAATGAGAAAAAGAAGAAGAAAAAAGTGAAAAGAAAAAACTGAGGCAGATGAGCTTAATTGAAAAATCTGTGTAAAATTGTGAGTAGAAGTAGGCGGTGCACACACACATGTTGCAAAATTCTAAGTTTGGGGGTGTGGTGCACTTGCATTCGATGTCGGTGTGCGAGGAGTTATATTAAAGCTCATTTGGGTTTAGTGTTTGAACCGCCCTTTCTATCTTTGTTTACCTCACCTTAACCCAAGCCCTATTTTTAAACCTAAAGTCCTACCGACTCACGCTATGAATCAATCTAGTGTCGTGTGGAGAATGTGAACGGGTGAGCTTATGGTCTCCGACACCGATGGATTTCGGTGGAGTTTGTCCAGAACCCCAGCTTTGGCAATGCTTATCTCAACATTTATTTTACTTTCTCCATATGTGTGACCGGATGACTCACCGTGATTCCCATTTTGAGTAGAAGTAACACTTATGTATTCTCTTAGAAATTTATAAACTATGTGTATAATTAGAAATCTTCTCTAGTATTCTTGTACGCACATGGGCATGCGACTTCGCATGGTATTCCATTTTGTAATTTTAAGTTAGCTATTTCATGTTCCTGCTTGCTTAGGATTTGTTTGCTCGGGACGTGCAAACAGGTAAGTCTGGGGGTGTGATGAGTCCCAATTATATACACATTTTCGGACTCATCTGGGCTAGTTTTCCTGCATTTGTACTTCAGTTTTTATCCATATTCACCTTGTTCATGCTTTTATTTGAAGTACATGTTTAGGCCTATTGTTGTGTGCAATTGCGCATTTTATTGTTGGGGGTAGGCACATTATGCTCCCCATTGTATTTTACTCATTTTGTTGGAGCTGGAACGGTATTCCCAGTTATGCTGTGGCTGATACAGGTGGACGGTTCATCCAGTTCTATCCAGAATTCATGACTGTGCATATTGCACAGTCGTGTGTTTTCCTTGACGCACGGTCACAGGTGATCGTGCGTTCTCTTCTGGGGTGGAATACGATGTTCTGTTGTTGATCGTGCGTCTCTACGCACGGGCAGTGCCCGTGCGTGAAGGAATCGCACAAACGACCTGTTTAGTCTTACTTTTTGGCCTTTCTGAATTTATCCGTGCGTTTTTGCGCACGGACGGCTACGACCGTGCGTGAGTAAAACGCACGGGCGCTCTGCGCACGGGCAACGCACGGGCGTGCGTTCGACCGTGTGTGACCAAATTTCTGATCTTTCTCTATAAAAACAGCAGTTTTCAACCTAATAGGGGGACCGTACACGCCGTACAGTTGCGCCGTTTTCTCCACTTCCACTGAGGTTTCGTCCCTTTGGGGCCTCCTCCATCATCCTCAAGCTCTAAGGAGAGGGATTCAACCCTACATCCGCCAAGATCCAAGGAGAAGGAAGCTAGGTCGTCTCCGGATCGTGACACAAAGAAGATGGGCCATTGGAGGGTAGTGACAGCCTTCTCTACACCGGACGCAGTTGAGGACCGAGCTTGGACACGGATTGACAACCCAGCGATTCCAACCGTGAATCTCCAACAAGACTTCGGATTCAGTCGATTCCTTGCTCTCTCTATCTTTGCGTTGGTAGTAGTAGCTAGTAGATCTCTTGTATTTTGATGATGAGCACTATAAACCATATTATGTAATGCTTATTTCATTTTGTTGAAATTATCTTTTGTTTATATGTGTGTATGAGGTGCGCCGCCATCCATTTTCTATTCTGCCATCGTGTTCGTGTGCCACACTAGCAATTGCTAGTGGCGTGCTTGTCGACGAGGTGCTTGCGACCCTCATTCCGCTTGCCTACTCGTCCATCCGCCCTTGCGAAGCAGCGCACTCAAGGCCTGCCTAGTCTCCATCCCGCCAAGCGAAGCATTGCATAGCGGCATTGAATAGGAGTAGTTGTAGTATTTTCTCTTTACTTCCACCAACCAAAACCCCCGTTTCCGCAACCTATCCGACATAAAGGACTTCAATCTCAAGTCCTTCCTCAATAGTAAACTCCATCTTACTGTGTTCCTTCGAGATCGATACTTGGGGATTCACTCCCACATTTTATATTACTTAAACGATCGGTACACTGCCGTTTCGTGCCGCATTCTAGCTACCGCCTATAGCGGTGTGCGAGATTTGCGCATCAGGAACCTTGTGTTATAACTTGAAAAATAGATATCTTGAAACATTGATGCTTGATTATTATAGAAATTTGCATCTAGACTTGTGATCTCAATATGAACATCTGGGAATTTTGTTAGAATTAATTACTGAGAAATCATCATACTTCCTTCACAAAGTAGAACCTCGTGTTATAATTTGAAAATAGATATCTTGAAATGTTAATGCTGGAATATGCTAGAAACAAGTATCTAGACTTATGATTGATAAGTAGTATTTTTATAACTTTTTAATAGAAAATCTTGTAAATATTTAATATGAATTCTCTATTTTATGTCAAATTTAGGTTATAAGTAGTTCTTTTTGTAATTTTGATTCTAACTTAGCTTAATTTCGATATTTGCAGATTTTTGGAACAAATCGGGAAAAATGGCATGTCACGCCCTCGGTCACGCCCGTGACCAAGGGCGTGTAACCTGAAGATCAGTCCAGAATCGATGCCGCACTGTTTGAACCAGTCCACACCAAGTCACGCCCCAGGTCACGCCCGTGACCCAAAGTCACGCCCGTGACCGGGGGCGTGTAATCTTAGAATCGTCCACGTGGAGCCGCCGTCGAGACGAGGAGATGCTGTCGAGAAGTCAACCTAAGTCACGCCCGTGACCCACATGTCACGCCCGTGACTTTCCAGCGTGATCCCTGCTCTGCCGCCGCGCCGAATTCCAGCCCACGCCGCATTTAATGCACACGTCCAAAGTCACGCCCGTGACCATGTTACACGGGCGTGTAATGTCCAACTTTTCTGCCTCCGACACGCCAAGCCCACGCCGCTGCCAGATCCAATGTTACAGTGATTACACGCCCTTGGACACGCCCGTGACCGAGGGCGTGTAACTTGAAAATTTTGCCTATAAATTCAGAGGCTCTCCTTGAGTCCAGGGTTCAGAAATTTGGAGATGGGGAGGTGTTGTTAGAGCTGAGAGTGAGTTTTTCAAGTTAATGTTCATGTTTCTTAAGGCTTTCATGTTCTCCTCCTTCCCTTTTCATGCAATGTTGTAATGTAACTTTCGTGTACTAGTTTTCTTAAGCTTGCAACTTTCATTTTCCTTAGCCTTGCACTCTTAATTTAAGGCTTGTAATAGTTCTTTGATTTTCAATAAAATTAGTTTTCTCTTTCATGTTCTTTTTCTCCTTAAGTAATTTCTTCCTTTTCATGCAAGGTTAAATTTTTCTCTCCTTAGTAATGTTCTCTTTTTTATGCAATGTCAATTTCTCTTTCTTTTCATGCAATGTTCAAGCTTTTCATTTAGTTTGAATTTAGTTTTAATTTTAGTTAAGCGAAAACAAACCACCTCAAATTTTCGTCGATAAAATAATAGTGATTTTCCTCGAAGTAGAAGTAATCAACGCGCCCCGTGGAATACGACCTTGATATTCCTAAATATCCTATACTATAGACGATAAGGTACACTTGCCTTTATCGGATATAGTTTTGGAGAAAATCTCAACCTTTCACTAAAAATCTAAAATCCACGCATGCAAATTTCATATCAATGATCTCAATATGAATATCTGGAATTTTACTTGGAATTATTTGCCTATGGAAAAGGACACATCATGTTCAAATTTAGTCTCACCATATTTATATGAGTTAATTAAATAGGCCCAAGTAAGTCCATTTGGAGAAACAAAATTAGAAATCTGAATGTGAGCACCCCTACAACTTCTGGAACTAGATTTGGCTCATTCTTAATTATGATTCATATAGTCACTTTTTAGGACACATGGATTTGATTAAAGGCAACCAAACTACGAATAGTAAAAACTGAAATGTTAGATTTGGACCCCTCCCTTCTGGTCACCACCCGGGGGATGTTAACCCTCTGGTATTTGCATGGCATAGTTGATTGATGAGTTAACAAGTAGTGGAATACACTAGAAGTAGGGGTTGGGGTGCGATTTGTAAAATTATCAAAACGGGATTTTGATACCCTAAGCTAAGAGTCAGGGGAAGAGGTCCACCAGTAACTAGGATCCTGATTAATATTAGGTCATGGAACTTATAGGTAAGGATTGAGAGAGGTCGGGAGAGATAGCCCACTACTAAGGCAAGGCAAGGACCGGTGTTCAATTGAGCTCCGTCGCTTCCATGTACATGTAGTTGAAAACATCCTTATAAGACAGCATAACATGAGAGGTATTACAGTAAAAGAATGGGTAGTCACCAATAAGAGTAAATATCCTGGAAAGCGGGATTTGGGCTTCAGCCCATTGTATTCCCTAGTACCGCTACGAGCCCTTCACTGAGTAGACCTCGGGAAGTCCAGGATTCATCCAAAACTTCTAAGTATATTTAAATGATAGACAAGAGTATTAAGTAGGAGAACTCGATAAGTAAACCTCATCCCAAATTTGGGACGGAACAGTACAAGGACTAGATAGTCCTACGAGTGATAGGCTCGATATTGTCTAAGAAGGACTAGATAATCTTGTGAGAGGTAGGCTCGGTATTGTCTAAGGAGTACTAGATAGTCCGGCGAGCTGGAGGCTCCGCAAATTATAATAGAGGTGTGCTTACCAACTTGTACGCGGATACCCTGGTGTGTTCTTCAGGGGTGTACAAAAGTTCTAGGTCGGTTGGTATTTGAGAAGAGCCTAGAAGTGGACATGCCTGATCCACTGCCCTCGTTTGCCTCAACTGGGTACCTGAGTTGTCATACTCGAACAGAGGGAACTAACAAAAAGGTCTGTACGTACAGAGTGAATTGGGTGAGTTGCATCTTTGCATTGCACAACATAACATATCATCATTGCATAGACAAAACCTCATCATGTAAACTAGTATGAGCTCTTTTATATGATGAGTTTACCTTAATATCAGATCCCATATCTTATGAGTTTATATGGGTATCCTTATAAGATATGGTTACTTTTGTAGCTTCTCTCCTTATATAGCATTTTGCTTCAGTTACTTCTTGATATGATTACTATGGTTTGGTGTTTTATTATACTGCCGTTTTAGAACCTTCTGAATTGTTGTATTATTACATATGGATTACTAATTAAATCTGCTAGAGATAGACTATAATTTATTCATAACTATGCAAAATAGTCTTGTCACCTTCTTGATATATTACCCCCTTGTTGTCCTCCGCTTCCTCCTCCCGCACGATGCTTAGGAGTTGCGGGTGGAGGGGATGAGGAATCCATTTAGTCTTATGGACTAACGATCGGTTGTGGCATAATAAACAGGAGCACCAGGAGGAGAAAACCTGCAACCAGAGGGAGGAACATGACACGGTGGCTAGGCCCAGACTTGGACTCTCAGCAGTTGTGGGGAGAGCACCGGTGAGCGACCATCTTCCGAATGCCATCCTTCATATCTACCCTGGTCAGAGTAGAGAGATAATCATTCGTGAAGGCACTATCGAATGTCGGTGCTTACAATGTTTTATTTATGCCAAGAGAGAGGCCAAGAAGTTATGATGTATCGGGCTTAAGCCACTTTTTATTTCTAGCACTCTCATTTAGTACTTTATCTATTTTATATCTCATTTGGATAAGTAATTAAATATTATGTGATTGTTGTGGATTTGTATTTCTTTATTATTCTATGATGTGTGGTTGTCCTGGATGAATGATTAGATGGAAGGATCGGCGTATTGTGGTGGGGTCCTTCCCTAGTGGAGGTGTCAACGTAAGGTAGCGGTTCTGGGCGGTAAGACCCGGGGAAGCAAAAAAAAAAGGTCTTATAGAACATGTCCAAAAATATCTGTAACATATGATTCATGAAATACATGAACACTTATGGCACATTTGTCAATCCAAATGGTATAACGAAGAACTCAAAATGCTCATACCGAGTGCTAAAGGCAGTGTTTTGGATGTCCTCCTGAATCCTCAATTGGTAGTGCCCTGACTTCAAATAAAATTTAGAATACATTGCCGACCCAAACATCTAATCAAATAGATCATTAATACTGAGAAGAGCTTGGCCGAATGTATACATGCTCCAACAACACTTAAAATTGTATCTTCAGCCAGACCAACTCCTTTGGCGCCATCTAATATGGAGCATGTGATACTGACTTCGCACCTAGCACCAAGTCTATTGTGAAGTTGTTCTCCCTTTAGGGTGGCACTCTAAGAAGCTCATCTGGGAACACATCTTCAAATTCTGCAACCACTGGCACATCACAAATGGCTAACTTCGAGGGGTGAGTCTCCAACAAGGCTACAAATGCTTTGCCTCCCTGGTTCATTGCGTGCACCACTTGCATGGTAGAAATTAAAAAAATATGTGACATGGGTCAAACCTCCGAACTAGACTTCATCTTGTCCCCCAATCCTCATGGTCACTACCTTCAAGTTGCAATCAATATTTTTCACATTGTTTCACGAGCCACCCCATCCCCAAAATCAGGTCAATATCTTCCAAAGGCAACACAATCGCTTCCAAATTGAAGTCCTGGTCCTCTATCCTCAAGATAGTGTGTCCTCTTTTACTTGGACCCATTCAGCATTCGTACACTCGGTTCTACATCCTCATAGAATGGCTCCACACAAATACTTCAGATAAATCTATCCTCAAGTAATGAATGTGACACCCTGTGTCAAACAAAACCTTTGTGAGAACATTGAATACTATGACGATGTCTAATAACACATGCACAACACAAACAGTGTGTTGTTGTCTAAAATTGTAGAATATCTAGGCATAATTACATGACAAATTCTAAAATCTCATACATGTCACCACATTTGGCAATGGCCTTCTGTTGCTCGAGGTTGTAGGCTCTAGGCTGCACTAGTGTGAATTGTGAAATGCTAAATAACTATTTTTCCCTTCTATGTGTAACTCGACCTCATCGGTGTAGTGGGTTCTTTCCTCCGCTCCTTTGGAGGTGCACCTTCACGACACCTACGAGTAATGTGGCCCACCTTTCTACATTTGAAACATGTAGGCCCCTTGGAGGGGCTCCACTATTCACCACTCTGCTCCCTCCATTCGAATGTTAAGGGAAGTATCTCTTTCTCCATTTGCCTCCATCAGATCTCCCATGGGATTGTGAGGCTTTTCCCTCTCTTGAATTGGCCACGAACCCTTTCTAGTGTTGGGTTCTCTTGATGTCCATCTCCGAATTCCTAGAGGCCTCCACCAAAAAGCTAAAGCACGCCGCTTTCAAGGCAACCCATTTTTTTCGTTGTTATTCTGCAACCCTTTGTAGAATCAATGCCTCTTCTCCACATCGTAAATTATAATATACCTTGCATACTATCTTAGGCTAATGAACTCCTGTAGGTAGGAATCCACGCCCATGTCCCTCTGCAACAACCTTAGTAATTACCACTTGTGGGCTAGTTTTATTTTTGTGGGGAGATAATGTCTTAAGAATGTAGTTGAAAACTCCCCCTTCATGATCTGGGTGGAAAGGCGCCCAACAAAGCGCCTATCACACTCCTCAAACCACCACAACTTGGCATCTCCTTCCAGCATAAAGGTGGAAAGTGTCACCTTCCTCTCTTCTAAAGTCTCAGTGGATTACAACAGCTTTTTGATCATGACTAACCAATTCTCTGCGTCATTAAGAGTGTCGACACCCTTAAATGTGAGAAGATTGGTGTTAATAAAATACTTCAACAAATGGTCCCTCTGACCAACTGCCCGCTCCACAGCTGGCTCCACTAGATCCACTGCTCCTTCTTGTGTGACAGGTGTCCCACTAGCTACAACTTAAGTGGATAGAACCGCCTCCATAGAGTTCGTTGGCATCCTACAAAGTCTATGGGAGACATGTTCATATTCGAAAGGTCCATGACAGTATTTCTACAGTCCTTAAGGTCCCCTTGAGGCCCCCGCTTCATCACTAGCACCCTAGCACATAAAAACAACACACGTCATATCATAACATTAATCAAACATCAAGCATAGGAACCCATAAGGTTTCATCAAACAATCCTATGTGAAACATTCTCCCAAATGATCTAGAATTCCTAAACCACTTCCTACTAATCTAGAGCCCTAAACCTATCTTTGATACCAAATTATAATACCTCACTTACAACAAATGTACATTATGGGTCGGGTCGGAACCCACACCATACAATTATCACAAATAGAATATTAAAACAAGGTATACAAGAGTACTCTCATATAAATTCTCATCACAAGTGTTATAACACATCGTAAAATATTATAATAAAAGAGTGTCCACAATTATCCAGCTAACAAGTCCATGGCCTTATGGACTATACATCACAAGTCCACAAAATTAACTAAGCATACTTCATAGTCTACCTCGACATGCATGCCAGAACAATATCAAAATAAAGTGCAATAGAAGAGTGGCAAAACACTTCAAGAGGCAACTTTTCTTTTATCTTTTAGCAGGATAGCACGCACCCACTTTTGATCCATGCCCTACAACGAAATACATATGAGAGGGAAAATGAGCATCATCTTTAAGCAAAACATAAACAGTGTAACAACCCACTCCTCTCGGTAGTCCTAGAGGACCCTGGGGAACACATCATCTTAAAGGTCAACACTTTATGAAAATGGGGAACCTATATTATGATCATGAATGCATACTAGCATCTCCTATGGATCCACCATGGAACCTACAATAGAGTGCATGATTCTAACACATCATCATATCAAGCCAGAAGGATCAATCACACTCAAGGAATTTCAAACATACAAGTGATGATCTAGCCAGTTATACCTACATTTGGGCCTTTCTACAACAATCCTTAATTAAGCTAGTGTGGTCGATTATACCCATTCTACAGGGCCCTTCTACCAACACCCTACAAATATGAGTGGTTGGTTATAAACTTTCTTGGTCCCTTCAACTGACTCCGAACAATAATTCAATTTTAATTCATCAATGGAAGATGTCGGTTATATCCATCCTCGGACCCTTCTACCAACTCCACAATCATTCATAATGAAATGACCGATAATACCCCTCTTGTGTGCCCTCCTACCATTTGCATAAACACGAAGGAGGTCAGTTAAACCTTTCCAAAGGCCCTTCAACCTACCTTTGCATTTCCCGCAATCATCAATCCAATTTGCATATATATAAATCCAAAGGTGGTTACCCCCAAATCAATAGGGAGTCCAAGTGCACTACATGCACTAGCCCCCACATGGAAAGTACTCACAAAATGGACCTTATAACAGCGCTATGAACACATTCTAATCGCTTCAAAATCTAAATGCAACATCAAACAATTATCACCAAATTGGGCCACCAGTCGCGATTAGGCTTCATACACAATGCCTATACCAAAATCGCTTTGGGGAAATCTAATACAAGCATGACGGGGTAACAACCCATGCAACGGTGGCTCGCAATGAATCGAGGCACCCCAAGCTCTCTAATTAGAGACACAAAATGCAACATTTTTACAAATGCAAGAGAGAAAAGAAAGGAATACAGAGTATATCCTAAAGACCGGGAAGATGGAATCATTATCTTCTGCGCTTTTCTTCCTGCCATTGAATCCTTGAACCAATTGGTGGAAATTGACTTTGGAGGCCTGATCTATCCATTGTCGGTGACAGCTTTTCGATTGGAGTCACGAAGCTCCACCAACTTTAAGTTCTTCTTCCTCCAAGGTCTCCTCCTCCACTCTTTTCTTTTCAACCTAAGAGAGACAATAACCTCATAAAAATGAGGGATCAAACCCTCCTTGACTGACCTTTAACTCCCAGTCTCAATCATAGCTATTAAATCTTAAAACCCATGAGCAAATGGCTGAAAAATTAGGCAAAATAGACTTTATATGACCCCACACATGGCCATCCACATGTCCATCTCCCATAACACAACTTCTAAGCTCTTCTAGTAGGCGCATCCCGAGTTAGACACAACTTGGTAAATGAACTGGGATGGTCATTTACAATATCATGTCAGCCTACACGACTGGGTACACGACCTGTCCACCATGTTCCCAAGCCATTAGCTCGAGATGAGGAGTTTTGACACTAAGTATATTCCAGGCTGGGTACAAAGCCATGTACATGGTCATAAACTAGGTAGTAAAGAATAAAAACCTCCTCCAAATGACCCTAAAATACTCCTCTAGCTTCTACCAACCTATATGGGCATATTCCAAGCTTCATAACTTCATTAAAGCCATAATTAAATGGGAAATTGAGGTGTTACACATGCTATGAGAATTATTAATTTATGAAAATGCCTTTTGGGCTCATGAATGTGTCATCAGTGTTTATGGATTTGATGAAGAGGACGTTCTGAGAGTACTTGGATCAATTCATCATTGTGTTAATTGACGACATTCTTGTGTACTCTCAGTCAGAGGAGGAGAATGTTGATCACATGCACATTGAATTGAGTATTCTGATAATGCACCAACTCGGCGTGAAATTCTTGAAGTGTGAGTTTTGGTTGTCGTTTGTGACGTTCCTTGTTCACTTTGAGAGCAGTGAGGGAATTTTGGTGGATCCGTCGAAGATTGCAGTAATCCATGATTGGCATGAGTTACAAAATGTGGTGCAAGTCTGGTGTTTCATAAGTCATGCCGGCTATTATAGGCGCTTTGTAGAGAACTTCTCGAGGATTGTGCTCCCTCTTGCTTCTTTGACAAAGAAAGACCACAAGTTTCTTTAGACGCTGGAGTGCGTGTGAGATTTTGAGGAATTGAAGAACCGACTGATCTCTGCACTGATTTTGAATTCACCGTGCGAAACAGAAGGCTATCAAGTTTTTAGCGATGCCTCGGGAAGCGGTTTGGGTTGCATGCTTTGCCATTTTTGATGGTGATAGCGTATGAATTGAGCTAGTTGAAAGTGCATGAGTGAAAATACCTGGTCCTTGACTTAGAGTTGGTGGTTGTGGTGTTCGATCTGAAGATGTTGAAGCATTATTTGTATGAGAGAAGATCGATATTTTCACGTACCATAAGAGCCTGTAATATCACTTTTTAGAAAGAGCAAAATACGTAAGTGGAGATAGATCGAGTTGGGAAACTACACTTTTGACATCCATTACACTCTAGGGAAGATGAATGTGATCGTTGATGCATTGATTCGGCGGGCTCCGTCTCAGGGAATTGGTAGCGCAACGTGATCTTCTAGCTCAAGAATTGGAAGCTTAGGAGATTACTTGTCAAGATATGGGTGCGACAACTACTACATGTTTAAACTAAATAGAGGTCCAAAATGACATTGGGGCCGAGTTCGGAATGATTTTGAACTTGATAAGAATGTGCAACACTATGTGGCGGAGATCGTAGAAGAGTCGAATGTCAAATTCATTTATGAAGATGGGCTCCTGTGAAGGATAACAGATTGTGAATCCTGAATTTGGTTGAACTCTGCGATAAGTTGATGTACGAGGTTAATTTCTCTAAATACTCGATTCATCTGGGGAGAACTAAAATTTATATGAAGAAGCTATTACGGTGGTCGACCATGAAGAAAGATATTGACTTATTCGTGGAGAAATGCAAAACATGCACATTAGTGAAGGCCGAATGTCAAAATCCGATGGATTTTTAAAGTTCTTGTCGATTCTAGAATGGAAATTCGATGATATTTCGATGAACTTTGTGCATGGGTTATGAAGTTCGCACCAAGGCAATGATGGCATGTGGGTGATCATTGATGGTTTGAGAAGGTAGCACAATTAATTACAAACTAAAAAGATGATTCATTGGAGAAATTGGTCGAGTTGTATGTTAAGAACATCATTCGATTGCATGACGTTTCTCGTAGCATTGTCAGCAATCGAGATAGAAGTTTTACTTCCAAATAATTGGAAACCTGTTCACCGACTGTTAGGTACAAAATTGAAGTTCAGTACCTCCTTTCATCGGCAAACTATTGGAAAACTGATAGGACCAACAGAATGGTAGAGGATATATTATGTATGTGCGTTTTAGACTGGCAAGAGGTGGGAAAGTCATATCTATATGATTGAGTTCGCCTACAATAATAATTATCATGCGAGTATTCACATGAAGCCGTTTGAAGCTCTCTATGGAAGAAAATGTCGTACGTCGTTAGCTTGGGCAGAAACAGGATAATAATATGACACATTAAAATGTAGAGTTCATTATGGGCGGTTGAGTTTATTTAAAAATCAAACCATTTAAAGAGTATCAAGGATTCGACGACTGAAGCTGCTAAGTCCAAGATACTTTGGACTATTTGAGGGGACGCGACGCATTTGCGATGTTGTTAACCGCCTCACATTGTCGACGGAGCTTAGTGGATTACATATTGTGTTCCACATATCCGTACCGAGGAAAGTTGTGTGGGAACCTACACAGATTGTCGAGACCGGCAATGTACCAGTGGACAACGGACTATCGACTTTAGTCAAACCTGTTTGCATTGAAGATGCGGAATTCCGTCAGTTGTGAAACAATGAAATTAAAATGATGAAGGTTCGTTGGGACAACTGTGGGTGTAATGAGTTTTCTTGGGAAAAGGGGAAAACAATGCAAGAAGTGTACCCAGAGTTGTTCCTACATGCAAGTGAGTTGTTTGTTTCTTGATATCATTCTAAATTTTGAACGAAATTCTTATAAGTGAGGGAGAATTGTAACACCTCCAAATTTTCTTTAAAGATCTTGTTGATGAAGTGTGCATGAATGATGTGCTTGAGGGTAGACTTCCGTGGTGAGCTCGTGAGGAAAACTAGTTTTTCTTTGCACAGAACCGCGTGGTTTGGAATCACATGACTGTGCTTTTTTGTAAAATTGAAACAACCAAATTATCATGACCTGAAGATGCTCGTGTGATATTCACACTATCATGAGATTGCTCAGTGTGCATTGAGCTGCGATTAACAAATAATAATGCACAACTGTATGCTCGAGCGCATGACTGTATGATCGGAATAAATAAGCATTTTATGGTTTGATATGAGTCGTGGATCTCGATCCAACAACCAAAATTTCTTGCCCTCGACCTAATATCATGGAAGGGGAGAACTGAAGCTTCATTCAGTCATTCTTACCATGGAGGAGAGGGGGGAGTAAGAAAGTGAAGTTGAGAGCTATGTTTTGAGGAATGCCCTCTTTTCCATAGTCCTTGTGGGATAACAATGGAGAAATACCATAGTGGAAGGTGATTCTTTCTCTCTTAGAAAAAAAGATGGATTAGAGAGAGAGAGAGAGAGAGAGAGAGAGAGAGAGAGAGAGAGAGTTAGGGTTGAAGAAAAGAATACGATATTATTTTTAAAAAGGAGAAGAAAAAATCTTCTACAGGGTAGGCTCTCTTTTATTTTCTTCAACTCTATACAAAAAGGATGGCTACAGTAATGAAAAATCGCTTTTCTTTAACAATAACTATATTTTTGAATTCCAACAAACATCATCTCGACCGGGATCGCTAAGAGCTTGGTCTACAAACATCAATTAAAGATCACAATGCAGCTAAGCCTTACTTGCAAGTAAGAGTTCTAATATCTGCAAAGGAATTCTGGGACCATTGTTAAAAGATCAATAATCATGGATTCTTAATATGATCAAAGACCGATGAGTGAATGATCTCAAACACAGTTGGGAAACAAATCTTAAATTAGTGAGCAACAAGGTAATGAACTTAAGCATGATCTCTAAAGTTTTGCATAGACAATTTCACAGCAACTTGCATTGCTTCATCTAAAGAGTTTCAATCTAGACATAATATGCTATATACACGCTTAATACATTACATACATGATCTACCAAACTATCAAAAAAATTCCCAATATTTTTAGCTGCTAAAATAACCATCTAAGATGCAACTAGCCGTGAACATAAAGCCCGATCGGGCCGGCCTGGACCGGGCCTGATCGGGCTTTTTCGTACATCGGGTCGGGCCGGCCCGGTCCTCCCCTAGAATCGGGCCGGCCCGGGCCGGGCAGGCACCACTTATGTGCTGCCTGCTCCGGCCCTTCAGGCCGGGCCGGGCAGGATCGGGCCGGTCTCGGGCCCGATCCGGGCCGGCCCAGTTTTTTTACATTTTTAATTTAAATTTTAAAATTTAAAATTTTAATTTTTATAAATAATTAAATATTAAAATTATTGAACAAAAAATGTAAAAAAAATTGAAAAAATTTAAGGTTAGAATTAGATTGTATTAATATTGAACAATTGGAACAAAAAATTTTATTAATATTGAAAATTTGGAAAAAAAATTTTAAAATATTACAAAATTTAAGTCGTACAATTGTACAAAATACAAAATTGAAAATACAAACCTGTGAAGGCTATGATTCTTATAAAATTTAATTAAAAAAAATTTACATATATAAAAGAAAGTACATTTAGAGTGCTCGATTTAATCATTTTGTAGATTCAACGCGTCCATTTCGTCTTCTATCTCCTCCGAGCTATTCTCCAATGTTGTTATGTGTTGCTTCCTCTTTAAACTGTCCAAGTAGTCCTTGTAGCATATGCAAATCTCCAGCGAGTCTTCGTTAAGCCGGCTCCTCCGCTCGTTCAAAACCCTGCCACTAAGAGAAAAAGCGGACTCCGAAGCTACTGTACTAGCTTGGACAGTTAATAAATCACGGGCCATACAGGCCAAAACAGGATAGGTATTAGCTTTACCTTTCCACCAATTTAAGAGATCGAAGTTTTCGATCTCGTCCGAACTCATAAAATCGCTAAATTGAGTTTTTGTGTAATCCTAATTCATCTAAACTACCAGATGTGCGCGCTTTTTTCCTAGAAGCTAAATCTAAAATTTAAGACTATCCTTCGTTTTGGGTTGCGTTATTTCTTCGCGGGGTCGTGACCCGTATAAGTTATTGTAATAATTATAACTTTGCGTAAAAAAAGTAGTAAAACTTGTACTACTAACGGGGTCATCATCATCATAATTTATATTTAAGGTTAGATTAGTATTGATTTCGTCGATCAAATTTTCTACGCCTTCTACGTTAAGTAGCGGATTTAAAGCGGCGGCGCACGAAAACATAAGCAGTATTTCTCTATAATATTTTAAAAAAAATTCTTCCATTATTTTAATTAAATGTGACCAACATTGGTGTTGCCTATAATAACTAAATCTTTCTGTGATATGTACGAAATGTTCAATTACTAATGCGCTCGTTGGATAATACACTCCAAATAAAGAAACGGTGGCCCTATAAAAACACTTTAGTAAATCTATATAATATTCTATAATATTCCAATCAGTTTCACCTAAACCGTGTTCAATATTAAGCAAACTATAATATTCCATTAGAAGATCTTTTTGTAGAACGGCTCTTTTTAACATTTTATAGGTTGAGTTCCATCTAATAGGCATATCAAATTGTGGTTTCAAATATTTCTGATTTTGTGCTTTACAAAATTTTCTAAAATCTTGAGCTCGTTGTTTAGTACAATAAATTGTTTTTAACATGTCGCGAATTTTATTAATATATGGTGACATTGCCTTTAAACTATCCTGTACCACTAAATTTAGGACGTGACAAACACATCTATTATGAAAAAAACGCGCCGTTGAGAAATGGTTTTAAATCTCGTTTTAACAATTTAATTGCGGCGCCATTATTGGAGGCGTTATCAAGAGAAAAACTAAGTATTTTATCGTTAATTTTAAATTCCCGCGCACATTTCATAATAACTTTATATAAAGCTATAGCCGTGTGCGGGAATTCAAAACCTGTAAAACATATTACGCGTTTATTTTGCTCCCACGAAATGAGATCAATCCAATGACAAGTGATGCAAAGATAAGCTAATCCTAAATTTAAATTACTCGTCCACACGTCGCTCGTTAGACTCACACGTCCTTCGAAATTTTCAAAATACCTAATTAACTCTTATTTTGCTTCTAAATATAACTTAATCGTGTCGCGTCTTAAAGTAATTCTACTAACCTTTTGGTATTTGGGCTGAAGCCCCCCATGTATGTACTTTGTGCCGTCGTCATTGTCGAAGACGCTGAATGGCAGCCCACGTTTGATGACGAACTTCGCCTGCAACTCTCGCTGTCGCATTTGATCGTACGTCCAAATCTGTCCGGCTCCAGAAATTTGGGCTTGACTTGACTCGGGAGGAGCTTGTTTCGACTCGCAAGACTTCTGGTGTCTAACGAGCGTCGAGTTGTCGCTGATGGATAGCAACTTCGAGCACATCTTGCAGCGCGCTTTTCTTTCAGTCCCGACTAGGACCATCTCGAAATGCTCCCAAATACTCGCTCTACGGTTGTGCTCCACCACCGAAGTCATACTTTGGGAAGACGAAGCTGGAGTTGTGGAGGACGACGCCATTGGGAGAGCTAAGAGAGAGAGAGAGAGAGAGAGAGAGAGAGAGAGAGAGAGAGAGAGAGAGAGAGAGAGAGAGAGAGGGTGGGGTGTGAGAAAAGAGAGAGGGGAGGGGGGTATTTATATGATATTTTTTGTTTTTTTTTTAATTAAAAAATTAATTAAAAATTAATAAAAAAAAGAAATAAATAAAAAAAAAGAGCAGCCAACGGCTCTCTTGAGAGAGAGTCGTTGGCTGCTCTCTCATGGCAGCATGGCTGCCACTTGGCAGCCATGCTGCCATGATGAGCCTAACGGCTCTAATAGCCGTTAGGCTCAATCGGGCCTAGCCCGAGACCGGATCGGGCTATGGCCGGCCCGGTCTCGGGCTAGCCCGATTTTCGGGCTTTACCCGGCCCGGACCGGGCCGGGAACCGGACCGGGTAGCACGACCAAACCGGGGCCCTTTCAGGGTCCCGGGTAAGGGCTCGGCCCGGTTCGGGCCTGAACCGGGCCGGGCTTGACCGGGCCTTGACCGGGCCGGCCCGTCAGGCCCGGTTTTTATGTTCATGACTAGATGCAACAATCCACTTTAACCTTATCCACCTTCATCATGTCAGCATACTACAAACTACTAAATTACAAATTATCATCTTAACCTTATAGTATACACCACCTGCTCAATATGGAACAACAGTGTCTTGTGTAACTTTCGTAATATCTATAATATCCTCATTCATTTAGGCTAAAGACAACAAATATTCAAAAAAATTCAAATCTTTTTAAAAATTAAGGGCTCCTTCGTAAATCTACTCTCATGCCAAATCACAACGCATCCCATCGCACCCATCAAGTATCGTACATCCCTTTCCACTCAGCCTGTTGTACATCAGGCCCGTCTTCTTCCTCCTCGACATCCAGGAAGCCCGTCTTTCCACTTCCTCTCCTCTACATTGTGCCAGCCCCCTTTCCACTTCTCCTCCTCTACATCCCGTCGACAATCCAGTTCAGCGAAACCACCTGCATGCATCCGCATCCCGATTGAAACTCCCAAGGGAATGCCCTAATGCTTTCTCACTCACCGCTAGAAATGTCTACTCCAGCTTCTCTGCTCTCATCCGACTTCAGGCTAACCCTTATGCCTCCCACAGTTCACAGGTGAACAAAAGCAACGTCCGATAGAAGAGAGGCATGAAGGTCCATTGCACAGGTATCATCCAAACCCACATTGTTCTACCCGCAGCTCTCATCTTCTCTTCTTTACTTCACACATCTCGGGAAGTATACCTTCTACCTTTTTCTCAAATTTCCTAAACATTACTCTCCTTAACACCATGTTTTTGTGTATTTTGGGTGTGTCGTTTTCTATAATGTTTTCCTTTTTACTCCATATTTACTCGGTTAGCAGTGTTTTGCATGTTTACTATATTTTTTATTGCACTGATTATTTACAATGTTGTTATTCCTGTGTGTATTACTATTACTTGAAACTTCACTGGGGTAATCAAATTTAACACGGCGCAATGATTTTTCTAACACATATATCATCTAAATCTTATTACTCACTCCTCTGTTCAAGGTGAAGGATACTGGGAAGGAATAGTTCCAGCAAAGTCAGCTTCTATCCCTTTGCTTCATCACTGCACTTTAGGTTAATTTTACCTCTTCGTTGCAACACTACACTTTTAATTTAATGTATCAACATTTCTCGGTGAAGTTAATTGAGCTAAAATATTACTTTCATTTATGGCGATGTAAATCAAGCTGGCTATTCTAGATTCTATTTTTGTTTCAGTTTCCCTATGCAAAATCAAGTTAGTTATTTTACATTCTATTTTAGTTTCAGTTTTTATTATGTTCTATTTTAATTATTTTCAATTCTCCATATGCTACACTGAAATAACTCCAACCAATACTTCTTAAGATCCAAATGTCCATGTGATTGGCATAAGAATGGAGCCCATATATTGCAATGCCTTTGTCTCAATACATTTATGTTGTTTTTCCTCTTCTGTACAACATGATTTTTTATTGCTCTCAGTATGACAGCATATTTCTGCAGGATTTATAAACATGCATTTTAAAAAATCTTCTATTTCTCTCATGTACAACATGATTTTAAAACATGCATATTCCTCTCTTGTACAACATGATTTTTTTTCTATTTGCTAGTGTTTTCAATTTTCTAATTGTGGTTTAAAAAATCTTCTATTTGTTGTTTAGATAGACTCCTTTTTTTAATCTTAGTTGGACTAATTACAAAGATAGACATGTTTTACAAAATTTCAGTTTCTCCAAAGATAGACTTCTTCTATTCTACAAAAGTTTTATTTCATTGGGAACTTTTATTTCATGTTAATTGAAGTTCTAAAAAGTTTTTGGTATACATAATAGAAAAAACTCTCAGAACATGTTCAGAATTCATTTGCATTATTTCACTAGGACAATTTGGCGGTGACATTTGATTTGACCAGTTCTTTGAGTGATCATTTATTTTAGTTTTCTGAAATTGAACCCCGACAAATGTCGGGGCCCACGACCAAAATCGCCGCCAACGACCATTGTCGCCGCACACGATCAATGACGCCATCCACGACCACTGTCGTTACCCCCGACCAATGTTGTCGTCCATGACCAATGTCGCCCCCACGACAAATATCGCCCCCCCCCCCCCCCCCCCCCCCCCCCCCCCCCCCCCGCGATAAATCACCCCCATGACAGATGTCCCCCCCACTCCCTCACAACAAATGTCACCTCTTGCTACAATTGTCTCTCTCATTAAAATGTAGAGTTCATTATGGGCTGTTGAGTTTATTTAAAAATCAAACCATTTAAAGGGTTTCAAGGATTCGACGATTGAAGCTGCTAAGTCCAAGATACTTTGGACTATTTGAGGTGACGCGGCGCATTTGCGATGTTGTTAACCGCCTCACATTGTCGACGGATCTTAGTGGATTACATATTGTGTTTCACATATTCGTACCGAGGAAAGTTGTGCGGGAACCTACACAGATCGTCGAGACTGGCAATGTACCAGTGGATAATGGACTATCGACTTTAGTCAAACCTGTTTGCATTGAGGATGCGGAATTCCGTCAGTTGTGAAACAATGAAATTAAAATGATGAAGGTTCGTTGGGACAACTGTGGGTTTAATGAGTTTTCTTGGGAAAAGGGGAAAACAATGCAGGAAGTGTGCCCAGAGTTGTTCCTACATGCAAGTGAGTTGTTTGTTTCTTGATATCATTCTAATTTTTGAACGAAATTCTTATAAGTGAGGGGGAATTGTAACACCTCCAAATTTTCTTTAAAGATCTTGTTGATGAAGTGTGCAAGAATGATGTGCTTGAGGGTAGACTTCTGTGGCGAGCTCGTGAGGAAAACAAGTTTTTCTTTGCACAGAACCGCGTGGTTTGGAATCACATGACTGTGCTTTATTGTAAAATTGAAACGACCAAATTATGATGACCTGAAGATGCTCGTGTGATATTCACACTATCATGAGATTGTTCAGTGTGCATTGAGCTGCGATTAACAAATAATAATGCACAACTGTATGCTCGAGCGCATGACTGTATGATCGGAATAAATAAGCATTTTATGGTTTGATATGAGTCGTGGATCTCGATCCAACCTCCAAAATTTCTTGCCCTCGACCTAAAATCATGGAAGGGGAGAACTGAAGCTTCATTCAGTCATTCTTACCATGGAGGAGAGGGAGGAGTAAGAAAGTGAAGTTGAGAGCTATGTTTTGAGGAATGCCCTCTCTTCCATAGTCCTTGTGAGATAGCAATGGAGAAATACCATAGTGAAAGGTGATTCTTTCTCTCTTAGACAAAAAAGATGGATTTCAGAGAGCCACACACACACACACACACACAGAGAGAGAGAGAGAGATAAAGAGAGAGAGAGAGAAAGAGAGAGAGAGAGAGAGAGAGAGAGAGAGAGAGAGAGAGAGAGAGAGTTAGGGTTGAAGAAGAGAATACAATATTATTTTTAAAAAGGAGAAGAAAAAATCTTCTACAGGGTAGGCTCTCTTTTATAATCTCCAACTCTATACAAAAAGGATGGCTACAGTAATGAAACATCGCTTTTCTTTAACAATAACTATATTTTTGAATTCCAACAAACATCATCTCGATCGGGATCGCTAAGAGCTTGGTCTACACACATCAATTAAAGATCACAATGCAGCTAAGCCTTACTTGCAAGTCAGAGTTCTAATATCTGCAAAGGAATTCCGGGACCATTGTAAAAAGATCAATAATCATGGATTCTTAATATGATCAAAGAACGATGTGTGAATGATCTCAAACACAGTTGGGAAACAAATCTTCAATTAGTGAGCAATGAGGTAATGAACTTAAGCATGATCTCTAAAGTTTTGCATAGACAATTTCACGACAACTTGCATTGCTTCATCTAAAGAGTTTCAATCTAGACATAATATGCTATATACACGCTTAATACATTACATGCATGATCTGCCAAACTATCAAAAAAATTCCCAATATTTTTAGCTGCTAAAATCACCATCTAAGATGCAACAATCCACTTTAACCTTATCCACCCTCATCATGTCAGCATACTACAAACTACTAAATTACAAATTATCATCTTAACCATATAGTATACACCACATGCTCAATATGAAACAGCAGTGTTTGGTGCAACATTCGTAATACCTATACTATCCTCATTAATTTAGGCTAAAGACAACAAATATTCAAAAAAATTCAAATCTTTTTAAAAATTAAGGGCTCCTTCGTAAATCTACTGTCATGACAAATCACAACGCATCCCATCGCACCCATCAAGTTGATGTACATCCCTTTCCACTCAGCCTGTTGTACATCAAGCCCGTCTTCTTCCTCCTCGACATCCAGGCAGCCCGTCTTTCCACTTCCTCTCCTCTACATTATGCCAGACCCCTTTCCACTTCTCCTCCTCTACATCCCGTCGACGATCCAGTTCAGCGAAACCCCCTGCATGCATCTGCATCCCGATTGAAACTCCCAAGGGAATGCCCTAATGTTTTCTCACTCATCGCTAGAAATGTCTACTCCAGCTTCTCTGCTCTCATCCGACTTCACGCTAACCCTTATGCCTCCCACAGTTCGCAGTGAACAAAAGCAACTTCCGATAGAAGAGAGGCATGAAGGTCCATTGCACAGGTATCATCCAAACCCACATTGTTCTACCCCACATCTCTCACCTTCTCTTCTTTACTTCACACATCTCGGGAAGTATACCTTCTACCTTTTTCTCAAATTTCCTAAACCTTCTCTTCTTTACTTCACACATCTCGGGAAGTATACCTTCTACCTTTTTCTCAAATTTCCTAAACCTTTCTCTCCTTAACACCATGTTTTTTGTGTATTTTGGGTGTCGTTTTCCTTAATGTTTTCCTTTTACTCCCACAGTTCGCAGATGAACAAAAGCAACGTCCGATAGAAGAGAGGCATGAAGGTCCATTGCACAGGTATCATCCAAACCCACATTGTTCTACCCGCAACTCTCACCTTCTCTTCTTTACTTCACACATCTCGGGAAGTATACCTTCTACCTTTTTCTCAAATTTCCTAAACATTACTCTCCGTAACACCATGTTTTTTGTGTATTTCGGGTGTGTCATTTTCTATAATGTTTTCCTTTTACTCCATATTTACTCGGTTAGCAGTGATTTGCATGTTTACTATATTTTTAGTGCACTGATTATTTACAATGTTGTTATTCCTGTGTGTATTACTTGAAATTTCACTGGGGTAATCAAATTTAACACGGCGCAATGATTTTTCTAACACATATATCATCTAAATTTTATTACTCACTCCTCTGTTCAAGGTGAAGGATACTGGGAAGGAATCGTTCCAGCAAAGTCAGCTCCTATCCCTTTGCTTCATCACTACACTTTAGGTTAATTTTACCTCTTCGTTGCAACACTACACTTTTAATTAATATATCAAGATTTCTCGGTGAAGTTAATTGAGCTAAAATATTACTTTCATTTATGGCGATGTAAATCAAGCTGGCTATTCTAGATTCTATTTAAGTTTCAGTTTCCCTATGCAAAATCAAGTTAGTTACTTTACATTCTATTTTAGTTTCAGTTTTATTATGTTCTATTTTAATTATTTTCAATTCTCCATATGCTACACTGAAATAACTCCAACAAATACTTCTTAGGATGCTAATGTCCATGTGATTGGCATAAGAATGGAGCCCATATATTGCAATGCCTTTGTCTCAATACATTTATGTTGTTTTTCCTCTCCTGTACAACATGATTTTTTTATTGCTCTCAGTATGACATCATATTTCTGCAGGATTTATAAACATGCATTTTGAAAATCTCTACTATAGATCTAGAATGCTCCTTCATAAGCAGTATTTATATTATTCTTTTATTGATATCTGCTATTTCTCCTCTTTCCAATTCCAGGTTAATAATTCTAGGTTTGGGTTCATAACGTATCAATTTCGTATAATTTAGGCATAGCACTAATTTCGGGAGCTCATATATTGCAATTAAGCCATGCAATTAATTAAGGACGAGTTAGATCTCAAATTAGGTGCACGCAGCTTTCTCCAAAATTGATTATCAAAATACAATTTTCAACCACTTATCGTTTTGCTTCTGTAAAAGATTTGCTTTCTTCTCCAGGTTTGGACTGATAGGTGAAGGAAGCTTCAACATACAGCTTAGTTGGTGATTGTTTTGAAGGCTTATAATTAATTGCATGACTTAATTTAAAAATATATATGATGTCATTTTAGTGATAGTCTGTTGTGCAATTTAGAGATAAGAGTTGTGCATTTTATCAAGATAGCCTGCTGACTATTTGATATTCATCATTTCAACATGAGCCTAAACACCTTATAAAATTCCAACTTCATCTGCCTTTTTTTTTATTATGGAGTCTTGATAATTTTTGAGTATTTTAAACATCTCTATTGAGATAACCTGCTATGTCTAAACACCTAATAAAAATGTATATGATTGTATGATGTCAACCTAAATTTGGGGCTGCAAGAACTTCATATATTGTATTTGTTCCATATTTGATGTTTATTCCTGTAATGAGTTTAATGTATTGCCACGCAACTGTTGCACGCCTCCACGCCACCGCCTCCACGCCACCGCCTCCACGCCACTGCCTGCACACCTCCACGCTTCCTATTGGATAAAATAGAATCGCAAGAGACGAAATCTCATCTCCCAAGCAGGTATCTCCACCGGCGATCTCCAACCGGTAACCTTCCTGACCTTCTACTCTCTATATCCACCTCTATTTTTCAATTAATTATATTAGCTCTCTCTACTAAGTCATCTCCTTCATGCCTCGCAAAAGCCGAACTCCGCCTCTCAAGCATGAATCTACACCTTGCCTCTTACTCTCACCAGATTCACGACGCCGCCAAGTACCTTCAAACGGTAACCTCCCTGTTTTTCTACTACTCGAATAGCAGTTCGTCTCGCAAGCCTGGATCTACACCTCTCTTCCTTATTTATGTTTCCAAATTCTTGTGGAAAAAGATCAGTTGTGGGTCAACTTTTGCTGGAGAGGTGAATTGCCCTTCATCATCAGGTTGATTTGTTTCCAGTATGTTTGTCCCTTTTAGGAATTTATTATGCTTCCCAAAATTTTCATTTATTTTATTGCTTCACATTCTGTCAAAATAAATGGTATCGAATGTTGATTTTGTTACTATTTTTATTTTGGTCCGGATTATTTGCCAATGAAATTGCAAATTCTTTATTAATCCGATCTTTATAGAGGCAGGCTAAGGAAAACGCAACTCATTGTTTCAAGCATAATGATATTGTAGTAAATTGTAACACCTCAAAATTAGTATTTCTTAAAAATGGTACTGTATGTTTGCGGCAGTACTTATTCAAGTGCCCGAGAATTTGTTGAAACTAAGGCTTATTTGTTCTTGCATATGGCCAAATTTTGCAGTCATTTCTTTCATTGATGGCTTATTTCAATTTCTCCATTTCACCAAACTTTGCAACTTTTAATTTCATGCAGTAAAGGTGCTTGGTTTATTGTCCAAGTGCTATTTTGTTGGGATGAGTTAGTACATTTTTTCACTCATCTAATTGCTGGTGTTTTCAATTTTCTAGTTGTGGTTTAAAAAATCTTCTATTTGTTGTTTAGATAGACTTCTCCTTTTTTTAATATTAGTTGGACTAATTACAAAGACATGTTTTAAAAAGTTTCAATTTCTCCAAAGATTGACTTCTTCTATTCTAAAAAAGTTTTATTTCATCAGGAACTTTTATTTCAGCTTAATTGAAGTTCTAAAAAGTTTTTGGTATACATAATAGCAAAAACTCTCAGAACATGTTCAGAATTCATTTGCATTATTTGACTAGGACAATTTGCGGCGGTGACATTTGCTTTGACCAGTTCTTTGAGTGATCATTTATTTTAGTTTTCTTAAATTGAACCCCGATTGAGTGATCATTTATTTTAGTTTTCTTAAATTGAACCCCGACAAATGACGGGTCCCACGACCAAAATCGCCGCCAACGACCATTGTCGCCGCACACGATCAATGTCGCCATCCACGACCAATGTCGCCGCCCATGACCAATGTCGCCCCCACAACAAATATCAGCCCCCCACGACAAATATCGCCCCCATGACATATCCCCCCCCCCCCCCCCAACTCCGCCACGACAAATATCACCCCTCACAACAAATGTCACCTCTTGCTACAATTATCTCTCTCACGACAATGTCCCCCCCCCCCTGACAAATATCGCTCCCCACGACAAATGTCGCCGCTCACAAAAATGTCGCATCCGCAACAAATATTAACGCACACGAAAAATGTCGCCCCCACGACAAATTTTGCGCCCCCGCCGAATGCGCCCAGGGCCGAAGGCCAATGCCTGTGCATAATTTACCCAAACCTCCACTTGAGTTTGCTCATTTTACACCATTCTATCTTCTACAATTACACAAACATCCCCTCAAGTATACATTTCATAACATGCATGCAGAAAAATACTCCATATAAGCTGCCCTCCAGCGGTATTTTAGTGCATGCGTATTATGAAATAAATCTTTTAGGAATGCTCCTGTAATTTATTAAGATAAGAAAGGTTTACAAGGGAGGTCCCTATAAATGATCCTATAAATAATTCTTACCTCATAGTTTTTTTCTTTAAACGATAAGACTGAATCAAAATGAACATGAAAATCATTTCAACGGCAACTACATTGATTGAGCTAATACAGAAATAAAAAAAATTAGAAGATTCATATGAAACAAAAAATAAATTAAAAGACAATGCAGGCACAGCAGCACAGTAACCACGGATCGCATTTCATTGCGTATACGACCTTTATAAGTCAAGTCACTACAAAACAATGTTATCGCGTCATATATTTACAACTTAAAGCAAAAACTGTGGCCGACATCGATAAACAACGGTAGTTGGCCTGCAGTGTAATGCATAAGAAAGGCCTCAATGCATAAAAAAGAAGGCCGGCCCCCCTATCCTCTTGGTTATATCTTTCATCTATTTCTCTATCAAAAATATTCGAGGGAGAGAAAAAAAAACAGTCGGCGAAATTTAGCATCTAAGTTAGATTCTTCTAACTGTAACAGTTTCAAGATTGCCAGAACACATTGGGGTCATTACTGTAGAGAGAACGATCCTGGATCTCTAGGTTAGCCACATGCCAGTCAATAAGCCTTGCCTGGATAAACTTGCAGATCAGCAGACCTGCAGGGAACAACCACCACCCACTCTCGTCTCTGCGATTAAAGCGAACCAGTTAGCATTATGGAAGCCAATTCGACTGCCTATATAGCCAGAGATTATTAGGTACGAGAGCCAATGCATTTGCACCATATGGCGGCAGGTCCCACTCCCACCAGATGGCGCATTTCTTTTAATTCTCACGCTATGACAGATTTGTGCGCTGCCGCTAGTACCTAATAATTGGCCAATGTAGCAAGAAATATAGAATATTATACTCACGCGCCCAGGTTCCAGGGCTGCAAACTCTGGTGTTTCCGGGTTGATGACTTGTAATGTACGAATCCGCAGATGAAGGAAAGAATCTGAAATTTAAGATTGTCAGGTTTTGCAGGATCAGAGGTACCATGCCAACAATCATGAATTGCTACAACAAAAATAGGAATGAAGGAGGATAATGAACAAAATGTATAATCTGATCCAAGTATCTGCTTACCAATATAGCAATAGAGTCCTAAGGCAACTTGATAAATTTCCAATATATTAGAAAATTTTAAACATTCAGAAAGTTAGGCATAGTACACCATTGGTCAGCTCATTTTGGGTTGAGAGCCAAATCATTTAGTATTTCTAGACATGTATATATTTGATCCATACCCAATGTGAGACTATACATGACACTCTTAATCTGGAGTGCCTTAATAATCTCCCCTAAGGTGCAAACTCTCCAGGACAATACATTCCCCTTTCAGAACTGTAGAACCTAGTTACATGGACGATGTTACGAGAATTAGCTTAATGGGCACCGGTCCATGTAAAGTGTCTTGCCAACAGAGCCAATATCCAGGTCGTCACAGATGTTCCACGTAATGTTGGTGGATGTTGTACCTTTCGTTGCTGAAAAACTCTCCCATATGAAAACATTTGTATTTTATGTTTTTTTTAGTTTATTTACTTTCTTATATTTTATTTTATTTTTCTTTTAATTTTAAACAATTTAATTTATTTTGAGAAGATAAATAATAATAGATATGATTAATGATCCTAACTATTTTGAAGGGCATGCTACAATAACCACTTTATTCTTACACACACACATCCGAGTGACACTGCACCCCCCCCCCCCGGTGCAGCCGCGACAGTATCTCCACCCGTGCACACCATTACACCACCATGCAGGAGGAGATATTGTCGTGGTCTGGAGAAAAAATAAGAGTGTTAGTAATATTTATTTAAATCAACGACCAAGATTGCATTTTTTTCCTTGAAGAGGATTGGTTTTGATTTAAAATGGACGGCCAAGATCAACCAGATGGTGCACACCATTACACCATAAGAGGATATCTTTATATATATATATATATATATATATATATATATATATATATATATATATATAGGCAGAGAGGGAGAGAGAGAGATCTGACTCTTGAACCTTGGTAAAGCATAGTTAAAGACATTAGAATCCATCAGATCCAGAAATTTACACGAATCACTCGATAATAGTAAAATAATCTGCTTTGATAACAAATGTAAGGAAGTGGGGACCAAAATTTGGCATGATGCACCGATGGCAAAACATATTTTCAACTCAAAAGTTTAAGCATATGGGTGAAATCCAACACTTGGTATTTCAATAGTCTATACCAAAAATTTCACATATGATATGGAACTAAATCCGTTAGTATCATGTGTCGTAACTAAATATAGTGAGGAGGTGCACAAGCACACATCTAAGGCATGTAAAATAATCCACAAATTATTAGATTGTTGTCAAGAAGTTAGAAAACTTACCACATTAATCAAGGAGGTGATATTCCATAATGCATATACACGTGCAAGCCCTGCAGATCTTCTAGGTCCATGACTAAATAGAGCATTTATACCAGCGGGAAATGGTGCAAGAATACCCAAGGGAAGAACGAACAAGACTAAGAAAACATCCACTAGCGAGAATGAATACAACTGAAGCAAAGTAAGCAGCACTAAGCTAAAATCTCCCAGGAGAAGGATTGAAATGACCAACCCAACAAGATCCTGCAGTGTAATTTAAACATGAACAAATGGATCACGATCAATTAACCAAATTTTAACAGAAAGTTATGATGAAAAAAATTTAGCAAACTAAGAGAGCACACTACCTGGTGGCCTACGGGCTTGGTGTTATGCATCACAAATGATAATGGATAGAAAATATCTTTCTTATCATCAAGGGTATGCACATTGCGACGATCTATTATATTGCCGTTTATTCTTTTGTGCCTTAAAACAGCTTCCCTGTTTAAAGGGGCTGCTTCTGCTTGGCTACCCCTCTGTAAGCTGTAAAATACAAGGCGAGCATTAGACCATTTTCAATGATTCCGCTACAAATTAGAAAAAAAGAGCACCTTCTATATCAAATATTCATGATAATAAACCATATGCAGTATACCATGGTGATTCTTCTATTTTATTAGGTCCTATAGCACTATCAGCCCCTCCAGTTCCAGTTTCGTCTTCAATCGAATAAACCACAAGACCGAGCTGGTAATAGCCAAATGATGTAGGCTGAAACCATGCAAGATCTACCAAAACGCCATGCCTGCTGAGAGCAGGATTAGAAATAGTTTCCAGCCAAGAGAGAACAGGCAACAACAACATCCGAAGGCGACCACGCTGAACTAATCTCAGTTGGGCATTCAATCCAGCAACCAGCCTATACCATATAGTTGGCGGCACAGCCTGCCAGTAGAAACACGCTTATTAGCTCATCAAATAAATTTATGGGAAGCCATGCACATGAAAAGATATCTAATGTCCCAAGGCAGTTACCTGACTCATAAGACTGGTCAGAACATTATCACTATGAAGCGAAAAGGGTGCCATGTAACCTCCATCGCCACCAAATATTAAGCAGATGGGAAATCTTTGGTGAAGCCGAGGAGGAAGGTCAGGTCTTTTCTCATCCCCACCCAGGAAAAAATCTATATATGCAAGCAAAAAATCGGGTGTAGCAGCCACCTGCAAGGCAAAGAAACAAGAGTGTGGCATAGGTAGTATGCTATTTATTGTATACAATGTATAAATGAACATTTCATTGACCATATATCATCACAGACTAGGCGGTCTTGAGAATCAACTGCTTGGAAGCAATACTTCCATCGACCTATCAGCGAAACTCTTAGAAATCCTTTCTTTACTCAAAGATTCTAAAACTTGTGTAAATTGTGATGATGATATTGAGAAAGAAATGTAAAAGAGAAACTGTTAGATATCAAGTGAAGCGTTCAATTGATTAAATCTTTCATTCACGTGATTGTCAGTTGTCACACATATCTTCATATTTATTTATATTTAAATAATTAAAATTAAAATGAATCTCATATCCTAGGTTCACTAAAATCCCGATTCTCTTATCAATAGCGTATCTCATATCTCAGCCCGCCTCAGTGCAAAATAGATCAATTGTATACAGATTTTTTAAATAGAAATTCACCCGTGGAAGAATATGTTATAAAAAATATGACAATATATATAAATAAATACTTGATGAATTAACCATAAAAGACGTCATCAAGGCATACCTTAAGGCCTTCATAAAGAGCACGTGAACGACATGAGCGTAAGCACGCATGATCATATTCGGAGCGAACAAATTCACGCAGTCGTTGTAATTTCTTTCGTCTTCTCCACTGTTGCCATGACCATGCCGGTGGATAAGCAAGGATGCATAGAATGCTATATATTGATCCCTCCCACCACTGGTAAGCAGCAAGGGCATTGATCTCATCAACAAATCTATTGAATGCATCCTCATACCTGCATGTAAATGCAGTGCAAGATCAAGGTTAATATGAAAACCATCAAGGTTAAACCATGCACTACCAAAATATATGGGGTTTATTCAAGAGAGATCCAAATGAATTTAACCCTAGAAAGTAGAAATCACTTACACAATTTCCTTTATCTGCTCAGGCGGAGAATGAGGAAGATGCCAAGGTTCACTGAAAGTATTTGGGCCCATAAAGTACATTCTATGCACGTGACTTTGAGACTCTTCAGCCCTGTTTGTTTCCAAGACCTGGTAATCATGTTCAGAAATGCTTCAAAGTCAGAAGAAGATAAATTACTTAAATATGAAAGTTATAAAGAGCAGAACAAGTTACCTCATTTAGTGACTCAAGAAATGGAAAAGAATGATCAATTTGAGAACCATGCTGTGTTGGAGCAGGGCCTGGTAATTCATCCGTACCAACAAACTTCATTCTCGCAACACTCAAAACCAGGGATAGTAAAACAAGAAGGCCAAAGAGAAGGAGACCAAATAACCAGGGTCCGCCAAAAGTATAAATTAATTCTTCCAGAGCTGTGTAACAGTGAGGCATGTGGTAGCGGTCAGAGACGCATTTATAAGGACAAGGAGTTTCAGCCACACCACCTGATAAGGGAAAAAACTCATGAAACTTAAGAATTGCAGACAAGAACAAAAAGGTTAGAACTGAGTTACATGTTCTAAATATTTCCTATATAGAATTGCAAGGGCATGGTGTAAGCAATGAAGTAAAGGTAAACACCATCCTCAGTGATGAAATACTGGCATACATTTTTGTCCAACAGATGGAGTAGTCATTGAGAAAAGAAAGATGAGCGATAGCAAAGGCCAGAGCAGTTTAAATCCAAGAAAAATTGACTCCAATTTTTTTTTTTTAATTTTAAGTCATTCAAAAAAACTTGCAAAAGAAAGTTTGGGCCCATTCCAAGAAACAGATCACACTCATTCTAGTTAGAGCATCCAGTCAATACAATATGTTGTTGATCGTATGACTACTTCAACAACCTCATCAAGATAGGTCCTATCATTACTACTCATATATTTTCATTCTTAGTTCATTTAGTTCATTCTAAGTTTCTTCTTAGAACATTCTTAATTCTTTCTTACTTCATTCTTAATTCTTTCTTACTTCATTCTTAATTCATTCTTAATTGCTTGGCATCGGCGAAGATGAGTAAAAATTTCCTTCTAAATCACAAATCCTAGATGATTAAAACAAAAGCATCTACACAGTGTGGGGAAAGAAGCAACAAATACCTCGGACACTTGTATACATAGCTCGATGAGGAAGCTCTTCAGGCGGACATTGATGACAAAGAAAAAAATCAGAACCAGTGATATTTTTGTAGGTACCTAAGGGGCATTCCTGAAACAATACACTCATATTTGATCAAGCACCAAAACATATGCATCTTTTCAATTATACTCAAACATAAAAAGCTGATTTTCAAATAAGGCTAAAGAATATCCAATTTCCTGCCCCATAAATATATTATATTTTCAGCAAATCAGTCAAAAAAAAAAAGACTAAAATTAAGATCCAACCACATGATGCAGTTAAAAACAACTGTGTTAATATAAACATCCGAAAAATATACATGGAACATCTTTGGAAGCATGCCTCCTATTATTAGTCAGTCCATCAGTTATATAATTCAATGGGATTTGAGGTTGAAAGTATCAATGCGCTCAATAAAAATGATGCATGAAGAATTTGAAATGAGCTTGGTTGAAGAACTAATGTACTTTCTTGAATTTCAAATTTCTCAACGCGATGATGACATCTTCATATGTCAAAGCAAATATATCCAAGACATGCTCAAGAACTTTGGCTTTGAAGGACTCAAGTAAAGCTTCTACACCCATGAGTGCATCACTAAAGCTAGAAGAAAATGAGGTGGGAATTTCAGTTGACCAAACAAAATATCGAGGTATGATTGGCACTTTATTGTACTGAAGTGCATCGCGCGCTGATATTATGTTTGTTGTATGCTTGTGTGCTCGTTTTCAAGCCGATCCTAAATAAACTCATTTTAAGACTGTAAACATATATTTAAATGACTTATAGGCACACCTAAATTAGGTATATTATGTCTACGTCAACAATCATTTATTTTTCATGGGTATTCTGACTCCGATTGTGCTGGTCGTTCACTAGAACGAAAGGGCACGAGCGGCACTTGTCACTTCTTAGGCCAGTCAGTAATTTCATGGTCGAGTAGGTAATAGAATTTTATTGCCCTCTCCACTGCTAAGGCTAAATATATTGCACTAGATAGCTACTGTGTACAAGAATTATGGATGACGCAAACTCTAGAAGACTTTGGTGTATACTTTCGTAATGTACAACTAAGATGTGAGAACAAGAGCGCAATAAACTTGACCAATAATCTCGTTCATCATTCTAAATCAAGACATATAGCTGTTATAGATCATTTCATTCACATCAAGAAAGAAAATGAGAAAAAAAGTTTTATCGAGACTAACTCACAACTATGAATATCTTTGCGAAGCTATTTCCTGACTCACTTAATCTCTTACGAATGGAGTTGGGAGTTCTGAATTTGGTTCTGTGATCCTTCTGAATTGTTCTTGTTTACTTTGTTGTTATGCATTGCCCCTTCTGGTTGTTTCTGTTTCCTTTATATATGTTAAAAACAAAAAGAAAGAATTGAAAACCAAAAAATCAAAAATAAGTAGTGTTAACTTTAATTTTCGATTTTGTTGAGGTACCATCTGATGATAGCACCTAACACCGGCGATAGCAATCAAAATAAGCATATTTTCTTTTCTTCTATACTTCAGCATGCTACAATAGTTTTCTTGCAGATTTGGATCAGAACGCAGATATAACAGTACTCTATTTCCATTTTTACTTCTCCTAATTTTGTCTTGGCATTTCTTTTAGATAATAAAAACACAAAAAATTCATATAAAATTAAAAGAACAAAAATATGTCTTGTTGTTTTGTTCATTGTGTTTTCCCTTCATTTTGTTTGGTCTCTACTTTCCAAAAATTAAAAACCTCAAAAAATGTAAAACCATAAAAAACGGTAACTCTAACATTTAATCTAAAATTTCAGGAATAGCATGATGTGTATGAACTCCTAAGATTTATCGACAATATTTGATTTGGAATCGTAGCGTTCATTGTAGATACAATTCATACTGGTTAATCTTTTCATGTATCTTAATAATATAGTGTAGGAACATGCAACATAATGCTTATGTATGTATTAAAATTTATATGCAACAATGTTATAAACACACAGAACAATCATCATGCTAGTTATTAATGATAATAATATTGAATACTTGCATGCGTAGTGTCTATGTCAGAACTCCTTATTATGCACGAATAAATCACCTACACTCTATTAGATTGCCTTCATGTGATCAATGGATACTCGTACAATAAATCAAGAGAAATGTGGTTCATTTTATTTATGATTGTCTATAAGTGAAAGTGTATCAATCTACGTAGGCAGATTTCGATTAATTCAGGGCCCTTGCTTATATCATAAAAAATTGGAATAATGACAAGGACAACTGATGGGGGACCATCTGGTGCAACTCGGACTCGGCGCAAGACGGACCCCACCTTCGTGTATTCTCGCAGGCGGACTTGATCGAACCGGCGATCCGCCACCGCAAATGCGTCCAGCTCGTCGTTCTGATATAGTTTCATATATGACATTATGTATTTTGAGTTTTATTTCATGTATTTATGGCCCCGAAACCGCCGGTCAATCATATCCTTCGATTTCGGTTGCCCTAATCCAGTTTTATTATAAATAGAGCATAGGGCTGCTGTAATTAGGGCATTGCTGAAATTTGGAGAAGCATCCTCATTTCCGGTGATCTCCGCTGTGCCGACTCCGTGGAGCCCCTTGGTGACGTCTCCTTGGGTAAGTTATCTCCTTCCCTCCTTGTTCTCCTCCCCCTCCACCAATCCAAGCCGCCCCACCCTGTTTTCATGTAGCCGCCAGCCTCCCTCCAAGGAAGTCGCCCCTCCCCTACCTTCATGTATCTGTCGGCCCGCCAACCTCCTGCACAGCTGCCCACCCCTCTACTCCCAGCACAGCAGCCCCCTTCCTCCATTCCCCAGCGCCAGCCTGACCCAACAGCCTCCCCCTTCATCAGGCCCCCTCCTAGGTTTGCTGTCAGCACCCCTCCATCCGTGGAACCACCTCCCAGCACGCGCCCCCATCGGATCTGCTCAGATCTGGGCATTCCTGCCCAGATCCCACCCTCCGACATAACGATCCAGCCCTCCAACTTCCCCTACGATCCTCCCCTTACCCGATCCAGTCCTCCACCACCCGGAAAGCCCTTAATCTTCCTCCAAACTTCAGATTTGTCCTAAAACTACAGCAGTCCTACGTTTCAGATTTGTGTTGTGTTTTGTATTAGTTTGGGAGTTGAAACATTGTTGTTGTGTGGTTATTGTATGCTAGTTTGGAACTACAGTTTATTATTATTTGCCTCGTGAAAATCTCTAACTGCAGGACGGACTGAATCGCCGCGCGCTTACTCTGTCCCTCCGTGCGGAGGAAAGCCAACACCCTAAGCCTAAAGAAAATTGTTCATTTTTCGTTTATGGATTGATGTTTGTTGTTTTATGATATTTAATTGCCAACATTAATTGGTGTGCCTAATCACATGTGTTGCATGCATTGAGTCATTAGAAGATTGCGAGTCAACCACACTCATCACTAGCGTGCATTTAAGAATTCACTCCACAACACACCCTACATCAGTTGGTATCAGATGCCAAAGTTTGGGCCACATCTATGCTCCGTAGTGGTAGGGCTTATAGATCCCCGATGTCTGACCTGAACGTTACTGATGAGCGAACAAATGATTCGAACTCGGGCGCGACGTTTGCTGAATTTCAGCGCCTTGTCCTCGATCGCCTAGATACCATGGGCACCCAGTTTCAGGGTTTCCGACGTGATCTCACAGAGATCAATACCTGGTAAGGACGTCTAGAAAATCCGAGTGAGGCACCTTCCCAAGAAGGGGAACCATGCGAAGATGAACCCGAAATTCCTCTTCGTTCGAATCCACGCATTCCTCCACGTCAGAGGGGTGTTCAGCCACCTCCTGAACAGTACTGTCGTGACGCTCCCCATCGCAGCCCCGCCCCTGAGCGTCGGCCAGACCTTGATGTTGATAGGTATCCACCGCAGCAGGATAGACCTCGAGTTTTTCATCAGGATCATAGGGCTCGTACACAACAGCACGACCGTCGTGATCCAGACCGCGATGATTATCCCGGCCCCGGACGCCGAGAGCGTGGGCCCCTGCCCGCTCGACGTGAGTATGTTCGGGATGAGTACTATGAGGATTACCCGGAACCACGCAGAGGCGGGTACCAGCACGAGCATGACGTTACCAGACGCATTCGCCTCGACGCACCTTCATTCGATGGTCACATGGATCCGAAAGCTTTCAGTGATTGGTTCCTTGACATGGATCATTACTTTGAGTGGTATGACATGAGTGATGAGCGTTGTGTCCGCTTCGCCAAAATGAAGCTGGTCGGGCAGGCCAAAGTGTTTTGGATTAGCGTAGAGAGAGCGCTAGACAGGGATGACTACTACCCCATCACACGATGGGAAGACATGAAGCAAAGGCTGAGAGAAAAATATATCCCTGCCTCCTATAGGGATCAGCTACTTGATCAGCTGCAGAATCTTACGACAGGGCACACTTTCCGTCGCTGATTACATGGCTCGCTTCGATGAGTAAGTTGTTAGGAGTGATATCTCAGAAGAGCCCATTGCTACCGCCGCACATTTTAAGGCCGGTCTGCGTTCTGAGATTCGGAGAGAGCTGATTCCTCACCGCCTTGAGACGGTCAACCAGATATTCCAGCTTGCCCTTGAGTATGAGCAGTACCTCCGCTCCACCAGCACGAGGCAGTTCCACTCTCGGACTGAGATCTCTAAGTATAGAAAACCCGCTCCCCCCAAACTACAGCAACCGCGCCCCCACGTGTCCCACTTGACACAAAGGGCAAAGCCGCTGCCACTGATGGTCAGCGCTCTGGGGGTATCTAGTGTTATAGATGTTCTGACAGAGGACACGTGGCGGCACAGTTCCCCACGCGGAATCTGCTAGTTGAGGATGAGGAGCAGGGCTTAGAGAGAGACGAAGAGGTTACTGAGGAGATTACGGCCGTTGTTGAGGAAGGTTGGGAGAGCGACGATGAGCGTTCGTTAGAGCTGGGAGTGGTCAGGCGCCTTCTACACCCCACGTGCCGATGAGGACTGGTGTCGCACCACCATTTTCTACATGTATTTCCCTAGTGCAGGCGGTCCCTGCAAGCTAGCCATCGATAATGGGAGTTGTATGAATATCGACCCAGAAGGGTCTAGACCGTAGGCAGGTGAAGGTCGAGCCTCATCCACACCCCTATCGTGTCATCTGGGTAGACAAGACGGAGATCCAGGTTACCCAGTATTGTCTTGTACCGATCAGCATCGCTTCATTTGAGGATAGGGTTTGGTGTGACGTCATGATCATGGACGTCGCCCACGTTCTGTTAGGCCTCCCTTGGCTTTATGATTACGATGTCACGTGTTTCGGTCGCTCGAACACGTGTGTCTTTTATGATAAGGGACGGAAAATCGCGCTATCGCCAACCCAACCCAGGGAGAGACCCAAGGGTCGGGTTGAGCCTTCAGTTAGTACGAGCGCCTCGAGACCCTTTCACATCCTGAGACGCAATGAGTTTGTGAGAGACAGCACTGACGCTGATATTATGTATGTAGTGGCAGCCACCATGACACCTGATTGCCCTACACCAGAGCCTCACCCCGTTGTTCGGCCACTGTTAGATGAGTTTGCGGACCTTATGCCAGAGGAGCTCCCTGATGAGTTGCCCCTCTACGAGACATCCAGCACGCTATTGATTTAGTCTTGGGGGCCTCGCTCCCAAATCTGTCGCATTATCGTATGAATCCCGTTGAGCACGCCGAGCTCAAGAGACAGGTAGACGAGCTTCTCCGGAAGGAATTCATTCGGGAGAGTTTGAGTCCGTGCGCGGTTCCCGCCCTTCTTACCTCCAAGAAGGACGGCAGTTGGCGCATGTGCATCGATAGCCGAGCTATCAATAAGATCATAGTGAAATATAGTTTCCCGATCCCTCGATTGGATGATCTTTTAGATATGATGTCTGGAGCCCAGATCTTTTCGAAGATCGACCTCCGTAGCGGATACCACCAGATCAGAGTTTGAGAGGGAGACGAGTGGAAGACGACATTCAAAACCAAATATGATCTGTACGCATTCTTATCATGGCGTCGCCAAGGCGTCGCCTAGGCGACGCCTAAGCGTCCTGGCGGCCAAGTGAAAACAAGTCGACAGCCGCCTTATATTTTTTAAAAAAATCCTACATTAGACAGCGGTTTTATATAAAACCACTGTCTATACTTGTAACGACAGCGGTTCTATATATAACCGCTGTCTAATATACGGTTTAGCTTACATTAGACAACGGTTATATTTAAAACCGCTGTCTATACTTGAAAATACAGCGGTTATATTGAAAACCGCTGTCTAATATAGGCTAAACCGTACATTAGACAGCGGTTATATATAGAACCGCTGTCTAAGATAGCATAGACAGCGGTTATATATATGACCGCTGTCTAATGTACGGTTTAACCTACATTAGACAACGGTTTTCAATATAACCGCTGTCTAATAGAGGTACGACAGCGGTTTTTAATATTAACCGCTGTCTATTCCATCTATATATACCCGAAACCCGGAAATTAGAATTTACCTCGCCGTTTTTACTTCTTACTGTGTCGCTGCTCTGTGCGAAACCCTACAGGCGATTTTCGGAAATATTCAGGCCCTACATTGTTCGATCTTGCGATTCTTCTTCGAAGGTATATTATTCTTCTACCAATCTTCTTTTTACCCTAAGCCTTGGAGATTTTCTTTTTTTTTCTCTATATATTCTCATGATTTTTAGACCTTGATGTATGATGAGTTGATGATGCAATGGTTCTTTTATTTGCTCATATTTTTTTCTCTATATATTCTCATGAATGTAGCCAATATATATGTGTGGTTGAGTGATGGAATGGTATTAGTTTATTACACATTTACACTTGAATTTTATGTAGGAAATTTGGATGGTTTAGGGTTTTTTTAGGGTTTTCTTGTTACAGGAAAATGAGTGATAAAAGCTCTTCCTCAAAGTCAAGAAGAGGCTACACAAAAATGTTTGAATTGCAAAAGCTTAGTCTATAGGGGAAGAAGCTTACCATTCCTGTGGATGATGATGGTCGCATTGTTCCCGGGTTTGAAACAAATAAATTAATGAGTTATATTGGTACTCTAGTGAGATGTTATGTGCCTATTACATATGTTAGATGGAAGGAGGTTGATAAACAACATAAAGATCGAATATGGGAAGAATTAAATGTACGTAATTTTTTATAACTTATAAGTGATTACTTAGCTTTGTTTTTTAGTTAATTATTAATTAATATTGTATTTTATTTTCAGAATTATTTTGATAATATTGGTTCTCTTCGCAATGAATTAACGAAAAGCATGGGTGAAAGTTGGAGGTCTTGGAAATCCAAACTTTATGTCACTTATGTAAAAGATGTTGATTTGGAGCATCGATACAATGTTCCTGTTAAGTATAACTTTATTACCGAAGATGACTGGAAAGTTTTTGTCGACCATCGCACCACTCCGGAATCTATGGTTATGTGTTCTTCACTTCTTTGTAAATTTATTGTTTTATAACATTTATTACCTTTGTAATTGTAACTTGTAAGCAATCAAAGTATTAACAAATACTTTATTTGTATAGGAGTTTAGTAAGGCTAATACAGAGAGAGCAAAAGCACAGAAGGCTTTTCATACTACTTCAAGAAAGGGTTATGCTGGATTACAAAAAATGATGGTATTAGTTCTCTACTTCTCAGCAATTCTCTCTCGTATTTTTTGTTTTAAAATTAGTTTTTATCATAATTTAAATAATAATTTATTTGCATTTTACTGTCAAGGTTGAACAAGGTGCAACTGCACCAATTTCACGTGCAGAGCTATGGAAAGCTGGTCACAAAAGAAAGACCGGTGAGTACATTAGTCAAGAGGCAGCTGATTTGGCAGCCAGAATTGTAAGTTTAAGTTATCAACTTATCATTTCATCATTTATTAAAATTTCATTTCTTTAATTGCATTAACATTTATTGATTTTTCTTAGGATGAGTTGTCAAGCCAAGAGTCACAGAGTGCTGAAACAATGCCACAAGGAACTCAAGGAAGAGATGATATCCTTGCCTCTGTTTTAGGCAAAGAACATAAGAAAGACCGGTGAGTACATTAGTCAAGAGGCAGCTGATTTGGCAGCCAGAATTGTAAGTTTAAGTTATCAACTTATCATTTCATCATTTATTAAAATTTCATTTCTTTAATTGCATTAACATTTATTGATTTTGCTTAGGATGAGTTGTCAAGCCAAGAGTCACAGAGTGCTGAAACAATGCCACAAGGAACTCAAGGAAGAGATGATATCCTTGCCTCTGTTTTAGGCAAAGAACATCCGGGCAGAGTTAGAGCTGGTGGCAAGTTTTCCACCATTAAAAGTTATTTCAAAAATGATAGGCGGCGCGAGACGTCGGTGGCTCACATAACAGATGTGGAAGCTATAGTGGAAGAAAGATTGAGTCAACAAGAAGAAATGTGGAAGAAAAAATATGAAGATCAGGCAACAGAGATGAATAAAATGAGAGATCAAATGAATGAAATTATGCGCATGTTTGGTACTAGAACTGAAACTTCTCAGGTATTAATGTATTATTATGCATTTATGTGTTATTTTTTATAATTTTATGAAATGTCATGCTCTCTTTTTGTTGAATAGGTACCTAATAATTATGTTGTTAACTTGATATTTTTGGTTTGTCCAGACACTTGTACTAGCTTCACAATCACATCAAGAGCCTGGAACTTCACATGAGGTATTATAAATTTATGTACTTTTATGATTATTGATTAGTAATTTTGATTTTTATGTTGTTAATATTGATGTCCAAAATATTAATGTTTTTTATTCCGACAGAATACAAATGAGAAGATTACCATGTTACCACATTTCATTACTACGATGGAGAATGAAAATAAAGCAATATCTCTGGTCTTTGATCCAAATATATTTGGGACTCCTGAATCAACACGTATATACTTCGAGAATTCAATGTTGTACGAATTTCTTAATATGAAAAAAATTGGAGTTGACATCGTACTTGCATGTATAGGGTGAGTAGTGAATAATGAGTTTCACATAATGATATTATAAATTAAGGGTTAATGATTATATGTATATTGATTCTAAATTTGCATGTTATTTTGCAGATACATAGATTCAGAACTAAAGAAATTTTCATACAAAGGAAATGTATCTTTATATAATCCAACATCCATTTATGCTCTAAATGATAAATTTGCCAAGGCTCATTTGAAATCACGAGCTCAAGATCTGAAAACCAGGCTTACGCAACTCCAACCAGATTCTTTATTATTTTTGCCCTATTATAATACGTAAGTATTACTGTTAATCTGTTATTGATTTATGAATTATGATTATTGTTTTTTTATTCTAATTTAGTTAATAATACTTTCATTTGTTACACAGAGAACATTGGATGTTGGCTATTATTGATTTCAGTAAAAGTACAATTTATTGGCTAGATCCCTTACATCGTGAGGTGCGCGACGATCTTAAAAATGTCATTACACTGTAAGTTTGTTAATTATTTTTTTTCATATTTGGAATTTAGATTCGGCCATAAACTAATTTGTTTATACTCTTATGATTTACAAAGTGTATTTAAGGATTTGGCAAAAGATCAAAAAAAAGGTGTTCACAAAACACCAAAGTTTTTAACGTGGACTCCGGTAAGCTATACTGCTATAGCCTATAGCCTATAAGAGTATATGTTATATAATTTTTTTAATTTTTAAAATTCTAAATTAAATTTTTACTATTTGTTTATTATTTTAGTGCCCAAAACAACCGGATAGTATTCAGTGTGGCTATTATATCATGTGCTACATGATTGACATAGTTGATGCTCTTAGGAGTACGACATTGTCATCATTGGTAAGTTAACTGCATATAGTTTAAATTTTTAAATTTTTATATCATGTGCTACATGATTTTAAATTTTTAACAAATATTTTTTTTATTGCAGTATTTGCAGAGACAGCTCTATGATGGAGTGGCGGAATTTTCCAAAGAAAAAATTGATTATATGCGAAATTTGATTTGTGATTATATAATCACTAATTGTGTTACTGAAAGTTGAAAGATACTTGCATTGTTTAGTTATTTTATACTTGTGTAGATGTGGACTATATGTTAGTTTTGTTTTGTCCAAAATATTTTATACTTGTGTAGAAATAGAACTATATGTTAGTCATGTGAATTGTGAATATGTGATGGATGATGATTTCTTTAGCTTTAGAACTATTTAGTAGTTATTCACTTTGTTATGTGCCCGACATAACTCTTCTTTCTATGGATGTAGTTTGTGAAAGATGGAGGACCTAAACAACAACAGTCTTGCTCCATCTGTGGATAGCAATGATGTTGATCCAAAAATTGACCCTAAAAGAAAAGCAAAGTCAAAGGATCCTGGATGGAAGTATGGGCATTGGCCCGACATACAGGATAAAAATACAGTTAAATGTAATTTGTGTGATCGGTTGATTAAAGGTGGAATCAAAAGGTTGAAACAACACTTGTGTGGCGGGTATGGTGATGTATCAAAATGTATGAAGACTACTTCGGACATAGCAACTGAAATGTATGCATCTCTAAATGACAAAAAAAAGAACAAGGTCGATTTGAATGCTGCTGATGATAATGAGAGTGAACAAGAAGTTGAGCTGTTAGGTTCACAATCACAAGTATCCCCGGCATTATCTACAGCTAAATCTTCATTTGTCCCAAGTTCTGGGACAGGTGCCAAAAAGAGAAAAGTAATCCACCTTCCACAAAAAAGAGGCCCTATGGATGCTCATGTGAGACGTGCACCTGAAGATGTTGTTGATGATAGGCGTGCTAAAGGACCTGCACAAACAACTATTGAGAGATGTTTTAGATCTCCTGAAGAGAAAAAGAGAGTTGATGGGTATGTTGCTGATTGGTTCTATGAATGTGGAATTCCATTCAATGCTGCAAAGGCACGAAGTTTTGAAATCATGCTTGAAGCAGTTGGACAATATGGGCCTGGTTATAAAGGCCCTAGTTATCATGATTTACGGGTTCCTTTGTTACTAAACACAAAAGAGAAAGTTAACGAGATGAAGACAAAATATCAAGCATATTGGAGGAGATACGGTTGCACTCTTATGTCAGATGGTTGGACAGATAGGAGAGGGAGACATTTGATAAATTTCCTAGTCAACTGTCCAGAGGGAACTTATTTTATGGGTTCCGTAGATGCATCCGGTCATATTCAAGATGCTACAATGCTATCAGAGTTGCTTGATAGTAAGATTAGAGAGATTGGAACAGATTGCGTTGTCCAGGTAAATTGAACATAGTATTTCATGTTCAATGGTTTACAACTCTAGAGTATAGATTATAGATATATACAAAGTTATGTACTTATGTTGTATACTTGTATGCAGGTAGTGACTGACAATGCCTCAAATTACAAGGCAGCGGGTAGAATTTTAATGGAGAGAAGACCCACTCTATTCTGGACTCCTTGTGCAGCTCATTGCATTGATCTAATGCTAGAAGACATTGAAAAGCTTCGACAAAATAAAATGGTGATAAAAAAGGCAAGAATGATTACAAATTTCATCTACAGGCACACTCGTTTACTTGATGCAGTAAGGAGTACAATAAGTGGTGATCTAGTGAGGCATTCAGTGACTAGATTTGCAACATCATTCCTTACTCTACAAAGTGTGCTTAAGCATGAGGAGAAGCTGAAATTATTCTTTGTCTCACCTTCGTGGAATGCTGCTAATTTGGCAAAAACCGAAGCCGGAAAACAAATTGTTGAAGTAATACTTTCAACTGTCTTTTGAAATGGAGTTAGAGATTGCCTCAAAGGAGGAAAGCCATTGATGGCTGTTTTGCGGTTAGTAGATGGAGATGAAAGACCAGCTATGCCTGAGGTTTATGTGGCAATGGAAGAGGCAAAACAAAGGATCAAAGAACATTTTGATAATAAAGAAAGGTTATATAAAAAGATTATCGACATTGTTGAAAATAGATGGACAAATCAAATGGAGCAAAAATTGTATAGGGCGGCTTTGTTTTTAAATCCAAGCAAATATTTTGAATATGAGGAAAAACATAATGATGATGCTTGGAAATTTCAAGATGCTTTCAATGACGTTATTGCAAGACTAGTGCCCGATCAACACTTGCAAGACAAGATCGCAGAACAAGGCACTAACTATAAAGCATCTCGAAATAGTTTTGGAAAGCCTATGGCTATTAGGCAACGAACCACCTTAAATCCAAGTAAGTATTGATTACGTTCTTATATTTTCTTAAACTATATGTATGTTAATTGTTAACTAATTTATATTCGTCTTAAATAAATAGTGGATTGGTGGGGTGCATATGGAGGACCGAATGTTGAACTTACAAAGATAGCATTGCGCATACTTGGCTTATGTTGTTCCTCTTCTAGTTGTGAGCGCAACTGGAGTACTTTTGAGTTTGTAAGTATACAAATATTCAATAATCAATATACATATAAAATTAAAATTATTTACAAATATCTACTAAGTACTAAGTAGTAAGTACTAAGTATTACTAACTAGTTTGCAATTATGTTGTTTTAGATTCACACAAAGAAAAGGAATAGATTGGAGCATCAAAGGCTTAATGATCTTGTATACATCCAATACAATCGTCGTCTACAAGCACGATTTCAAGAAAGACGTGAAAAGGGAAGAAATTACAACCCTTTAGTGCTTGATGAGCTAGATTGGAGTAATGAGTGGATGATAAACAAACCAGATGATACTCTAGTATTTGATGATGATGATCTCACATGGGAAGCTGTAGGGAGAGCTGTTGGAACCGGGGCTAGAAATTTACGAAGTGGAGCTAATCTTGAACTAATAGCTGAAGGAGATGAAGATTTAGATCACTTTGGAGTTGCAAATGATGATGAAGATCTTGTAGATAATTATGGGCAAATGACAAGTGCCTCAAACCAACCCAGCACCTGCAATGCCAATAATGATTTACTAGATGATGATTCTAATTAATCTAAAAACAATGTTCATTCATGAAATGTATTCTTGATCTCAAGTTATTTGATATGTCAAGTTTGAAACTTGGGCTTGTTTATATTATATTTATGAAATGTATTCTTTTCTTTTGCTTTTCAATGTGTCAAACTTTAGATTTACGTGTTGCTGAATACTTAGTGAGCACTGACTTGGGCTTGTTGTGATTCATGTTGGGTGGCAGACTTGCAGTTTAAAAATACTGTGTTGGCTGAATGCTTGATATGTTGGGTTTGGACTTCTATTCATTCATGAATGCTTGATATGTTGAGTACTGACTTGGGATGAATGCAGTTTAAAAATCTGTGTAGTTAATGATATTGCTGATTGATGGTTCTCTGCTGAATGATGGTTCTCTTTTGCCTAAAAAAAAAACTGGGACTATAGACAGCGGTTATTATACTAACCGCTGTCTATAGTGTCTGTCAAGTGACTATAGACAGCGGTTATTATAATAACCGCTGTCTATAGTGACTATAGACAGCGGTTATTATAATAACCGCTGTCTATAGTCACTTGACAGACACTATAGACAGCGGTTATTATAATAACCGCTGTCTATAGTAACTATAGACAGCGGTTATTATAATAACCGCTGTCTATAGTCACTTGACAGACACTATAGACAGCGGTTAGTATAATAACCGCTGTCTATATCTTCATTTGTTTTAAAAAAAAAAAAATTTTGTCGCCTTGCATTTGCTCGCCTTGTTGTCGCTTAGGCGTCCGCCTTGTCGCCTAAGCGTCAAGGCGGTCGGGGCTCGCCTTGGTACGCCTTGACGCCATGATAAGAATGTCTGTACGAGTGGTTGGTCATGCCATTTGGGCTTTCGAACGCCCGAGCACGTTCATGTGAGTCATGACTCAGATTCCGCGGACCTACATCGGCAAATTCCTAGTCGTATACTTTGACGACATTCTGATTTATAGTCACACTGAGCCGGATCACCTCGAGCACTTGAGATTTCTGTTTGACATCCTCCGAAAGGAGAAGTTATTTATATATATGAAGAAGTGCTCTTTCTTGTCTGAATCAGTCCACTTTCTCGGGTTCATTATCTCCTCCTCAGGCGTGTCCGATGACCCTGAGAAGGTCCAGTCCATCCGCGATTGGCCCACACCATCGAACATCCATGAAGCCCGCAGTTTCCATGGGCTTGCGACCTTTTATAGGAGATTCGTTAGGGGATTTAGCTCGATTATGGCTCCGTTTACTAGCTACATGCGCAAGGGAGACCGCGGTCACTCGTGTATTTGAAGAGATTAAGGACAAGCTGACGTCTGCTCTTGTTCTGAGACTCCCCGATTTGAGTAAAGTTTTCGAGGTCGCCTGTGACGCATCAGGTGTTGGTATTGGGGGTGTGTTGAGTCAAGAGGGACACCCAGTTTCTTACTTTAGTGAGAAACTGAACGATGCTAGGCAAAAATACTCGAACTACGATCGAGAATTTTATGATATTGTCCAGTCATTACGATATTGGAGACACTACCTCCTACCACGAGAGTTTGTACTCAACTCTGACCACCAGGCTCTACGTTACCTCGACTCTCAGAGAAAGTTGAGTCATCGGCATGCGAAGTGGGTTGAGTATTTACAAGATTTTCACTACGTTCTCAAACACCGCGCTGGTGATGAGAACAAACCCGCTGACGCACTCAGTTGCAGAGTCTCACTCCTACACGTTGAGGGGGTGGATGGGTTTGAGAGATTGATCACGGACTACCCCACTTGTCCTGATTTTGCTGATTTATATGACACGCTGTCGAAGGACCCGCCTAATCCTATTGAGGGGTATCAACTTATTGACGGGTATTTATTCTGGGGTTCCTGCTTGTGTGTACCCAGCACCTCGTATCGCGACTATTTAGTATAAGAGTTACACGCGGGAAGTGTCGCCGGTCATTTTGGGCGGGACAAGTCGATCGCTATCGTAGAGGATCGTTTCTATTGGCCGAGCCTGAAGAAGGATGTCGCTCGTGTCGTACGACATTGTCGTACTTGTCAAACGACCAAGGGAACGAAGCAAAACACCGGTTTATACACCCCTCTTCCCGTTCCCCATCGTCTTTGGGAGGACATTAGCATGGACTTCGTGCTTGGACTTCCTCGTACCCAGCGGAAACATGATTCTATATTCGTAGTGGTTGATCGGTTTTCTAAGATCGCCCATTTCATCGCATGCAGTAAGACCGCAGATGCACCCCACGTCGCGTCATTATTTATTAGTGGCGTCTTTAGATTACACGGTCTGCCGAAGTCCATTGTGTTTGATAGGGATATGAGGTTCGTTAGTTATTTCTGGAAGACCTTGTGGCGAAAGACCAGGACTACCTTAAAGTTTTCATCTGCATACCACCTTCAGACGGACGGTCAGACTGAGGTAGTGAATAGAAGCCTAGGCAATTTACTGAGGTGTCTAGTTGGAGAGCATGCATCTAGTTGGGACTCGGTGCTCCCTATCGCGGAGTTTGCGTATAACAATTCCATCAATAGGTCTACAGGTCTGAGTCTGTTTCATATAGTGTCAGGTTATGACCCTAGGAAACCTATTGATCTTATCCCTGTCCCGACAAAGTCACGCCCTTGTGAGTCTGCTGAGTCCTTCACACGTCATTTGTATGAGTTGCATGAGTCAGTTAGGTGCAAAATTAATTTAAGCAACGAATATAATAAGGAACAAGAGGATAAACATAGGCGGGAAAGACATTTTCTGATAGGTGAAGAGGTGATGGTGAGAGTCCGCACTGAGAGGCTCCCTAAGGGGTCTGCTAAGAAGCTAAGCACTAGGCGAATAGGTCCCTACACAGTCCTGAGACGGATCGGGCCAAATGCTTATGAGTTGGGCATTCCTGCGAGCATGGGTATCCACCCCGTGTTCAATGTTAAAGACCTGACGCAATACTTTGCACCTCACGAGTACCCTGATCCCTACATGGGTGTCCCTTCCGTGCCTGTACCACCGCTTTCACCTCCCGCCACCCAGCCTATGTCTAAGCCCTTGCCACAACAGTCCTTATCCCCCCACCCAGCCCACCGTTGAGCCCAACTTACCCGAGATTCCGTCTCCAATGGCATCACCTGTAGCACCACAGATTCCATCGGATCTCCCTCCTCGAGCGTTGAACGACGAGCATATCACTGAGATCATTGTGCATGAGTACGTCCCCTCCTCAGACGGCCTCGTGTGTCGCTACTTGGTTCGGTGGCGTGGACGGCCCTTCATCGGCGACAACTGGATTGTTACTGCAGAGCTTGATCGACTCGCCCCTGGATTTTGACCACAGTATGATCGTCTTCATTCATCGAAGATGAAGGTTTTTCAGTCCGGGGGAATTGATGGGGGACGATCTGGTGCGCCTCGGACTGGGCGCAAGGTGGACCCCACCTCCGTGTATTCGCGCAGGCAGACTTGATCGAACCGACGATCCGCCACCGCGTATGCGTCCAGCTCGTCGTTCTGATATAGTTTCATATATGACATTATGTATTTTGGGTTTTATTTCATGTATTTATGGCCCCGAAACCGCCGGTCAATCATAGCTGTCGATTTCGGTTACCCTAATCCAGTTTTATTATAAATAAAGCATAGGGATGTTGTAGTTAGGGCATTGCTGAAATTTGGAGAAGCTCTTCCTCATTTCCGGTGATCTCCTCCGCGGTGCCTACTCCGTGGAGCCCCTAGGTGACGACTCCTTGGGTATGATATCTCCTTCCCTCCTTGTTCTCCTCCCCTCCACCAATCCAAGACGCCCCACCCTGTTTTCCTGTAGCCGCCAGCCTCCCTCCAAGGAAGCCGCCCCTCCCCTACCTTCTTGTAGCCGCCGGCCCCCCAACCTCCTGCACACCCGCCCGCCCCTCTACTCCCAGCACAACAGCCCCATTCCTCCTCCATTCCCCACCGCCAGCCTGACCCAACAGCTGCCTCCCTTTAGCAGGCCGTCGACCCTCTTCCCCCACCCCGTTCGGCTGCCCTAAAACCCCTCCCCACGTGGATCCACCTCCCTGCACCCCACCCTTCCAGATCTGGGCATTTTAGCCCAGATCCATCCCTGCGCCACCCCGATCCAGCACCCTAACCACTCCCAGGTTTGTTATCAGCACCCCTCCATCCGTGGAACCACCTCCCAGCACCCGCCCCCATCGAATCTGCCCAGATCTGGGCATTCCAGCCCACATCCCACCCTTCGGCATCACGATCCAGCCCTCCAACTTCCCCTACGATCCTCCCCTTACCCGATCCAGTCCTCCACCACCCGGAAAGCCCTTAATCTTCCTCCAAACTTCAGATTTGTCCTAAAACTACAACAGTCCTACTACGTTTCAGATTTGTGTTGTGTTTTGTATTAATTTTGGGGTTGAAACATTGTTGTGGTGTGGTCATCGTATGCTAGTTTGGAACTACAGTTTATTATTATTTGCCTCGTGAAAATATCTAACTGCAGGACAGACTGAATCGCCGCGCGCTTACTCTGTCCCTCAGTGCGGAGGAAAGCCAAACGCCTTAAGCCTAAAGAAAATTGTTCATTTTTTGTTTATGGATTGATGTTTGTTGTTTTATGATATTTAATTGCCAACGTTAATTGGTGCGCCTAATCACATGTGTTGCATGCATTGAGTCATTAGAAGATTGCGAGTCAACCCCACGCATCACTAGCGTGCATTTAGGAATTCACTCCACAGCCCACCCTACATCAACAACCCTCGAGCAATATACCTCCTCCTAATAAGTCTTAAATAAACATTGTGAGGTTGAGCACATTGGTTTTAATTTTATTGATCTTGTGCAAACTAAATTTAATAACACTTTCACTTCTCTTTAGTACACTTGATCACAACATTATATGTAAAGTACTGGATTGCTTGTTATGATCTCTACAATGTTCCTATGTTTATTTTGCAAAACTCTTAACATTATAGTTTCAATCTCATGACTTTGTATACATTATATTGTCCATTTCTAACTATGCAATTTAAAGCTGTAACTCTAATTTTAATATTTTCTTTCATGGTTACTTGACATGTTTCCCACATTTATCAACGTGTATGTTATGCGTTTCACAATTATCATTTCCACCTATATGGTTTCTCCCTTATGAATTCACGATTACTGTTTCTATGGTCTTACATGTCCTGTCATAATTATCCTTTATTTATGGTTTGTCCTCTACAGTTATGATAACCCGCTTTTGTTAATAACAAAGGAAGAGAGAAAAACGTGATTGTGAAATATCACACACAGGGGGAGAACACTAATTTAGGGGAAGTACATAGATTATAGTATCTTTCATTCATACATGCATATATATAATCTTCATGCTTATCATATATTTGCACTTCATGATTATGTCACTATGAAAACCACTTTTATGCACTATTTATTTTCCATCATCGGGATTTGTTATTATCAAAAGAGAGAATTTGTTGGAACGTGGTTAGAGACTATCTTGGTTTCAAAATAACAAATCCAAATAAGTCTCTAATCTATATTCGCAAGTGTTTTGTAGTGTGTTGTTTCATGAATAATAGTTGATACAAGTAATGAATGATAAAGAACGAGATTGGCTGAAAGAAAACGGCAAAATCCAGAAATATGCACCTACCGCCATCGGTAGCTTGTACCACCTCGCAGTAGTACTCGGTGTGCGTAAATCTGCAGTCAACGATTAGGTGTGGACTTGGAGATTTTTGGGGCTTCCCGGAGAAAATTCAAGGAAATCACATTATCGCCCCGCGGTAGTCACTAGCGTCAGTGCAAAGAATACGTTGGACGATGCATTCCAAAGGATATTACCGCTCGGTGGTAGTGGCTATCGCCTGACATTAGTGCAAAGCTTCATATGGAAATCATGTGGCATAGAAAAGAAAGGAGTGCGGGTAATTCAAGTTTACTATAACCCTGGATAACAGTTATCGTCCAGCGCTAGCTTGAACTACATATGGAAGCCTCAGTTATGCAGATGATCAAAACGAGCGCGGGATATTCAAAACTCAACGCTATAGCCCGGCGGTAGCTCCTAGAGAACTTAAATTTCATTTTATTAACTCCGGATTAATTATGATCACAAGATTTTTCAAAGGAGAGAGCGTCTTAGCCATCTCAGAGTCGTGAAGAACTCCAACCTTCAACTCCAAGCGATTCAAAGGAAGATTGAGCATTCAAGGATCTTTCAAGAGAAGGGTTTGTGAAGAACGACGAAAACCTCGAGGAAGCCTTCTCCTTTTTCCTTCGACAACTGATATTGGTGAGTTTTCTACAACACCTATTTTCATTAATCTCTTGTACTTTGTCTTTTAGTTTTTAGTTTAGGTGAGTATTGTAGGAAAACGAAAGAACTTAGGTCTCCAAAATGGAGGCCTACTATATATATAACATATTTCAAAGATAATTACAAATAAGCCCTACACCAATAATATACAAATACACAGATAATAATAACTCCAATACTCCCCCTCAAGTTGGAGCAAAGATGTCAATCATGCCCAGCTTGGAAATGGTCAAATCTGATCGAGTCGGACCAACAGCTTTAGTGAAGGCGTCAGCAAGCTGGTCGGTAGAGGATACGTAAATTGGAAGAATAGTCCCGGTACGAACGTGATCTCGCAGAAAATGAACATTCATCTCAATATGCTTGGTGCGCTCATGTAGCACCGAGTCCTGAGTAAGAAGGAGAGCAGATTTATTATCACAGTAGAGAGTCGAGCCAGTAGTGAGGGATAGGACGATTTCAGTCAGCAGCGATCGTAGCCAAACCAACTCAGTAACGCCATGGGCCATAGCTCGGTACTCGGATTCAGCTGACGAGCGAGATACAATAGGTTGTTTCTTACTCCGCGAGGAGACAAGATGATCACCATGGAAAACACAGAGACCGGATGTGGAGAGCCGATCGGTCAGAGAGCCAGCAAAATCAGCATCAGTGAAGCATGAGAGACTGGAGGTACTATCGGTCCGATAGAACAGCCCAAGTCCAGGAGAGCGCTTAAGATAGCGAAGAACACGACGAGCAGCCTCTAGATGAGAGGTCCTGGGAGAATGCATAAACTGGCTCAAAACGCCGACTGAGAAACTGATGTCCGGCCTAGTATTGGTCAAGTAGATCAAGCGACCAACCAGGCGCTGGTACTGAGAGGGGTACGGTAGAGGATCACCAGATTCAGCATGAAGACGATGGTTGGTATCCATAGGAGTACTCGCAGGACGACGCCCAAGTAGACCCGTGTCCCGAAGAAGGTCTAAGGTGTACTTGCGCTGCGATATGGAGATTCCCTTCCGAGAGCGAGCAACTTCAATCCCAAGGAAGTAACGGAGGGGTCCCAGGTCTTTCACCTCAAAGACTGAGCGTAATGTAGCTTTCACCTCAGAGATGCCAGAAAGGTCATCCCCGGTGAGAATAATGTCGTCAACATATGGCACGACGACCCTCTGGAGTGGCCCGAATGAAGCAAGTGTGATCTGCACGGCACTGAGTGAAGCCGGACTGGAGGATGACTGAGCTGAACCGTTCAAACCAGGCACGCGGAGACTGCTTTAGGCCGTACAAAGATTTGTGCAGTCGACATACTCTCCCTGAATACTCCCCCTTAAGAGCAAACCCTGGAGGAGCCATATAAACCTCCTCCTGTAAATCTCCATGCAGGAAAGCATTTTGACATCGAGCTGGTGGAGCGGCCACGCCCGAGAAGCAGCAAGCGAGAGAAGAAGGCGGACACTGGTCAACTTAGCCACAGGAGCAAACGTGGCGCCAAACTCATCGGAAGCCTGAGTAAAGCCATTGGCCACCAAACGAGCCTTATATCGGTCAATTGCTCCATCAGCAGAGTACTTCACAGTATAGACCCATTTGCACCCAACTGCGCGTTTTCCGGCAGGAACTAGGAAGAGGAACCAGAGACCATGTCCCAGTACGATGGAGAGCCGACATCTCCTCCTCCATGGCCTGAACCCACCGTGGGTCAAGGAGAGCCTCAGCGGTCGAAGCAGGTAGGCGAACAGAATCAGCAGCAGCAACAAAAGCCTGGTAAGATGGTGAGAAACGCTGGTAGGAAACAACACTAGCCAACGGGTGCTCCGTAACAGGAGGGCGAGCACAAGCACGCTTACCCTTGCGCAGGGCAATAGGTAAGTCAACAGAAGTAGTAGAGAGAGACTCAAGAGAGGTACCTGTGACCGGAAGAGGCTGCTGATCCGGGACTGGAGGAGAAGTGGGTGTACGCTGGCGGCGAGAGTAAGTCAGCAGGACAGGCGGAGCGGCAGGTGGATCAGTGACTGGGGAAGGCGGAACAACCGGGAGAGGTTGCACAACGGTAGGAAGAATATGTGAAGACAAATGGGCTGAGAAGAAGGGAACCTCCTCATGAAATGTGACATCCATGGAGTAAATAACTCGTCGCAACTGAGGGTCATAGCATCGGTAACCCTTAGTGGTAGTGGAGTAGCCGAGGAAAAGACAACGGATGGCCTTGTCGTCGAGTTTAGTCCGAGAAGGGCGACGGTCCTGGACAAAACACACACAACCGAAGACGCGGAGGGGAATGGGAAAGGCGGAGACGGATGGATGGATGAGGCTGTAGGGGGTAACGCCACCTAAAGGACGAGAGGGAGTCCTATTAATAAGGAAAGTAGCTGTAAGAAGGGCAACACTCCAATAGGACTTGGGAACATTCATTCCCCGAAGAAGACAACGAACAGAGTCCAAAAGGTGGCGGTTTTTTCGTTCAGCTACCCCATTCTGCTCGGGGGTACCAGGACACGAAAATTGGTGGAGAGTGCCTTCATCCCGGAGGAAGTGATCAAAAGAACGAGAAGAATATTCACCCCCATTGTCGGAGCGAAGAATGTGAACAGGTGTGCCATGCTGAGTCTGTATCATACGAGAAAACTGAGAATAAACAGATAAGACCTCAGATTTATTTTTTAGGAGATAAACCCATAAGCAACGAGAATAGTCATCTATAAAAGTCACAAAATAAGAGAAACCATCAAATGATATAACAGGGGCAGGGCCCCAAACATCAGAATGAACCAATTCAAAACAAGAAGTAGCACGACTAACAGAGGGAACATATGTGCTACGTGTGTGCTTCGACAGTTCACATACATCACAGCGAAAAGGAAAAACAAAGGACACATCTGGACAGACAGACACCATCCGCTGAGGGCTAGCATGGCCGAGACGTGCGTGCCAAAGCGAGCTGGATGACAAAACATGTGACGCTGCAGAAGAGGTAGACGGACAGATGTCGGTGGTGGTGGTCGCAGCAGTGGGAGAAGGTAGCTGAAGGTAGTACATCCCACTCTTCTCATATCCCGTACCAATAGTCCTCCTGGATCTCAGGTCCTGAAAAACACAACGATCAGAAAAGAAAGTTACTGAGCAGTTTAAAGACCGAGTAATACTACTAACAGAGATTAGATTGAGAGCCAACTGAGGTACAAGGAGAACAGAGTCAAGAGAGAAAGAGGAGGAGAGAGGGACGGTGCCACGGCTGAGGACAGGTGTAACTGAGCCATCAGCAAGGCGCACATCCCGGTGGGAACATGGGACAACCTGAAGCAGATGGGAAGACGTACCAGTCATGTGGTCAGTTGCTCCAAAATCAATCACCCAGGGCGACGAATCCTGATCAACCGTGGCCACGGAGCAAGCAAACGAAGTACCTGAGGAAGAAGAGACCGTGGAAGCAGAGGCAGTAGTGGAAAGCTGAGACTGTTTGAACTGCTGAAACTGCTGAAACTGGGCCATCATCTGACTGAACTCAGAGGAGTTGACACCCAAAGTGTGCTCAACTGACTCGGAAGACTCGGCAGAAGCAACAGTGTGTCTGGGGACACCACCAGGACTGGGACGCTCAGAGCCCTTCAGGTGGGGGTATAGCTGATAGCAGCGACTACGGTCATGATACAGGCGTCCACAGTGAGAGCAAGGTCCAGGAGGGCCCGCAGAGCCACGACCACAAGGAGAGCCACGACCGCCAGAACGACCACCCGGTTCCGAGAGCCGGAGGTGGGAGGCCGGTAAGAGGCAGCAAGGGCCATCTGTTCAGAAGGGAGAGAAGAGGTAGTACGGACGCCAGAAAGACTAGATTGCCTATACGTTTCTCATGCTCCGCAACAATGGAGTGGGTCTCAAGAAGATCAGGCAAAGGAGACATACCCACAATCTGAGCACGGGTAGACTCAAATTCGGAGCGAAGCCCCATCAAGAACTGATATGTTTCCCGTCGCTGTCGCTGTTTCCGAATAAGAGCAATATCATTGGTAGACTCCAGATCGCTAAGAGGCTCAAGATCGTTTAGCTCAAGAAAACGATCCTGAAGGTAAGTGAAGTATTCCTGAACAGAACGCTCCTCCTGAGTGGCGGAAGCGATGTCCTGAAAGATGCCGAAGATCTGGGCATCAACCCGCGTATGACCAAAGGTGCGCTGGAGGGCAGACCATAGTTCGGAGATATCCTCAAAACGCATAAACTGACTGAAGATGCGAGGCTCCATCGAGCACTGAATCCATCCAAGAACCATGTATTTATCAGTCGACCACTTGACCAACTCCTCCTTTTTGTCATCCTTGTCGGTCGGTTGGGGCATAGAGGGGCCGCCGGTCAGCCATGAAAGCTTATTCCGACCGGCGAGAGCAACCTTCATCGAGGTCGCCCACGAAGGGTAGTTTTTCTCATTGAGGAGAATGCTAGTGATCCGTCCCGTAGAGGATCCATAGGTGTCCTTGGACTCCATGAAGAAAGAAGATCCCTCCCGCAAAGGAGATCGGGGACCGAAGGAAGAAGAAGGGGCTGGAGCGATGGAGGAGGCGACACGGAGCCGGCGGCAGAAGGGGCCGGCAGCGGGCTGCTGGAGGCTGCTGAAGAGGCGGATGAGCAGCGGCAGCAGGAGGCGAGAACAGGCGCTGGAAAGACGAAGAAGCCGAAGAACTGCGAATAAAGGAGATCGGCGCTGGACGCACGAAGAGCTGCGGCAGCAGGAACAGGAACTGGACGCGGTTGAGGAGGGGAGCGCCGGATTTGAAGAAAGGGTCGTCGAGGGAGCGTCGAACACGCGGCAGCAGGGGCGTCGAGGGAGCGTCGAGGGAGCGCCGAAGAAAGGAGCGACGAGGGAGCGTCGAACAGGCGCTGGAACACGCGGCAGCAGGGGCGTCGAGGGAGCGTCGAGGGAGCGCCGAAGAGGGTAGCGTCGAGGGAGCGTCGAACAGGCGTTGGACGCACAAACAACGCGAAGAGCTGCGGCAGCAGGAGCGTCGAAGAGCGACGAAGGACTGTCGAAGGAGCGAACGCAGAGAACAGGCGCTAGAAGACGATGAAGCGCCAGCACAACGCGAAGGAGCGAAGGCGGAGCCCTAGACGGAGGCGCGGTTTCGCTTTGATACCATGTAGGAGAACGAAAGAACTTAGGTCTCCAAAATGGAGGCCTACTATATATATAACATATTTCAAAGATAATTACAAATAAGCCCTACACCAATAATATACAAATACACAGATAATAATAACTCCAATAAGTATCTTTATAATCGTTGGAAATCGTCTCTAGTGTGGCGATTAGATCATGGTAGGTATAGGGAGCGGAATTCACCTTGCGTGTGCTGACTACATCTTAGGATGGATCTGGGGGGGTCTCCGAGGAGGAGAGGCTTGAGGCTAATCCAAGGATGGATTAGCCAGAGCCAACTGGTTCGAGGAGCGAGTTAGTATAGAAAATGAAAGATTGTTATTTTTATCGCCTTCTGATCTTTATGTCAAATGATCGAAACCTTTGTATTACTAATAATTAAATGATAGAGATTTCTTTTTGTTGTTTTTGATGATATGAATATTTAATTTCCAATGTGCACATCTCTATAATCATCTAAGTTCTATTTGCAAAAAGAAAATTTTATTTTTCTAATAAACCTTATTCCCCCCCCCCCCCCCCCCCCCCCCCCACAAGGAAGTTACATGATCCAACACATAGGTGGGAACAAATATTTTTCATCAGTGGTCAGACAATGTAAGGGGAAAGCCCTCTTACCACTTTCAAGCTATATCCTTTCCCTGCGCTAATAACTAATGATAGGAAACATCGGTCTGTTGTCTTTACTTCTTTTTATAAGCTCACATCTTTCACCTCTTTCTATAAGCTAACATCCTTTGGATCATGAGCCTCTTTCTATAAGTTCGCATCCTTCGCCTCTTTATTGAAGCTCACCTCCTTCAGATCCTTTGGGTCGCGTAACAATGCTTTGCTTGCTCAATAGCTCCCGAATTAGAAACAAGTTCAATACAATACGCTACTCGTCTCGCACTTTACGAAGAGTGTCAGATATTCACCAGTGACCACACTATCGACAATGACAATGTCATCAACTAAGATGCAACTTCTCAGCACATAAAAACATTCACACATCACACGGTTTTCCTTAGTCCACCGATCCAAACCAACTAACCAACAATGCCTTATCATCGCTCCACATTAGCCATTGTGCCTTATCTGCCGACGTCGCCACATCCTCGTGCGGTTTTCTGACGTTGTTTGCGGCCTCTGACTCTCTCGAGCTTGTGGATGCCATTGACACACGTCGACGGAAGATCACCTTGACGAAGTGAACCACTCCTTGAGCAATCTCTCTTCACGATGTGGTGGAATCAACCCTAACTGATATTCTCCAGATACTCTGTCATGGCCACCCAGTTGCCAACAAAGCTCTCGTCTCCAAAAACCAATTTTGCTTCCATCGAGACTGGTCCATATGCAGGTGTTCCCCCGCTCGTAACAGCCTGATGGATTAAGGTGCCTCTGTTTGACGGTTCTGGCCCACTCTGTTCAATCGCCCGCATCGAACAATCATTTGAAATGCAGCTCACTCCGGAAGCCAGCAAGGTTCCCCTCGCAGTGATTTACATGGAAGGGTGCGCCCTTCATTGAATGTTTTGGCTTCATCAGTCAATGTCACACATGATGTGGGTCATGCTCAAGGAGGAGCTCATATTGCACTATGACATGTCTCGCCCTCCATACATATGATCAACTCTTATTTTTGGGAATTACTCGATTTCTTCCTCATCATCCTAAGAATGGAAAATTTAATAAAATGGCCTTGGCTTCTACAAGCCCTCGATGAGGAACTGTCGTTGCTCTAGGGTGTTGCCTGCTGTGCATAGCTCACAATGCCTCCATCAATTAGTGGTATTGTAATAAAGACTTCTCCCGTTGTCGTCGCATATCTTCTGCATTATCAAAAGGGTCATAATGAGGGCATAGTTTGGGACGTTATTGGTGTTGTCAGCCATTAGAGAGGAATGAAACCTGGCTTTAATACCAATTGGAGCATAAGTATCAAAGAGAGAGCTTACCACAAGGAATCGCAAAAAAACATGCATTGACGATTAGAGTTTTAATACCCAAGAAGACGAAAATGAAATATAATAAGGGTGATTACATAGACCTGGTCCTAGAAAATCAAAATTAAAACTAAACAGGAAATTAGTTCGACCAGTATTGGGCCCCGATAAGGGCATCAAAGTACTGATAAAGTCGATGTTTTTGAACTGATAGCTTCGGTCTGTACCCGTGTCTTGATAGGTGCCAATCGGGACCCTGATAGACCTTGCAATAGAGGACACCAATCATGCTTTGATCAAAACCTCGATCGGAGTCCGAATACCCAATATGATACTCTTTGCTTGTATTGAGAAACCTATCGGGGATCTCAATATCCAAATTGATACTCTTTGTTTGTATCGAGACTCATAGAGAGGTCCTAATATCACCAACATTTAAAGCTCTTCTTTATGCATCATAGTAGTATTTAAAATAAGTAGGCATGAACTATCCCATTTCTAATCTAATCAAAATAAAATAGATCTTTAATATACCATTTTACATACAAAAATATCACTGGTCTATCACTCTATAATACAATTTTCATTTGATTTATTCATACATTTTTGTGAGACAATGTTATAATAACTATGCTCTTATTATCTTATATTCTACCTTTTAACATACATACATAAAAGGGCAGCCCGGTGCACAAAACATCCCCACGCAGCGAGGGTCCGGGGAAGGATACCACCACAAGGGTGAAATGTAGGCAAACATATATACAAATGTACAGAAATATTTTATATATGGAGAGAGAGAGACACACACAAATAGTATACATCCAGTCCACACACGCATAATGAAATGCCCTAGGAGTATTTTCTTTCTACAATTTTCGAGATTTGTAGTCAGTAAGCCTGTAACTTATGGATGAAATCAAATTAGGTTTATCACATAAAGAGTGCCATGATTATATGATAGACTGGCAACGGTCATCTAATATCAATAGTAACATAGATATACCGGAAATGCTTCACTACATGAAAATTGAAAACTTCAGATCAAAAATAAAATACTCATTTAAATCTAGGGCATATAACACAAATTGCGTGTGAGATATCGAACTTCACACTACGAGTTGCAAGATAGTTGAAAATGATAATCGCACGACCAAAAAAACTTCTTGAAGTATTAATCATTGTCATTGGATCCATTGACCGTATTCCAAAATGTAGGAAACGAATCTAGCTAACAAAAGTATTCATTAGTCTGACTAAAGAAAGAATTTATTAAAGCTTCCTCAGAGTTAAGAGATTCTTAGTAACGTTTCATGTTATAACACTTTATATAACACTTTATATAACACTTTAACCAAGTCATGTTTTAGAAGTAATTAGAATAGATACATGGCTATGAGAAAATGACCTTGCAGAAAGTTCCATAAAGTCCAGCGGGGCAATCCTTTCCTGTAACAGTACCATTCTCCCCTGAAAAACCTTGCCTAGAACTTATGCCTCCCCTATCAAAGGAGAAAGGAAGAAAAAAAATATAAATAATTACCATGAGAACAATAATTATCAAAACTAAATTACAGCAGATGGGAAACCCAAAATTAAAATTCAGACAAATTGCAACATTCATAAAGTTTTTCAAAACCAATTACAAAATGCTAACTATGTCTAATGATTAATCAATAGCCACGGTGGAACATTTAAGATTGTTAGCGAAATCCATGTAATAGGCTCATGTACAGGCCCATTTAGATCTTCTTCTCTTTAGTCCCACACCTTGTATAGGTTTTTCTGTCTCACTCTCTCTCCTATATATTTGTATTCTTCCTTTGTATTTACACATTTTTTAGATAAATATACAAGTCTTTGGGACTCTTCAACATGGTATCAGAGCTAGGTTTCGCCTGTCTCTGACCGCAGTCCATCCCGCCCTCCGTACGATCTCCTCCTTATTTCAGACCGCAGTTCCTGCGGTCTATTCTTTTTCAGACCGCAGCCCTCATGCGTGTTCTCTCTTCCTCCTCCTCCTCCTTGCTTTTATAAGCTTCTCAATCCTGCCTAGTGGGCCCCTCTGCTCCCACCTCCGCTGCTCACAGGCCGCCCGAGCTCTCCTCTGCTCTGCATCTGCCGAGCTCTCCTCCAGACCGCCTGAGCTTTCCTCTGCTCTGCATCTACCGAGCTGTCCTCCAGACTGCTCGGGCTCTCCTCTGCTCTGCATCTGCCGAGCTCTTCTTCAGACCGTCCGAGCCCTCCTCCGCCGATCTTGTAGACAGCCAAGCCTCCCTATGCCGGTCTCGCAGACCGATCTCGCCGACCGCCCGGAGCCCTCCTCTGCCGATCTTGTAGACCGCCAAGCCTCCCTCTGCCGGTCTCGCAGACCGATCTCGCAGACCGCCCGGAACCTTCCTCTGCCGATCTCGCAGACCGCCGAGCCTTCCTCTGCCGATCTCGCAGACCGCAGCGCTCTTCTCGTAGACCGCAGCTTTGATACCATGTTAGAAAAGAGGAGAAAAGAAATAATTGGTGCGAAGAATTTTAAGAGGCGTCGAGAACTGCGTACGTGTTTCAGATAAGAAAGCGCGAAACACAGAAGTTATCTCAGTGCGATCATGAAGAAAATAAAGCCAAGTAAAACGCGAGTAGTCATCAATAAAAGTGATAAAGTAGCGATGTCCAAATACACTCGGGATCCTATATGGACCCCATACATCAGAATGAACTAAAGATAACGGAGTATCACTCCGGGTACAAGAAACAGAATGTGGTCGCCCGCTCCTCGGCTGAGTCTGAATACAGGGCTATGGCTGCTGTTGTGTCAGAATTAACATGGCTTGAGAGCCTTCTTGGTGACTTGGGTGTCACTCTTTCTTCTCCAACAATACTTCGGTGCGACAGTCAGGCTGCAATTCATATAGCCAACAATCCAGTATTCCATGAGCGAACAAAGCATATTGAGGTTGACTGTCACTTCTTTAGAGAAAAGGTTCAAGCAAAGAAGGTAGAATTGGAGCATGTTCCTGCTGCAAGACAAATTGCTGACATCCTAACAAAAGCTCTTCCTCGGCTACTATATCTCCAGTTCTTATCCAAGCTGGGTGCCTACGATTTGTACGCTCCAGCTTGTGGGGGAGTGTTAGCGAAATCCATGTAATGTAATAGGCCCATGTACAGGCCCATTTAGATCTTCTTCTCTTTAGTCCCACACCTTGTATAGGTTTTTCTGTCTCACTCCCTCTCCTATATATTTGTATTCTTCCTTTGTATTTACACATTTTTTAGATAAATATACAAGTCTTTGGGACTCTTCAACAAAGATTACAAGATATTTATTTAAAACCCTAGTCTAAAATCTTATATTATAATTGATATTAGGATAATCAAAGCGTATTAAATAAGGAATCTGTATGGAGGAGCATTGTCTATCCTTTATCAAACTATAAAGATATGGCATGAACTCATTCAAAATTTCAACTTTAAATATCTAAATTGAAACTGAGAATAACTTGTAATAAAAGTAGAGCTAAGGAAAAAAAGGCTAACTTTCAAACAAGTAAAAAATTAAACTAAACTGGAGAATTAGATGAAACTTTCCTCGTACAAAAATGAGCATAACTCTTCCAACTTATGGCAAATAGAGAGAACCATACTATATGTAAAATAAAAAAGTAGCTGCAAAGATTCGGAAGAAAAGATCTCAATGCAAATAATACAAGATGAGCCTTAAAGCACATATGAGGGGATTTGCATAGGTTATGTGGTGCAATTTTTGGGACATCACCTAGAGTGATTTCTATTACTATTAGCCTCACAAAATTGAATTTTCAAATTGCATCAAGGAAGAATAATCCAACGTATTTTTTCAGTTGTGTAAACAATGAGTTCAATGAAACCTCCATTACCCATCACAAGCATAGATGAGAAAGGTTTAAATAGTTTTAGTAGAAATTGTTTGATGTAGCCAGTAATATACGTCTCTTTCACTGTTCAAGAATTCTTGATTAGGCGGTTCATATCATCCACATAGTGATATAAGATTTCAATTCTTCCATGCTTAGTTCATGTAGATTAAATACAACACCACTCAAGCCTTTCTCTCACCATAGTGGGGTCGGCTATATGGATCATTTGTCGCCATTGCGCCCTATCTTTAGTCATAATCTCACTAATGCCTAAGTACATCATGTTTTTTCCTTGCAGTTTCATTCCAAGTCTTTTTTGGTCTACTCCTCCCCCGTTTAAAATGCCTAGTAGCTTAACTCTCACAACGCCTAACAGGTGTCTCTAATGGTCTCCTTTGTACATGTCCAAATCATCTTAATCGAGCTTCTCGCATCTTCTCTACAATTGGTGTCACTCTTGTCTTATCCCTAATACATTCATTCCAAATTTTATCGAGTATCGTGTGTCCACAAATCCACCTAAGCATTCTCATCTCTACAACTTACATTTTTTGCTCATGTACATAATTAACTGCCCACACTCAGAACCGTAGAGCATCGCTGGTCTAATTGCAGTACCGTAAAACTTACCTTTAAATTTTAATGGTACTTTATGATCACATAAGATCCTAGATACGCCTCTCCACTTCAACCAACCTGCTTGGATTCTATGTATCACATATTTATCTACACCTCCATCTTTTTGAACTATCGATCCCAGATATTTAAAGCACTCACTGCGGGAAATATCTCGGTCACCCAACTTAATGACAGAGTCATACGTCCTTCTTGTACTACTAAATTTAAGCTTCATATACTCTGGTTTTGTATTGCTCAACCTAAAACCCTTCTTTTCTAAAGTGTCTCGCCAAGATTCAAGTTTCACGTTTATACACACGTGTGTCTCATCGACCAAAACAATATCATTTTCAAACAATAAACACCAAGGTATTGCTTGTTGGATATGTCTGGTGAGCTTATATAAGACAAGGGTGAAGAGATAAGGGCTTAAAGCTAACTCTTGATGTAAGCCAACAGTGATTAATATTTAATGTAACCTAGTTGCTGTAGGTTAAATATCAAAATAAAATTGAAATGAAACTGCCATTATGAATATCTTGAAGACCAAGAATTCAGTTGACGCTAAATAAAATTGGAAGTTTAAAAATGATTCTCATATTAAACTATGATCCATTAAAATGTACCCTTCAAGAGGATGCAGGGAACATAATCAAATGGAACAGCAATGCATGCTTAATATGCAGCCCTTGATACAGAAGATTGTTATCAAGTATGGGAAATCCGAGATTTTGCATAGAGAATTAAAATATTTCCTTCCATCCTTCAAAGCTCCCATTTTTTTTATCAAAATCTTAGATAAATTTTACAAGTCTCCATGATTTTTTGCAACCAAAGCATTAGTGACATGACATTTTTGGTCGTTTATAGAAAAGAAAGAGAATAACCTATCATAAATTGAGTAGTTAAATAACAGTTTATGAGAAAAAAAGTGTTTCCGAACCTTATATCAACAAAACCTTCAGTGCCAAAATTAATGAACCTCTACAAGCATTGGTCCAATATCTAACTTATGCTTGTGGGTTTTTACTGAAAGACGTAAAATCAACAACAACAAAGTTGCCTGGAGATAAATCTATATTACATAGGGGGATGTAAGTTATAAGAAAAATTGAAATAAACATTAAAACTCTGAGGGGCGTCTGTAAGACCAATGTAAATCAGAACCACTTAAATTTCCCACATTTGGGAGGAAAGCTCTATTAAATATGGATTATTTAGCTAAATTGCTTCGTGCAAGATGGAAAGTGTTCATTCACAGTATCTCTAAATAATCACCATAACCATTAAAGATATTGCCACAATAGAATTACTGAAAACAGAGAGAAATATACTTTAAAGTTTAAACTAATGTCTAAGATTACTAAATAAGGATTTTTCAAGTTTTAAGTAAATATTAGATGCAATAATCAACAATTACTAAACGATATATTTAAGAAAGCCAAGATAGAGAAAATTGATAAATAAAAAGAAACATCAAAATATATAATTAATTATAAGTAATCTACATAATTGAAGAACTCAAATAATACTTGTGTTCCTCTCATGTATGATCAACATTTACTAAATAGGATTAAACAAGGGCATTGTTAAAGGCAAACCAGAAATGGCTATTGGCAAACCAATTTCTATGAGTTATTACGCGGCTTTTGAAAATACGCTTTGTACATGCATTTTTAGGAAAAGTGTTCAACACGAAAATTGTAGATCTCGTCGAGATCTACAACTTTCGTGTTGAGCACTTTTCCTAAAAATGCATGTACAAGGCGTATTTTCTTGTTATTTTCAAAAATTCACTATAGTAACGATCAGGGCGATTTTAGGGCCTTGTGCGTGCATTTTTAGGAAAAGTGTTCAACACGAAAGTTGTAGATCTCGACGAGATCTACAATTTTCGTGACGAGATCTACAATTTTCGTGTTGAACACTTTTCCTAAAAATGCATGTACAAAGCGTATTTTCAAAAGCCGCGTAATAACTCAGAAATTGTTTTGTCAATAGCATATTCTGGTTTGCCTTTAACAATGCCCTTAAACAAGAATTGTTTTTCCTGTAACTGTGAATAATTGAAGTATTTGAGTCACAAACACTGAAAGTTTAAAATCAGATTGTTTAGAACATTACATCAAGGCCATCGATTGAAAAAACGTAAGAGATGTAACAAAATTAATTTACTTGAGACCTTGTAGTTATATCTCCATCTATGCTGGCTATAGGAAAATACTCATCCCCGGTAGGAATGTTGGACCAATGGAAGTGAACCCTGCCACCACCTCCACCTCCACAGTTTGTACCACCAACACCACCGAGAGTTGAAATGACAGATCCTTTATACAGTATGAGATTGTGCAAGAACAGAAGAATAGTCCCCCCAGATCCACCACCAGCCCCTGAATTTGAAACATTAGAAATACTCTTCATTTCTCCAGTACTTTCTCCATCTGCCTTGAGAAACCCATAGACAGTCAAACTGGACAGTGAATGTTCCAAGGAACCCATCACTGTAATAACAGATAATACATGAGAAAAGTGTAAAATTAACAATAAAAATCGCAAGCATGACAAAAGGGCATTTTTTTAGTCCCAGTCAGTTACACATCAAAATAATGCTATCTACACTACTAGATCTTTCAAATTAGCAAAAGAACATATTACAATTATCATATTTCAACCTAAGACGGGATTTATCAAAGAAATTCTATTGAGTGATATAAACGTGATATTATTCTAGAAATATGCAAGCTTAATGTGATGTAACTTTGTGATTTGACCTGGACATCATCATAGAGAGTATGAACATCTAAAAAGACGTCATAATATTACCATCATATGAACTTTTCTAGCAAAATTAGGATCAGTTACAGAATGAAACAGAATTTTTCCACTCTAATTGTCTGTTTACAAGCAACCTGCCTTTGCAGCCCTGAAAAATAAGTTAGTAGATTACTGTGCCACCTGTCACTTGCATTTACTGGTGTCTCATGCTACGAGTAATATCATGTTGTATCTCTACAACTGGTAAAGTAAGCTAAACACATCCCTAAATAATAAACTACACAATCCATTGTTAGTAATCATGATCTAACCATCATGCGCACTTCCTAGAAACTGTTTAAATGACATGGCACAAAATTGCAGCAATCTTGACCGACAGAGTTTAAATTGTCTTTAATTTTGTACTGCATATATAAGGGAATATGATCTAAGATGTATCTATTGTCTTTAATATTGTATTTTGGCACTATGTGAGTGTAATTCCCAACAATTCACTCTAACTTATTTTCTAGATCCTCAATGGAGAATAGAAAATATTACGCGTAGGAGAAAAGACTTGCAGTAAATGAAATAACAGGGATACAATCACGAGGTATGCTCGTGCTAATTTCCGGAGACTGGTTCCTCCTTGAAGCTCCTCGCCAAAGGAGAGTTCTAAAACCTAGAAGATGAAAAATGAACCTAATTCCCAAGCCACCTCCTTATATTGGGAGGGGGCCCACATCATTTACCTAAAGCATACTATTTAAAATAGGAAATACAATAATAATAATGCGCGCGCTTAACAGAAATCCACCCATAAAGGAGAGTAAATCCAAATGGAGTCGGTGACTTGTTGGAGTTGTGGAGTAGGACTACTAGTGGACTCATGGAGTGGGACTCGTGGAGATGGGAGTACTCTAGAGACATGATGCAATACTGGTGGATACAGAGTGTGAGCAGGATGGCGTCGAGCATCATGTAGCTCCTTCTCAGTAAACAAAGTTGTCTGCATCGAAGAAAATGTGATTGTCGATGTCAAAGTAGACAACATAGATGACATGGATGTTAGCATTGGAGAAGATGCAGTTGATTGCACCTATATTAGTTCCTAAACCATAATCGGAGTGCAACTACGACAAGAGATGTAGCAATGCAAGGTTACGAGTGACCTGCTTTCATGCCATGTTGATATACCCGGAAATTGGCAAAACTGAAGGAGAGCAGCCGTGAGGTGAGGAAGTTGCCTCCAGATGGAGGCCCAGGTTCAAGTAAACTGGAGAACCCGATCACTTATTTTTAAGCCTTAGACCTTCTTCATTTTATATATAAAATATCAAAGGAAAGTAGCATTACAGTAAATGAATACTAGAATTTAAAAATGGATCCCATAGGTTAAATCAATTAGTATAAATTATGTTTAATATGGAGAAGTGCTGGAGAATAATCTAACATCACCAAAATCTAGCATTAACAACCTTATCTGCAAAGTAGAAAAACATTATTGGCATTCATGATTTAATTGCACAAAGACTGTATAATACAATTTAGGTTGTTTCTCCACAGGTTGCTTCTTGCTTCTCCACGTAACATTGTTTCCACCAACAAATGAGTGGTACCTTGACGTAAATCGTCTATCATCAATTGATCCAGCCCAGTCAGCAACAGTATAGACCTCAATCTCCAGCTTGTCATTACGATTGAATAAGATATCCTTTCCTGGCGACATCTTAAATAGCGTATGATTTTATATACAATGTCCAAATGTTTAGTACTCGGTGCATGCATATATTGACCGACCATTGCCACGGCATATGCCACATTTGGACGAGTATGAGATAGATAGATCAACCGTCCAACAAGGCTCTGTTAGCCAGCTACATCTTCTATAAGCTCTCCATCCTTTCCATGCCTATGATTAGCATCAATCAGCGTAGTGGCAGGTATGCACCCAGTCATGACTGACTATTATAATAGGGGTAGATCTAATACATACTTCCTCTGCAAAATAAATGTCATGCCTTGATCTTGCAACCTCAATACCCAGGAAGTGTTTTAGTTTTCCTAGATTTTTTTACCTCAAACTCATTTGCTAGCTTCCCATTGAGGATAGTAATCTCTTTAGTATCATCCCCAGTTATCACAATGTCATCCACATATACGATAAGAGTTGTCAGTTTTCCTTGCCTTTGATCGGCATTACTCTGAGTAAACACAAAGGAGATCATCACTTTGTGGAATCTACGAAATCATGCTCTCGGGGATTGTTTTAATCCATAAAAAGCCATGTTCAGTTTGCATACTTTTCCTTCCGAATCACTTGGTACAAATCCAAGAGGTATAGACATATAAACCTCCTCTTCCAGTTCGCCATAGAGGAACGCGTTTTTTACATCCCACTGTTAGAAGTTCCACCATTTACATGCAACATATGAAAACAGAACTCGCACTAAGTTCATCTTAGCCACAGGGGGCAAATGTCTCTTGGTAATCAATATTATGAGCTTCGGTACATCCTTTTGCCACCAATCGTGTTTTATAATGTTTCACTATCCCTTCAATATTTGGTTTTACTTCAAATATTCATTTGCACCCCACGGGTCTTTTCCCATTTGGAAGATCCACCGGTTCCCATGTACTATTTTTTTCAGAGCCTGCATTTCCTCTATCATAGCATTCTTCCATTTTGTATGCTGAAGTGCCTCATGCCACGAAGTAGGAACCGCAAAAGAGGGTAAAGAGGAAACAAATGCATGATGTGATGGGGTTAAAGAGGCATAGGAAACATATTTAGACAATGGTTGTTTAGTACTTTTACCTTCATATCAGTCAACAGAGAACTACGCAAAATCTTAACATGAAGTCGTGATTGGTTCTGGTATTAAAAGGTGGATCGTCGAGTCCTTGCTTCTCCTAATATAAACCTAAAAAGATTTTGTCTTCTGTGGAGAAGGTATAGTCTCCCCCTGGCTAGGAGTACAATGGGATGGCATGATAATTGGTGGAGGTATAGTCTCCCCTTAGCTAGAAGTACTGTGGAATGGCATGACATACGGTGGAGGAATCGACAATGAGAGAGTAGGATTGTTACGAACAAGAATCTTTGATGAACGACCCACTCAATTCAATGAGAGCGAGACAGAGAAAAAGCGACTCAAACGACGAACATAGCATTATATTCATAAAAGATTACATGTGTTAGAGATAGAGAGGAGAGTCCCAAGAGGAGAGGGGCAGAGAGAGAGGTAGAGAGAGCCCATACAAGAATGATCTTCCCGGATGCCCCAACACTTATGCCTCTCCCCCTAATATTGATGAGGGAGGGTATACCAACACATACATAATACTCTAACTAAATTAATATTAATTAATACTCATTAATTAATGATATTATATTCCACCATGAATGTACCATAGCGGCTTCCATATGCGCACTCCATGAATTCCGGCAAAGGGGGACTGTTTGGCCGAATCTGTGAGCATAACACTATACCGCCCTTGAAAATCGACCTTGTCCCCAAGAACATGCCTCAAAGATTGATTGGGAGATTGAAGCATGTCGGCTGTGTACATCGTTGGGATGAGAGGCGGTGGTCGTTGGGGGTGAGAAGGAACATAAAGGAGGAGTTCCATGAAGTGGTAAAAGAGAGTTTGGTGGAGCTGCAGGTAGCATGGGATGACAGTGAAAATAGGTGGCATTTAGATTGTGCAGCAGTGCAAGGAGGAATAAAAAAATGGCAGGGAAGGCAAAGGTAGTGAGGTGGGACGTGGAAGTTGATATGGAATGGAAAGTGTGAGGAAAAGGTAAGTGTGGCGTCAACAAAAAAGAAATTAATTGGTAAGGCAGAAGTTGGGGATTGGGTGAACGGGGCCCGCTGGAAAAGGCAGAAGGGGCGCATGAGAGTTGGAAAAGCAAGCATTATATGGGTTTTTAGTGGGGCCCAGTATGCAGAGGGGTGACTGGGTAAACAAAACAGTCCCCCGAGACTGAAAATAGGAAGGTGTTGTAGGGCCCACGGGTGGGAAGAGAAAAGACCTAAAATTCAGAAGGTTGCGTAAGGAGAGGGTCGAGCCTTTTGTCATAGAGTGCAGGGGGAGGCTTGAGGCCGAGGAGTCGTTGTCGAACGCAACCAGAGGTATGGAAAATGCGAAGAGAGGAAGGTGGGGAGTCGGGGGCCATGTCGATGTTAGGACGATGTCGCGGTAGGCGTGCGGGAATGGAGGAAGGCAAGAAGGTGGTTGTGGTGGCAACGGGCGGAGCCATGAGGGAAAGATCGGGGGTATTGAAGAGATAGCGCCACAAATGGGAGATGACGCGGGAGGAGTTTCGGGCGTCGAGTACAGAGAGGGGAGGGGAGCGCCGGTGGGCAAGGTTGAGGAGGCCGCTGGTCCAGCACCGATGTGGTGGGTTTCTCGACATCGAGGGTCAGGGTTGTAATCTGTGCGGTTAGCGTGGGGTGTTCCGACTAGGGTGTTGCAGCTGCGAGAAGCAAAGCGAGGCTGTCCCCAGTATCCGACGGCATTGGTGCAGGAATGAGGAGGTTGTCCTGGAGCATGGAATTAGGAGGGTTGGGCTCCCATCTAGGCGGCTGTCGGGGCGAAGGGCTCAATAGCGAGGGGGGGGGGGGGGGGATTGGACGTGGTTGAAACTGCCGAGGTAGAGAGCAGCAAGTTGATGTGAGACACTGCCGCACCCGTTTGGGCGAGCTCGTTGAGTCGATCAAGTTTGGCTTCGAGACATTATACCATGACGAGAATGTGAGCGAGCATATCAGTTTTCGATCGAGTCTCTAGTAGATTGATGTGGCAGTGGAGGACATGTTGAGAATGGATTGTCATACCGTTGTCCGACGGAATCGCTCGTGCAAATCCGGCGACGGACACCGTGGCTAGAAAACAGAAGGTAGAACCAATTGTTAAGAACAAGAATCTTTACTGAGCGACTCACTCAATTAGATGTGCGCGAGAAAGAGAAGGCGTGACTCAAACGACGAACATAGAATTACATTCATAAAAGATTACATTCGTGAGAGGTAGAGAGGAGAGTCTCAAGAGGAGAGGGAGAGAGAATGTGTGTTTGAAGGAGAGAGAGAGAGAGAGAGGGAGGGAGAGACCATATAACAATGATCTTCCCGGATGCCCCAACACTTATGCATCTCCCCCTTATATAGTTGAGGGATGACATATCAACATATACATAATACTCAAACTAAATCAATGTTAACTAATACTCATTAATTAATGATATTATATTCCACCATGAATGTACCATATGAGCTTCCATATGCGCGCTCCATGAATTCCAATGAAGGGGGGCTGCTTGGGCGAATGTGTGAGCATAACAAGGACTCTCTTCCAATATAGGTCAAGACTCCCCTTGAAGAGAGGCTTCATATAAAACTCATTTTCCCGAAGGTGACATCTATAGAGACAAGGGTTCTCTTTGTTGGAGGATGGTAACATCTATAACTCTTTTGAGTAGGGGAGTATCCAATGAAAACACATCGGAGGGCATGAGGGCCAAATTTTGAGTGTGCAGTGTTATGGATATGGACGAAGCACATGCATCGAAATTCGAAAGATTTTTGGAGTATGGTGAGTAGGAGGGACACACAATGTATGAAGAGGAGTCTTGCGTCCTAAGGCACGAGTGGGTTGGCGATTGATAGGTAGGCAGCAATAAGAACAACATCTCCCCAATAGTAGCGAGACAAATGCATGGTAAAGAGGAGACAACGAGCAACCTCAAGAAGATGGCGATTCTTCTGCTCAGCGTCCCCATTTTGAGCAGGAGAATGAACACATATGGTTTGATGCACTATCGTCAGGGTCGTCAAATATCTTTTGAAGGAGGCATCAGTGTATTCACGGTCATTATCACTGCGAATAATTTTAACGATAGCACCAAACTGGGTAGAAATCATGGTATAAAATTTTTTGAAATGAGGGAAAACCTCATTTTTATGGTGCATCAAATATACTCAAGTGGTCAGTGAAAAACAATCAATGAAGGTAAGAAACCACTTATAACCAAAAATAGAAGCAACTGAGCAAGGCCCCCACACATCAGAGTGAATGACAGCAAATAGAACAGTAGAAGGTAATGAAGAATGCATAAAAGAGACACGCTTATGTTTAGCCAATTCACATACATCATAGTGAAAGTTGTGTAAGGCACTCAAAAGGAAAACTAGGAAGTAGAAATGCTCATAGAGGCAGAAGAAGGATGGCTCGGACGGCGATGCCAACAATCCAAGGATGGAGTCTGAGAGACATGCAGACCTTGGGCTGAAGTAGTAGGATCAGACGGCAAGGGCATCAAACGACAAATCTGCCGCATACAACTAACCCAGGGAAGTCTATCAATACATTTTCTATTAATGTGAGGCTCGCTACTACTATCCTTACCTCCTCCAACTTCCAATTGTGGAAGAAGGGGACTATGCCCCTATCGGGCATTCGACGTATGCACCACCTTACTCGTCTCCCAACTCATGTTATGGGCAGTCCCGAGTATGAGGATTGGTACAGTGATGATTGTCGGATCTACGCTCTCCTGTTGAGCACCATGGACCCCTCAGTTCAACAAATGTGCAAGAATTGTGACAACACTAAGGAACTATGGGATAACTTACATATGATGTTCTCTCAGGCGAACAACCTCACTTGTCTTGGTGAACTCTTTCCCAAGATGACTGAACTGCGACAAGGACCACGCTCAGTCACCGAGTACTTCGCCGAATGAAAGGTTCTTGTTGATGAGATCTTGGATCTTTGGGAGATTCCCTCTACCGGGGAGGAGCACCATGCTCAACGTGAGCACCTTGTATTATATTGGTTGTTGAATGGTCTTGATCCACATTTCTCTGCAAAAAAAGGGAAATGCTAACGAGTCCCTCTACTATGCAGAATCCTAGTGTGTACCATCATCTGACCAAAGCCGGCACACCCAGTACCGCCGCCTCATCTACACTACATGTTTCCTCTGGAGATCTGATGGCTCTTGCTTCTCGTGGTGGAAAGGGAAGTAACCGTGGAGGCCGCATTAGTCGTGGTCGTGACACCGACACGAGACATTGCACTCATTGCGGGTGTCGAGGCCACACGAAGGACACTTGTTGGTCTGTTCATGGGAAACCTGACTGGGCCTCCAAACCTCCTCCATAATCTCGCTCTGCGCATCTTGCTGATTCCAATTCTGGCTCTGGGATTACGAGGACCGTTGAAATATCTGAGTATCGTCGCCTCCGGGAAATTCAGGTTGACTCTCCGACTCATAGTGCTGCTGTAGCACAAACCATTCAGCCAGTATGTACTTCACAGCGCCCCGATCAGTGGCTGGCATATTCTGGCACTTATGATCACCTTACTAGTACCACAGGTATCCTACACTCATACAGACCTCATAGTGGGTCTTTGATTACTGTTACAGATGACTCGAATGTACCCATTATTGAGTTTGGCAGTTGTGATATGACTCCAGACATGACTGTCCTTGGTTTCTCACGTTCCCCAATCTGCTTACAACTTATTGTCGATTAGAAAGCTTACTCGTGATTTAAATTGTTTTGCAACCATCACATCTTCCAGTTGTGTTTGTCCTGGATGAAGTCCCACCTCTTGCTTGTTCTGCTGCTTCCACCAAATTTTTGGACCTTCATTATCGTCATGGTCACCCATTTGTGCATGGTATGCATCATTTGTATCCTGAGTTTGGGCATGTTTCCCATCTCAACTGTGAGTCTTGTCATTTTGCTAAACTCCACACAGTTAGTTATGTCCCTAGTCTTGATGTACGTTCCACTGCACCATATGATTTACTTCACTCTGATGTTTGGAGACCTTGTCCTGTCCCTGCGTTGTTAGGACACATATATTATGTTACTTTTATTGATGATTTCTCTTGTATGACATGGGTGTACTTAATGAAAAATCATTCTGAGCTACTGTCTATTTTTCAAAACTTGTGGAATGAAATATTTACTCAATTTTTGTTCGCCTTAAATGTCTTCGTACTGATAATGGTAGAGAGTACTTATCGCAACTGATTTCCAACTTCCTGTCTGACAAAGGCATTCTACATCAAACAAGTTGTCCTGACACCCTGCAACAAAATAGTGTTGCCGAAAGGAAAAAATGTCACCTATTTGATGTTGGTGTTTCCATGGTGATCTGGAAGTGGTCAAATATCTAGTCTCACTGTCAACGCGATATGAGCCTATGAGGTCACACACAAGAGTGTTTGGAGAAATTGGAGGAAGAATCGTGTTGACAAGTGTTCGGATCAAAGCACGTTCGACGAACTCAAAGCGCGTTCGACGAACTGCTAGCGTAGCGCGTTCGTCGAACGGCTAGCGTAGCGCGTTCGACGAACGCTAGCCAGTTCGTCGAACGCAGTATTCGACCAATTTATCATCGCCCGACGCTTCTCTTTTTCGCTGGGTATAAAAGAATGCGATTCTGTTGACCTAAGTAGGCGATCTGGTTTTTGCGATAAACTGAGAGCGACGGAAGGGTTCCGCCAAAAGCTTCTGACGGAAGAGTTCCGTCCGACCGCCGTCGCCGCCTCTTCCTGTAATCGGACCTAGCAGTTCGTGGAAGACGCTGAGGGCTTTCTTCTCTCCGACCTAGATCTTGTGCGACAAGAGGCTAGGGTTCTTCAACGCTCGTGTGGACTTCCCGTAGAGGGGCCGATCCATTTCAGCGCTTGGAACTCAACGTTTTGTTCTCTGGATCTGTCATTGGAGCATCTCGATTGAGTATCAACTCAATCCCTCTCAGGTACATATATTGCAATGCGTTGCTTTATTTTATTTCTTGAATCAATGAAATCGCAAGATCCTTTTAACTATTTAGGGTTGTTCAAGTAATTTATTCCGCTGCGCATATATGATATGCTTTATTATCATTTCTGAAATGGTATGTAGAAAACCCAACACTTGAGGTCACGCGAACCATTCTTCATCATAAACATGTACCCAAACACTTATGCGGTGATGCGGTCCTTACTGCCGCACATCTTATCAATCGTCTTCCCACTCACATTCTTCAGGGGGAAACACCCTACCATATCCTTCATCCGGACCACCCTAGTCTCCTCCCACCGTTACGAGTCTTTGGGTGTGTTTACTATGTTCGGGATGCTCATCCCTCTGTCTCCAAACTTGATCCTCGCTCCTTGAAATGTATAATCCTAGGATGTTCTTGTACTACTAAGGGATATCGTTGTTATTCTCCTGACCTACACCGATACATTATATCGGCGGATGTTGTCTTCCTTGAATCGGACTCTTATTCTACCATTTCCCGTGGATCAACACCTCCAGACTCTGACCTTGATTTTATCCTTGTTCCTTGTCCCGAACCCGCTGTCCTCTCTCTGGATGACCTTATGAGTCCTCTTTGCGGGTAGGTTTACTTACGTCGCTCATTTGATAGTGCATTCGCGCCTCCACCTCAGTGTACCTATTCCCCCGATAGTCCGACGACTGTTCCTCGGGAAGAACCTGCTAGTGCGCATGTGGATCCCTTGTCAGACAGCCAGGAGTTGCCCATTGCAGTCCAGAAAGGAAATCGTGCTTGTAGGCACAAGCCTCTATTTGTTAATTCTTACCATGGATTATCGGCTTCTCATACTGCATTGTACTCCACCCAAGATCAATACCATTTCCCATCTACCGTCGTTGATGTCAAAGCCCATCCGGGCTGGACCACTGCTATGCAAGACGAGTTGAAGGCCCTTCAACTTAATCACACGTGGGACGTGGTCCCTTTGCCCACTGGGAAACAAGCTAGGATTTACTCCATCAAGGTCAATTCAGATGATTCCCTTGATAGCTTGAAAGTCCACTTGGTTGTCAAAGGTTATGCTCAGACTTATCGAGTGGACTATGATGCAACTTTTTCTCCGGTCACCAAAATGTCCTCCATTAGCATTCTTCTCTCACTTGCAGCCTCTCACCAGTGGCCCCAACACCAATTGGACATAAAGAATGCATTTCATCATGGGGTCATTGGACGAAGAGGTGTACATGGAACACCAACCCGGGTTCGTTGTTGAGCGGGAGAGCATCAAGGTATGCCACCTCAAGAAGTCGTTATATGGTTTGAAGCAATCCCCTCGGGTATGGTTTGCTCATTTTCGGCCTGTAGTCACTCAATTCGTTCTTACCAAGAGTACGAAAGACTCGTCTCTCATCAATCAGAACTCTCTAGCCGGTATTGTCCTATTTAGTGGTATATGTCGATGATATTGTTATCACATGAAGTAACTCAGAAGGGATAATATATCTCAAGGATTTTTTACACTCCAACTTTCAAACCAAGGATTTGAGATCATTGCGGTACTTCCTATGCATTGAAATGACTTATGTTAACATCGTCTTTATCCGTCAACGCAAATATGCTCTTGATCTTCTATCGGACATGGGGATGACTAACTGTGGTCCTATGGATTGTCCTCTTAAACCAGGGGGAAAGGGTCTTCATGTTGAAAGCAAACTCTTTGATTCACCGGAAAGATATCGAAGGGTAGTTGGAAAACTGAACTACCTTACCATGACTCGCCCTGACATTGTATGTGCAGTAAGTAAGGTCAGTCAGTTCATGACTGCTCCAACTATCTCTTAATGAGAATCTATACTTCGAATCGTCATGTCCCAGCAATAAACAAACCACGATTACCAGATCTAATGCAGAAGCGGAATATTGAGTCATGTCCCAGATTGTTGTTGTGATCATGTTGATAAAGCTAATTTAGCTTAATTTATTAATGTAAAAATATGTATTTTCTTATTTAAATTAATTTACTTTATGAATTTGGAGTTTATAATTAGTTTCTTTTTTGAAAATCTTATTCTAACTTAGTCTTATTTTATGTTTTGCAAATTTTTTAAGTTTTTCGCAATTTTTCCAGGTACACGCCCCAAGTCACGGGAGTGACCTGGGGCATGTAACCCGATCCCGATGCAGATGTGATCTCGAGCCCAAATCTAGAAGAAAATCATATTACACGCCTCGTGTCACGGGCGTGAGTCGTGACCTTGGCCACGCGTGTCCGTGGGCGTGTTCACCAAGTCCCGAGCCCCGGGTGCTATAGCGCAACTTGTGCCGAGCCGCGGCCCACCATACTCGACACGCCCCCAGTCACGAGCGTGTCCGTGGGCATGTCCGTGGGCATGTTCACCAAGTCACGGGCATGACCGGGGAGGGCGTGTTCACCAAGTCCCGAGCTCCGGCTGCTGCAGCGCAACTTGCGCCGAACCGCGGTCTGCCGTACTCGACACGCCCCAAGTCACGGGCGTGACCGGAGGGCGTGTTCACCAAGTCCCGAGCCCGCCGCAATCCCGCCAGATTTTCTCTAGCCAAAGTCAACCAATTATTACACGCCCCAAGTCACGGGTGTGACCGGGGGCGTGTGCTTTGTAAAAAAATTTCTATAAATTCCAGCAGCTCCCATGAGTCCAGAGTTCAGAAATTTTGAGTGGGGAAGTGCTGTTAGTGGATCAATCGTGTTGTTTTTAAGCTTTGATTCCTTATGTTCTCATTTTCTCTCCCTTTCTTTTCAAGTAATCTTTTCTTAGAGTTTCATGCAATATCTATTAGTGAACTTGTAATCTCTTTTGCTATTGTTGTAGTCTCTCTTTCTACTTGTAATCAACTTTTATCATTAATAAAATTCTACTTTTCTTTTTCTTAATCTCTCTCTCTCCCTTAGTTGATTTACATGCAATTATATTTCATGTCTTCCTCTTACCCATCCACCATGATTAACTAAACTCCCATTAGTACTCGATCGAAATGATCCGAGGATGAGATAATCAAGTTATGATCCTTAAACTCTCTTTTTCTATTTAAGTAAGCATTTTTTATTTACCCTTGACTTTTAAAGTAATGAGGCCATATTTTCGATATATGGTTTTCACTTAGGTTTTCATACTTAGCTAGCCGAGAGGCACAAGTATGAATCGATCACTCAAGGGTAAAGAGAATTGCACACACCCCTCGAGAGAAGATGACGTAAATCTCCCGGATTAAAGTCAAATCCAATAGCGAGGTTCATAACCTAAAGTGAGTCATAGGTATTCGATTATAGAACGAGAGTTCGATCATTTTTTTCCTAAGCACAATTGGGCACTTCCTCGAGAGATGCGTGTTCATGCTTTGGGAACCTCCACGGTCAAAGTATTTTACTTGAAGAGAATTAGAAATTTGTAATTTGCTATTTGATTATTCTCAAGCCAAGGTGATTCAAGATCGAGTACTAATCTTTTAATCATTGTCTAAACCATTCCTTAATTTGCAATTTATTTTTCTTTTTAGATAAGTAAAACAACTCACAAAAATTGATTGATAAGATAATAGTTTTCTCCTCGAAGTAGAAGTAATCGATGCTCCCCGGGAAATACGACATTGATATTTTTCCTAACTATCTTATACTATAGACGGTAAGATACACTTGCCTTCATCGGATATAGAATTGGAGAACATCATCAACAACCATTTCATATAACACCATCGACAATTTATTCTATCAAGTTTTTCGCGCCGCTTCCGGGGACTTTGGGTTGATATTTTGAAAAGAGGATAGCTATTAATTTTATCGTTTTCTTTTTCGTTTCCTTTTTCAAAAATCTTAAGGGTGTAACTTAAATCTTGGAAAGGGAAGTTTGGGCTATCATCCCAGCACACCTCCTAGTAACAGTGTGAACTCTTCGCAGGGTAGACCTTGTGAAGTCCAAGACTAACTTAATCCACCTAAAAAGAAAAAAAAATTATTAAAGTTTGCATTTTCTATCTTTTTTTTTATTATTATTCTCTCTTTTCTCTTTCTTTAATTCTCTCTCCCCTTCTCTCTTTTTAGTGTATGACCCGAGGTAGCTATTCGAATATTCCTTTTGATACAGAGATCGAGCGCACCGTTTTGCGGCGCCTCCGTACTCGTGATCAGGATTCGCATTTAGGCCTCGAAGAGTCGATCGGGGCACTGCCACATAAGACATGGAACCTAATCCGCCCAATCCTAATGAGACCCAGCAAAGGACCATATCCTATTATGCACAGCCGAATCTGGAAGGTACACAGTCAAGTATTATCCGCCCCACGGTGGCGAACAATAACTTTGAGATCAAGTTTAGCACCATACAAATGGTGCAACAATCGGTGACCTTCGATGGCCTGTCAGATAAAGATCCAAACTCTCACCTCTCTAATTTTCTCGAAATTTGCGACACTTTCAAAATCAATGACGTTACTGATGGCGTCATTCGATTATGTCTTTTTCCTTTCTCTTTGCGGTCAAAGGTCAAGCAGTTGCTGGGCTCTCTTCCTAAAGGGTCCATCACTACATGGGCCGAGATGGCGAAAAATTTTCTTACAAAGTATTTCCCGCCAGCTAAGACCGCCAAATTACGCACTGATATTGCTTCATTTATGCAAATCGACTCGGAGACTCTCTATGATACTCGGAGACTTAGTCATTCTTGATATCGGAGAGGATGTCGAAGTATCCCTCATACTCGCCAGCCCCTTTCTCGCCACCTCCCGCGCAATTATCGACGTTAGTAACGGAAAGCTCCTATGAGGTTTAGCATAAATCCCTCGATGTGAAATGTATTAGAAAATGATGATTCCTGTTTCTACTTAGAAGAGTGTTTTGAGAATGAGTTCTCTTCGCTTCCCGGGTTAGACTCCTCATCTAGTGATGATTCCAAGCTCGTCAAGCTCTTCTATTTAGAAGAAGTTTCTCACCCCACATCACCCGAGCCACTGCACTTAGGAAAAGTCTAAATCAAAACTTCGTATGAAGAACCACCCATCTTAGAGTTAAAGCAACCCCCCTCCCCTCAATATAAAATGTTTATTTTTAGAAAGAAATTCTAAACTGCCCGTCATCGTCTCATATGAGTTGAGCTATTCAGAAATTTCTGAATTGACTCTAGTTTTAAGTAGTCACTGCTACGCAATTGCGTGGCAGATTTCTGATATCAAGGGGATGAACCCCTCCTTCTGCACTCACAAAATCTTCCTTGAAGATAATTTTCGTAACACAGTCCAGCCTCAACGACGACTCAACCCGAATATGAAAGAAGTCGTTAAGGCTGAGGTTATCAAACTCTTAGATGTGGGGATCATCTACCCGATCTCGGATAGTACTTGGGTTAGCCCAGTACAAGTCGTTCCAAAGAAGGGCGGCACAACGGTGGTCGCAAACAAAAACAATGAATTAATCTCAACCCGTACTGTTACGGGTTGGTGGATGTGCATAGACTATCGGAAATTGAACGATGCCACCCGAAAAGATTACTTCTCGTTACCCTTTATCGAACAAATCTTAGAACGTCTTTCGGGTCACGCCTACTACTGTTTCCTCGATGATCTGTCGGGATACTTCCAAATCCCTATTTCGCCCGACAACCAGAAGAAAACCACATTCACTTGTCCCATCGGCACTTTCGCTTATCGAAGGATGCTGTTTGGCATTTGTAACGCGCCAGCTACATTCCAAAGATGTATGCTGACAATCTTCGACGAGTTAGTAGAGGAGGTGATGGAAGTCTTTATGGACGACTTTTCCGTCTTCGGAAATTCCTTCCAAATTTGCTTAAGAAATCTCGAGTGTGTGTTTCAGCGTTGTGAGGAAACGAATCTAGTTCTCAAGTGGGAGAAATGTCATTTTATGGTCAGAGAGGGATTAGTCCTCGACCATAAAATATCGGCCTAAGGGATTGAGGTCGATAGGGTCAAGATCGAAGATATCGAGAAACTCCCCCCCTCCAACGAATGTTAAAGTTATTAGAAGTTTCCTGGGCCACGCAGGGTTTTATCGGCGCTTCATACAAAACTTCTCTAAAATCACGAAGTCATTAACTCAATTTCTTGAAAAAGAGTCTTCCTACGTTTTTATCGATGAATGTCTTTTAGCTTTTAATCTTATAAAAGAAAAACTTATAAATTCCACGATTCTAGTTGCACCGGATTGGGCACTACCCTTCTAGATCATGTGCGACGCGAGTGATATTGCGGTAGGGCGTTGTATTAGGCCAACGGGTAAATAAGTATTTCCATCCGATTTATTAAGCGAGCAAGACACTCACGTCTGCACAAACTAATTACACCACTACCGAGAAGGAGCTTCTAGTTATCGTTTTTGTCCTCGATAAGTTTAGGTCGTGCATCACTCTCTCCAAAGTAATTGTCTTCACAAATCACTATGCTCTTAGGTACCTGCTAAGTAAGGCGGACGCCAAGCCCCATTTATTGCGATGGATCCTCCTCTTGCAGGAGTTCGATTTAAAGATCCGGGGCAAGAGGGGAGCTGAAAACATGGCGGCCGACCATCTTTCCCGTTTAGAGAATCTCGCTACAGAAGCGTTAGTGGAAGCCGATATAAATGATAAATTCCCTGAAGAGCGCCTCCTTGCTCTCGAAAAGATAGTGTCATCTTCAACCCCCTGGTTCGCAAATCTGGCTATCTATCTTGTAGCCCGGATTCTGCCAAAAGAATTCTCGTGTCAGCAAAAGAAGAAAATATTTTCTAACTTAAAGAATTATTTTTGGGAGGACCCCTTTATATTCCGTGTTTGCGCAGACCAGGTAGTGAGAAGATGTGTCTCGAGTGAGGAAGGTTTGAAAATTTTGCGACACTGCCACGAAGGACCAACCGGTGGTCACTATCAAGCGAACCAGACCACAAGGAAGGCGCTGGAGGCGGATTTTTATTGGACCACGCTCTTTAAAGACGCTCACACCCTTGTGAGTATTTGCGACAGCTGCCAGCGGTCGGGTAACATCTCCCGCCGTGACGAAATGCCCCAAAATCTCTTTTTAGAATGCGAAATTTTCGACCTTTGGGGTATCGATTTCGTTGGTCCTCTCCCTCCCTCTTTTAAGAACAAATATATTCTTGTTGCGGTCGATTACATATCAATGTGGGCAGAAGAACAAGCTCTCCCCACCAAGGATGCGATAGTCGTTAACTTCCTAAAAAAATTATTCTCTCGTTTTGGCACACCACGCGCCATAGTTAGTGATAAGAGCACTCACTTCTACATTTGCCAATTCACTAAAATTTTAACGAAATATGGCGTCGTGCACAAACTCAACATTGCTTATCACTCACAAACGAACGGCCAAGTAGAAGTTGTGAACATCGAGTTGAAGCGGATCTTAGAAAAAACAGTTAATGTTAATAGGAAGGATTGGGCACTTAAGCTCGATAACGCGTTATGGGCCTATCGAACGGAGTACAAGACCGTCACCGGTTGTACACCGTATCGATTGATTTATGGCAAGGTTTGTCACCTTCATGTCGAGTTAGAGCATCGCGCATTCTGGGCGCTTAAATTCTTAAACCTTGATTCTACTTTAGCAGTTGAGCACTGTAAGTTTCAATTAAATGAACTCGATGAGTGGCGCACGAATACCTACGAGAGCAACAAGTTTTATAAGGAGCGAACAAAGTTCTACCACGATAGAAATATAAAATTTCCCAAAACTTTTTCGCCGTGCGATCTCGTCCTCCTTTATAACTCTCATTTCGCCTTTTTCGGGAAAATTGAAATCTCGATGGTCCGACCCCTTTATCGTAAACGAGGTTTGGACATATGGGACAGTTCTCATTTCCCACCCGGAAAAAGTCTACTTCAAAGTAAACGGGCACCGACTTAAGTTGTATCTTCCAGGGGAAATCTCGAACGAGAATAGTGAATCATTTATCCTTCCACCTATAACTTGAGCGTCAAATGGGTCAAGCTACGCGATCTTAATCAAAGCGCTTATGGGAGGCACCTCATAGTTATCTTTATTTATTTCTGGTTGTTTTTTGTTTTTCTTTTGCATTAACAAATTTTGCAGGATTTTGTTACGACCTCGCCGACTTCACTAGTAGGGAAGTTTTCTTTCCCCTCTTTCCTCCTTAGCTTTTACTTTTGCACTTTTACTTTTTTTACATGCACTTTTTCTACCTATCTTCATACTTAGTTCTAAACATTGGGGACAATGTTTAACTTTAAGTATGGGAGGGGGGGTCTTTCTTGAATTTAGAAGAAAAAAAATCCAAAATTTCAAAAAAACTATAAAACCCCGATAATTCAAAAAAAATCCTTTTTTTAGTCTTTCGCATTTAAAAAAAAAAACTAGAAAATCGAAAATCTAATTTTATTTTTGGAACGGGAGGTTTGCGCTCTCATCCTAGCGCACCTCTTAGTACCAGTGAGAGCCCTTCATGGGGTATTGCCTCGGGAAGTCCAAGAATTAAGAAAAATTATTTAGGTCTTTCTTTTTCTAGCTTTTGTATATATAGTTTATTTAGAAAAAATCAAAATTCAAAAAAGAGGAAAAAAATTTGAAAAAAAAAACTTATTAAGTTGAGTTAATTTTTGTCAAATCTTTAGTACCCATAACTTTGCATTTTGTTGTCTTTAATCTTATGTCTACTTGTTAAGTTAGAATGAATTAGATTAATTTTCATTTTAACTAGTTTAGCGAGTAATATGTTAACACGTGCAATGTTCCTAATTATACTATGTTATTTTTGAAAAAATCTCTTGAATTTTTTGCACTTTTTCATAGTCATTTCTTTTATATTTTCCACTTTTGTAAAACTTATCATCCTTTATTTTCTGTATTAAAAATCTTTTTAAATGTTGATTAGTGTTAAGTATAGTAGATGTAAAATGGTCTAGACGCTTTATTGTCATTTTCATGAAGAGAAAATTTTCTTTATTTTCTATTTTAAAACTTGCATCTTTGGAATTTTTCAAAACTTTACTTTTAGTAGACTTAGAAGCATGAAAATGATCTAGGCATTCTTTTTGATTTAGTTTGAGCCTTTGCATACCACACCTAAAATATTTATCGTTGGTAGCTACGATGTGTCTTTTCCCGTTCCTTTTTGTAACCCCACTTATCATTCACCAAAGCCAAATAGTCAACCCATGTTTCTCTTCTCATTGTGTTTTCCAGCTTAATTAGTGGTGGACAGGAGTCAGGTGGAGTTTATGTTATGGACACTGGTCTTGCTTATGGAGCTCAGAAGTCTTCAAGTGTTGATCGTTTGATGTTGTGGCACAAGAGATTTGGGCATGCCATCTTGAAGACCTTGAAGTCTATTTTCCCGAGTTTTTTTTATATTACTAAATCTAGTATTAGTGTCAATCTTGTGAACTGGGAAAACATTATAGAACTACCTATGCCCCCAGCAGGAGTCAGAGTGTGAGGTGTTTTAATTTGATACATTCTGATGTTTGGACATCCTCTTTCTGTTCTGTGAATGGATATCAGTATTTTGTTTCTTTCATTGAAGATTACTCACGCTTTACTTGGATTTACCTTATGAAAAGGAAAAAATGAAGTTCATGAAATATTTCAACTATTTTAGCAGTATGTGTGAACCCAGTTTGATGCTAAGATCAAAATATTTAGGAGTGATAATGAAGGTGAATACACATGTGGGTAACTTCAAAGGTTCTTGGGAGATCATGGTATAATTTTCCAATCCTCCTGTCTTGGGACTCCTCAGCAAAATGGTGTGGCTGAAAGGAAGAATCGTCACATCATCGAAACTACTCGTTGCTTATTACAAGAGATGCACGTCCCAAAGGGGTTGTGGGATGAAGGTGTTCTCACATATGTCTACCAAATTAATCGGATGACCTCTGATACTTTGGGAGGAAAGTATCCCCTAAAACTCCTTTGTCCAACTCTCCATCTATTTAACCTTCCTCCTAAGATTTTTGGATGTGTTGCTTTTGTTCATATTGTGGGACCTCATAGAGATAAATTGGACCCACAAGCCACAAAATGTGTGTTTGTTGGATATGTCGCTAATCAGAAGGGGTATAAGTGCTACTCACTCTCTCTCTTCGAAGAAAGTTCATATCTAAAGATGTTATGTTCTTCGAGCACATCCAATATTACTCTGATGAAGGCAAAACTGTTACTTATCAAGAAAAATCTGAAGAGGAGAGTGATATAGTGCAAATGGATATCTATTAAATATCTTCAAGATGGCACTCTTGATAGATACAAAGCAAGATTGGTTGCTAAAGGCTTTACTCAAATTGATGAAATTGACTTCCAAGAGACGTTTGCTCCCGTTGCTAAACTGAACTTTGTTAGAATCTAGCTATCTATTGCGGCCCATAAGTCGTGGCCCCCGTACCAGCTTGACGTAAAAAATGTTTTTCTCCACGGTGAATTGAAGGAGGAAATCTACATGACTCCTCCACCGGGCATGGATGTTCCTAAAGGACATGGGTGTCTACTTAAGAAGGCCTTGTATGGCCTCAAACAGTCACCCCGGGCAAGGTTTGCAAAGCTAAGTGACAAACTCCAGGATTTAGATTTTTCTCGTTGTACTTCTGATCACTCTGTCTTTGTTTACAAGAAAGAGAACGTTACCACTATTCTTATTATGTTGATGAAATCATTATCATAGGAACTGATGATCAACACATTACTATTGTAAAGAAGGAACTGACTTCCGCCTTTAAAATTAATGATTTGGGTCTTCTTCGATATTTTCTTGGAATTCAGATCGCTCGATCTGCCGGAAAATTATGATCTCACAGTGGAAATATGCATTAGATCTTCTCTATGAAATTGGATATTGGGGAGTTAAACCTGTGGATAGTCCTGTTTATCCTAATTACGATATTCATAAGGAGAATTCCCCAGATCTTGAAAAAAAAATTAGACTTTCAACGCATTGTGGGAAGATTGATCTATCTGACTATTACCAGACCTAATATCTCATTTGCAGTTGGTTTAGTTAGCGAATTCGTGCATTCTCCTAAAGTTCATCATTATCAGGCTGTACTTTGAATACTTAAGTACATAAAAAGGGACCCCGGAAAAGGGATCATCTATCAAGACTATGGCCACCTTAAGGTTCACGGGTACTGTGATGCAAATTGGGATGGTTCCTCCTCTGACAGAAGATCTACAAGTGGGTACTCTATCTTTGTTGGCAGCAATCTTGTTTTCTGGAGAAGTAAGAAACAAAATGTGGTTGCTCGTTCATCTACTGAAACAGAATATCGTGTTATTGCCGTCACCACATGTGAATTGGTTTGGCTGAAATCTATCTTGGGAGAAATGGACTTTCCAATTCAAGAGATCATGTCCTTACACTATGATAATCAAGATGCTATCCATATTGCAAACAACCCCGTCTTCCATGCAAGAACGAAACACATTGAAATTGATTGCCACTTTGTGCAGGACAAAATTCAGGATCAAACAATTACTACAGTGTTTGTGCAATCTGGTGATCAACTTGTTGATATACTCACCAAGGTTGTTTCTAGTAAATCTCTCCAAACATACTCTCTCCGGCTTTGAATGATGGATGATTATGGTGTTAGCTTGAGGGCGGTGTCAAAAGGCAAGCTATCACTGGCTCACCGGGTGGTGACTGTAACTCAAGCGGTGGCTGAAAGAGAATAAATAGGGTTTCCATACCCTTAATCGTTAGAACGGAAGAAACCTAAAGGTGCGTTCTCCTCTTCTAACACAACGCCTTTAAATAAGCAAGCTAATTTTTCGAGATCAAACTTCACCTTAACCGCCATGAAGTTCAAGAAAATTTAAGTCAAATAGAATGTTTAATACTTGAACTAAACCTCAAGTAAATATGTGCCACATTGATAAAATAACAACTGCAATTAACATAATAACTCTCACATATCTATTCAACTCAAATAAAAACTGAAGAAATAAACACAAAATCAACAAATAATTAGCAAGTACTTAATCAAGCCATACACCGAAAGCGGCATGCATACCAATTCCGGTTGTCAAACATCATCAAATTTGTTTTAGTTAATGTGTGTATTAAAATTTTTGAAGGGCACAGAAAGAAATGTGATCTCACCAATAACACCTCCCCCAGCTGTTGAACCAGGTACAGTGTCGTTACCACTACCACTGCCAAGCTCACAAGGTAAAGCAGCATTGCCATATGTAACACCACCCCGGACAGACACACCGTTTAAAAAACCATCCCCACCTTTACCCCCATGCCCACCGCCGCCACCAACACCACTACTCAAAAGCATACCTCGGCCAACACCACCTTTGCAACCTGCCATATGATAATAATCAAGCATTTGGGTATATGTTTCAATAACATCAAAAAAGAATCATTAACTTTATTTTTCACATTAAAATTAACCATAAACTATATCGTCCAGACAAAAATGAATAAAAACGACATCTCAGGAGTCTAAATTATTGAGGCATTGATATTTTAGGTTACCTAGGCCGGATGCACTGATTATTCCAGATTGATGTACAAGAACTGTTCTTGCTCTGTGAAAATGAACAACTGTCCCTTGTATCAGGCCTGCAACGTCAATATCTTCAACACGGCATATCTGGCAACCAAGCTCACATTTCAAAAAGCAAGCCATATAATAGAACCAAAAACCGTAAGGTAGAATAAAGCAAAGCTCCATGTTTGAAACATTGTTTTTAATTCACGCTCAGTATCAAATCCTGCTGATATAACTAGAAGAAACCACCTGAAGGGTGAAAGACAGGGAAGAATTGATATTGCAATCTTCGGGTGGATGAAGCAACTCTATAGGGCAATACATAGGTTCACAGTTACGCCTCGGAGCCCTGATAAGAATAGGGAATAAGATATATTGTCAGAACTAAAAAAGAGGGATATTACCATGGATTTAAGTTTTGGTGGTTTCAGTTGAACTTTAGTGTTTTCCGGTCTGTTTTGACTAAAACTCGTAAGAAACTAGTTCAAAATTTTTGTTTCAATTAATGTTAACAAGCAAATACCTATTTAAAAAATAATAAAAATATAGTGGAGCAGTTGAATTACAAATTGATAGGAATTAAGGATGGAGGATGGGCCGATAGTTACCGCAGCCCGCACAAGTGTACATATGTAGGAGGTACAGATAGGATCTTTCAGATAGACGATCCGAGCCGATAGTCACGTTCAGAGTGACAACGGCATATTTTTGTCTTTTCTTGTATTTTAATTT